>CM076688.1:8213429-8813429 GCA_038501925.1 Xenopus petersii
CAGGCATAGAGGACAATTCGCAAAAGAGCTCATCCCTAACAAAGTTTTGCACCCTTTTGCCAGGCGAATTCTCACTCAGGCAAACAATCGTTACTCAGCAAATTCATCAAAGTGCAATTTTTCCACTACGTTACCCTTTTCGCCAGTCTGTTTCACCAGGTCATACCTGAAGTTACATCCTCCTCAATCTTATATCAGTGACATCATATCCTGTATGCCAAAAAGTCATAAAAAAAGACAAAACAGTGGCGTTTTTTCATATTTTTAAGTAGGATTATGTTAAAAAGTTGTAACTGTTAAATATATTTTTGCTTCCTCACTAGGCCTCATCTTCAGGAATTGACCCAACTCCCCAAGAACCCACATAGGCTTCTCTCATGGACCTACTTATGGAGATACGATCCACCAGAGACACATGCGCTTTACTTATCAGCACTAAGGATTTTTCTATAATCATGACATGCGCAAAAGAGCCATAGCAGCTGAGCAAAGGATAAGCACCCTGGAGGATACTTGCCTACCTCTCCCAGGTACAAGAGCTGCACAAATCAGAAGAAACAATTTGTGGTTTGTGGGCTTTCCTTTGAACTTGGAGGGAGAGGCCTCGGAGCAATTTCTGGAATCCTGGCTAAGGGACAAATTTGGTCAACATTCCCTTTCACAGACATTCGCAATTGAGCATGGGGTCAGCACCAGACATAGACCTGCTGGGATACCTCCCAGACTGCTTATTGCAAGAATACTAAATGCATGAGACCGGGACGGGCTGCTCAAGCTAGCCAGACAGAAAGGCTCAATCACCTTCCAAGACAGCACTGTTTCCATTAATGCAGACTTTTTGGCGGAGGTACCGAGAGCTCACTTTATAGAGTGCAAGAAACACATGTGACAACTGAACATCCAGTGTGTGATGATGTACCCTGCGAGGATGCGAGTGGTATCAGAGGGACCAACACACTTCACCTAAAGACCTGGGAGACTGGTTGGACTGTGAAGCACATGGAGGAATGGAAGTCGGATGTGACCGGCAACAACGCCAGTAAAGCTACCAAATAAAAAGTTAGACCGACGCAACCTACTCTTCTAATACTTTTGTCTAAATCCAGACTCTGGGGGCAGCTACTCCTCCCATACACAGGGCTAGCACTGTGAGGCCCAGAATAACAACCCCATATATATAGATAAAATCAGACTACTGTATATACTCGAGTATAAGCCGAGTTTTTCAGCCCCAAAATATGCTGAAAAACTCTGCCTCGGCTTATACTCGGGTCAAGCACAAAAACCGTCGCCGGCGTCTAAGAATAGTCGCCGGCATCCAAGAATAGTCACCAAGAATATTCGCTGGCGTCAAAGAATGGTCGCCGGCATCCAAAAACTAGACGCCGGCACCTCCAATGGGAGCAGAAAACCTCAATTTTTTGATTGAAACTTACCAGAAGCTACTGCATTTCTCACCCTCGGCTTATACTCGAGTCAATAAGCTTTCCCAGTTTTTGGAGGTAAAATTAGGTACCTCGCCTTACACTTGGGACGGCTTATACTCGAGTATATACGGTATATCAAATGTTGTCCTGAATATGAAAAGGTTAGGTTTGAACTGTATGTAGCTCTTTTTACAAAAGGAACTAGTGGTCTTGACTCTATTTTGTGACTGCATTAAACGAATAATAATAAGAATGTATTATTGCCTTAATTTACTGACCAAAATACATTTATTGTTATGAATCCAATGGTTATGATCAGTTGAGATATTCTGATTGCTGCCAAAAGAACCAGTTGAGTTCAATCATCCAAATATCTGCCACTTTATGGGAAATAAAGACGGCTGATTGATTAACTGTGTAATACACAGAACTCTTTTATCTACCTTTCAAAAGAGAAAAAACATATTGGGCAGAAGATGGACAGGTGGGTTTCAGCTAGAACGTCATCTGACCCTTCATGCATGTGATCTAATGGCTGGAATATAAAATGTGTTGGAAACTCATCCATAAATGAGGATAAAACTACACAGTATTACATTATACAGTCATTAATCCATTGGCTGGTCCAATTTGCTTGGAACCAGGTTTTTTTTGGTCTTTCCATTATTTAGATCCTTTAAAGGAGAAGGAAAGCTATGGATGCATTTTATTGCCAATAGATTGGCTGCAATAGTGCAAGCTAGAATGTCATATTTATTCTGTAGAATGTTTTACCATACCTGAGTAAAAAGCTCTAGAAGCTCTCTGTTTGTTTAGGATAGCAGCTGCCATATTAGCTTGGTGTGACATCACTTCCTGCCTGAGTCTGTCCCTGCTCACTCATAGCTCTGGGCTCAGATTACAGCAGAGAAGGGAGAGGAGGGAAGAGGAGCAAACTTAACATGCTCATGCCCGGGGCAAGGAGGTTTAAAGGAGAATTCAACCCAAACCTTAAAAACTCGCTACCCCCCAACCCTACCTAGACCCCTCCTTTCTCCCGCTAACATTTTTAGGCTAGGGGAAGAGGGAGAGAAGAGAAAACTGAGCATGCTCAAGCCCAAGCCCTGGAGGTTTAAGCAGAAAACAGGAAGTCTGATACAGAAGCCCATGAGTACTCAATAAAAGGAAAGAAATGTGGTGTTTCTTTTGACAGGAGACTCAGAGCAGAATTACTTTGAGGGTTTACTGGTTTATTTAGGTGGACCTTTCTGATAAGGCTTACTTAGTTTTAACCCTTCCTTCTCATATATAAGGTTTTCTTGAACTTAATGCCCCATGGTGCTTGTTATTTTCCCCCCAGCTCCCTGTCTCCATCAGACTATACGGTTTGGCTGGGGGCATAGCAGTTGTCTCTGACTAGTCCACATGAGATCACATTCAGAGTCGATAGTATTAATGTGAACTCAATGTATAACAGCTCAACAAACAGAGCAGATATTGCCTTACTGAAACTAACAAGCCCCATCACATACACCAACTACATCCTACCTGTCTGCCTACCTTCAACATCTGACAACTTCACTGAAGGCATGGAATGCTGGGTAACTGGATGGGGCAGAATTAGCTCTGAATGTGAGTAACTGAATAAAGGGATTCTGTCATGGTGTAGGTTGTTCTTTCTGGAAAAAATATGCTTGCAAAGAGACATGATTACTCTTTACAAGTACATTAGAGAGCCTTATAAGCAGACAGAGGGGGGTCTTTTTTCCATAAAATGGATCATCGCACCAGAGACCACCCCCTTTAGGCTAGAGGAGCTAGTAATGTAGAAGGTTCTTCACATGAGGACAGTGAGAGTGGGGAATGTCGGGTGATGTTGTAATGGCTGGTTCTGTTAATGCCTTTAAGAGGGACTTGGATGATGTCTTGGAAAACATAATATCCGAGGCTAATGTGATACTAAAATCTACAATTAGTGTAGATATTGATACAGTATATATAGTTGGTGTGAGTGCATGGAGGGTTCAGAGTCAGTGTATGTATGGATGCTGGATTTCATTTGGAGACTTGAACTCAATGGATTTTGGTCTTTATTTACCCCAACATAACTATGTAACTCTGCAACTATTTAAACTTACACTAGTCACAGTGAGACCTCTAGTGTCTAATCTAAAAACATCAATGAACAGCGCACAAAAACACTAAATCTATTTACAACATGTTTAGATGTGTATGTCTTTCATTCACATATATTGTCTGTTTTCGGTGAATTTACCAAATCCTCAGAAATCCTCAGACGTGATGACACCACTTATTAGCACGGCAACTTGTAACCAAATGTAGCAGGTTGTCTCCCTGGTGAGTCACATCATTCCACTAGAGGTCCTCTGTACTCACCTATTATCAATATGTGAAGGCAGAAGGTTTAAGGCTGCCTATGGCATAGAGTAAGAACCAGGAATGCATTGTGGAACCAGTGAAGGGAACTGTACAGCCACTGAATGGAGCAGTTAGCACAATGCAAATATCAACCATTGAGCAGATGATCAAACAATGACAACATTTTGGTTCCCCTTCTGTTTCCGTCTAATTTCTGTTGCCCTGTATCACCACCATATAAGGAATTATTATATTATGGTCCCTGAATCCCTGGCAAACACATTTATTCCATAATGGTGTTGGACAATTGTGTATAGGCCTCATTGATATATATATATATACACAAAGTTGAATTTCTTTCTGCCCCTTACATAGTCTACATCTGCAACTTCACATCTCTGGATTTTCAACCAACTTTCCTATGCAGTAGATAAACAAATAAATATACAATAAATATGTGGTATATAAGGAAAGCTGTCAGTTTACATCAGGTAAGGCTGTATCATTTGAGGAACATCTTACTGTCCTTCTAACTGGATGTCACATAATTCCACTAGAGGTCCTCTGCACTCACCTATTATCAATATATTACGGACATTAATCAAATCACTTTGTCGTAGTAGGCCAGCTTGAATATATTGCAAAATGTGCTCAAACACTCCCTGTTTTGTTTAAAGGGAGGGCATTTTTTAGTAGTTTAAGGTTCAAAATGTCTCAATGTTCGTAATATATTGATTGATATGGATTGAGTGCAGAGGACCTTTTGATTTTTAATGTATGAATGTTGTGATCACAGCCTCATTGAACCTCAACAAATGGGCACAACTTTCCTTTTTCTGCTATAGATAATTCCATCAGATCAGATCTGTGCTGGATATGCAGCTCTGCAGGACTCCTGGCAGGTAGGTCTGATGTCTTCTGCAATGCATCACATCAGAATTTTTCCCAAGCAGTACGACTCCAGCCCATCTGCTTCTCCAAAATGAACCTCATTATGACTCTGTTTAGACACCATGGTTTAAGATTCAAGGACTCAATCATGAAGTCTCTGTTACATTGACTGTTCTGGTAGGGCAGTTAAACTCAAACAAAGCCCATCCACTTTTCCAATTTTAACTTCATTATGACTCCAGTTGGAAGCCATGGTTTAAGATTCAAGGACTCAATCATGAAGTCTCTGTTACATTGACTGTTCTGGTAGGGCAGTTAAACTCAAACAAAGCCCATCCACTTTTCCAATTTTAACTTCATTATGACTCCAGTTGGAAGCCATGGTTTAAGATTCAAGGACTCAATCATGAAGTCTCTGTTACATTGACTGTTCTGGTAGGGCAGTTAAACCCACACCAAACTCATCTACTTTTCCTTTTTAACCTGGCAGGAAATCTCAACTTTCCTATGCAGTAGATAAACAAATAAATACACAATAAAAATGTGGTATATAAGGAAAGCTGTCAGTTTACATTGGGTAAGGCTGTATCATTTGAGGAACATCTTACTGTCCTTCTAACTGGATGTCCACCTTGTAGCCTAATCTTCTCCAGTGACAATTTGATTAAGTACACAGGGACTTCCCAGTTCTGCAGAGCAATATTAGTAGGTTCTGTACAAGGCCTTCAGATTGGCATCATGCAAGGCTGTATCATTTGAGGAACATCTTCTATTCTTCTAACTGGATGTCTACCCTGTAGCCTGATTATTTCCAGTGACAATTTGATTAAGTACACAGGAACTTCCCAGTTCTGCAGAGTAATGTTAGTAGGTTCTGTACAAGGCCTTAAATCAAGTTTGGCCAGAAATTTACCATCTAGAAACTGAAATAAATGCCTTTTTTCTCTTGCAGGGAGACTTCAGGGGACCTCTTGTCTGTAAATTACAGGGAGTCTGGCATCAAATCGGCATTGTGATTGGGGAGGAGGATGTGCCATCACCAATCTACCTGGTGTTTATACACTGGGACCTGCTTACCAGTCATGGCTCAACGCAACAGCAGATATAATTATTGTAGATATTGTGGGCATAGAAAATAGTGTACCTACATCAACTGCCAATACCACCTCCTCATGTTCCTTAAATAAATCAGCCCATCTGCTTGGCCTTTTGTGCTTCTGCTTCATTGTGTTTGCCAAGGGCTAAGCTAGATCTAATGAATACAATCATTTCTTGTGATCCACTCCATACCAGGAACATCAAGAATATCTCAAGCCTAGATTCAATATGGAGGCACTTTCGTTCTTTTTATGGGGCACACTTTTGGTATCCAATCTGATAGACTTGATTGTACTTTTCCTGTAATAATATAGTTGAGGGGTTAAAAGCTTGATTAGAAAGACATCTCCTAATTCATTTCCAGATTTTTCCATAGGCTTCAATGGAGTTTTCTTCTGTAACCATGAATTAAAGTTTTCTCATTGAACTGAAACTGATCATATATATGATACAATATCCTGATATCCTATGTGGAAAAACAATTATTTTTCTTCGGTAGGTCATATCAAGTGGTTTCTGATCTAGGTGGGTGCTGCATATTGTAATTCAACAACAATTAAGTTGTGATAAACTGGGCAACATCGACTAAAGGGCAAATTGTCACCAGCGACCACTTCGCACAACTTTGACAGACCCAAGTGCGCTACGAATACGCTAATTCACTTAAGTGCGAAGTTTCGTCCCGTGTGTCAAACACAGGTGACTTTTCTCTAGTGTTACATCTGCTATGCGAGCATTTCATAGTGAAGATGAGCTAGCGTTTATTTGTGACTAGCGAAAATTCGCTAGTGACCTTGTGCTTAGGTCAATTTGCATAGGGCGGGTAATTTAAAGTTGTATGGACGTCTTTATTATAAATGTTGGTGCAGATGCTTGAAGTTACCACTTTTTATTACACAAGTCCAGGGAACCTTAATAAAGACAAAGAGTTAATATAATGCCCTAAACATGAGCCCACTGTAAACTTAATGTTCCATAAATTATCAAATGTCTGGAGAAAACCAGTTACCCAACAAAAGTTTAAGTCAGCCAAAAAATGTTTGTCAGGACTTTTGCAGGCAATTCCGCTTCAAAAAAGGAAAAGTCGCCAGCATTTTTGGAACTTTAATGCATTTTCGGGGATACGCAAAGGAAATCTAGAACAGGCTCTTCGGGAAAAGCTACTGGCTATTTAAATTGAAGTCTGTTTCTCCAAAAGGAATAAATGAAAATAATCAATTTACTGCATTCATTTAATTAATTTATGTTCTTGATTTTATTAAATTCATGTCTCTATAATAATAATCATATGATGATTTTTATATTTACATAGAATAAAGTCTGTCATTTTAACTTGATTTAATTAATAATTAATGTATGGGTGATTGATTATCTTATAAATAAATAAATATATAAATATATATGCAGAATTCCTGATGTATCTATATACATAATCAAATTGACGGCCATTGAAGGAGAAGCGTGTGATAAATAAATCCGAGGCAATTAGGACCAGAATAACTAAGGGTTAATTGGATGTCATAATAGGTCGTATTGAACCATTGGTTAGTGCCAAGTTGCGGCGCTTTAAGGGTTGCCTACGCAACATGTGATCCCTGAGATGATCTTCATGAGTTGAAAGCTATGTCTATGAACTCTCACGAGACTTCCGGGATGACGTAGAACTCGGAAATGTTTTAAATCGCGGATCTCCCGACGGGCCACCAGTCGCCTTGAAAAAGCTAAACTAGTGAAACGCGTTGTTGAAGCTCTGCATAATCTATTTGATTTTAATTGTCAAGCTTATAGTGGTCTTTAGATATTTAATTGGGAATTGGTCAAGTGGGGTGGCGTGTAATTCAATCCATCACTCTGTTCAACTGCTCTACCTCCCTATCACATTCCTGCACTGGAACTGTAAGGGGACCGACGATTTGTGGCATTTGTGAGGCTTAGTCAGCTCTTCAACAGCTTAGGGCAAGTTAAATAATCAAGGAGACAGTCCCGGTTTCCCTGTCTTCTACATCTTTGTGGTGCCCCAGGGATAGAAAAAATCACGTAGCAGTTTATGGGACAACTCCACTGCCTTATTTTTCATTCTTCCTACTATCTCTTCATGAATTGAGATGATTGGGAAATATTTTATCCGATAATTAATTTCATTTTTAGGAACAAGGTTACTGATTAATTCACTATCTGTATAAATCAATTAGGGATCCTCTTTGTTTAATTATTAGCACAGCACTTCATTGAATGTAATTAACTTACTAATTAATTATTTATCACTTGGCACTTTATAGAATTACTAAGTAATTGTTATTTAGAATAAATTAAAAGGCATTGTTCACAACATTGACAGTAACATAGTAACATAGTAAGTAAGGTTGAAAAAAGACACGTCCATTAAGTTCACTCCATGAACCCCATTCAAAGTTGCTTTAAAACCGCCAACCAGCTGCTACATTCTTGTTGGTTGCTATGGAGCACTAGATCTGCAGGAAAACTCCAACCACCCTGCCAGGCTGATATCTGTCAAAAAATCCAGTTGGGAAACGACCATATTGATGAGTTGATGCAGTCACTGCCCAACAGGTTTCTGTAGCTCCATAGTATGGCCCTCACATCAACAATTGGATGAGCCATATTACAGTATGTCCATTGCATAGGTGATGACATTGGGCAAATACCTTATCTGGAGAGAATGCCAAACGAGTGGATCTTTGCATTACCGACCATTCCAAATGAGTGGATCTTTCCATTTATAAAAGATTTTCCTTGATTTTCCTGGTACATTCTGGTAGGATTGAAGATTACAGGTATACTGCCCTCTAGGTATTCAGCATCTATAACTACACAGTCCAGGATTTTCAGCCAACTCAGTTTTGCAGTTTCAGGGGGCCTATCAGCTCCCAGCAGGAGATGTCCGGACCAAGGAGGAAGCTTAGGGTTAAAGTCCAAGTTTGCGGTATCCAAAAGGGGTCAGGTGTAAGCAAAGTCAAGTTCAGGCAAGAGTTCAACAAGGCAGGCAGAAAGAATCAGAATCAAAGTCAGGCTAAGAGCCAGGAAGCCAGGAAACAGCAATTCAGCCATCTTTGAAGGGACACCACCGTTGGCGCTCCTGACATGCAATAGATAAGTAAGCTTTAAACCTGTAGATTTTACTGGAAATATATTCTCCAATTTTAGCCATTGTTGATTTAGCACATATGGACTTCGGTTGTCACCAGGTTCTGCATTAGTCCTAATTCACTTTGGCCAGATATTTCCCATCTCACAGTTGAATTCTGATAAAAAAAACCTCTCTTTTTATCTCACAGGGTGACTCCGGGGGACCCCTTGTCTGTAAATTACAGGGAATCTGGTATTAAATAGGAATTGTGAGTT
Organism: Xenopus petersii; assembly: GCA_038501925.1. Lineage (NCBI taxonomy): Eukaryota > Metazoa > Chordata > Amphibia > Anura > Pipidae > Xenopus > Xenopus petersii. Next base: position 8,222,567 of record CM076688.1, read on the forward strand.
GGGGAGAAGGATGTGCCGTCGAAACCGACCTGTAGTTTATACCTTTGTACCTGCTTTCCAGTCATGGCTCTCCTCATATAATGCCACAGAAAACCAAGTAAACATCACATCAGCACCCACCACTCAGAGAGCAGATACATCCTCCTTGTGTTCCTTAAATAAATCGACCTTTCTATCTGGCTTCCTACATCTGGCTCATTGCGGTGGCCAAGGACTAAGCTAGATCTACTAAATACAATATCAGCTTGAGATTTGATCATAGAAGCAATTCCATAAGCACCAGGAATCTATCTATCTAATTAGTAAAAAAATTCACACATAATGTTGATATCCCAGCACAATGTCAGGCATCTTGTTGTTATCTTACATACAAAGATAATTATCATTTTATTCGTCATTATATGACACAGGAATCAGACATGGGGATAAAGGACAGACTTGTTCAGTGCTGGGAAACTGGGCTTAAAGCTTCCAACTCCAGTTGCAGGAACAAAGAACATGGAGTCAGATTGATACAGATCAGCTGGGATTCTCATTGGAGGATTTTTTGCATTTTAATGTTAAGGCTTGCTATGGGGAGCTGGGGAAAGTTTTATTGTGCAATATTGCTTTAACAACCCTGATGTTCCTGGGCTACAGCTCCATATCATTCAAAATAAGTGTATTGGGATTTGTAATTTATCAACAACTAAAGGGTGGTTGAGAAGTTCAGTGCAAGTGTTTAGTGCCCCTTTTCTTTAACTTTTGCATGTGCTACTCTGTAGAGCAGGGGTCCCCAACCTTTTCTACCCGTGAGCCACCTTCAATCGTAAAGAGAGTTGGGTAGGAAAACAAGTAGTGATGGGCGAATTTGCGCCGTTTCGCTTCGCCGAAAAATTCGCGAATTTCGCGCGAAATTCGCGAAACGGCGAAAAATTCGCGAAACGGCGCCGGCGTCTCGTTTTTGACGCCGGCGCCCGTTTTTTTCGACGCCGGCGCCCGTTTTTGACGCCGGCGCCCGTTTTTGACGCCGGCGCCCATTTTTCGAAAAAAAATTTTTTGACGCCGGCGAATTTTTGACGCGAATTTTCACGCGAGTTTCGCGAATTTATTCGCTGGCGGCGAAACGCGCAAATTCGCCGCGAATTCGCGCCTGGCGAATAAATTCGCCCATCACTAAAAACAAGCATACAAAAAGTTCATGGGGTTCCCAATAAGGGCTGTGATTGGCTATTTGGTAGCCCCTATGTGGACAGGCAGCCTACAGGAGGCTCTGTTTGGCAGTACATCTGGTTATTATACAACCAAAACTTGCCTCCAAGCCTGGAATTCAAAAATAAGCACCTGCTTTGAGGCCACTGGGAGCAACAACAACCAAGGGGATGGAGAGCAACATGTTGTGCACGAGCTACTGGTTGGGGATCACTGCTGTAGAGCATCTAGGGAAGACAAGTAAATTTGACATTTTCAACACCAACCATGCAAGAGCAACCTGAAAGATGAAAATCATAGCTTAAGGCTCAAATACCTTTGTACATACGGTATGCTTTATTGCCAAAATACAAGTATAACCTACACAGACAGGGTTTATTTACATTCCTACAGTAGACGGGCCAGACATATCTCTATGACTTACACCTGGATGCACCCTGACATACAATTGGACACAACAAGGGTGCCTGACCTCATAAGTGGGAGTGATGGTCAGCAGCTTGAGCCATTTTTATTGAGCTTCAGTTCTTCAGAGCTTCAGCATAGGAATTGATAGTTCCCTCAATGATAGCAAGCATGGCCAAACCATGATACTGCCACCACCATGTGTCACAGCTGGGATAAGGTTCTTACACTGGAATGTAGTGTTATCTTTCACTAAACATAAGGATTTTCATTCAGACAATTCTATTGTGGTCTAATCTTTCTCAACATACTTCCAGGACCTTCCTAATCACTGTATCCATGTGATCTTTAGATGGGCAGCAATGTTCTTTTTGGATGTTGGAGGGTTTCTCCTTGCACCCATGCCAGGCACACCACTGAAGTTCAATGATGTCTCTGGTCAAAGTACATTTTATAGTTGCAGGTGATTTTGGGTTCACAATATCTGTGCTCCACTTTAGCTGTAGATCTAAAAATAAGGGCAATATATTCACTTGTGATGAACACGGAAGCTTAACTTGCTGACTTTTTGCCATTACTTCTAAGTTTAAAGGACAGCAGTCTGGGTGGGCAGAAGAAACAGGTGCCTAGGGTGCAATGTTAGGGGAGTGCTAAACACATACTTCTTCTGTATTCCCATCAGTGCCATTGTCTGCTGCCTTCTGCGCCTGTCAATCCGACCCCCCTCCCCGTTACCATGGCTTTAAAGCTGGGGTGCCCAAAACGTAGATAGGGACCTACCAGAAGACATTTTGCTGGTGATCAGTAGATCTCAAGACACGGTCAACAATCATTTTGTCTAAATAAACCTCCATGCTTTTCATTCAGATACTCCCGGTTCAAATTACAGGCTCAAAAGGAAGGTATCTGGAGTTTTGGCCAAATGCAAATATTTTGGATCCACGATCTGTTTCAGGCATCAGTTGGTGGCTAATCATACAGTGATCTGGTTTTGCCAAGTCCAGAAGAAGGTATCATGTAGAAGAAAGTTCACTGGAGAGCAGTATTTTCAAGTGATTTTATTCAAGTTGCAAGCACAACATGTTTCGGACCTCAAGGGTCCTTCCTCTGCTGCACCAGTATCTGGAGTTTCACAGCATGTAAAGAATGAGTTTTAGGTATGAGATCCGTTATCCAGAAATCCCTTATCCAGAATGTTCCAAATTACAGAAAGGCCACATTCCATAAACTCAATTTTAATTAAATAGTTCAAATTTTAAAAAGCAATTTCATATTTCTCTGTAATAATAAAACAGTAGCTTGTACTTTATTCAAACTAAGATATGATTAATCCCTATTGGAGGCAAAACAGTTCTACTGTGTTTATTTAATGTTTAAATATTTTAGTAGACTTAAGGTATGGAGCTTGAAATTAGTGAAAGACCCCTCATCCAGAAAACTCTAGGTCCCTAGCATTCTGTATAACAAGTTCCCCACCTGTATAAATAGATGATAGATATATAAATAATACATAGATAGGTGGTACCAGCTTTGCCAGGTGCTTTCTACAGGGTCCAGCCATACACCTTCTCAGGCATTAGGTTTTAAGCACATCAGGGTCCTTCCTATAAGCTAAAATTTCCACTTGGGAACTAACGACTGACTCCTGGGTGTGGCACAAGGTGCCCTTTCCTAGCTATTCTCTCTGCCTATATCCCTAGGGTTGCCACCTGGCCGATATTTAACCAACCTAACTGGCAAAATACTTGCCAAGGACAGGGCCAGTAATAAAAATTTACCGGCAATGTATATGCTGGTAAATTTGTAATAACTAGTCTTCCGACCCTGGCATGCCTCCTATACACCCCAAACCCCCTCCTGATCTGCCCAAAATCCCCTCCCAAGCTCCCCCTCTACTAGCTCAACTCTCGCATTCAGCTATCATAGCAATTGTCCCTGGCCTGTTCACATCATTGCCATGCCTCTTACATCATTGACCTGCCCCTTCATGGACCCCTGGAAGGTAAGGTATTGGCCAAAACAGCAGAAATAACATATTCAAAGTATAATTACCACTCTCACTAGACAATATCCCTCCTGAGGAAAAAAACTAGGCCTTGGGTTTCTCAGCCTGGGGTCTTGTGTCTTAGCACCTTACTTGGTCCTCACCTCACCCACTGTATTCAGCCTGGGGTCTTGGTACCCTATCTGGTCCTCAACTCACCCACTGTAGTCCCTGCTCTAGTGGTTTACACACCAAGCAGGGGTGCTTCGCCAATGAGGCAAGTTGAGTCCGTCGCCTCAGGCGGCAACGCCCCTTTAGGTACCAGAGGCTGCAAAAATTCTGCTCCTGATACTTTAAGAGCAAATTTTAGGGGGAGGGGGGGTAGCAGCAACTGCTGCTGCCTCAGGCGGTGGAGGGGCCAGGATCGCCCCTGACACCAAGGGGTCCTAACCCCACTGCTTCTCCTTGTTGGAGCCACAGCTGCTCACTAACTACTATGCATTTACTCTCACTCCTAGAGTGACTATAACAATGCTCAGTACTACTGTCTAGGCTTTTCTATGGACCAGAGCCCTGGTACTGTAGCACCTCACTGAGAGGCATGGTCACAGGGGAAAGACCCTGAGCACATGTGTTCTTTAATTATTTATAATTTTAACCACTGTCATCTAGTGGCAGCTTAACTCCTAAGGACCCAGGAAAGAGACATAGCTGTCCAGGTAAACATACAGGACCACTTTAGTTGGTCAAATCCTAAGGGGAAACTGCCTGAATAGATATACCTGAACCTCAGGGTCCCTACACATAAATGTAGTTGACTTTACAACAGATTCTGTTTGGGGTATTAGACTTTGCAGTAGCTATCTACTGTATAAAGGGTAGAAAAAACATTTTGACGTGCAGAAAAGAGTAGGAACTCCAAGCAAACATCTGCAAGCCATTTTGTTTTTCAAACCATGGGTTGGACATCTCTAGAGAAGTTCTGGATGATAAGGAAGCTTTAGAAATTTCTCCACCAGTATAAACAGAGAGTTGCTGTACCCTTTCAACCCCATTGTTTTCAAACAAGGAACTGATCATTTCATAACAATCCACCTGCCAAAATAAATGAATTCCCCTTCCCAGGAACTTGAGGATGCAAAAGGAGTGCTAACATCTTAGGGCTTTTCATGATATCCTGTGGAAATCTACTAGATGAATAACTCATTATAATAAACAACCCTATGTTACAGTAGTCTTAGCCAACTCTTAGGCCAGTAGACATAGCACTGTGCAACCTGATCAGTATCAATTTCCCATGAGCATCAGGCCATATGGACAACTGCCTCACGCAGGACCTCTCTGAGGACTCATTTACTATACAGTTTAATATACCCAACTGAGATGTATGGTTCACTTTGCTTTTGTTTTTCTATAATAAATAATCTAATAGTTTCTAAATAATCGCAGTACGATGGACATTATTCTTCCTCCAGCAATAAGAAAATGAACTTCCATAAAGTCATTTGTCAGTAACTTACTGAAGAAGAACACGATTTTATACTTTCATGGAATTTACCCTGTTTTGATATATTTCCATGGTCATAGAAATGTCAATGCCAACAGTAGTCATAAGTCGTTGGTACTGGTACCATGCTTTCCCTGATGCATCCAAAGGATTACTGCAATACAGTCTGAATTTGAGAGGAGGCATATGAGATTATGGATATTTCCAATTAGTTGTAAATTAGTATTTATTTTGTGAGCAATTTAAGATGCAGCCACTGAGCAGCAAGCCCATGGTTGGCATTCATGGCTCTTCCCTGTGTTACCAATAAGCATCATTTGTCTTACAATTTTCTTGAAACTCTCCATGCAGTAATAATAAATATTTGACTAATTCCTCAGCAGGTAGTAGGTTCTCCCTGTGATATGGATAAAAATGTTGGTGCTAAGCTCTGCAATTCTGACATTTCTCTCCTTCAGCTTCTGTCTCCCCCACAGCTTCTGATGACCCAACATCTACCCCAATGGCTTGTGGTTCCCCATTGGTCTCAAGTAGGATTGTGGGAGGTACTATTGCCACAGATGGGGCGTGGCCCTGGCAGGTCAGTCTGGCCTATCGCAGGTCACACATTTGTGGGGGGTCTGTGATTGGCACTCGATTCTGACAGCTGCCCACTGCTTAAAGCTGTAAGTGTGTCATTTCCTTAATGGTATTTTTTCAGCAATGTGGCACCATGCCTTTCTCATATAACTTGGGACCCTCCCATATGGTGGAGCACCATCCTCCACATCACCACAGATAAATATTATAAAGCTCAGACCTATCCAGTTGGAATAAGATGCATATCAGATCATCCTCTTAGTACTGACTCCAGCTGAAATGGATCTGCCTTACAGACCTGAATCACATAGTCAGATGACCACTACCAGTTGGGATGTAGTGCTAAGTAGACCAGGTAGTCTGATTATTATAATGATCATTTCCTGACAAATGGCTCCATGTCTTGCATGCAGGTGGGCCTGGTCATGAAATATGGGTATTGCAAGGATAATGGTTTTTATATGTGAAGGCAATTTATACAAGGAAGCCTGTGTAGTTTGAAGAGCTTATGGGACCTCATGATCTTCCTTTACATCTCTGTTGGATTATTTGGGGGCAGATTCACTAAAATGCGAAGTGGCTAATGCGAGCGACATTTTGGCAGCGATGCCATTGGCAGCTTCATTGCCAATTCACTAACAGGCGAAGTCGACAATTTGATAGCAAACCATTGCTAGCGACTTTTCTCTCTGACGAACGGTCGTAACTCCGTATATTGACTAAGATGCGAATTTTACAGAATGTTACCTTTTTTGTCAGAGTTTATTTCGCCACCTCAGACCAGGCGAACTGCTAAATGAATCTTCATCTTCCTCAATCTTATGTCAGTGACATCCTATCCTGTAAGCCAGTAATGCATTGTATAAAAAAACGCTGGCGACTTTTCTTTTTTTTTATAGAGGAATTGCCTTCAAAAGTCCGAACTATTACAGATTTATGTGTGAACTAATTTGAGGGGCATGCCACATTTGTTTTAGGGTGGGCTCATGTCTAGGGCATTAGAGGATCTTCTATGTCTTTATTCAGGTTCCATGGACATGTGTAATAAAAAGTGGCCACTTTAACTATTTGCACCATCTCTAATAAAGGCATGTATACAATTTTAATGTAAAAAGTAATGTGAAAAGTCGCCAGCGTTTGGCAGCTGAGGCACAACTTCGCATTTTAGTGAATTAGCGCAGTGGCAACGAATTTGCACCTGGCGAAGTATAATTCGCCCTTTAGTGAATTTGCCTCCACATTTGTTGCTTCTTCTTCTACAAAGAAAGTTTTGTAAATGGTATTTCCCCTTGGATCCCAGCATTACAGGGGCTCCTTGTTCTATAATAAAGTTTTCTTGAACTTAATGCCCCATGGTGCTTGTTATTTTCCCCCCAGCTCCCTGTCTCCATCAGACTATACGGTTCGGCTGGGGGAATACCAGTTGTCTCTGACTAGTCCACATGAGATCACATCCAGAGTCAATAGTATTAATGTGAACTCAATGTATAACAGCTCAACAAACAGAGCAGATATTGCCTTACTGAAACTAACAAGCCCCATCACATACACCAGGTCTGCCTACCTTCAACATCTGACAACTTCACTGAAGGCATGGAATGCTGGGTAACTGGATGGGGCAGAATTAGCTCTGAATGTGAGTATCTAGTTAAAGGGATTTTGTCATGGTTCAAAGGGACCTTGCAAGGGGACATGATTACTCTTTACAAGTACATTAGAGGACATTATAGACAGACAGAGGGGGTCTGAAATAACATGGAGCATCGCACCAGAGGCCACCCCTTTAGGCTAGAGGAGATAGTAACGTAGAAGGTTCTTCACATGAGGACAGTGAGAGTGGGGAATGGACTGCCGGGTGATGTTGTGATGCCGATTAAGTTAATGACTATAAGCATGGCTTGGATGATTTCTTGGACAGACATAATATCCAAGGATATTGTGATACTAAAATCTACAGTTAGTTTAGATATTGGTGTATATATATATATATATATATATATATATATATATATAATTTATGTGAGTGTATGGAGGGTTAAGTTTGATACACTGCCCCCTTACATAGTCTACATCTGCAACCGCACATCTCTGGATTTTCAGACAACTTTCCTATGCAGTAGATACACAAATAAATACACAATAAATATGTGGTATATAAGGAAAGCTGTCAGATTGGCATCATGCAAGGCTGTATCATTTGAGGAACATCTTCTATTCTTCTAACTGGAGGTCTACCCTGTAGCCTGATCATCTCCAGTGACAATTTGATTAAATACACAGGGACTTCCCAGTTCAGCAGAGTAATGTTAGTAAGTTCTGTACAAGGCCTAAAAGCAAGCTTGGTCAGAATTTTACCATCTAGGAACTGAAATAAATGTCCTTTTTGTCTTACAGGGAGACTCCGGAGGACCACTTGTCTGTAAATTACATGGAGTCTGGTATCAAATTGGCATTGTGAGTTGGGGGGAAGGATGTGCCATCCCCAACCGACCTGGTGTTTATACCCTGGTACCTGCTTAAAAGTCATGGCTCAACACAACAGAAGAGAAAATTATTATAGATATTGTGGGCACAGCAAATAGTGTATCTACAACAACCGCCACTCTACAGGAGGCCAATACCACCTCCTCATGTTCCTTAATTAAATCAGCCCATCTGCTTGGCCTTTTGTGCTTCTGGTTCATTGTGTTTGCCAAGGGCTAAGCTAGATCTAATGAATACAATCATTTCTTGTGATCCACTCCATACCAGGAACATCAAGAATATCTCAAGCCTAGATTCAAGATGGAGGCACTTTCATTCTTTTTTTGGGGCACACTTTTGGTATCCAGTCTGATAGACTTGATTGTACTTTCCTGTAATAATATAGTTGAGGGGTAACCGTTAAAAGTTTGATTAGGAAGACATCTCCTAATGCAATTTCAGATTTGTCCATAGACTTCAATGTAGTTTACTTGTGCTAAACCATGAAATAAAGTTTTCTCATTGAACTGAATCTGATCATATATATTTGATACCATATCCTGACATCCTATATGGAAAAATAATTATTAATAATTTTTCTTTGGTAATGCATGGAATATCAAGTATTTCTGATCTAGGTGGGTGCTGCATATTGTAATTCAACAACAATTAAGTTGTTATAAACTGGGCAACATCGACATATATTGACACAGATGCTTTCTCTTCTATACCTCGTATACATCAGCCTACTTCACTGTTGAAATGCAATATTCCCACTACTGTAGGCACCATCTCTCCCTACTATACCTGCTATCCCACAGTCACACTCCCTTCCCAGAGACTATTATCCACTGTTACTATAGGCACCATCTCTCCCTACTATACCTGCTATCCCACAGTCACACTCCCTTCCCAGAGACTATTATCCACTGTTACTATAGACACCATCTCTCCCTACTATACCTGCTATCCCACAGTCACACTCCCTTCCCAGAGACTATTATCCCACTGTTACTATAGACACCATCTCTCCCTACTATACCTGCTATCCCACAGTCACACTCCCTTCCCAGAGACTATTATCCACTGTTACTATAGGCACCATCTCTCCCTACTATACCTGCTATCCCACAGTCACACTCCCTTCCCAGAGACTATTATCCACTGTTACTATAGGCACCATCTCTCCCTACTATACCTGCTATCCTACAGTCACATTCCCTTCCCAGAGACTATTATCCACTGTTACTATAGACACCATCTCTCCCTACTATACCTGCTATCCCACAGTCACACTCCCTTCCCAGAGACTATTATCCACTGTTACTATAGGCACCATCTCTCCCTACTATACCTGCTATCCCACAGTCACACTCCCTTCCCAGAGACTATTATACACTGTTACTATAGGCACCATCTCTCCCTACTATACCTGCTATCCTACAGTCACATTCCCTTCCCAGAGACTATTATCCACTGTTACTATAGACACCATCTCTCCCTACTATACCTGCTATCCCACAGTCACACTCCCTTCCCAGAGACTATTATCCACTGTTACTATAGGCACCATCTCTCCCTACTATACCTGCTATCCCACAGTCACACTCCCTTCCCAGAGACTATTATCTTCCTAGACTGTGAATAATTAATCTGTTACTTGAATTTTTAATTGCTTATACATTTTTTAGGATCTTTCTGGTATACGAGAAAGATTTATGTTTATCCTGTGATGTCACTTCCAGGTCTCTTGGATCATTGGGCAATTCTCACCAGTAACATCAAATGTTTTTTTAAAAAAATTGCTACATCTTTATTAAGAAATAATAATTAATTAAATATTTAGTTGGGATCAAGTACAAACTACTGTTTTATTATTACACAGAAAAAAGAAATAATTTTTTAAAAAAAATGTTTTATTTCATTATAAATGGAGTCTATGGGAGACGACCTTTCCATAATTAGTAGCTTTCTGTATAATGGGTTTTCGGATAACGGATCCCATATCTGTACCTTATGGCTGATGTTAAACACAGGGACACACGGCAGGGTTACTCTGACCTATTACTGTACATTTTGTACATCACACACAGTATAAATAAATATTGACAATAAATAGTGACTGACTCATAAAGTGCATGATGATTATAACTGTTCAGATTAAACGTTGGATTTCCACTAAATAAAATACATTTTATTTCACTTCTTCTGTCTCTTGGATTTCTGTATTCCCTTTCTATCCCATTGACTTTTATGGCTTATCTTCTGGGCTTCCCCCTCTTAATGTCTTTAAAGGGCTGGTTTACCTTTAATTTAACTTTAAGTTATAGAATGGCCAGTTCTAAGCTTTTTTCAATTGGTCTTCATTATTCAATTTGTTATAGTTTTTTAATTATTTGCCTTTATCTTCTGACGCTTTACAGATTTCAAATGGGGGTCTCTTATTCTAATCAATGCATGGTTGCTAGGGTAATTTGGACCCTAGAAACCAGATTGCTGAAATTGCAAACAGGAGAGCTGCTGAATAAAAAGCTAAATAAGTCAATAACCACAAAATAATAAAACATGAAAATGTATAAAAGTATAAAAAGCAGGGAATGAATTAAAAGTGTAAGTTAAAAGGCCAGATAAAGTCCTGTATAAGGGCAGAATAAACACGGGGAATGAGGACTGATATGGTCGTGATTAAACTGATCCGTTCCTCAAGCCTCACTTATTTTCTGCTGATATCGTCCGTTTGTGTAACAGTCAGTAAATATAGATATTTAATAAGAGAAAGACATTTGAGCTCATTACAAGCGTCAGGCTCATTTATATGATGTGCAGTTAAACAGCTGTTTGCAGCTCTGGGAGGCTGGACATCGGGTCACATGACGCACCATTATGACATCACCAGTTGCGTTCAGCCAACACTTCAACTTGCCTTACAGCTGCACCACTATGACATCATCGTCACCATGGCAACGGCATCAGTAAACAAGTCAATGCCATTATGACATCACAAGGAATCCTGTGATAAGTCAGTAAACACATATTAAGCATCAGTTTTCCTGCATCTTCGCATCGTGACGCATCGCAGAAAAACTTCCCCGCTTTTACTTCGACTTTTCTCAATTCTCTTTCTATTCTCAATTTTCTCAATTTCTTTCTTTATTTCTTTCTTTCTTTCCTTCTCAATTTCATCTTTATTACTAGGTAAGTGAAAAAAAACCCTGAAATCTTGACTTTTATTACATTTGAACATATTTCAGTAAAGAGACAGATAAAAAAGTGCATTTTGCAATGTTCATTCGTTTCCAGCTTTGTAGATTTGGGTTTGGCCGGTAGGATGGTTTATTACTCACATGTAACACAAACCTACACACACCAGGGAACACGTACAACACCTTTTACAGCCACATTATCAGATGATTTGAAGCATTAACATGATTTTCCTCTTTGTTCTTTTGCTTTTTAGTATATTAACCTGAAACAACAATAACTATGGAAAAAGTACAAGCTACACTTGAATTTTCATTACAACTAAAGCAATTCGAGATTCCGATTTTTCTTCAAAGTGGGTAAGTGTGTCTTGATGCTTTAAGGAGTCCAATTTGGTTGAATCCAAATCTTCCAAGAAACTTCCTAGGACTGAGTTGAATGTTAGATTTGGCGCATACTTCAATATGGCAGCTTGTAAGGCAATTGCTCTCACATACTCACAATGTCCTATGATCAGTGTTGAGTAAATAGTAAAACTGCAAGTTACTGGGCCCTGCAGTAAAATCATTTTAGTTCCTTTAGACATTGAGCAACATATTCCAATTGTTTTTGGATTGGCATCTCCTTCATAGAAGGGGGTTATTTATCAAAGTCTGAATTTATCTCAATATTTTCTCTCCAATCAAATCTGCTCAAGTTTTTTGCGCTTATTTATTATTACATTTTCCTGAAAACATTTTTGCGGGAAAAAATCCGATTTTTTTTCTGATTTTTCTTCCAATCTTCCCGAAAACTTAGATTTTTGTCCAAAAACTCTGAAAACTTCGGGTATTGCATGAAACCTAGTGCCCATCAAAAAATTATTGGGATTTCTCCCATTGACTTATCTGCAACCTTGACAGGTCTGAGATGCCGGATTTTCTGATTCAGACTTTTCCATCGTCTGGGTTTAATAAATTCCCCAAACAAATTGTGATTTTTTTTAAAAGTCAGATTTTATAAAAAAAATCACGATTTTTTGTGATTTTTGCATTTGGAGTTAAGTAAATAACCCCCTACATATGGACAGCAGCAAAGGGCGGCTTGTGTAGCAGTGAAAGGATCACATAGAAACATTCAGGCAAATGAACTTCCCCTTTAACAGAACGTGTTCATGAGGAGCAGAGAGAGTTTGATTTTAATGTCACATTGTTTTTGCTTTTAGATTTTGGCAAATTAAGACATCCTTTGAGATTCTGACGAGCATCCCTCACACAATCGAAGCAAGGATTTTCCATACTGAAGGTACGTGTTTTCCTAAAACAATGACCATCTCCGAGTGTTATTTACAGAAATATTTCACTTTAAGGGGCAGATTTATCAAGGGTCAAATTTCAAGTTTATGATATTTCCAAAAACTTCCATAAACTCAAAATTGGGGAAAAAAACTGAAAATTTATTACAGGATCGGCCTGCAAACTCGATTAAAATCGTATTAGATCGAATCTGATTCCAGTTTTTTTCACACAAAATTAAAAAAAAGTTTTTTGTCCAAAAGTCTACCGAACAAATTAATTGTAGGAGGTCCCCCATAGCCTAAAACACCAACCCGGCAGGTTTTAGATGGTGAATAGTCAAATTCGAATTCTTAAAATTCTTTAAAAAACTTAAATTTTTTTAAACTTTGCAATCTCAAATCGAATCGTATTAGATTGAATCTGATTCGAGTTTTTTACACACAAAAAAAAATGTTTGGTTTTTTTTAATTCTACCAAACAACTCCAAATTAATTGTAGGAGGTCACCCATAGCCTAAAACGCCCATTTTGGCAGATTTTAGATGGTGAAATTTGAATTTTTAAAGGGGCAGTACATTATAAACTTTAAAATTCAAATTTCTATTTTTTTTAATTCGAATTTGGATTATTCCCTAGTCAAATTACACTAAAATAGACCCTTGATAAATCTTCCCCTATTTGTTATTATTGCTGACGCAGTCTTTATTCACTCTGTTGTGTTATAGTTTGGTAAATTGATTAAAACTCTTCTGTTTTAGATAACGTGACGTATCCGGCTTCAGTTGAGGGCAGTGGTTTTTTCAGCAGTGCATTTAAATTAAAGAAAACCGCACTTTCTGTTAGAATTGACGACGTTGTGATCTACACCGTTAATATCCTCCTGGATGAGAGTCAAGTAAGTGATAAAAAGTCTTTTAGATCAGCTTTGTGTTTGTGTGTTCCCTATACCGTATCTTATGTTTCTTCTATTCTCTCTACAATGGCAGATTGAAGAGACTCTGAATTCCCTGGAGAGCAAGATGAACTTTGGACTTTACCATGCAGAAAACCATAAAGAGTAAGTAGAGAAATGATCAGAACTGAAGAATAGATTAAAACTCTGACTCTATATTTGTGCTATAATTCCTTTCTTTCCCATTTCTCTAATGTTTTTGCTCTACTGCAAAATGTTAAGATTACGTGACAGGCAGCCTCCTTGCCAAATGAGGGGACTTCCCCCGACCACCCTTGTATTGGCCACTTAGACTTACATATAGAAATTCATTTTCTACCTGAGCAGTTAAAGGGGTTGTTCACCTTTAAGTTAACTTTTCATACGTTATAGAATGGCAACTTTCCTATTAGTCTTCATTATAATTTTTTTAATTTTTTTTTTGTTTATTTCTTGCCCTTTTCTGCTGATACTTTGCATCTTTATCTTTAAAATCTAAAACACAAATGCTCTGTAAGGCTACAAATGTATTGTTATTGCTTCTTTTTATTATTGGTCTTTCTATTCAGGCCTCTCCTATTCATATTCCAGTCTCTGATTCAGAAATTACAAACTGGAGAGCTGCTGAATAAAAAGCTAAATGACTTAAAAATCACAAATAATAAAAAATGAAAACCAATTGTAAATGATCTGAGAATATCCCTCTCTACATCATACTAAACGTTCATTTAAAGGTGAACAACCCCAATAGTCTTGGTTAAGAGGCAATACAGTTCCATAAATCAGAATATAATTAATTCTAATACAATAAAGCTAAGACTGATGGGTTAGTGAAATCTGATTTATGTTTAACACATCGATCTTCTGGTTTTATCTGAACAGAGTTAACAAATGTAAGCGTTCAGCACCAATGTGGCGTGAGGACATGAAATTGCACTTTAACCTGCATCGAGGGATTCACGGCCGCACGAATATAGTGTTTGAGTCATGTGCAAAGCTGTCGGTCATTGTTCATGGCCTGTTGGTTGTATTACAACCCCCACTGAAGACGTAAGTACACGGATTGTTATTGTCAGATAGAGATGATGACATTATTTTACTATTCCATTAAGAAATAATATCAATTTCAAGATAATACAATCATCTGTATTTGTTGTTTTTATAGCTTTTCCAAGAAAAACTCAGTATTCCAAAGAATTCTTCCCAGCCGGTGGACAAAGGCTAAAAAACCGATGTTGGAAAATGTCATTTTTGGCAAAAACTTCAAAAAGAAATTGGCAGCAGACGTAAGTAACAAACATGAACTTGTATTTGAACCTTCCAGAGGGTAAAAACAGTTCTGTGAGTGGAATTATAATTACAGACAACCCCAGGCCCCACTAACTGCCTCCCTCCCTCCTCCTGAACCCCAACGAGTCTCACCAATTCACCGATGTCTTTAACTGGCAAAAGAGTAGTGCTGTGGGGTAGTAGGGCACCAACTTGTAATGATTTGTGTCCTCTTTGCTTTCTTTCTTGCTTCATGACTCTGTTTCTCTATTTTAGGGTAAAAGCTTGGTGATAAAAGAGAAATACTTGCAGCATGCCTACCGTTTCCTTTCAACACTACGATCCTGCTTGCTGCTTTCCTATGATGGACTGTACAGTTATTTCATCTCCGTATCAGAAACGCTGCCTTCCTCATGCAAGCTGGAGCTCGGTATGTGATTGCTTCTACTTTGTGACACCTACTTGTCCTGTTCTTTAGGTTTTGTTCAAATTAGTTCATTTAAACATTGACCTTTCTCTGACCACCCAACATCCCAAATGAATAATAGATATTGATGAGTCAATAAAAACATTCTTTTCTCTTGGAAGTTGAAAGATTATGGGCATAAACAAACAAAGTGCACATTTAGGTATCCCAAAGTGACCGTTAGTTTACACACTGGCCTTGATATCATCATAGAGTCAATATTAGGGCAGTGGCAAATGGTAAAACACCCGCTACTCATATTAGGTCACTCACCATCATTAGGAAGCACCGCGAGTAACTGGGCACCTACAATTATTGCCTACACGTCTAACAAGGCTCCTCTTATTCATTTTATTGAGATGTTCCCTGTGGTGGGTAACAGGTGGTTATGTTGCTGCTACAAGTAGTAAATTTGTTTCCTTTCTTACATGGTCTTTGTTTCCTCCACAGAAAAACTGGATCTGAAAGTCCGGCTCAGTGAGTTATCTGACAAAGTGATGGTAAGTTTGCTCATTGCTTATTCTGTAATCTGATACTAACCTGTCACTCCAAACTAGTTTCCTTATACTATTGGGGTATTAAAAAGTGCTTTACATACTGTATTCTCTGTGTTTACACAAATTGTTGATTATTTAATATTTTAACTATAGGAAATAGAAGACCCCAATGATCTGGCAGAAGCAATAAATAGCAGCCTAATATTGCTATCATCTCAACTTCTCAATCTGTGGGGAAAATTTCTTCAATCCTCTTTGGAGAGTGAACAAGAGAAGAAGCAAATAAAGGTAAGAAGCGCATTGAATAGGCTTTAAGGCAGGGGAAGCTTAGTGCTCAATCTTCAGTGGGACTCCATTTATTGTTTTACATTGCCGTTATCTCTCAAGCTTGTGCTTATGAACTGTGTCTATTTTATTGTTTTATAGGAAGAAAAGTTCAAGAAATTATTCTTTTCTACTGACCATCCCCGACAAGAAGCTATTTTATATGATGAGAAGATGTGAGTACAATCTTGTTTCTTAAAGATGGGTGAATTTTTTTGCCATGTTTCACCGAAAAAGCGACGCCCATAGACTGGTATGGCGGTGTGCGACAAATATTTTTTGACGCCCATAGACTTTAATGGGCGTCTGCAACATTTCGCCGATGGAGAATTTTTGGCGAAATGAAATGGGTTAAATTCGCCCATCCCTAGTGTTTCTTCAAATAATTATGTTTAGATACAGTCAGTTGTTATCTGATTGGGGAAAATTACATTTACACACTTTTATGGTCCTTTAGAGTTTTACCTCTAAGAGATGCTTTTCTATGAAAATGTCATACTGTTGTCATGTTAATGTAATACATGGTACACATTTACTACAAGTCTAGTATCCTTAGCAACCAAACAGCAGATATTATTGGTCTGATTATCAGGTGTTTAAACTCATAGGATTGGTTGCTGTTGGATACTCCATCGGACACTGGATTTTTTATTCCTTCCCTCAGTTTTTAGTTTACTGATCTCTGGATGTGATTTATTTCTAAATATACCCGTTTCTCGTTGCAGCACCAAAAGCCACAAAGAGATTTATGAAAAAGTCAAAAAAGCTC
This sequence comes from Xenopus petersii, assembly GCA_038501925.1. NCBI lineage: Eukaryota > Metazoa > Chordata > Amphibia > Anura > Pipidae > Xenopus > Xenopus petersii. The sequence goes on from CM076688.1 coordinate 8,239,429, forward strand.
CAAAAGATGATTGTCTCGAGTGCCGGGACACGGACATGGTATCAAAATCTGCACCCGTGATCTTTGAAGACCGGTACTTAGAGCCTGAAGCAATAGGTACGTATGGAAAGAATCCACAGGTGCTGCTGCCTCAGTGTGTGACAGTTGTTCATCCAGAACTCCTTCCATTCATTATTATCTATTAAATACGTATTTCTAAAGTACCAACGTATCCCACCGCTCTGTACAATAGAACCACTGAGATGACGTACTGAATGAAAGATAAGATCACTTTTCTATATATGAGTGTGGATGGGAAGGCATTTTCCTGCTAACATTTAAAATTTATTTTATAGATTGTTCAGAAGACTTTATAGACTGTTCAGAAGACTTTATAGACTGTTCAGAAGACTTTATAGATTGTTCAGAAAACTTTATAGATTGTTCAGAAGACTTTATAGACTGCTCAGAAAAGGTGAAATCTTCCCCTGTTGCTAGTACTAAAGAGAAGCGCAGAACAGTACATGGATGTGCCAGAACATCTCATTTGAGGAATGGGTAAGTTCTGATCCCTACCAAATATAAATATAATGCACAAAATATAATATAAAAAAAATGTAAATAGTAAAATATAAAAAGTGCCATAACAATCCTAAATAAGTGTGAATCCCAGGATCACTAGTTATCTTGCAATATAGTCACCTGAGTTCAGCTACATAACATAACGTGCCTTGTACTGGAACAGCTGGATATTTTTGTTGCTGTTTATGAATGTAACACCCCCCCCCCCAAGTTCTTTTCATCATAAAGCCAGGCTAGCAGAGGCCGTGCCATTGGGTATGGCATTCAAGCACCTCATTGGGGATATTTGTTTTCTACAAATGATTTATATGTGAATCCGAGAGACACAGACTTCTCACGATGTACTAAAGCAAATAAAGAATTATATATGTCCTTAAGTCGATATTTTGATCAGTCAATACCCTATTGTTAAATCAAGTTTATTTGTTTTTACCTAGAATTTTGGATTTCCCCCAGTGGTGTCAGTTAGTTTAATAGATATAAGCCTAAAAAAATTATCTTTTGTTTTTTTTTTAGGTTGTGTGCCATTAAGAAAGAACTGAGGAAATGGATAAGTCAATTCTTCTCCAACAACCCTTCCAAGGAGTTTACTCTGAGCATGGAACTAGACAACGGATCAAATGAAGGAATATCTGTGCATATCAGGATGAGACCTACTAATTGTAATTCCCTTTTTACTATATCTTCTCGTGTGAGAAATATGAATATAACATATATTTTACCTTGATTTGAACATTAACCATGGACTTATTTTTACCCTAGGTACAACAGATCCTCAAGCAATAATTACCTTTGTATATGGATGTCTCGGTGGAAGAACTGCTGTCATCGGAAATCTAGGAAACAAGGTACAGTATGTAGCCGGGACTTGGAACAAGATCAATAACTGAGGGAGAAATGATTATGGAATATATTATTCGCTTGCCCCTTGTTATTTCCTGCATAGCTGGTTCTGACTATTGAAACAATATTGTAGCAGCCAAATGCTTATAGGAAATCTAATCTGGGGGAGAGCTGGCTGCTGCTTTTTTATCATGTCAGAGTCCTGAAAGAAAGTTTAAATTGTTTTATTAAATTCAGCCTCTATAAGTTGCTAGAGGAAAGGGGCTTTATAAATATAGTCGTTAGAATGGCCAAGGCATTAAGTCTCTGTTGTTCTTCTGATTCTTTGGTTTTCAAGGCAAATGCTGCATTTATTTCAAATTACTAATACTATTGGTTTGTTTTGCTTGTAGGATCAAACTCTGGCTCAATATGATTCTTTGACTAATCGTCTATTCACGAAAATTGCAAAACTTGTAGAATCTAACAGTCTGATCATATCCAGGATCAGGTAAAGGATGTGATATTGTACATACAGAAATGCTATCTATCTCTATCCATCCATCTATCCATCCATTATCCATCTATCTATCCATCTATCTATCTATCTATCTATCTATCTATCTATCTATCATCATGAATTTCAATGGAGAGTTTTACTTGACACAACATTGTGTGTTTTTATTGTGAAGATTATTCCATGAAACCAGCGAAAAGAAACTCATTTGGGAGCGACTTATACCTACAAAAAAGCAGCAGAGCAGTTGTATTGGTGAGTTAACATTGATTTTCCCATTAGATCATAAAGGAAAGAGGACATTACATTAATTAAATTTACTTATTTTATTGTAGGTTCCAAAGACGACTCCAGTAGTGAAGATGGAACACATCTAATAGTCTGTGTGCACGGCTTGGGTGGTAAGTAAAATTTTAAAGATTTGATTCTGACACGAACACTTGCGTGTGTTTTGTCATATGATTTACCATTGCCCTGCCCGGTTAAAATTAATGGCTTTATTTCTACTCTAGGTTCCGCACTTGATCTTCTACTTATACAATCTCATATCGAGTCTGGAGTGACACATGGGAAAATCAACTTCCTAATGTCTCGTTGCAACCAGGTACGTATATCTGTGTGTCTAGTTCTGAGGGGTCATCTCCATTCCTATATGAAACTGTTCAAACATTCTATCCATCTCAGCTCAATGGGAACTAATAGGCAATGATGATAAAATGTAACTATCCTGAGAAATCCTTTTATTATTAGTATTTTATTGGTTTACTGATGATAAATATGAAATGATCAGTTGTAGTGGGGCCCATAAAGATCATTCTGATATATAACTGTAACAACAATATTAGTAAATTGCATGAAAAATGTTTGAGCAACAAGACGGGACGTGGATAGGTCTTATAGAAGATTATTGTTGCTGATTGTTAGCAGACAGGCCCTTTAATATTGCTATTTTATACACTGTTAAATAACTGTGGCATCTATAATATTTTCATTAATGTTGGTCTCTGTGCATGTCTTGTTTTAATTCTGATGCAATATTTATTTTTCACTTCTTGTGTTTTCTTTACAGGGCTTCACCTTTGATGATATTAATATATTAAGCAGATATCTCCTAAAAGAAATATTAGAGCACATCACCAGCAAGAAGCTCATTATTTCCAGGATCAGGTACAGTAATTAGCAAAAAATCTCTATACTTATTAATATATATCAATTTTTATAGTAATGTTACTTTTCTCTCCCCGCAGCTTTATCGGCTTTTCTTTGGGCAATCTAATAATACGTTCAGCCCTGTGGAGACCTGAATTTGAAGGCTACCGTGAAAACCTGCACACTTACCTCTCCTTCGGTGGACCACATATGGGCCTTCTGTACCCCAACTCGATTCTCTTTAAAACTGGTAGGGATTTACTGGCCATTGCTTTATTATTGACAAGTAATTCAAAGATTAGAAACAACAAGTAATATATGTATATGGATTTAACCATGCTCCATTTACATCAAGTACAATTAATTTATCATTATGATAGGACAAAAGCCAAAACATTTAAATTATGTTTAGGAAAGATCACGGCTGTATTTTGGGACTGTCAAGATGCAGTGATAATATAACCCTGTATCTTTACCTATATTTCAATGAACTTTAACATGCTTTTATATAATACAATGAATAAATCTGTGCATCTCTTTTGTTATAGGCCTGTGGATAGAGAAGCGTTTGCATATAAGTGTCTCCGTATCTCAGATGGCATTATCAGATCACAAAGACCCAAGACAAAGTTTCCTCTACAAACTCAGTCAGAAAAAAGGTAAGACATTTTCATCTGTATATTAAATCGTATAAAACCCTAAAATAAAGCTGCTGTGATCTGAAAGTTTTATTAGAAACTTTTGGGAACTATTTTAACCATAACCAGCAAGGTAGTAGTTTAAGAGATTTGCATGTCTTACCATTGACCTGACATGGACCCAATACTCTTCAGTAACTTACATTAGTGATTTGAAATTTATCTTATTGAAAGTATTATGCCCGTGATTTCATGAAAGATACGTCTGTATTGATGCCTTAATATTGTTCTGGAATCTCATGGTGAATATTATTGTATTACAGGCTTGGAGCACTTCAAGAATGTGATTCTCGTGAGCGCGTTACAAGATTACGTTGTTCCCTATCACTCCGCTCGTATTGAAATGTGCAAAGATGCTGTGAAGGGAGATGAGTTAGGTAAGGTCTCACTTTTAAACATACGTCTACTGAACAGAGTACATGTACCACTGAAGCAGTAGCCAGTTCTCCTCCAGCCAAGACTACAGCTCCCACAATGCCTTGCACACTGATGTGATTCTTTACAGGTTTGTTTATCACAGATCATGCAACAGATTAAGGAAAGTAGGCCTCTTGGCTGGAGGAGAGTTGACCCCTGCTAAATAGTTCCAGCTGTACATTTTATTAAAAATGTTTCCTGCACATTAAGAAGGTGCACAAGTCTTTGCTGGATAAATCCAAGGTCATTGTTTGTTGGTGGAATGGAAAGACTACCGTGTATTTATTAACAATGTAGTGCCGTTTCCTTTTTCAGGAACTTTTTACAGTGAGATGCTCCGTAACATCCTTGAGCCTGTTCTACACAACAAGAACTGTAACTTTGTGAGATACAACGTTAGTTTTGACCTGCCCAAATCATACAGTATCGGCCACTGCGCTTTCATTTCATCTTGGCAATTTCTGGACAACTTCTTTCAAAACGCTGGCCTGAAATATTTTGAATAGAAGAAATGTGATGCCCGACGTGTTTAACACTATGGAAGTGCCAGAGACATCGAGTTGCAGAACCTTTTCTACCTTGTTGCACAATGGACTAATGGTGAGATTTATATCTGTGTAGATTGTTCCATGTAGGTTTATATTTAGAATCTGTTTTATTCAACTGTGTTATATCTGATTAATATACTGACATAGTCTTATTCTTACCTACAGATTTACTGTGCAATGCCGACATTATAGACCTGGCCTATAAGCAAGAAGAAGAGAAATCTTAAGAGACCCTAAGTACTGTCGCTACAGACAAACAAGAAAATGCACTTTGTATATATACATCTGTGAAATGTATTTCTTCTTTGTTACTGATTTACCAATAAAATAAACTGAAATAAACCTATTTGTTGATTCTGTTATCCTTTAGTAGAAAAGTGTCAGACGTGATACCCAGAAATAAAACAAGACGATAATTAGGACAATTTGTTTATATTTATTTTACCCTGTTGTTAGTTGTGGGGTGGGAAGTAGACGACCAAACATTGTAAAATCAGAGTTGAGGGGTGTTGGACACAGGAAATCGCATTTCAAGAATCATGTTCTCCGGTTAAGCATAAAGAACCACTGGCGCCCAGTTATTATGCATAGCACTTTATTACAGTTGCACTACACCCTGCCTCCACACCATTGCTGCACCCCTGAGAGAAAGGTCTCACCCGGAGCACAAATATATATTAGGGTAAGCTCTTAGTAGAGTCGGTGCCGCTCAATTTACTATAGCGCTACATTTATATGACTTTGGAACAGGTCGATGATATAATATGAATATGTTATATGTAGTTCATGTTTCTCCTAACTTGGAATCTATAAGTAAACCCTTCCACTCTGGAGGCTGCACTTGAATATGTAGTTTTTTGTAAAATATTTTGTAAAATTTAAAAAAGTTCTTTTACTTCATTGTACAATAGGTTTTTATTGATAATAATAAATTGAATTAAAATGTATTTTATGTAAAGTCCAGAGGGGGCTGCTGTAATATTGTGTATATAAGGTAACTGCATTGCACTTGTCTATGATTAAGGGAGTGATACACAAAACGCGTCAGGTGTATTACATCAACAGCTCGCTGCAATAAACCTACTTTTATCTGGAGTGCCGTCCATTTCATCATATTTCTGGCCCATCACAAGCTTTTGGAAAGTCCTGTAGCTTCCCAATGATAGGAACAGGCTCTGTCCTCCCTAAATAGAGCAGTATGTGTGTGTGTGCCTGGATTATCATTTGGGTCGGTGGACTTTCCCAAGGCAGAAGAGGGGCACGCAAACCAGACCCAGTGCTATATACACACTCCAAACCCTAGCCCAACAAAACCTGAAAAACCTACTAGCCTATTGGAAATAATATAATAAATACTTATATAATCAGTGCAAATAAGAAAAGGATTCACATTCTGAAATATTTTACTGTGAAGAATTTGTAGGTGAAGTTAAGGAAGCTGTATAGTTTTTGAGCCAGTCAAGTAGAAGAAGCAGAAATGTCATTAATTATATGTGCCAGACAAATGATAGCTGAGATTTCTCTGGCTGCTTTCAGAATGAATTCAAGCAGGTGACTCAGAACAACTCGATTGTTTTTCACGAGACAAAATGATTCCAGAAATGTTTCTTTTTTCATAGATATTACATTGTTGTTTAATTGCTGAACTACTGGGTTTGCTGTTGGATTTTTTTAGTGGTGTTTACCACCTTTTCCCACACCAGTTCACTTGGCTAGACAGGAATTAAAGTAGTACAGGTATAGGATCCCTTATCCGGAAACCCGATATCCAGAAAGCTCCAAATTACGGAATGGCTGTCTCCCAAGGACTCCATTTTATCCAAATAAGCCACATTTTTAAAAATGATTTCCTTTTTCTCTGTAATAATAAAACAGGAGCTTGTACTTGATCCCAACTAAGATATAATTAATCCTTATTGGAAGCAATTAAATGAATTTCTAGTAGACTTAAGGCATGAAGATCCAAATTACGGAAAGATACTTTATCCGGAAAACCCCAGGTCTCGAGCATTCTGGATAACAGGTCCCATACCTGTACAAAGAATTATAGTCACAGTTAAATGGAAATCTGGGGCTGGGGGTATTATACGTGTTATTTCCACTTTATCATTTTCCTCTGAGTTCTTGGGTATTATACATGAAACTGCTCCGTGTTCCTGGAATTCTCTCTGAAAATCTGGTCAACTAATGCTAAAGTGAAGTTACATACAGGGTAAAGGCTTTACTTTAATTGTTCTTTAAAGAAGATATGTTTATGTATAGATGCAAATCACCATAGACTGATAACGCTTCTCTCCTTCTTACTGCAAAGTCAGTCCCTCAATCACATAAGACATTTTAGTATGAGGCCCAACTGGAGACTATTTGACATTTTTATGGTGATTCACGTCTATACAAATCTCTGCACTGGATCCAGCGCCCTTTTTAGAAAACTGCCAGAAAGATGCCGACCAACAGAATATTTAAGGGGTGAAGGGGAGAATGGATGATTTACATAAGGGCAAAGGGAAGCCTGGGAGTAGGGAAGAGGAAGAAAAGTGGTAGCACAATAGATAAAAAATAAGTAGGAACAGAATAAAAAGCAAAACAGAAAAGAAATGCTGTAACGGTGAAAAAAATACAGAGAGGTAGTGAAGCAAATCAGGAGAGAAAGAGGAAGGAAAGAAAAGTAGAAAACAAGCAAGTAAGCGAGTAGGATGTTGAGCATTTTATTTACATATATATCGTTTTTATGTCTGTATACATGGTTGTGGCCGTGTGCCATGGACTGCTTTGTGCCTATTGTTTCTGGTACAATACATGGAATTAATCTGTATAATATTATTAGGTCTGTATACAATAACACCATATACAGTGACACTTCACCCCCGAAGCTGCTTTCATATTTCGAGTCCTGGGTGAGCTTGTCATAAAAGTCATAAAAGTAACTGATCAGTAATGTCCGGCCCACCACTAAACATGTTCACAGACTGTTGCCATGATTTGTTATCATTGCGGTCTGCACCAGATTATTTTCACAATATTGTTACAGTTATAAAATGGAACTTAAGTTGTACGGTATTTTGCCCTAAAAAAACTAGAGGGGGGCCCAGTTGCAAACTTCCACACCGGGGCCCCTAGGTGTCTAGTTACGCCACTGGTCAGCCCCGACCCGCGTATTCCGCGGGTATTGGCCGGCCCGCACATCACTATTGGATTGGTCTTTTTAATCATTGTAGTTATCAAAAATTATTCACCCAATATTATTGTATAAGGTAAGAGTGACTATAATAATCTGTGTTATACTGTACTCTACACAATGCTATGGATACACTACACACAATGCTATGGATACACTACACACAACGCTATGGATACACTACACACAATCCTATGGATACACTACACACAATCCTATGGATACACTATACTCCAAATGGGAAGATCCCTGGACTGATGTCCACCAGGCTAAGAAAGATCTTAAAGACCTGCAAATGGAAGTGGTCTAAAGGGTGTAAGTTGGCAAGTCATTTTGCTCTTGTATGACCAGCTTTACACCAGACCATATGGCACAAGTTGAAAGCAGTCATTTCTAGACTAGCACAAGTAAAGACTTCTGTGCTCTCTAAGGTATGATGGAAACCAAAGGAACTTAGTGTTATCTGAAAATGCAAAGGGCTGGAGAACTGTAGCTCCATTGTTCAAAGGAGCTACACCTGATGACCTAAGTTCTTGGAAAACATCATGTTATTTTTTAACACATAAGGATGTGATACCTAATGTTTTGATCAGCAGCCTTAATGGTACACTTCCCTTTTCAGCATTAGTTTAATGGACAGGAGAGGATGAATGGAGCTATTACTTATTGTTTCAATTTACAAATATGATGCACTGAACAGCACAAAAACTAAAACTGAAGACAATTGTCATTCCAACTTCTTTTAAGAACCAGAAACTTGGAATGTGAATTAGTCTCAGTCTAAGGTGTTTCCCCGTTTAGTTCCAAAACTATCGAGCACCATGACTGATGTAACTAGACTGAAGTGGAACGAGAAGCTGTGGGGCAAATTTACTAAAGGGCAAGGTGGCCATCGCTAGAGAAAATTTGCCAAAAAAACAATCTGCAGGGACATAGCCAATTTACTAACAGGCATAGAGGACAATTCGCAAAAGAGCTCATCCCTAACAAAGTTTTGCACCCTTTTGCCAGGCGAATTCTCACTCAGGCAAACAATCGTTACTCAGCAAATTCATCAAAGTGCAATTTTTCCACTATGTTACCCTTTTCGCCAGTCTGTTTCACCAGGTCATACCTGAAGTTACATCCTCCTCAATCTTATATCAGTGACATCATATCCTGTATGCCAAAAAGTCATAAAAAAAGACAAAACAGTGGCGTTTTTTCATATTTTTAAGTAGGATTATGTTAAAAAGTTGTAACTGTTAAATATATTTTTGCTTCCTCACTAGGCCTCGTCTTCAGGAATTGACCCAACTCCCCAAGAACCCACATAGGCTTCTCTCATGGACCTGCTTATGGAGATACGATCCACTAGAGACACGTGCGCTTTACTTATCAGCACTAAGGATTTTTCTATAATCAAACATGACATGCGCAAAAGAGCCATAGCAGCTGAGCAAAGGATAAGCACCCTGGAGGATACTTGCCTACCTCTCCCAGGTACAAGAGCTGCACAAATCAGAAGAAACAATTTGTGGTTTGTGGGCTTTCCTTTGAACTTTGAGGGAGAGGCCTCGGAGCAATTTCTGGAATCCTGGCTAAGGGACAAATTTGGTCAACATTCCCTTTCACAGACATTGGCAATTGAGCATGGGGTCAGCACCAGACATAGACCTGCTGGGATGCCTCCCAGACTGCTTATTGCAAGAATACTAAATGCATGAGACCGGGACGGGCTGCTCAAGCTAGCCAGACAGAAAGGCTCAATCACCTTCCAAGACAGCACTGTTTCCATTAATGCAGACTTTTTGGCGGAGGTACCGAGAGCTCACTTTATAGAGTGCAAGAAACACATGTGACAACTGAACATCCAGTGTGTGATGATGTACCCTGCGAGGATGCGAGTGGTATCAGAGGGACCAACACACTTCACCTAAAGACCTGGGAGACTGGTTGGACTGTGAAGCACATGGAGGAATGGAAGTCGGATGTGACCGGCAACAACGCCAGTAAAGCTACCAAATAAAAAGTTAGACCGACGCAACCTACTCTTCTAATACTTTTGTCTAAATCCAGAGTCTGGGGGCAGCTACTCCTCCCATACACAGGGCTAGCACTGTGAGGCCCAGAATAACAACACCATATATATAGATAAAATCAGACTACTGTATATACTCGAGTATAAGCCGAGTTTTTCAGCCCCAAAATATGCTGAAAAACTCTGCCTCGGCTTATACTCGGGTCAAGCACAAAAACGGTCGCCGGCGTCTAAGAATAGTCGCCGGCATCCAAGAATAGTCACCAAGAATATTCGCTGGCGTCAAAGAATGGTCGCCGGCATCCAAAAACTAGACGCCGGCACCTCCAATGGGAGCAGAAAACCTCAATTTTTTGATTGAAACTTACCAGAAGCTACTGCATTTCTCACCCTCGGCTTATACTCGAGTCAATACTCGAGTCAATAAGCTTTCCCAGTTTTTGGAGGTAAAATTAGGTACCTCGCCTTACACTTGGGAGGGCTTATACTCGAGTATATACGGTATCAAATGTTGTCCTGAATATGAAAAGGTTAGGTTTGAACTGTATGTAGCTCTTTTTACAAAAGGAACTAGTGGTCTTGACTCTATTTTGTGACTGCATTAAACGAATAATAATAAGAATGTATTATTGCCTTAATTTACTGACCAAAATATATTTATTGTTATGAATCCAATGGTTATGATCAATTGAGATATTCTGATTGCTGCCAAAAGAACCAGTTGAGTTCAATCATCCAAATATCTGCCACTTTATGGGAAATAAAGACGGCTGATTGATTAACTGTGTAATACACAGAACTCTTTTATCTACCTTTCAAAAGAGAAAAAACATATTGGGCAGAAGATGGACAGGTGGGTTTCAGCTAGAACGTCACCTGACTCTTCATGCATGTGATCTAATGGCTGGAATATAAAATGTGTTGGAAACTCATCCATAAATGAGGATAAAACTACACAGTATTACATTATACAGTCATTAATCCATTGGCTGGTCCAATTTGCTTGGAACCAGGTTTTTTTTGGTCTTTCCATTATTTAGATCCTTTAAAGGAGAAGGAAAGCTATGGATGCATTTTATTGCCAATAGATTGGCTGCAATAGTGCAAGCTAGAATGTCATATTTATTCTGTAGAATGTTTTACCATACCTGAGTAAAAAGCTCTGGAAGCTCTCTGTTTGTTTAGGATAGCAGCTGCCATATTAGCTTGGTGTGAGAGGAGAGAAGAGGAGCAAACTTAACATGCTCATGCCCGGGGCAAGGAGGTTTAAAGGAGAATTCAACCCAAACCTTAAAAACTCGCTACCCCTGATGGTATTTTTAGTAGTACCATTTTGACCTCGTGTAAGACAAAACTCAGTAAAGGAAAACCTTTAGTAATAGTCAGGCAATTTATTCTTACATAATACAACATAACAGTTTTGTCTGGGTAAGCTGTTGGAGTAACACACAGAATGTCAGCCAAGGACTTACCAAAGACCCTCCTCTTGGTCCAGGCGTTATATAGCTTTCAGAAGGCTTTTACAATAATTGTGACAAGGGTTTCACGGAAATACCATACATAGTCTGTCTCCTCCTTATACAATTAATGTCTAAATGATTTACTTAGTCTTACATGTTATCAAAGGAATGTTGTAACATACTGTGCCTAGCTCCAACGGTCCACAGCCTCGCAATCAGCTATCGGCTAACCAAGGCCATTGTGGTATTTCCAGTAATCTGAGCCGCACTTCAGCAGTAAGGGGCCCCAACAGACAGACTGGCGTTAGACTGACACTCTGGAATTTAAGTAACAGAGTGATGATCTTTTGTTTGTATGGCCTAGTATAAGCTATATTATTGACCATTGTCCACAGTAGACCATTAGTCCATCCTGCCTTGGGCCCTATAGCGTTATGGCGTCATAGGAATTGGACTGTTCCAGATATTTTTATATTATATAAACATTCCTCTCTTGAAACATTAAATATGTTTCACATAAGTAATTACAGGCACAGGGAGAGTGCTGAGAGGACCCCCAGGAACAAAGGAGGTCTATTATAAATGGGACAGTGGTGTGCACTACTGTGAGTTACAGTTCAACTGTCGTGGCAGCACCAATACAGAAGTGCAGCTGAAAAGCTGAAATGAATGAAAACAAGGAAAACAGGGAGCTAGAGGTATTTCCTGTTTTCGAGGAACTAGCGTGACTTGGAACCGCTGGAACCGTACAATGAAGCAAGAGCTGTCTGAATATAACATGTAGCCTAAGATTTAAGCAAATATATGATTATAGGGAAGTTAGGTTTCAAAATAAAGCAAAATAAAGCATTACAGAGAGATAATAAAAAGAAATCATTGCATAGAGATAATGAGACATAGTAATAATCATCCTGAGTAAGATAAAAATGTAAAAATGAAGATTTAGTAAAAATGAAAAATACTAAAATGAAGCTAAAAATGAAAAATACTGAAATGAGGCTAAAAATGCTAAATTCAAACTTTTTTTCTACAGTTCTCTATTATCTAACATAACCCTTCTGCTATCAACTGTTCTTGTTCCTCTCTTTCTAGCTTCCTTTGATTCTCAGGCCCTTTCCTGACTTTCTAGGGCACATACTTGACCTTTTACTTCTTTTGCTGCCTCTCTCTTGCTCTTAGCTATTACGGGAAAACAACTCATCATAGAGTGGGGAGGCTGACGGCTCTATGTATGCCTTATGAGTTAATCTGTGTGTGTTTTAGTCAGACGCACTTCTGCAGCATCCCCCATCGCCCCCCTTTTCTCTACTTTGTATTGTACGGGAGGGGTAGAGCTTAGCTGTGGGGCTGGGGACAGCCTGCTCCTCTGTATCTGAGCTATAACTTTCAGAGAACTTATCTCTGAGCTGTTTTTCTTTTTTTTTCTCAAACCTCCCCCATAAGGCTGCGAAAAGTTTTATCTTATAGATGTAAATCAAATGTGAGCAGAAGTTGGAAGGTACTTATAGCACAAATTCTAACAAAGAAATATAGACCAAGTATTAATGCTAGGATGACATGGATAGACTTAATGAAACTTCCAATGGAGTTGTTTAACCAGCTATAAAATTTTACCTAATCATTTGGAATAACTGAACTGTTCTATAAAAACATTACACTTATTGTTGCAGCTCTAAACTTTGACTATATGACATTTAACAAACATTTCAGAAACAATATGAGTACAACCTTCTTTTTCCTATCAAAACACATGATAATCTAAAATCATACTATTTTGGTCAGCTACTCTATTTTTTTTTTATAGATTTTACATTATGGGCAGGACTGGTCTTGGAATCTAGACTCTATTCAATACTAATATTAGCACATGACAGAGTTCTATTATTATGGTGTTTGTCATTTTGTTTATGTCAGTGCCGTTTACACACAACCAGCTACATAGAGAGCTGAGGACCGGGGGTAATAATACAATAATAAGTAATTACAGGAAACTTTCCTTCTAAAACCTTTTTAAACAGATACAATTTTACCTTTGTTGTTTTCATAACTAATCTAAAATTAAACATATAGAGAAAATGTTACATTATCACATTCCCATTGTTCTCATAAATTGCACACAATTTAACTATATCACATTCAATACTGCATGAATCTTAAACTTAAAATTAACCCGTTTCAATATCAGTCCATCAGTTCATTATAGGGGAAAGTCCAATCAGAGAGATATCATGGCGGTGGATAGACATATGAAGAAATATTCAACAGTCACTTGTATTCAGTCAATGCAGCAGTCTCTGTACAGTTCTTAAGAGTTCATAATCAGTCCATGGATTCGATATTAGGATAGGCAAAAATGTAAAGGCATCACAGATACGAATGGCAAACTCTGGAATGACTCTTTGTATGTATGCAGAGTTTCTTTCAATGAGTGGTGTGATCAATGATAGCTGTTCTATTTGGAATGGATTGGAATGTAGTGAATAATCTCAACAGCTACTGATGGAGTTTTGCTCAGATCACCAACCTGGAAAAAAAGAGACAATGTGACAATATCTGGTGTTCTGGTAATACTGACTTGTCTAGTGTACTAGCTAAAGAACTCTACTGAAACTACTGTATGAACTGTCAGTAATGAGAAGTGGTTGTACATGTATGATATGAGTGAAGGACTTTTGTTTTCTTGTGGTTAATTCATATGAAGAATGTCCACAACACCTGGTAGGATTGTTGCAGAGAATTGACAGGACAGCTGGGAGTAAATCCAACCAAATGCTGCCAGTAATTGTTTTGTTGGAAGTGGGATGGTACAAAGACACAATTCCACTTAAGATCAGTGTAATTTGCAAATTTGTAATAGAATCGAAAATTGAATTGTTTAAACTATCAAATACAACCTGTACTGTTTCCTTCTTATAACAAAATAATATTAATTAATCATAACCAGGAAAAACATTTAACAAGTTCTCTATTGTACCTTTATATATTTTTATATATATATTTATATTTTTAGCCTAAATGAGAATGACATAGACCCATTTTAGTAGCATCATTTATTTCTACAAATTAAATAGTGAAATTACTGGTTATCAGATAAAATCAACAATAAATTTAAGTCACTTCTGCATTTTCTTACACTTACAGACGTGTGATGCAAGATACACAAGTGCAAAGATTACGGAAGAATATTTTTTTTTAGCAGCGGCACAAGCACATAAGCTGCATTTTTATGAACTGAAACTTATTTAATTAGAAAAAATAGTAACAACAACATAACCCACAATATAATACTCCTCTCTTGTTGTACTGCAAATGCAGTACAATAATATGAAATAATAGATTCACATCTGTCTAGAGAATAATGAAAGGAATTTAACCTGTACCAATGAATGAATCGGGTATGGATCCAAACTGCATCAAGTTTACCTTCATGTTGGTGAAAAAGATCCAGATGCAGGAGAGACAAAAAAAAATACAGATGAGTATGAAACAGTAAAGTTAAAAATATTTGCTGTGGTTAAAAGTTCCTGAGCCAGCTGCCTGACAAATAAGGAAGTTACAAAACAGTGAGAGAAGTTAAGCATCTGAAATATTGTGCAACGGAGGATTCTGGGAAATGTAGTTTTTATGACAGTACCAGCAAATAGAATCCTTCTCGTTATTAATTGGACTATGAACTAGATTTCCTCTTAAAGGGTGCTGTAAATCTATTGCACCATTAAGTACTTCAGTGTGAAACAACTGACCATGATTTATGTGGTCGTCAGGACATTTGTCTTCAGAAGATTCAGGGGAAGTGCTACTGTGAATAAGCTTAAAACATTCTGAACCATTAGCTCAATAAGAATCTTCATTACTGGGGGCTGCACCGTCTGTGAAACCAAAAGGTCTGAGACTGTGTAACCCAGTGTCACTCTAAGGTTGCCAATAGGCACATTCAAAATAGCATTTAATTGCTCCTGAGTATCCATATAAAGGACTGGATCTAAGTTTGATGAACAAGGAGCAGAGCATAGGTGTAATGTCTCAGCTGAAGTATATGTGAGAAAAATCACTTTCTATTGTTGGCAAAAGCCTGCTAGATCTAATGGCATGCAATTAGTATAGTAAAATATTTACTCTTTCACATATCCTTTATCTGTCACAGTAGAATTTCAAGTTGTGAGGGAAGAAAACTATAGCCTTCTGGCCAGGAAAACGCAGTCTTGTCCCCTCCACTGTGACACTTAACAAAGGCTTTGAAACTTAAAATGTTTTGGGCACTCAACTAGCATATCTAGGAGGATTGTTAGATATTCTAAACTGATGAAACATGTTTTTTTTCTTTCAGATCACAAGTAAAACATAATACACTTAGAAAAGAGTTATCAATCTGACACATAAAGATAAAAAAAAGAGAAATAAGGTTTTTTGAGACAAAAACTGCAACAGAGAACATTTAAAGAGACAACACTAATATTTCTGTTAAAATAGATAGACAAGTGGAGCGAATTAACCTTCTTCACGAGTAACCCATTCACAAACAGAAATACACAAGAGAACTAATGTTACTATGAGAATAAGAACAAAGAAGACAATGTTAGGATAAAATAAGAATAGTGACATGATAGTCTAAGACAAAATGACAATATTTTAGTGACAGACACATAGAACAAATATTATATTACAAGAGGTACCTATGAAAACTTATAAACATTAAAGAGAACCAAAAACAGTTATGCAAACATATTCATTACAGACACATCAAAGTCATATAACCGTCAAGTCAAGTCAAGTCCTTTTCTTTCTAACATACACACAAGTATTACATTCAAAATATGCTCTAACAGACCTGTAGGATGCAAAAAAGCTTAGCAGCAAGCAATTAACATTGGTTTATAAAACAAACAGGGCAAACAAACAGACATATAAACTGGAGTCACCTGCAGGAAAAATGATGTTATACTTTTCTCTGTAATTTAGAACAGGCTTACAATTGAGTGTAAAGGGAGAAAACAGGTGTGAAGTTGCAGATGGACAACACCTAAATGTTTGTAGGGCTCTCATTTTTTTTCTGACATGACAGTTACACTAAAGTTATTCACGCACTCAGCTAGGCAAACATCAACATTCATGGATCCTTTTGCATACATCAAACAACATACACATGTAATTTCTATTTCAAGATGTTTTAGACTACACTTCATGATAAGGAATGAGACATACAAAATACAAAAACAGGAAGGAAACTGCGGATTCCTATCATGAATGGCAGATAATTTCAGCTGATTAACACAACAATTAACAAAACAATAGGCAAAAAGAAGAAGCTAGAAAAACATATATACCCCACCCAGAGGGGTACTTACGCGCGTGTATCCATCATCCGTTAAAGTAAAGCTTTACGGGGAAACCATCCTGGAAAAGAAAATATCCACGGGTATCTACAGACATCCGAGAACAAAGGTCCTCAGGTACACTCCAGTAACACAGCCTGGAGCCCTCCATTGCCTGAAAAAATGACTGGAAAAAACTGGATCACGTCGGGGTCACCATATGATGGTACCATTTTGACCTCGTGTAAGACAAAACTCAGTAAAGGAAAACCTTTAGTAATAGTCAGGCAATTTATTCTTACATAATACAACATAACAGTTTTGTCTGGGTAAGCTGTTGGAGTAACACACAGAATGTCAGCCAAGGACTTACCAAAGACCCTCCTCTTGGTCCAGGCGTTATATAGCTTTCAGAAGGCTTTTACAATAATTGTGACAAGGGTTTCACGGAAATACCATACATAGTCTGTCTCCTCCTTATACAATTAATGTCTAAATGATTTACTTAGTCTTACATGTTATCAAAGGAATGTTGTAACATACTGTGCCTAGCTCCAACGGTCCACAGCCTCGCAATCAGCTATCGGCTAACCAAGGCCATTGTGGTATTTCCAGTAATCTGAGCCGCACTTCAGCAGTAAGGGGCCCCAACAGACAGACTGGCGTTAGACTGACACTCTGGAATTTAAGTAACAGAGTGATGATCTTTTGTTTGTATGGCCTAGTATAAGCTATATTATTGACCATTGTCCACAGTAGACCATTAGTCCATCCTGCCTTGGGCCCTATAGCGTTATGGCGTCATAGGAATTGGACTGTTCCAGATATTTTTATATTATATAAACACCCCCCAACCCTACCTAGACCCCTCCTTTCTCCCGCTAACATTTTTAGGCTAGGGGAAGAGGGAGAGAGGAGAAAACTGAGCATGCTCAAGCCCAAGCCCTGGAGGTTTAAGCAGAAAACAGGAAGTCTGATACAGAAGCCCATGTGTACACAATAAAAGGAAAGAAATGTGGTGTTTCTTTTGACAGGAGACTCAGAGCAGAATTACTTTGAGGGTTTACTGGTTTATTTAGGTGGACCTTTCTGATAAGGCTTACTTAGTTTTAACCCTTCCTTCTCATATATAAGGTTTTCTTGAACTTAATGCCCCATGGTGCTTGTTATTTTCCCCCCAGCTCCCTGTCTCCATCAGACTATACGGTTTGGCTGGGGGCATAGCAGTTGTCTCTGACTAGTCCACATGAGATCACATTCAGAGTCGATAGTATTAATGTGAACTCAATGTATAACAGCTCAACAAACAGAGCAGATATTGCCTTACTGAAACTAACAAGCCCCATCACATACACCAACTACATCCTACCTGTCTGCCTACCTTCAACATCTGACAACTTCACTGAAGGCATGGAATGCTGGGTAACTGGATGGGGCAGAATTAGCTCTGAATGTGAGTAACTGAATAAAGGGATTCTGTCATGGTGTAGGTTGTTCTTTCTGGAAAAAATATGCTTGCAAAGAGACATGATTACTCTTTACAAGTACATTAGAGAGCCTTATAAGCAGACAGAGGGGGGTCTTTTTTCCATAAAATGGATCATCACACCAGAGACCACCCCCTTTAGGCTAGAGGAGCTAGTAATGTAGAAAGTTCTTCACATGAGGACAGTGAGAGTGGGGAATGTCGGGTGATGTTGTGATGGCTGGTTCTGTTAATGCCTTTAAGAGGGGCTTGGATGATGTCTTGGAAAAACATAATATCCGAGGCTAATGTTATACTAAAATCTACAATTAGTGTAGATATTGATACAGTATATATAGTTGGTGTGAGTCAGTGTGTGTATGGATGCTGGATTTCATTTGGAGACTTGAACTCAATGGATTTTGGTCTTTATTTACCCCAACATAACTATGTAACTCTGCAACTATTTAAACTTACACTAGTCACAGTGAGACCTCTAGTGTCTAATCTAAAAACATCAATGAACAGCACACAAAAACACTAAATATATTTACAACATGTTTAGATGTGTATGTCTTTCATTCACATATATTGTCTGTTTTCAGTGAATTTACCAAATCCTCAGAAATCCTCAGATGTGATGACACCACTTATTAGCACGGCAACTTGTAACCAAATGTACCAGGTTGTCTCCCTGGTGAGTCACATCATTCCACTAGAGGTCCTCTGTACTCATCTATTATCAATATGTGAAGGCAGAAGGTTTAAGGCTGCCTATGGCATAGAGTAAGAACCAGGAATGCATTGTGGAACCAGTGAAGGGAACTGTACAGCCACTGAATGGAGCAGTTAGCACAATGCAAATATTAACCATTGAGCAGATAAACAAACAATGACAACATTTTGGTTTCCCTTCTGTTTCCGTCTAATTTCTGTTGCCCTGTATCACCACCATATAAGGAATTATTATATTATGGTTCCTGCTTTCTCAGAATCCCTGGCAAACACATTTATTCCATAATGGTGTTGGACAATTGTGTATAGGCCTCATTGATATATATATATATATATATACACAAAGTTGAATTTCTTTCTGCCCCTTACATAGTCTACATCTGCAACTTCACATCTCTGGATTTTCAACCAACTTTCCTATGCAGTAGATACTAGAAATAAATATACAATAAATATGTGGTATATAAGGAAAGCTGTCAGTTTACATCGGGTAAGGCTGTATCATTTGAGGAACATCTTACTGTCCTTCTAACTGGATGTCACATAATTCCACTAGAGGTCCTCTGCACTCACCTATTATCAATATATTACGGACATTAATCACATCACTTTGTCGTAGTAGGCCAGCTTGAATATATTGCAAAATGTGCTCAAACACTCCCTGTTTTGTTTAAAGGGAGGGCATTTTTTAGTAGTTTAAGGTTCAAAATGTCTCAATGTTCGTAATATATTGATTGATATGGATTGAGTGCAGAGGACCTTTTGATTTTTAATGTATGAATGTTGTGATCACAGCCTCATTGAACCTCAACAAATGGGCACAACTTTCCTTTTTCTGCTATAGATAATTCCATCAGATCAGATCTGTGCTGGATATGCAGCTCTGCAGGATTCCTGGCAGGTAGGTCTGATGTCTTCTGCAATGCATCACATCAGAATTTTTCCCAAGCAGTAAGACTCCAGCCCATCCGCTTCTCCAACTGTAACCTCATTATCACTCTGTTTAGACACCATGGTTTAAGATTCAAGGACTCAATCATGAAGTCTCTGTTACATTACTGTTCTGGTAGGGCAGTTAAACCCAAACTAAACTCATCTACTTTTCCTTTTTTAACCTGGCAGGATCATTTGAGGAACATCTTACTGTCCTTCTAACTGGATGTCCACCTTGTAGCCTAATCTTCCTAATCTTCTCCAGTGACAATTTGATTAAGTACACAGGGACTTCCCAGTTCTGCAGAGCAATGTTAGTAGGTTCTGTACAAGGCCTTCAGATTGGCATCATGCAAGGCTGTATCATTTGAGGAACATCTTCTATTCTTCTAACTGGATGTCTACCCTGTAGCCTGATTATTTCAAGTGACAATTTGATTAAGTACACAGGGACTTCCCAGTTCTGCAGAGTAATGTTAGTAGGTTCTGTACAAGGCCTTAAATCAAGTTTGGCCAGAAATTTACCATCTAGAAACTGAAATAAATGCCTTTTTTATCTTGCAGGGAGACTTTGGGGGACCTCCTGTCTGTAAATTACAGGGAGTCTGGCATCAAATTGGCATTGTGATTGGGGAGAAGGATGTGCCATCACCAATCTACCTGTTGTTTATACCCTGGGACCTGCTTACCAGTCATGGCTCAACGCAACAGCAGATATAATTATTGTAGATATTGTGGGCACAGCAAATAGTGTACCTACATCAACTGCCAATACCATCTCCTCATGTTCCTTAAATAAATCAGCCCATCTGCTTGGCCTTTTGTGCTTCTGGTTCATTGTGTTTGCCAAGGGCTAAGCTAGATCTAATGAATACAATCATTTCTTGTGATCCACTCCATACCAGGAACATCAAGAATATCTCAAGCCTAGATTCAAGATGGAGGCACTTTCATTCTTTTTTGGGGCACACTTTTGGTATCCAGTCTGATAGACTTGATTGTACTTTTCCTGTAATAATATAGTTGAAGGAGTTAAAAGTTTGATTAGGAAGACATCTCCTAATTCATTTCCAGATTTTTCCATAGGCTTCAATGGAGTTTTCTTCTGTAACCATGAATTAAAGTTTTCTCATTGAACTGAAACTGATCATATATATGATACAATATCCTGACATCCTATGTGGAAAAACAATTATTTTTCTTCGGTAGGTCATATCACGTGGTTTCTGATCTAGGTGGGTGCTGCATATTGTAATTCAACAACAATTAAGTTGTGATAAACTGGGCAACATCGACTAAAGGGCAAATTGTCACCAGCGACCACTTCGCACAACTTTGACAGACCCAAGTGCGCTACGAATACGCTAATTCACGTAAGTGCGAAGTTTCTTCCCGTGCGTCAAACGCAGGTGACTTTTCTCTATCGTTCCATCTGCTGTGCGAGCATTTCATAGCGAAGATGCGCTAGCGTTTATTTGTGACTAGCGAAAATTCGCTAGTAACCTTGCGCTTAGGTCAATTTGCATAGGGCGGGTAATTTAAAGTTGTATGGACGTCTTCATTACAAATGTTGGTGCAGATGCTTGAAGTTACCACTTTTTATTACACAAGTCCAGGGAACCTTAATAAAGACAATAGAGTTAATATAATGCCCTAAACATGAGCCCACTGTAAAATTAATGTTCCGTAAATTATCAAATGTCTGGAGAAAACCAGTTACCCAAAAAAAGTTTTTAAGTCAGCCAAGAAATGTTTGTCAGGACTTTTGCAGGCAATTCCGCTTCAAAAAAAGGAAAAGTCGCCAGCATTTTTGGAACTTTAATGCATTTTCGGGGATACGCAAAGGAAATCTAGAACAGGCTCTTCTTAAAGGAAAACTATACCCCCAAAATGAATACGTAAGCAACAGATAGTTTATATCAAATTGAATGACATATTAAAGAATCTTACCAAACTAGAATATATATTTAAATAAATATTGCCCTTTTACATCTCTTGCCTTGAACCACCATTTTGTGACTCTATCTGTGCTGCCTCAGAGATCACCTGACCAGAAATACTACAACACTAACTGTAACAGGAAGAAGTGAGGAAGCAAAAGGCAGAACTCTGTCTGTTAATTGGCTCATGTGACCTTACATGTGGTTTGTATGTGTGCACAGTGAATCTTACGATCTCAGGGGGCGGCCCTTGTTTTTTATAAAGGCAATTTTCTATTTATGATTACCCAATGGCACATACTACTAGAAAAGTATATTATTATGATAATGGTTCATTTACATGAAGCAGGGTTTTACACATGAGCTGTTTTACTCAGTATCTTTTAATAGAGACCTACATTGTTTGGGGGGGGTATAGTTTTCCTTTAAACGGGAAAAGCTACTGGCTATTTAAATTGAACTCTGTTTCTCCAAAAGGAATAAATGAAAATAATCTATTTACTGCATTCATTTGATTAATTTATGTTCTTGATTTTATTAAATTCAGGTCTCTATAATAATAATCAGCACCTAACAATATGATGATTTGATGATTTTTATATTTACATAGAATAAAGTCTGTCATTTTAAATTGATTGTAATTAATATATGGGTGATTGATTACTTTATAAATAAATATGCAGAATTCCTGATGTATCTATATACATAATCAATATGACGGCCATTGAAGGAGAAGCAATTAGGACCAGAATAACTAAGGGTTAATTGGATGAATTGTCATAATAGGGCGTAATGAACCATTGGTTAGTGCCAAGTTGCGGCACTTTAAGGGTTGCCTACGCAACATGTGATCCCTGAGATGATCTTCATGAGTTGAAAGCTATGTCTATGAACTCTCACGAGACTTCCGGGATGACGTAGAACCCGGAAGTGTTTTAAATCTCCCGACGGGCCACCAGTCGCCTTGAAAAAGCGAAACTAGCGAAACACGTTGTTGAAGCTCTGCATAATCTATTTGATTTTAATTGTCAAGCTTATAGTGGTCTTTAGATATTTAATTGGGAATTGGTCAAGTGGGGTGGCGTGTAATTCAATCCATCACTCTGTTCAACTACTCTACCTCCCTATCACATTCCTGCACTGGAACTATAAGGGGACCGACGATTTGTGGCATTTGTGAGGCTTAGTCAGTTCTTCAACAGCTTAGGGCAAGTTAAATAATCAAGGAGACAGTCCCGGTTTCCCTGTCTTCTACATCTTTGTGGTGCCCCAGGGATAGAAAAAATCACGTAGCAGTTTATGGGACAACTCCACTGCCTTATTTTTCATTCTTCCTACTATCTCTTCATGAATTGAGATTGGGAAATAATTTATCCGATAATTAATTTCATTTTTAGGAACAAGGTTACTGATTAATTCACTATCTGTATAAATCAATTAGGGATCCTCTTTGTTTAATTATTAGCACAGCACTTCATTGAATGTAATTAACTTACTAATTAATTATTTATCACTTGGCACTTTATAGAATTGCTAAGTAATTGTTATTTAGAATTAATTAAAAGGCATTGTTCACAACATTGGCATATATTTATTTATTTATTTAATTAATTGCACTAAGCACTTTAACCTGCAATTTTTGGGTTAAATCAATACCCTGACCAACCAATTTTTTAAGGTGGTCAAGGGGGTGTTGTTGCACAACTACAATGTTAGATTTCCCATGAGTTGGTTGTTTGTGGAATTAGTACTGGAGTAACCTTGAGACCAATTACTACTATTGATAGTAGCGGGTGCTTTTTTCTTTCTCTTCAAATTAATTCATTTGCTTATCTCAAAATTGTTAAAAAAGTATCTTAGTGCACCTGGTGGCTGTTCTGGGCTCTCTGCCAAAAGCCATTTAAGTTTGAAACTTTGTATCTTTTTCTGGCTGTTCAGTGCAGAGAAAGTACAAACGCGGGACTACAGGTTGAGCTGTCAAAAACGAGACAGTTGGGAGGTATGCAAATAGACAATGAACAAACAATACTTTAAAAGCAATAATTGTTATGACAAGTTTCTGGTAGACGTTTTATGAGACGCAGATCTACCCATGGGATTTAATCATGGCGCACGCAACCAGATATCCATTCTGCCCACTTTTCACCCGGCTTCCTTGTGGGTAAATACATTCAGCCAATGATTTTATCAGATTGGGTGGGTTCAATAGGAATTCATCTTTTGTCAAGAAAAAACAACTATCCTGTTGAATGACATTCTCAGTCACAAGAAGGAGGGTGAGGTATCGGTGGAAAGGTTATAGAGTTGGTGACTGTATTAGTAGTGCAGTTGCTTCGAGGGCATCGAGTGCAAAGTCATAGGCGTGAAGAACGTGTTTTCTTTCTTCTTCTTCCTGTAGATTTGAGTATTACTCCACTAACTGCTGTGAGTTATTTATGAAGCTGTCAAGAATGAAACTTTATTTAGGAACCAGGAGTGTGGGAATAAGGAGGGACGTCCAAAGAGAGGCTTTGTAGGAGTTTGGCTTTAGAGATCTTTAATCTTCTTTCACGTAGTGGGATTGTTTCTCTTGATCCATGTTCTAGGGCCAGATTAACCTTAAATCATTTTTTACATGACAAGGAAAAGAGAAAATCGTTTAGCCTGTATTCTTGAGCAACATTGTCCAGTTGAGATCCAGGCTGGATTGGCCCATGCCAAGCTGTAGTCTCCGTAGACTGCTGTGTATGACATCACTTCTGTAAACAAATGATGATGATGATGATGATAATTGGCCCACTATATATCTTGGACAGAACTGTATCTAAAGGATCGTATGGGAGTATGGACAGTATGATATTGAGAGCACCTTTGGTTATGGGCCTTGTATTTGCTATAGCAAAGGAAGCCATGATTCATCTGGAATTTCCCTATCTAATCAGACTTGTTTTTCTGAATTTAGATGAACAATTTCTCCAGTTCACTTGCCTAAGGCTCGTATCACGTATGGCATTTCCGGAAACGGAGTGCTCCAAACTCCATCTTTGACCTATAACTTTTTCCTTTTTTTTCTAAAGAGGTTCTGCTTATGGGAGATACTGGTATGCATAGGAAGTATAGAACTTGGGTGTCAGTGCCGGGCCAAGGGGTACGGGGCAAACACCTCTAGCCCATGTCTTCTTACTTGCCCCCAATCACCACCACAACGGTCCCCTCCTCTAATAGCTTTCCCAGTGCTCCCCACAGTCCTCCTCCCACTAACCAGTGGGTTGCTCTGATTCCATCTCAGGAGTGGGTGGACTCGGGGCAGTGGGAATTAAAGGTAATAACTGATCATTTTTATGTTCAAATTGAGCATTTAGAAGTGCCTAGGCGTGTGCCTTCTTTGCCTATTGTTAGTTCCAGCCCTGATGGCTGCTATTTGCCACCCTTTTTTGCACTTTGCCCATAGTTTATGCAGCTCTTGCACTGTAGATGCCTCCTAATGTGCTTATGAATTCAAGTGTCTCTACTTCCAGCCATGAGAAAGTATAACAAACACTGCTGTTAACCGTGTTTTATAAAATACACATGATGGGTCAGACTGGGGAAATATTCTCTTCTCTGATCTTGAAGACTCAATGGCGCAAATTCACTAAGCGCCGAAGCGCCAAACGCTAGCGTTAATTCGCTAGTGTTTGGCATTTTTTCGTTACTGCGCAAATTCACTAACGAACGCTGGCGTAGTTTCGCTAGTGTTACTTCGCACCCTTACGCCAGGCGGATTTTCGCTAGCGGCGTAACTACGCAAATTCACTAACTTGCGCAGTGTACTGAACGCTACCTTTTACGCTAGACTTCCTTCGCCACCTCAGACCTGGCGAAGCGCAATAGAGTAGATAGAGATTGTTTCAAAAAAAGTCACATTTTTTCTAAGTCCCAAAAAACGCTGGCGTGTTTTCTACATGATGGGTGATAGGCTGAAAAAGATCGAAAATATTTTTGGGGCTCCCCTCCTTCCCCCCCTACATTTCCTGACTCATGGCAACTTACCTAGACAGTGGGCACATGTGTAGGGCAAAATAAAAATTTTATTTGCTGATTTGAAGGTTTTCTAGGCATTTGTAGTGCTAATATGTGCTCCTCCATTGAAATCAGAATTTCGCGCAGTATGCAAATTAGCCTTCGCTAGCGTAACTTCGCTTTACATAGCGAATCAACGCTAGCGCAACTTCGCAACCTTACGCTACCCCTGTGCGCAACATCGGATTTTAGTGAATTTGCCCCAATGTCCTGGAGCCTGAGGCGCATGCAGAAGTCGCATACCCAGCAGGAACATTCGGCTGTAGTTTCGGTGCAGCGCCGACAATGACAACATTTTGTGGGTTACAGTTGGGTGCGGAATAAAGTTTTGAGGATTAGAGTTGGATGTGGAATTTCCTGACCCGCATATCACTACCCTTGTACACTTAGTTTTCTAACAGAACCAGTATGAAGCCAGTTGCTGGGGGATTTCTGAGCAGCCGGAAGGTGTTTAAGCCAAACAACAGACTGTTTACAGGAAACCCCTATTCCTTCCCAGACAGGCCGATTTCATGGGCAAAGTGACTGCTATTGAGCTCACACTTTGTGCTCTCACTATAACATATAAACCATAAAGTAATCCCCACTTAGTTTGTTCAACAATTCGAAATTTTGAAATCTGGTTTCTTGGTTTGTGCAGATTTGAATTTAGGGTGAAATTAGAATAAATTGCTATAACATATCTCAGCCTTATAGTGACTATTTTGACTTTGACTGCAGTTTTCTTCACTTTTAAATGAAATAGGATCATGCTGAAAGTGATCAAGACAAAATCTGCCGCTGTGCTGTTGGACTTATGTGCTATGGGCTTCTTCTGTATCACAACACTGCCCCAAAGCGAGACAGCTCCTGAGAACAGTTAAACACGACAAAAGAGTCAGTAAAGGGCTTTGCTATTTACTAGAAATACTTGAACACACAGGTCATTTGTTCTGAGGTATTATACCTATGGAATTTTCCTGATATACCTTGATGGAATCTCTGTAGAAAATGTCAAATGCAACGCGGGGCCCACCAGGTTTTTTCCCGGCATTTCCACCAGCCCAGTCCAGGATCATTATGGACAGACAGTAACAAGCGTCAGCTGCAGATGTAAATACTATGAGAGCAATATAAGCCATGTACATTAATACCCGCTAATTAGGAATAGATTATACAGTGTTACACGTGACATTTTCTACAGAGATTCCATAAAAGTATCTCAGAAAAAGTCCACAGGTATAATACCCCAAAACAAATGACCTGTGTGTTTAAGTATTTCTAGTAAATTACGAAGCCCTTAACCGACTCTTTTGTAGTGTTAAACTGTTCTCAGGAGCTGATTATGGGAAATTCCCACAGCACTGACTGCGAAAAAAATTCTTTTGACTACACCCATTTTATGGCCACTCCGCTTTAATACCACATCCATTTTATAACATTTGACAGGTTATGGAAAGTTTGAACACATTTCTGGGGGTTTTAGGGTCATGTTTTATGTGTTAAACATGTTTTATGTTATTACAGTTTTGCTAATAAAGGCAAATTGCCCTTTAAGCTGCAAGTCACAGTTTCCCAAAGAGACCTGCTTATCTTAAACTGTTACAATTGTTTCTTTGCTTATCTTAAAGGGATCCTGTCATCGGAAAACACATTTTTTTTCAAAACACATCAGTTAATAGTGCTACTCCAGCGGAATTCTGCACTGAAATCCATTTCTCAAAAGAGCAAATAGATTTTTTTATATTCAATTTTGAAATCTAACATGGGGCTAGACATATTGTCAATTTCCCAGCTGCCCCTGGTCATGTGACTTGTGCCTGCACTTTAGGAGAGAAATGCTTTCTGGCAGGCTGCTGTTTTTCCTTCTCAATGTAACTGAATGTGTCTCAGTGGGACCTGGATTTTACTATTGAGTGTTGTTCTTAGATCTACCAGGCAGCTGTTATCTTGTGTTAGGGAGCTGCTATATGGTTACCTTCCCGTTGTTCTTTTGTTTGGCTGCTGGGGGGGAAAAGGGAGGGGGTGATATCACTCCAACTTGCAGTACAGCAATAAAGAGCGATTGAAGTTTATCAGAGCACAAGTCACATGACTTGGGGCAGCTGGGAAATTGACAATATGTGTAGCCCCATGTCAGATTTCAAAACTGAATAAAAAAAAATCTGTTTGCTCTTTTGAGAAATGGATTTCAGTGCAGAATTCTGCTGGAGCAGCACTATTAACTGATTCATTTTGAAAAAAAAAATTTTCCCCATGACAGTATCCCTTTAAACAGTTACAAATATATCTTAAGTTCAGCTACCACCTATTCTGGGCTCTCTGCCAAAAGTCTCTTGTTTAATTCAGTTTTAGAAATGTCGTATCTTTTTCTGGCATCAGTGGAGGAGATCAAAGAGAAACTCGGGACATTTCAGTAACAAACCGGAACTACGGGTTTGTGCTGTTCTCCTCATAGTTAATTGCTTCATTATTATCAAACCTTCTTATCTATGTTATTTTCTGTGCATTGTTGTACTGCTGCTTTCTGCTGGACAAAATTTGCATGCTGCACACCTCTGTTCTTGTTAGTAAAGTTTTTCCTCTCAGGGTGTGGTTTTCTGCCAGCCCTGTCCTTCTCACTTCCTGCAGCCATTTTTAGTGCCTCATTACTGTGTGACTGGACATTCAGACATTTTGGGCTTGTGAAGGCATCAGTTTTTGACCAGCAGTTAGCCTCAGGAAAGTTATCTACAGGACAGTATTGATACCACTAATACAGAACAGTATTGTATCACCATATATTGCTGTATTCTGGATCAAATAAACTCAGGCTGATTTCATCTCTGTGTCTACGTTTGGATCCATCCAACCTGAGCGTCTGCCGGTCCGGTCTGCCCCACTGCTTGGATACGAAGGTAGGAAGTCACACAGCTACTATTAGTTATACCTTCATTCGCCTTCATGTGGGGACAGAACAGTCAAAAACTGCCTTAATGCCCATACCCCATGCCACAGATTACCTCACAGTTCAGTACCATACTCAGAAATCTCCCTGGCAACAGGCCCACCTGCAGCAAATCTGCCCAAAGCACCACGTGTCTGCAGTATATAGACTCTCACCTGAAAGTCCTCCTCAACCCATCAAGCCATTTTCCACATCCTGTATTAACCTTTGCTCGCATAGTACAGAATTGTGAATCCACGCGGGGTCCCCAAACTACCAAACCCCGCAATTCACCGAAAACACCTGAGGAACCTTGTCAGGGTGCCTCAGCGGAGCCGCACTGCTATTTTCAGCCCCCAATTCAAAAGTTTATTTTCTTAAAGAGACAGCGCACCTTAAATCAAAATGGCTGAAAAAGACCTCCCACAGTTCCCCAGTGATGAAACAATGATAATGCAACCTGATACTGATCATTATGAAGAACAGGAACCAGATTCCACACTTCCAGCAGACCAAGTCGTGCGATCAAGACGCCCGCTCAAACCGACAATAAAGGTCAGAGAAAACTATCAAACCAGGAAAGATGAGCTATGCGATAGCCTGGAAGAGCTATGGGAATGAATCTCCTCCATCATGTCTGGACTTAAATCCTCAGGTGATGCCACAAGCTTACAAGTTGCTATAGGAAGGCTGAATACAGCTCATGAAAGATATAAGAGACTGTCCACCAAGTATATAACCTTTTTAAAAGATGTTAATAATGATGAAGCCCTGTCAGAACTGAGCAAGGCAGAACTAATAGACGGACAAAGAGACGCCATGGTGCTGCGTGCTAAAGATAAAGCGGAACTCCGTATCTCCCATCTGCAAGAAACTAGATCTCACAGATCAAATTCATCTAAACATTCCTCTCGGTCATACAGATCATCGTGCTCAAGAAGCTCAGCTCTAAGCGACCGACTACTAGAGGCCCGCATAAATGCAGAGCAATCCAAGGTGAGACGCTCCTTCACTGAAAAAGAAGCTCTTGCAAGGGCAGAAGCAGAGGCTCGGATAAAGATTCTTGAATCAGAGATGGAAGAGGAAATTGCATTAGCTAAAGTAAGACTACTTGAGCAAGCATTGGGCCAAGGCCCTGACCCAGTCTGCTTGCCACCACAGGAGATAGATGATCCGGCTGATCGCACCAGTGACTATGTACTGAAACAGTTACCTGCACCACCCCCAGTTTGCAGTACCGTCCAAGCCGACAACACTAAAACCCTCAAGTCAACTCTACCTACAGTGCCAGTGCCACCCACAGCACCTGAGCAACCTGATGACGTTCACCCAGCTGTGCCCTCTCAAGGACAGGTGTTACAGCAAAAGGGCCACCTGGCATTTCCCGGCCTACCGCCACAGCTCAAGCAGCAGTCATCACAATCTACAGAGACTAGACCACAGCTCAACCCTGCAGCAACATCATTCTACCCGGAAGCATCTCACCCTTTCACGCCACGCAGCCCACACGCCCTGGGGGCATCACAAGTTGTCATGGCAACAAGCAGTGAGAAATCGGATATGTCCGAGTTTGCCAGGTTTATGGTGAGCAGAGAGCTAATTAACACAAGTCTCTCAAAATTTGATGACCGTGCAGAGAGCTACAGAGCCTGGAAAGCAACCTTCAAAGCCGCCATTGCCAACCTCAACCTGACCGCAGAGCAGGAGCTCGACCTCTTGATCAAATGGCTGGGCCCAGGCTCCACAAGTCGTATTAAGAGCCTCAGAACTGTCTATGTGGGACAAGCAGAAGCAGGTCTCGCTGCCGCCTGGCAGAGACTCGAACGTACATTCGGCAGTGCAGAAGCAATAGAGAAAGCCCTATTCAAGAGACTGCAGAATGTCCCAAAGATCAATCTCAAGGATGTCCATAAGCTTCAGGATTTGAGTGATCTGCTCATGGAATTAGAGCTTGCCAAAAGAGACACTCGCTTGACCGGCCTGTGCTACCTGGATACAGCCCATGGGGTGAACCCAATTGTCGTGAAGTTACCCTACAGTCTGCAAGAAAAGTGGGCAGCATCAGTCTCAAGGTACAAAAGAGTGCATGACGTCACCTTTCCCCCATTTATTCATTTCTGCAGATTCATTGATGAACAGTCCCAGATGAGGAATGACCCCAGCCTCGATTTCCTGGAGTTCAACACTACAGCTTCAGCGACACCATCTTCAAGGTACGAAAGTGTCTTGCATAAAAACAGAGACTTTAAGAGCAGCGTGAGTGTCAGAAAGACTAACCTACCATCACCTGCAGCACCCACGGGTAAACAGTACAATACCTCATCAGGAGACAAGTCCTTCAATCGTGAGTGTCCCATTCATAAAAAACCGCACTCATTGAACAAATGCAGAGGGTTTAGATCTAAAACCATGCAGGAGCGGAAGAAAGTCCTCAGCGAGCTTGGGGTGTGTTTCAGATGCTGCGCTTCATTGGAGCACATGGCTAAGGACTGTAAATCCATCATCAAGTGTGAGGAGTGTCATAGTGAAAGACATGCCTCAGCTATGCACCCAATTCCGCTCACCAGAGACTCACTAGCTGTCTTCACCACCAGTCCTGCTCCAAGTCATGGCGGGGAGCCTCAGAATCACGCTAACACAGCCACCGCCGTTTCCTGCTCATGTTTGGAAGTATGTGGCGACAGCCAGAGCGAGAAATGTTGTGCCCGAATATGCCTAATCAAGGTCTATCCAGAGGGACTACCAGAAAAGGCAGTAAAAATGTATGCTATCATTGACGACCAAAGCAACCGGTCCCTAGCAGGACCTAAATTCTTCGATGCCTTTGGAATAGAGGGACCATCAGAACCCTACATCTTAAACACCTGCTCGGGCCGTATAGAGACTAGCGGAAGGAGGGCACAAGGATTCATTGCTTCTCCCATCAATGGGAATACAGAAATACCCCTACCAACACTGATCGAATGCGATCAAATACCTAACCATAGGGATGAGATCCCTACCCCAGAAGCTGCATTTCACCAGCCACACCTAAGGCACCTTGCCAACGTTATCCCACCTATGGACAACAACGCAGAGATTCTACTCCTGCTCGGCAGAGACAATCTAAGGGTGCACAAGGTGCGGCAACAATGTAATGGTCCCGACTACGCCCCATATGCCCAAAGACTGGACTTGGGATGGGTAGTCATAGGAAATGTATGCTTGGATCAACCAAAAATTAACTCCTTCAAAACGTACGTGCGTGGAGATGGACGCACAACTTGCATTAAGCCGTGTCCTCATCACTATGAAGTGAAAGAGAAGTCTCCAGACCTCATACAACCACCCGACATCATTTCTCCCCTCTTTGCTGACAACTTGGGAAGATCGGTCTTTCACACAACCAAAGATGACGATAAAGTAGCCTTGTCAGTAGAGGACAGAGAGTTTGTCAAGATAATGGACAGTGAGTTCCTTAAAGACAAAACCAATCACTGGGTTTCTCCATTACCCTTCCGAGCCACCAGGGTAAGACCCCCTGAACAATCGAGAGCAAGCGCTATCCAGATTTAACTCTCTTCAGCGTACCATGAACAACAAGCCTGAAATGAGAGAACACATCGTTGCCTTCATGGATAGAATATTCCGTAATAACCACGCAGAACCAGCTCCGCCCCTAGGAAAGAACAACGAGTCCTGGTACTTGCCTTCATTTGGAGTGTATCATCCAAGGAAACCTAATCAAATTAGGGTTGTTTTCGATTCAAGTGCCAAACACCAAGGTGTATCCCTCAATGATGTCCTTCTTACAGGTCCTAATCTGACAAATAACCTGGTCGGAGTGCTGATGAGGTTCAGGAAAGAACTTATCGCCATCACTGCTGACATCGAACAGATGTTCCACTGTTTTGTAGTCAGAGAGGACCACCGGGATTTCCTCAGGTTTCTGTGGTATAAGAACAATGACACCAACGCAGAGATGGTGGAGTATCGAATGAGGGTACACGTATTTGGAAATAGCCCTTCACCTGCTGTAGCGACGTATGGCCTTCGGAGAACTGCGTTAGAAGGAGAATCGGAGTACGGCACAGATGCCAGAGACTTCGTGGAAAGGGATTTTTATGTAGATGATGGACTCAAATCACTACCAACTGAGGAAGCGGCTATCGATCTGCTCAAAAGAACCCAAGGCATGTTGTACCAAGCTAAACTTAGACTGCACAAAATTGCTTCAAACAGCCTGGCTGTGATGAAGGCCTTCGAGTCGGGTGATCATGCACCTGGATTCAAGGATATTAACCTGGGACAAGATAGTCCACCCGTGCAAAGGAGCTTGGGCATCAGATGGGATCTCTCAGCCGACTCCTTCGGTTTTCAAATAAGTTGTGCAGACAAGCCATTCACAAAACGTGGCGTCCTATCTGTGGTGAACAGCCTATTTGATCCACTGGGATTTGTAGCACCCATCACTATACAGGGTAAATCCCTACTGAGACAGCTTTCTGAAACCATCAAGGATTGGGATACCCCTCTTCCCTCTGATAAAGAGCAAAAATGGGAAGCCTGGAAGCAATCTTTGTGTGCTTTGGATGAAATCCGCATCCCAAGATGCTATACTAAAACCTCATTTACCTCAAGCGTAAAGAAGGAACTCCATGTGTTCTCGGATGCCTCCACAGAGGCCATAGCAGCGGTTGCCTATCTGAAGGTGACAGACCCCAACAATCAAAATCACGTTGGATTTGTCTTTGGTAAGGCTAAGTTAGCCCCCAAGCCTGATCATACTATTCCCAGACTTGAACTTTGTGGGACCGTGTTAGCAGTGGAAATTGCAGATTTCATACAACAAGAATTGGATGGCGACATAGATGAAGTCCAGTATTACACTGACAGTAAGGTCGTTTTAGGTTACATCTACAATCAGACAAAACGATTTTATGTGTATGTCAGTAACCGCATAGAGAGAATCAGGAGGTCCTCCAAACCTGAACAATGGCACTATGTACCATCCGAACTCAATCCAGCAGATCATGCCACTAGGCCTATGTCTATATGTTCTTTTACTAACTCTTCTTGGCTTACAGGTCCAGAGTTTCTGCTAGGAGAGGCGGATGAATGTGTACAGGAAGATTTCAGCATCCAGGATCCGGATAATGATCCAGAAATCCGCGCTGAAGTTAGTGCATTAGTCACTGAAGCAAGGCAAACCTCCAGCCTCCATTGTCATCGCTTTGAACGTTTCTCCAGTTGGATGAGACTCATCAGAACTATTGCAAGGTTAGTGCACATCGCTAGATGTTTTCACAATACCCAGGAAGATAAGGATTGTCATGGTTGGCATGTCTGCCATAAACCCTTCTCTGCTGAGGACATTTCTCATAGTGAGTCTATCATAATACGTCACGTCCAGCAGGGAGGATTTAACGTAGAATGGAAGTGCTTGTACAACAGACAGCAAATTCCTATAAAAAGTCCTCTTGCCAACCTAAATCCATTTATAGACAGTTTTGGCCTGCTCAGAGTTGGTGGTCGTTTGAATCAAGCCCACCTAGGAGTTGCAGAACAAAATCCTTTAATTATTCCCAGCAAACATCATATCACTGTGTTGCTGATCCGACATTACCACAAAAAGGCTGAACACCAGGGCAGACAAATCACCGAAGGCAAGTTAAGGTCTGCAGGTCTTTGGATTATAGGTATGAAAAAACACGTAGCCCGAATACTGCATGACTGTGTGCACTGTCGCAAAGCAAGAGGGAAACTGCTACACCAACAAATGGCCGATTTGCCTGCAGATAGACTATGTTCAGAACCACCCTTCACCTATACTGGCCTGGATGTCTTTGGGCCATGGATGGTGTCCGCACGCAGAACCCGTGGCGGTCACGCAAACAGTAAACGTTGGGCTGTGCTTTTTACTTGCATGAGTGTGCGAGCCGTTCACATAGAGGTGATAGAATCCATGGACACATCCAGTCTCATTAATGCCTTAAGACGGTTCTTCGCAATCAGAGGACCAGTGAAACAGTTGAGGTCAGACCGAGGAAGTAACTTCATTGGAGCCTGTAGAGAACTGAACATCGACACTAAGCCCATTCAAGATCAGTTGGCGGAGAAAGGTTGCACCTGGATCTTCAATCCTCCTCATAGTTCCCATATGGGGGGTTCCTGGGAGAGAATGATCGGGATCTCACGCAACATCTTAAATTCTATGTTGATGGATGTAAACTCTTCAAGACTCACACATGAGACTCTTGTCACCCTTCTTGCTGAAGTTTCGGCTATTATCAATTCAAGACCCCTTGTGCCAGTGTCTATGGATCCTGAAACACCAGCCATACTGACTCCAGCTACTCTACTTACCCAAAAAACTGAGAATATACTAATGCCTAGTGGAGAATTTACTCACGCGAATATCTACCAAAAACACTGGAAACGTGTACAATACCTGGCGGATTACTTCTGGAACAGATGGCGAAAGGAGTATCTCAATCTTCTTCAAGGAAGAAGAAAATGGCAACACCAAAAACCAAACTTGAAAGAAGGAGACCTTGTATTGATGAAGGAGCAACAAACCGAAAGGATTGCCTGGCCTATCGGACTGATTACAAAGGTTTTTCCTAGCGAGGACGGCAAAGTCCGAAAAGTGGAGTTGAAGATCTTCAGGAAGGGCTAGCTTAAAACTTTCGCAAGGCCAATTAACGAACTCATTTTGATATTACCAATTG
Source organism: Xenopus petersii (assembly GCA_038501925.1). Classification (NCBI taxonomy): domain Eukaryota; kingdom Metazoa; phylum Chordata; class Amphibia; order Anura; family Pipidae; genus Xenopus; species Xenopus petersii. The sequence goes on from CM076688.1 coordinate 8,274,840, forward strand.
AGAACGTTCCTGCAGGATGAACAGGACTGTGGTTGAACTATAGACATCTTCTCCATTACAAGCCAAGAAAGCCAACTATATTATTATGTTTATTGCATTCTAACATGTTTTTGTTGCAGGTTTGTGTTATATTTCATGGACATTCGTCATAGTGAAATCTCCAAAGTAAATTTCAGACGGGGAGTGTGCTGTTCTCCTCATAGTTAATTGCTTCATTATTATCAAACCTTCTTATCTATGTTATTTTCTGTGCATTGTTGTACTGCTGCTTTCTGCTGGACAAAATTTGCATGCTGCACACCTCTGTTCTTGTTAGTAAAGTTTTTCCTCTCAGGGTGTGGTTTTCTGCCAGCCCTGTCCTTCTCACTTCCTGCAGCCATTTTTAGTGCCTCATTACTGTGTGACTGGACATTCAGACATTTTGGGCTTGTGAAGGCATCAGTTTTTGACCAGCAGTTAGCCTCAGGAAAGTCATCTACAGGACAGTATTGATACCACTAATACAGAACAGTATTGTATCACCATATATTGCTGTATTCTGGATCAAATAAACTCAGGCTGATTTCATCTCTGTGTCTACGTTTGGATCCATCCAACCTGAGCGTCTGCCGGTCCGGTCTGCCCCACTGCTTGGATACGAAGGTAGGAAGTCACACAGCTACTATTAGTTATACCTTCATTCGCCTTCATGTGGGGACAGAACAGGGTTGAGCTGTCAAAATTGGAACTGGAGAATTGGGAGGAATGGATAGAGAAAGTGAGGTGATGTATGGATGAGAGAAAGATGAGACATATAGATAGAGATAAAAGACTTATAGGCGCAAGTTCACTAAGCGCCGAAGCGCCGAACGCTAGCGTTAATTCGCTAGCGTTTGGCATTTTCGGTACTTCGCAAATTCACTAACGAACGCTGGTGTAAATTCGCTAGTGTTACTTCGCACACTTACGCCAGGCGAATTTTCGCTAGCGATGTAACTACGCAAATTCACTAACTTGCGCAGTGTACTGAACGCTACCTTTTACGCTAGACTTCCTTCGCCACCTCAGACCTGGCGAAGCGCAATAGAGTAGATAGGCATTGCTTCAAAAAAAGTCAAAATTTTTTCTAAGTCCCAAAAAACGCTGGCGTGTTTTCTACATGATGGGTGATAGGCTGAAAAAGATCTAAATTTTTTTTGGGGCTCCCCTCCTTCCCCCCTACATTTCCTGACTCATGGCAACTTACCTAGACAGTGGGCACATGTGTAGGGCAAAATACAATTTATATTTGCTGATTTGAAGGTTTTCTAGGCATTTGTAGTGCTGATACGTATTCCCTCATTGAAATTTGAATTTCGCGCCGTATGCAAATGAACCATCGCTAGCGAAACTTCGCTTTGCTTGGCGAATTAACGCTAGCGCAACTTTGAAAACTTACGCTACCCCTGTGCGCAACTTCGGATTTTAGTGAATTTGCGGAGCGCTGGCGAAAATACGCCTGGCGAAGTGTGGCGAAGTGCGGCGAAGTGCGCCGAAGTTGCGCCTGGCGCAACTTCACATCTTAGTGAATTTGCCCCATAAAGAGGGAGATCATTATAGATACATAGATGAAAGACAGATAATATTCTCTACTTATATCTATATATAATAGTTGTAGAGAGAGATGGCTGGATACCAATGTATTGACAGTCATAGTGACACATGACGATACATAACAACAAGCAGAGTCAGACAGTAAAGGTGAGACCGGCTAAACGTATTGGTTTCCATTGGCTGCTCGGATGTACCCTGTACAACATACATAAACAATTGTGTTGCCTTTGTCATGTAATTACTTGCTAAGGGCAAGGTATAGTCCTTCCAAAACAGGTTTGGTGAGATTGGAAAATGACTATATCCAGTTGTGTGTTTTACCTCTATGCAGTGTGTGACGTATACAGCACAACAAAGTGAACTCCTACCTGGGAGGAACACAAATTTATTATTCCTTGAAAAGATGTTGGGCAAGAGGTGATCGTGCTCCGTTGTCCCCACTGCTTCAACAGCAGCTCATAGTGTGGCAGAAACAATGGAGATGCTGGAGTTTGCTGGGATCACCCTGCTTCTGTTGGGTAAGTACATATATAAGTATTATGGGCTGTGGGGTATGTGATTCATTATACTGTATAGACTTCCATGCCTTACAGTTTTGGGGAAGACTCTATTAAAGTGGACCTGTCACCCAGACACAAAAATCTGTATAATAAAAGTCCTTTTCAAATTAAACATGAAATCCAATTTCTATTTTTTATTAAAGCATTCATAGCTGTTCATTTAAACATCTCAGCTGTCAATCAAATATTGTCTGCCCCTCCTCTATGCCAGTGGCATAGAGGCGGGGCAGACAATTACTTTCACTTTCCATTCAGCACTTCCTACATGTCACTGCTCTCCCCACACTCTCCATTTAATTGTGTAACTGGTGCATGGGGATGGACATCAGGTCCCCCATTCTGGTGCACAAACAAGATTCTGAGATGATACAAGACTTGTCTTAATAACAGTGTCCACAAAATGGCTCCTGCCTGCTTGTTATAATTATGAATTCCCAGACTGATGCAAACAAGATTCAAATAATTTATATAGTGTAATTAAAGTTCATTTTGTAGAGAGGGGGGTGAAGGTCCACGCTTGCTGGGTGTCTAAGGGGTTAAGCTGCACCAGAAAAAAGAGTGTATCCACGTATCCACAAGAGAATAATTTATAAAGCAGAGGTAGGTGCGCTTTGCTGGATTAACTGGTATTTGCCACCATCAGTAACTGGCAGTGCCACACTTTCTGTTGGGGACAGATAAGCTTCAGAGCCCACATCTTGTGTCTCTATCTTTATGTGGATTTCTGGTTTGGCTTCTAGGAATCCCCGGCTGCAGTCCGGTAAGCCGGACTGTTGCTATTGTGTTTCTATTGACTTCACCCCATTGAAGGTTTGGCAATGGGACCCCAGGGTAACATGGGCTTAGGTACAGGGCAGTGGCAAGTTTTGGCAATAGGACCCCACGGTGACAGGGGGTAACTTATTGGGTACACGGTGGAGTACAAAGTCTGCCATTGGTCTCTGATCTCCAAACTGCTGGTGGGAAGGACAGGGTGACCTTGTGTTGAGCTCTGCACCTCCAATCAGGTATAAGCACTTTCAATGTTAATATTTCCAAAAAATTTATTATACATCAAATCGAGGTTATATTGGAGTAAAGAGGAAGATAATTACAAGTTGCTACAAGATAACAAAATCAGTAAATGCAAGATTAAGGGGCTCTATACTGATCCGAAAAGCCAATATGGATTTAGTCCAGCTCAAGGAACTTGCCAGGACTCAAGATGAACATTGTGTTCTTTGCTGAAATTAATATGCTGTGGGACCCAGTAACCTCACAATTCTACTAAAACTCCAAGCAGCAATTTGATTTTTCTAAATGACCATCGTTTGGCAATCTCAGCAGATGTGTCCTACCATATAAATTGAGATAGGATGGGGAAAAGTGTGCTAGCTACATCTGTCACTGTTGAAGGACAGTTGAAGAAGAAGCCCTATCATTTCCAAGCAACATGTACACAGTGGTAGAGTTTAGTCATCCCAGCCAATACTTCAGAGAATAACTTTGTTATACTGCCTTGTTTTCTGCATACAATTGTTAGGCTCTGTTGAAACCTATTGTGCAGGTGATTTGGCTTGAGTCCTTCTCTATGAGCTTCAAAAAATACACATTGAGTTTTATGATTAGCTCTTTAATCTTGCCTCAACTGATTTGGTTATTTTGTCACAACTTGTTTTCTTCCCTCTTTTGTCCAATAAGGTCGGTGGCACACCAGGAGATTAATTGCCTGCAATAAATCTCCTCTTCTGTGGGCCACTAATCTGCTTTCCTTAATCACTTCAGGTGAATTCAAAAAGACAGAAGAGATACATGGGTTTTACTGCTAGTGATTCAATTTATCTCCAGTGGGAAAAGAATTTACAGGAGAAGAGGAGATTTGTCTCCTTGTGGACCATTGCCCTAAAGTCTATCCACCTCATCCTTCATCACATCATTGGCCAGATTCAGATGGACAGATTTAAGTTGATGGTGGACAGGATGAGTTTTTGAGTTTTTACAATGATAACTGTGACGTTTGCAATCAATTTGCAGAAGCCACTGTTGTGGCAAACGAAATTATTTAGCGAAGGACCAAATGGGGCTGCTTAACTGATATAGGTGTTAAGCAGGTGTGCCTAATTTATGTAGAGCCACTTCATGCTTAACTATGGTACAGTACAGAGCCTAAGGGGATAATAGTACCTGGGTTCTGAATTTTCATAGGAGTCATAGCTGTACAGATGATATTGTAGGTGCTAAGATATTTAACTGTTTCTGCACCCCCCACATTCTCTCAGTATACAACTTCTACCTCTCCGATATGTGGTTTTCCATTGGTTTCAAGTAGGATAGTGGGAGGTACTGATGCCACCGATGGAGCGTGGCCCTGGCAGATCAGTCTACGCTACCAAGGGTCCCATATCTGTGGGGGGTCTCTGATCTCCAACCAGTTAGTCCTGACAGCAGCCCAATGCTTTGAATAGTAAGTGTCTGTCTCTCAATGTCAATAGAACTATATCGCTTTCTGTGCAAACTAGAATCAGCAAGGGGTTTTCTCTGCAAGCCTATGATGATGAGGAGCATATGATAAGCTCTTCCCAGTGAATTATGTAGAGCTAGTTCCATTATTAGCAACCAAGGTACTTGTTCTACACCGACCTCCACTCCAGAATATAGTGTTGCAGGAGAAGACATGAAGTCATAGGGTAAGATTGGTGAAAATGCCTAAATGTTCAACTGCTACTACTGCTGAAGGCCCAGAATTTGGGGTAAATACCTCTTTGCACTCCTATATATTTCTGTACATCTGCTAAAACACAGAAGCCTTTGCCACTCTATTTACTTAGTTATATTTGTTATTTTTCCACCAGCTCTACGTCTCCAGCGGACTATCAGGTTTGGCTTGGCGCATACCAGCTATCAATCACAACCTCTAATGAAATAATATCCAACGTTGGCAGTGTTATCGTGAACCCATTGTTCACTAGCCCAGGGGGCCCAGGAGATATCACTCTACTGAAGCTAACAAGCCCCATCGCCTATACTGAGTACATCCTTCCATTGTGTGTGCCTTCAACATCCGAGAGCTTTTATGAAGGCATGCAATGCTGGGTCACCGGATGGGGCAATACTGGCTCTGCAGGTGAGCGTTTTTCATTTCATATCCAGTTGATTAAAATGGAACATTCTCTTACTCTGTTAGTAAAGTGTCCCGTGAATCTCTTGGTAAGATCCTCCTGGTTATTACTTGGGCCCCTTTAGATCAAGCTCATTTGCTGTTCCAGAAAAGAATGTGGCAGGTGTACGATGAGTTTCTAAGACATAAATGTTTGTGTTTAACAGTAGGCAACGGAGGCAATAATTCTCTCTTGCTGAAACTGCAAGACAGAGTGAAATATGAGTGGTGCTGGGAATTTCCAGGCTGAATTTACAAACAACTGTTTTCCCAAATGGGCCGTACGAGAACTAATGATAGCAAAAATCCACGAAAATAATTGAAATGCATATTTGAAATGCCTATTTTACAAAAAGGTTTTAATTTTTTTTATCTAACAATGGTTTCTTTATATAATTATATAATTATGTATCTGTTTGTTCATCAACCCAACTTGTTTTTCCTGGGGGCAACCGACATACTAATGCTGTGAGTCACTGACAGATGTCACATGCTCTGACTCTCAATGAATACAGTAACCTGCAATGCTCTTCTGATGGCCAACTTTTGTCCTGAGCTGAGGGAGGGGGTGGGGCGGGAGTGCTTCTCCCCCATCTCTCCCATCTAATAAAAACTCTTGGTTCAACCAAAGACAACTTTTCAGTCCATACAGCAGCAAATCGTGTCCCAACAGGTCACTCGCAGTTTTATCATTGACACAGACTTGGGAGCCAGGCATTCTGGAGGGTGGGAGAGGCTGCTTTAAAAAACAAAAACAAGCCTTAACTTTGTTGCAATGCTTAAGTTATACGTATATGGTTTAACTTGTCAAAATGTTTGTCTAGACTTTATTCTATAAATACCACAGATCTGTTGTTCATGATAGTTCCCCTTTGAGTGACTAAACCCCAAATAGAGGTGTTGCACCTAAAACTGGCCATAGACGCAAAGATACAGTCGTACGAATCGATATTTTCAGATCGTGTGTGGAGTATCCGAAATATTTTGTTCCATGGCGATTGGTCGTTTAGTCGATTGGACAAGTTACAATGTTTATATTGGCTACCGATAAGATTTCTGCATGTATTGCCTATTTGACCGAATCAGTGGGTGACTGTCACTACTATTTGTCGGACATCATTTTCGTACGATTGCTGTCTGTGATTTAATGAGCAGAACGTTGTCTGATGGCCAACTTAAGTCTTCCATATGTGATCTATGGCCAGCTTAAGTCTTCCATATGTGATCTATGGCCAGCTTAAGTCTTCCATATGTGATCTATGGCCAGCTTAAGTCTTCCATATGTGATCTATGGCCAGCTTAAGTCTTCCATATGATATCAGTGCTCATCTTCATGTAAAAGTCAACATCATTTATATCCTTTGTTCCTCTTCCCTATTTTTCTTGTCTGTCTATATCATATATGAGGCTGCTATGTCAATTTTATTAGTTAAAGACGTGCTGGGAGATTGCCCTTATCTCATTAACTGAATGTCATGTTAAGGCAGAAATTCAAATTCTTGGCGCCAAAACAGCTTTAAAATGCCAGTCCTCCATTTTGAGAGTGCCCATGCGGCTTCAGTTTACTGATCCTGCCGAAGTGTTGATTTTGTGATTTGAATTCCTGATTTCTGACTTCTGCCTGACTTTTGTCTCCGATTCCTGCTGCCTGCCTTGACCCATTGCTTGATTCTCAACCTTGTCTTGTCTTATCCTGCCGGTACCTCGGTTACGGACTTTTTCTATTATACACACTTATTCCTTGTCGGTTTCCGCAGCAGAAAGCCCGGGGCCCCAAAAGAGCGTTGGTGAACACCGGAATCCACAGGGATTCCCTGTGCATGTGAGTGTACCCATCACCATCCAAGGTTCCTAATTACAAGAGTGTTAGGAACCCACATAAGCCCCTGAATCTTCCAATCATACTCTTTCTATTCCCTGAAATCCACCCCCATGCTCCCTTGCTCCACTCAGACCTCCTCTTTACGTCACAACCCCGTGCCCTCTATGACTCAGTCAGACACCTTTTATATCACAGACTGCCCTCCCTCAAAGATGACAACCCTACTCATACCCTACATCACTTCTTACATCATTCATGAGTCTGTACTTGGCTTCCAAAATTCCTTTTTTATTCTTGAGCTACTGACACAGGGGTAGATGTAAGTTTCCCAGAAATGCCATTTGGGCACATTTTGGTAACATTTGCTTCGCCGGCAAGTAAATTACAATATTTGCAGTGATTTAGTTTAATCGTGGGAAAATGCAAAATAAAGCACATTGCAATCACAGATGTAAAGTACATCTGTGATTATTCATTAATTCAGCCCTCCCCTACACTCCATCTGGCTGTTGTCTTGTCTGGTTTCTTCCCAGTGAATCTTCCATATCCACAGACCCTCCAACAGGTGATGACGCCACAATAAATTGGAAAACTTGTGACCAGATGTATCATGTTGGAACTGAGATCAGTTCCAGTGTTGCCATAGTTCCAACAGACCAGATCTGTACTGGATATGCCGCTGGGCAGAAGGACTCCTGTCAGGTAGGTCTGATGTCTCCTTTACTGACGTTTCTCCTCAAAGATCTCTCTATTTTGTAAAGCAATGATAATCCACCTCAAAAGTTTCTCAATCCGCAGACAAGCTCATGCACCGAAACTGATGTGGGGGTTCAGAAGCTGACTGTCTGATGTACATATGTGTAACACCCAGTGGTTTGATAATGGACCACGAGAAGAGTTGCAATAACATTGGTGTAGCTCACTACATCAAACTGCACTCCACTAGACATTACCAGCGGCTGTGCCATTGCTCCCCATCCAGTGGCTACAAAGTAACATGTTGCTCAACAAACCCTTCACTGTTGCTCCCGGTGGCCTCAAAGTAGGTGTTTATCTTTGAATTTCTGGTTTGGAGGCAAGTTTTGGTTGCATAAAAAAACAAACCAAAATATGAAAACATTCAGGTGAAAATACTATGCCAAAACAAAAATATTCAGGCTGAAAAATAACCCAATGGCAAAGGAGGTGGTACATCCTGCAGAGCCAGAGCTTTTGGTTAAAGCAAAGCGACTTGCAGAAATTTCCCACCCAGCAGTAAACAAAAGAAGATCCGGTAGTCCTGGAACATTGTGTGCTTCATAGGTACTCAACTGTCAAAGAGCTAGAGAATTTCCATGTTCAAGAAATGTCCAACATAATCGTTATAATGATATACCCAGAAATTAAGCGTTTGGGAAGGCTGACAGTTGACTAAGGTTATTAGATATCAGTGCAAGCCATGTGCTGGTTGAAAAAATCATACCAACCCACAACCATCCCACACATCATAATCATAATAGCCACTCTGGAATGTAGGCCTAGAATGAAGAAGACAACTAAATGAATGTTGACCACAACATTTCCCATGAATTTCCTGTGGATACTAAATGGATTTCCAATGACTTCTCATGGAAATAATGGGATGCTGTACATGAATTTAAGCAGCCATAATTTTACATCCCACACATCATAATAGCCACTCTGGAATGGAGGCCTAGGCTGACGAAGACCACTAAATGAATGGCCTCTAGGTATTCTCCAACAACAACTCCATGATCTTCATTCAGTCATGGTCATCAGGGTCAATAGGTAAATAATATTGAGATATATATTGAGAAAACAAACTACATTGAATTAATTAACTGAGATGAGTTTTTGTTTTGCAGGGAGACTCCGGGGGACCCCTTGTTTGTGAAGTACAAGGAGTCTTGTATCAAGTATGAGTTGGGGAGACGGATGTGCTGTTGCAAACCGACCTGGTGTTTATACCCTGGTGTCCACTTTCAGGTCATGGCTCTCCTCATACAACGTAACCACAGATAATTCATACACATCGAATTATGCCCACAAGTCCCACTCACCTGCTCTACACATACACACAATTCTCATTGGGATATGTCTGCTCCTGCACGGCTGGATTATGGTGGAGACAAAGGACTAATTTAAATGAATTTTAATGATTTTTGTGCATTTTTATTTTTTTTATAATAAATAAACCTACTGTGAACCAATAAAAAATACTTTGATGTTTATTGCAATTTTACACACAAATTAAGTAGGTCAGACTCATAAAATGAGTAGTAGCAGGGAACTCAACAATATGAGTGTTATTTATTAAAATCCGAATGTTAAAATCTCTAAAAAATTTGATTTATTTCCTTGAAAAATTCTAGTTTTCTAAATAGAATTTCTAGAGGGAAAAAAACTATATTTTTTTTAGATTTATTGTACCCAATGCTGCAAAGCCAGAATCCGAATATTCCACACCCCAGATCTGTCGAGGTCCTGTATGAGTCAATTGTAGAGGCACCTATCTCAATTTGAAGTTTTTGTGGCCTGTGCTAGATTTAGCTCGAAAATCCAATGTTTTCAGGAAAAAACTTGAAAAATTCCAGTGATTCTGGGAAAAAAACAACAAAAATTTTTAAGCAATTCGATGGAAAAGCCTGAAAAATTTGAGCAATTCAGGTTATCACTTTGATTTTATAGAGTTTTTCCATGATCCGATTAAATAATTTTTTCGTGGCTAAAAAAACCTAAAATCGGAAATGGGAGTTTGGTTGTGGATTTGTTAAATAAAGTATGAGTTAAATTCAGATTTTAGTAAATAATCCCATATGTTAAAAAAAAGTAATAAAACTTGGTGTTTTCTATTATAATGTATTAATAAACATGGTTTTAAAAATTAATTGAGGCTGTGTTTGCAGGATCCAGTGCACCATAGACCACCATAGCAAATTTAAATGGTATTGAAAAAAATCCTGAAGGTTGTTAATTTATTGCCGCTAGTTGGATTTTGGGTTTCTCTCCTTTTAATATTTAGCTACACTTCCCAGAGACTATTATCCCACTGTTACTATAGGCACCATCTCTCCCTACTATACCTGCTATCCCACAGCCACACTCCCTTCCCAGAGACTATTATCCCACTGTTACTATAGGCACCATCTCTCCCTACTATACCTGCTATCCCACAGTCACACTCCCTTCCCAGAGACTATTATCCCACTGTTACTATAGGCACCATCTCTCCCTACTATACCTGCTATCCCACAGCCACACTCCCTTCCCAGAGACTATTATCCCACTGTTACTATAGGCACCATCTCTCCCTACTATACCTGCTATCCCACAGTCACACTCCCTTCCCAGAGACTATTATCCCACTGTTACTATAGGCACCATCTCTCCCTACTATACCTGCTATCCCACAGTCACACTCCCTTCCCAGAGACTATTATCCCACTGTTACTATAGGCACCATCTCTCCCTACTATACCTGCTATCCCACAGTCACACTCCCTTCCCAGAGACTATTATCCCACTGTTACTATAGGCACCATCTCTCCCTACTATACCTGCTATCCCACAGTCACACTCCCTTCCCAGAGACTATTATCCACTGTTACTATAGGCACCATCTCTCCCTACTATACCTGCTATCCCACAGTTACACTCCCTTCCCAGAGACTATTATCCACTGTTACTATAGACACCATCTCTCCCTACTATACCTGCTATCCCACAGTCACACTCCCTTCCCAGAGACTATTATCCCACTGTTACTATAGGCACCATCTCTCCCTACTATACCTGCTATCCCACAGTCACACTCCCTTCCCAGAGACTATTATCCACTGTTACTATAGGCACCATCTCTCCCTACTATACCTGCTATCCCACAGTCACACTCCCTTCCCAGAGACTATTATCCCATTGTTACTATAGGCACCATCTCTCCCTACTATACCTGCTATCCCACAGTCACACTCCCTTCCCAGAGACTATTATCCACTGTTACTATAGGCACCATCTCTCCCTACTATACCTGCTATCCCACAGTCACACTCCCTTCCCAGAGACTATTATCCACTGTTACTATAGACACCATCTCTCCCTACTATACCTGCTATCCCACAGTCACACTCCCTTCCTAGAGACTATTATACCACTGTTACTATAGATACCATCTCTCCCTACTATACCTGCTATCCCACAGTCACACTCCCTTCCTAGAGACTATTATCCACTGTTACTATAGACACCATCTCTCCCTACTATACCTGCTATCCCACAGTCACACTCCCTTCCCAGAGACTATTATCCACTGTTACTATAGACACCATCTCTCCCTACTATACCTGCTATCCCACAGTCACACTCCCTTCCCAGAGACTATTATCCACTGTTACTATAGACACCATCTCTCCCTACTATACCTGCTATCCCACAGTCACACTCCCTTCCTAGAGACTATTATACCACTGTTACTATAGATACCATCTCTCCCTACTATACCTGCTATCCCACAGTCACACTCCCTTCCCAGAGACTATTATCCACTGTTACTATAGACACCATCTCTCCCTACTATACCTGCTATCCCACAGTCACACTCCCTTCCCAGAGACTATTATCCACTGTTACTATAGACACCATCTCTCCCTACTATACTTTGCATCCCACAGTCACACTCCCTTCCCAGAGACTATGTATCCCCACTATTTTCTGTCTAGACTGAATATTAAATCCATTATTTGTATTTTCAATTGCTCATATATTTTTCAGATTCTTTCCTATTGATTCTCTGATCTTCCCTTCTGTCCTCTAAACTCCTTCTTGGTTACCAGGGCAATAAATCCATAGCAACCATAGCAATGGCAAATCTGACAGCCTATTTTAAGCATGAGCCAAAAAGAACGACTGAATATTTTAGCAGCAGTAAAAACAAATCAGAACTATGTGAATAAAACTGGTAATGCCAATAGATTATTGCCTAGGGTGTTTATATCTCACACAGTTCCCCTTTAAGCACAACACAAAACATTACTTTTCAGGTTTGTGGTGCAGATTCTGTTTCTGGCTTTATATTGTCCTGTCAAACCAGGAGATTGAAATCAGCACAAACAGCCAATGAACAAACAATACTTTAAAAGTAATAATTATTATGACAAGTTTCTGTTATATGAGAAAGATTTAGGTTTATTCTGTGATGTAATTTCCAAGTCGTTTGGATCATTGGGAAATTCTCACTTTCTCTTATTTTCCTTAACTCTAACCTTTCCCCATAATCCCATTTATTGTCCTCTAACCAAAAACAGTTGACATTAAAGGGGTAAAATAATTACTAGGTACAACATGTAGGTGGGTCTAGTAACCCATAACAACCAATAATGCTTTTAAACAGCAGATTAGCAATTGCTGGCACCTGAGTACATGTATGGGATTTGTTATCTGAAAAGCTCCGAATTACAGGATGGACATCTCCCATAGACTCCATTTTCTCCAAATAATCCAAATTTTTAAAAACAATTTCCTTTTTCTGTGTAATAATAAAACAGTAGCTTGTACTTGATCCAAAACCAGCCTATTGGGTTTATTTAATGTTTACATGATTTTCTAGTAGACTTAAGGTCTTATGGAGATCCCTTATCCAGAAAATCCCTAGTCCCGAGTATTCTGGATAACAGGGCCCATAGCTGTATATCCAGAGCAAGCTTTGCCCGTGTAGTTACACTAATGCCTGAGAGAAGGGGAGATATTATTCACTGGAGATTCTGACCAGCTTTGTAAGGAGAGAGTGAGTTTGGGACCTAAAATACATATTAACTGCTCTCCTGTATTCTTAAATAGTGTTGCCAAATCTTGACCTTAATTTGCAAATTCAACCTCTGTCTGGGGGGGAGCTATTTGTATTTGCCTTATGTCGCCCTCTGCTGCCCAATTAAAGCTCTGCAAACGGCTACTACACACCTGTACCCTCTGAGTAACACAAGGACACGCCCATACCTGCCTCATACCTGCACAGGTAGAATGTATAACAGACTTACTAACTCAGCGCTGTGATTTGTATTCACTTCGTTTATTTTAGTATCTCTAGTATGAATTTTTCACATGAAAACAGGATTCAGGGATAAACCTTTCAATCTGGGATTTGAGCAGGTAACACTATTGGATATTTATGTGTTGTTGACATGGTATTCACTTGGACATTTGGTTCTGTGGATCTGTAGTTCTTATTGGGTTCAGCTGCTCATTCTTAAATGCAAAGTAAATGTTTGGTTCTGTATATTTACTCTTACATGCCATTTTAAGCAGCAGTCTTGTCTTGCTTTATGGCAGCTGAGATTCTAGCTATCTGTATAACAGAACATTCTGTCCCAGTGACTGCACAGATCCTATCTGATCCCCATTGTAAGCAGCAGTCCTGTCCTGCTTTATGGCAGCTGAGATTCTAGCTATCTGTATAACAGAACATTCTGTCCCAGTGACTGCACAGATCCTATCTGATCCCCATTGTAAGCAGCAGTCCTGTCCTGCTTTATGGCAGCTGAGATTCTAGCTATCTGTATAACAGAGCATTCTGTCCCAGTGGCTGCACAGATCCTATCTGATCCACATTGTAAGCAGCAGTCCATGTTATTAGTTTTACTACGTTTGCACTTTGTTAGATTTGTCACAGTAATTAACTGAAAGGAATATAGTTGTATTAGATTGATACAATAGCAGTTCACCCCACTTCCTTGTGGGTAAATACATTCAGCCAATGACTTTATCAGATAGGGTGGGGCCATCGGAATTAATCTTTTGTCAAGAAATATATATATATATATATATATATATATATATATATATATATATATATATATATATATATATATATATATATATCTCCTGCTGAATGACGTTCTCAGTCACATGAAGAAGGGCGAGGTATTGTTGGAAAGGTTATAGAGCTGTAAATGTAGCCCAGTTGCTTAGGGCATCGAGTGCAAAGTCATTGGCGTAAAGAAAATATTTTCTTTTGGTCAGATTTCTTCCTTGTTCTTCTTCTTCCTATAGATTTGAGTATTATTCCACTAACTGCTGTGAGTTGAATAAAGCTGTGGTGAATAAATCCCTATGGGCAAACTTTATTTAGGAACCAGGCGTGTGGGAAAGAGGAGGCTCGGTAGAGGTTTGGCTCCACCTTTTACTGGTAGTGGGATTGTTGCACTTGATACATGTTCTAGGGCCAGATTATCCCTAAATAATCTCTTAAATGACGAGGAAAAGAGAAAATCTTTTAGCCTGTATTCTTGAGCAACATTGTCCCCCTGAGGTCCTTCAGGCTACATGGGCTCCTCCACAGGGTCTTTAAAGCCATTCCAAGCTATAGACTATGTATCTGATAATTGGTCCACTATATATCTTGGACAGAGCTGTATCTAGAGGATGGTATGGGAGTATGGACATTGAGGGTTGCAACACCACTGGTTATGGGTCTTGTTTATGAGTATTTGCTATAGGAAAGGGAGCCATGATTTCATCTGGAATTTCCCTATCATCAAACTTGTTTAACTGAAACAGTTTCTCCAGTTCACTAGTCTAAGGCTCGTATCACGCGTCGTGTGGCATTTTCACTAAGGTAGAACTGAGTGCTCCAAACTCCATCTTCGACCTACAGCTTTTTTCTAAGAGTTCTGCTTATGGGAGATACTGGTATGCATAGGAAGTATAGAACTTGGGTGTCAGTGCCGGGCAAAGGGGTACGGGGCAAACACCTCTAGCCCATGTCTGCTTACTTGCCCACAATCCCCACCACAACAGCCCCCTCTGCTAGCTTTCCCAGTGCTCCCCACAGTCCTGCTGCTCTGATTGCATCTCAGGAGTGGGTGGACTCAGGGCAATGGGAGTTAAAAGTAATAACTAATTGTTTTTTTCAAATTGAGGCTCCCCATTTTGTCGCTCTTTGGCGTGTGCCTACTTTGCCTATTGCTACTTCCAACCATAATGGCTGCTGTTTGTCCTCCTTTTTTTGCACTTTGCCCGTAGCTTATGCAGCTCTTGTACTGGAGATGCAGAGTTTGGACTGTCTGTATATACAGTAACAACAGTCCTACATCTATGTGTGCTTGGTAGGACACAGGCATCCCTTATCTTGCCTCCTAATGTGCTAACGAATTCAAGTGACTCGACTTCAGCCATGAGAAAATATAACAAACACGCTGATAACCGTGTTATATTAAATACACATGCACCCCCATTTGTGATGTTCCATGGGTTTGAGTTGAAATTTGGACGACCATTGCAGGTTTGGGATGGGTCAGACTGGGACAGTACCCTCTTTTCTGGTCCTGAAGACTCTGCCCTGGTAGTAGCATACAGAGCAGGAACACATGGCTGTAGGTTCAGTGCAGTTCTGACAACAGATACATTTTGTGTGTTAGTGTTGTGTGCAGAATACAGTTTTGAGGGTTAGAGTTGGGTGTGGAATAGAGTTTTGTGGGTTAATTGCGTGCAGAATAGAGTTTTGTGGGTTAGAGTTGGGTGTGGAATAGAGTTTTGTGGGTTAGAGTTGCGTGCAGAATAGAGTTTTGTGTGTTCGAGTTGGGGGTGAAATAGAGTTTTGTGGGTTAGACATGGGTGCGGAATACAGTTTTGTGGGTTAGCGTTGGGTGCGGAAGAGTTTTGTGGGTTAGAGTTGGGTTGCGGAATAGAGTTTTGTGGGTTAGACATGAGTGCGGAATACAGTTTTGTGGGTTAGAGTTGGGTGCCGAATAGAGTTTTGTGGGTTAAGAGTTGGGTGCGGAATAGAGTTTTGTGGGTTAGAGTTGGTGCGGAATAGAGTTTTGTGGGTTAGAGTTGGTGCGGAATAGAGTTTTGTGGGTTAGAGTTGGTGCGGAATAGAGTTTTGTGGGTTAGAGTTGGGTGCGGAATAGAGTTTTGTGGGTTAGAGTTGGGTGTGGAATAGAGTTTTGTGGGTTAGAGTTGGGTGCCGAATAGAGTTTTGTGGGTTAGAGTTGGGTGCCGAATAGAGTTTTGTGGGTTAGAGTTGGGTGCCGAATAGAGTTTTGTGGGTTAGAGTTGGGTGCCGAATAGAGTTTTGTGGGTTAGAGTTGGGTGCCGAATAGAGTTTTGTGGGTTAGAGTTGGGTGCCGAATAGAGTTTTGTGGGTTAGAGTTGGGTGCCGAATAGAGTTTTGTGGGTTAGAGTTGGGTGCCGAATAGAGTTTTGTGGGTTAGAGTTGGGTGCCGAATAGAGTTTTGTGGGTTAGAGTTGGGTGCCGAATAGAGTTTTGTGGGTTAGAGTTGGGTGCGGAATAGAGTTTTGTGGGTTAGAGTTGGGTGCCGAATACAGCTTTGTGGGTTAGAGTTGGGTGGGGAATTTCTTGACCCGCACATCACTACCCTTGTACACTTTTTTTTTTTTTTTTTTTTTTCGTTTTCTAACAGAACTTGTATAAAGTTCCTCTGGGATTTCTTTGTAGCCAGAAGGTGTTTAAGCCAAAGAACATACTATTTACAGGGAAAACCCATTTTCATTTCCAGACAGACCATTGAGTTCACACTTCGTCTTCTCATATAACACATAGGCCATACAGTAATCCACACTTAGCGTGTTCAACAATTTTACATTTGGTTGAGTTCTGGTTAATAGATGTCTGCTAGAATACACCATGAGCCTTAATGAGCAGCAGTTAAGATTTGAGTTTAGGGTGAAATCAGAATAAAGTGCTATATCTCAGCCTTGTAATTACAAAAACGTGCTATTTTGACCCCAAGGCAGTTTTCTTCACTTTAAAATGAAATAGGATCATGGTGTAAGTGATCAAGACAAAATCTGCCGCTGTGCTGTTGGACTTACATGCTATGGGCTTCTTCTGTATCACAACACTGCCCCAAAGCCAGACATTGAAGGGCTTTGCAATTTACTAGCTTTTCCTGAGATACTATGATAGAATCTCTGTATAAAATGACACGTGTAACACTGTATAATCTTATTCAGTGGTAATTAAGCAACAAAAGTTCCTGTGTAATGACTAATTAGCAGGTACTAATACACATGGTTTATATTACTCTCATAGTATTTACACCTGCAGCTCACGTGGCTGACCCTTGCTACTGTTTGTAATTATCCAGGGTCAGACTGGGCTGGCCCTGGCCTGGTGGGCCCCGCTAACCCATACCTGGCCCAATCATGGCCACAAAAAGATAATATAAGGTGCATGGGTTGGGGGCTGAGGGGGTTGGGCTGGGGCATATATAATGAATGAATTTGCTGCAGTGGGTGTGGGAATTTTTATTTTCACCACGCCCATTTTATGGCCACTCCACTTAAGTACCACATCCATTTTACAAAATTTGGCAGGTTATGGAAAGTTTGATCATACATTTCTAGGGGGTTTCAGGGTTTTATGTGTTATTACAGTTTTGCTAATGAAGGTGAATTGCCCTTTAAGATGCAAGTCACAGTTTCCCCAAGAGACCTGCTTATCTTAAAGTGTTAAAAATGTATCAGTAAGTGCAGCTGCTGAGTGTTCTGGGCTCTCTGCCAAAAGCCTCCTGTTTAATTAAGTTTTAGAAACTTTGTATCTCTTTCTGGCATGCTTGCCGGAGATCATAGAGAAAGTCGGAGAAATTCCAGTAACAATCCAGGATTGCGGGTTGAGCTGTGAAAAATCGGGACTGTCCCATGGAAACGGGACAGTTGGGAGGTACGGATAGGGAGAGAGGTAAAATATGGATGAGAAAGATGAGACCTATAGATAAAGATAAACGACTTTAAAGAGAGAGGTGATTATGGATACATAGATGACAGATGATCGATCCCTCTATGATTTTATATGGTTATGGAACTTCTTAGTGACTTATAATATCCATATATTTTACAATAGGGGTTACTTTATTCACTATATATACAATAGTTGTCTCTCTCTCTCTGATTTATATGGTTATGGAACTCCTTAGTGACTTATAATATCCTTATATTTTACAATAGGGGTTACTTTATTCACTATATATACAATAGTTGTAGAGAGAGATGGCTGGATACTAATGTATTGACAGTCATAGTGACACATGACGATACATAACAACAAGCAGAGTCAGACAGTACCGGTGAGACCGGCTAAACGTATTGGTTTCCATTGGCTGCTCGGATGTACCCTGTACAACATACATAAACAATTGTGTTGCCTTTGTCATGTAATTACTTGCTAAGGGCAAGGTATAGTCCTTCCAAAACAGGTTTGGTGAGATTGGGAAATGACTATATCCAGTTGTGTGTTTTACCTCTATGCAGTGTGTGACGTATACAGCACAACAAAGTGAACTCCTACCTGGGAGGAACACAAATTTATTATTCCTCGAAAAGATGTTGGGCAAGAGGTGATCGTGCTCCGTTGTCCCCACTGCTTCAACAGCAGCTCATAGTGTGGCAGAAACAATGGAGATGCTGGAGTTTGCTGGGATCACCCTGCTTCTGTTGGGTAAGTACATATATATGTATTATGGGCTGTGGGGTATGTGATTCATTATACTGTATAGACTTCCATGCCTTACAGTTTTGGGGAGGACTCTATTGGAATCATTAGCAGGTCAAACAAAGAATCTACTCCGCACTAGGACTGAATGGAATTACTTATGTCTAAACCACTTAAACAACTTGGCACGGCTACATTTATTTCATCTATTTATATATATATATTTATAAGTTTTTATCATATGAACTACTAATTCCTAAGAGACTGTTGGACTTGTGCAGTCTGATCTGTTCTTGGTTCATTCTATTGGATCTGTTGGGACTGTTGGATTCTATTGGGACTGTCGGCAACAAAAGTAGATCACTGAGCACTCTAGTGTTTGTCATGGCCTGGAGCCACATGCTGTTTAAAGGGGTTGTTCACCTTTAAGGTAATTTTTAGTATGTTATAGAATGGCTAATTCTAAGCAACTTGGTTTTCATTATTTATATTTTTTATAGTTATTTGCCTTTTTCTTTAGACTCTTTGCAGCTTTCAAATGGGTATGGCTGACCCCTTCTCAAAAACAAATGCTCTGTAAGGCTACAAATGTATTATTATTGCTACGTTTTATTACTCATCTTCCTATTCAGCCCTTCTCCTATTCATACTCCTGTCTCTTATTCAAATCAGTGCATGGTTGTTAGGGGAATTTGCATTCTAATTGAATTCTAATTTAACCGTTGCTGAATTAAAAACGAAATAACTCCAAAAACCTTAAATAATAAAAAATGAAAACCAATTGCAAATTGTCTAAGAATATCACTATCTACACTATCTACGCTATCTCAAGGGTGAACAACACCTTTAAGTTACTTTTTCCTCCTTTAACCTCATTTACCTTATGTATTTCTTTTTTTTTTTTTTTTATTTTGAAAATGTTTTTATTTGATTTTCATATTAAATTTCTACTGATCTTTGGCCAAGAAAACATTCTTCTCAGATCCTATGGTTGTCACCAGCCCCATTTACCTTCTGGGTCACCTCTTTACCCAGGAGGAAGATCTTCTCAGTGTGCAGATCCTATGGTTGTCGCCAGCCCCATTTACTTTTTGAGCTTCTAACTCATCTTTGCCCAGGAAGAAGATCTTCTCAGAGTGCAGATCCTATGGTTGTCGTCAGCCCCATTTACCTTCTGGGTTTCTAACTCCTCTTTGCCCAGGAGGAAGATCTTCTCAGAGTGCAGATCCTATGGTTGTCGTCAGCCCCATTTACCTTCTGGGTTTCTAACTCCTCTTTGCCCAGGAGGAAGATCTTCTCAGAGTGCAGATCCTATGGTTGTTGCCAGCCCCATTTACCTTCTGGGTTTCTAACTCCTCTTTGCCCAGGAGAAAGTTCTTCTCAGAGGGGCAGATTCTATGGTTGGTGTCAGTCTGGTGTTAATCAGGACAGTTCAGGTTTGGAAGTGCATTCTGGTTCTGTAAAGACTGTCCAATCTCAGAAAGATACCCACCAACGTTTTTGTGTGTCTTTGAGCACCCCCAAAATATATAATGTGCATTTCCATCTGGGGTGGCTCTTTTTGTGTTTGTTCTCTATTTTAGAGACACTGCATTGGTTCTGAACATTTGATAAAAGAGTAAGATGTATTTTTGGGTCACTGAAGTACTGGGATTTTGTAAGACCCCAGGATGAAGCTGTCGGCAACAGGTGAAATGATGCTTTTATCCACATTGCAGTTACATTAGGTCACAGTGTATAAAATAACATACAAATAATCACTAATAAATTGAAAGTGATTACTAGAAGTCCTCTACGTACTTATTAAGGGTGCCACTATAAAAAGCAGCCCAGAAACAGACCAAATTTAATACTGTCAATAACCATGCTAGAAAACTTGTGCAGGAACCAGTGTACTTATTGGAATTCTATAGAAAAACGTACATATCTTGTGCAATTTTACATGAGTTGCTTCTGTTCCTATTTCTATTGACTTTACCACGCCCATCGAAGTTTTGGCAATAGGACCCCACAGTGACAGGGGGTAACTTATTAGGTACAGGGTGGAGTACAAAGTCTGCCATTGGTCTCTGATCTCCAAACTGCTGGTGGGAAGGACAGGGTGACCTTGTGTTGAACGCTGCACCTCCAATCAGGTATAAGCATGTTCAATGCTTATTTCCAAAAAATGTATTATACACCAAATGTAAGTTATATTGGAGTAAAGAGGAAGAAATTACAGGTTTCTAGAAGATAACAAAATCACGAAATTCAAGATTAAGGGGCTCTATACTGATCCTAAAAGCCAACATGGATTTACTCCAGCTCAAGGAACTTTCTGGGAATCGGGGTGAATGTTGAAATGAATATACCATGGGGCCAAGTAGCCTCACAATAAAACTAAAGCTCCAATGTGAGCAGATGTGTCCTACCATATAGAAATTGAGACTGGGTGGGGAAAGTGTATTCGTTCTATCTGTCACTGTTGAAGGACAGTTGAAGGAGGAGCCCTTTTATTACCAAGCAACTTGTACACAGTGGTGGAGTTTAGTCTTCCTAGCCAATACTTAAAATTTCAGAGAATAACTTTGATGTACTGCATTGTTTCCTGCATACAATTAGCTTTAGGCTCTGTTGAAACCCATTGTGCAGATGATGTGTTCCATTTTGGGATGTTGGAACACTATCCCTCTATTGATGATGAGTCCTGCATGGTCTCCTATAGTGTTTAGAAAGGTGTCATTATGGGTTAGGTTGTTTAAACCTGTTATTTGTTCATGGTCAGTAACTAAGGTAACACCCAGGGTGATGATATTTTCACGCAGCTGATCAACAAATCGCTAAGGTTTGCTCTTTGCCTTAGTTCAAATAAACGGAAGATCAATAGATATAAATAAAGGACTTGACACTCCGCCCTTGTCAACTTATGTTTGAATAATTGCTGTTTTTTTTAGTCATTATGAAGCTATTCTGACTGCAAACAAAGATCTCAATGCTAATCTCCCTTACTCTAATATGATCTTGAGTAAATACACATTGGCTTTTAGGATTAGTCCTTTAATCTTGCCTCTACTGATTTGGTTATTTTGCAGCAATTTGTTTTCTTCCCCTTTTCTCCAATAAGGCTGGTGGTGCAGCAATACATCTCCTCTTCAGTGGGCCACTAATCTTCTTTAAATGCTTTACTACTGGGAAGGGAATAAAGTGAAACATTGGTGGTAAAACCCATGTCACTTCAGTCTTCCAAGGTCACCTGATGTTGCCTCGAGGAAACTTCAGACGACTGAAGAGATACATGGGTTTTACCACCAATTATTAATTTTATCTCCAGTGGGAAAGAACTTACAGGAGATTAGTCGCCCACAGAAGAAGAGATTTGTAGCAGGCCATTAATCTCCTTGTGGACCATTGCATTGCCATTGCCCTACATTCTATCCACTTTAAAGGAACAGTAACACCAAATAAAGAAAGTGTTTGAAAATATCATGTTCTGTTGCCCTGCACTGGTTTGCTTCAGAAACACTACTATAGTTCATATAAACAAGCTGCTGTGTATAAAAGTCTATAGCACAGGTTAAATAGTGCATAACAGATAACATCATTATGTTCTACCGATCTTATCTGCTGTGTAACCTGAGCCTTTTCTTCTTTGAATAGCTGCTCCCATGGCTACACAGCAATTTATTTATATAAATAATAGTAGTGTTTCTAAAACAAACACACCAGTTTTACCAGTGCAGGGCAACACTGCATTATATTTGTATTCATTTAAAACACTTACATTTTTTGATATGACTGTTCCTTGGACCTTCATGACATCATTGACCAGATTCAGATGGACACATTTAAGTTGATGGTTGACAGAATGTATTTTGAGAGTTTTTACAATGATAACCACTATTTAAAAAGGGATTACAATCTCATCCTGGCAATTATAGGCCAGTAAGTTTGACATCTGTGGTGGGCAAATTATTCGAAGGCTTGTTATGGGATCACATTCAGTATTTTGTCCTAGTGAATGGCATTATGAGCAGCAATCCTCTTGGCTTTATGAAGGATAGGTCATGTCAGACAAATGCTGTATTAAAAGGGGCACAGAGTCACGGGAGGAGGGGGTCCCACTGTATAGAGCACTGGTAAGGCCCCATCTAGAATATGCCGTACAGTTTTGGTCTCCATCACTCAAACAGGACATTATTGTATTAGAGAGGGTACAGAGAAGGGCAACTAAGCTGGTAAAAGGTATGGAAAATCTTTGCTGTGTGTAAAGACTGGAAAGCTGTGAAGATGTGGAATTGTCTCCCTGAATCAGTGGTACAGGCTGATACATTAGATAGGTATAAGAAGGGGTTGGATGGTGTTTAGCAAGTGAGGGAATACAGGGATATGGGAGATAGCTCATAGTACAAGTTGATCCAGGGACTGGTCCCATTGCCATTTTGGAGTCAGGAAGGAAGGATTTTTTCCCCCCTCTAAAGCAAATTGGAGAGGCTTCAGATGGGGTTTTTTGCCTTCCTCTGGATTAACTGGCAGCTAGGCAGGTTAAAAAAAGTTAAAAGGTTGAACTTGGACGTCTGTCATTTTTCAACCTAACTTACTATGTAACTTTGACGGTTGCAATCAGTTTGCAGAAGCCACTGTTGGTGCAAACACAATCATTTATCAAAGGACCGAATGGGGCTGCTTAACTAATATAGGTGTTAAGAAAATTTATGTTGAGCCACTTCATGCTTATTTATGGTTCAGTAAATAACCACAGAGGCTAAGGGGTTTAAGTACCTGGGTTCTAAATATTCATAGGAGGCATAGCTGTACAGATGATATTGTAGGTGCTAAGATATTTAACTTTAGCTTTTTAAAATTTCTCTTCCTCAGTTTCTGCACCACCCACAATCTCTCAGAATACAACGTCTAGCACGCTGACATGTGGTTCTCCATTGGTTTCAAGTAGGATAGTGGGAGGTACTGATGCTACCAATGGAGCATGGCCCTGGCAGATCAGTCTACGCTACAAAGGGTCCCATATCTGTGGAGGGTCTCTGATCTCCAACCAGTGGGTCCTGACAGCCGCCCACTGCTTTCAATAGTAAGTGTCTTTCAGCGTCAATAGAACTATATTGCTTTCTGTGCTGAGAAGCCTGATTTGGGGTAAATGTTTCCTAGGGCAAACAAAGAATATTGCAACAGGAAGGGGGTTTTCTTAGCAAGCCTATGATGATGATGATGAGCATATGATCAGTTCTTCCCAGTGAATTATGTAGAACAAGTTCCCTGATTTTATAGACTCAAGGTGGCCATAGACTTACGATCTTTTTGGAAAAGACATTTCCAAGAAAGATTGTTTGTTTCAATACACAAGTGTAGAGCTCAGTCGTCAGATATACAGATAGAAACTATAGAATTCTACCTGTATCTGATGATTCAGCACTAACAATGAGCGATGTTTGGGTGCCTTCAAAGGCACCCGATCAAAATTTTCCATCCAGCCTGATCGTCGAGCTGACCGATATCCAAGTCTTCTGCCGATATCGGACGGCTCTTTTTCCACCATACACGCACCGAATATTGTATGAAATTATCGGTACATCTATGGCCACCTTTAGCAACCAAGGTACTCATACTACACCGACCTCCACTCCAGAATATGGTGTTGCTGGTGAAGACATGAAGTCATAGGGTAAGATTGGGGACATGCCTATATGTTCAACTACTACTGAAGGCCCATTCTAAGGTGGAATTTTAGCTAAATACGTGTTTGTGCTCTACTACAAAACAGAAAAAAGGGAGCATAAGCCTTTGTCACTCTATTTACTTAGTTATATTTGACTATGAAGATTTTCATTCATCCAGGTCATAGTATATCTAGTATAGGTCAATCTAAAAACAACTGGACTGAGTAATCAATGAAGACGTTTCACTACTCATCCGAGCAGCTTCTTCAGTTCAACTGACTGGTGTGGGAAATTCTCGGCATATAAACTCTTCCACTAATCCATTTACAATGGCACATTGTAACTCTTCAAAGAGGTGACATCTGAAGAAACTCACAGAGGTGTTGATTCTGTGTAGTTGTGATAGGATTATCATTAGTGATAGGACTTCCCACACCAGTCCGTTGAACTGAAGAAGCTGCTCGGATGAGTAGTGAAACGTCTTCATTGATTACTCAGCAAGTCCAGTGGTTTTTAGTTGACCTATACTAGATATTTAGTTATATTTGGTTTTTTTTCCACCAGTTCTAGGTCTCCAGCGGACTATCAGGTTCGGCTTGGCGCATACCAGCTATCAATCACAACTTCTAATGAAATCATATCCAATGTAGCCAGTGTTCTTGTCAACCCATTGTTCACTAGCCCAGGGGGCCCAGGGGATATCACTCTACTGAAGCTAACAAGCCCCATCGCCTATACCGAGTACATCCTTCCAGTGTGTGTGCCTTCAACATCCAGCAGCTTTTATGAAGGCATGCAATGCTGGGTCACTGGATGGGGCAATATTGGCTCTGCAGGTGAGTGTTTTTCATTTCGTACCAAGTCGAGTAAAAAGTAAAGTGTTCTGTGAATCTCTTGGTGAGATACTTCTGGTTACCACTTGGGCCCCTGTAGATCAAGCTTACTTGCTGTACCAGAAAATAATGTGGATAATGAGTTTCTAAGACATAAATGTTTGTGTTTAAAAGATGGCAATGAAGCTGAAACTGCAAGACAAAGTGAAAAATGAAATTGTCAAGAAAAATTAATTTTCCAGGCTAAATTGGCAAACAAGTGTTTTTCCCAGGGCCGCAAGATAACTGTAATGATTGTACAAATCCTTCAAAGTTATTGACCTATTTGAAACGCCTATTTTACAAGACAGCGTTAATTTTTTTTTTCTAACCGTGGTTTATTTAATATAATTATGTATCTGTTTGTTCCTCAACCTAACTTGTTTTTCCTGAGGGCAAACGATGCACTGATGCTGTGAGTCACTGACAGACTTCACCTCCTCTGATTCTCACTGAATACAGTAATCTGCAATGCTCTACTGAAGGCCAACTTGTGTCCTGAGCTGAGGGTGGGGTTGGAGTGCTTCTCCCCCATCTCTCCCCCAACACCTGCCAAGGCCGGGGCCAGTATTAAAAATTTACATGCAACTAAGTTCCCCTTAAAGGGGAATGTTGTACCCAGCTGAGGCCCTGGCCTGCCCACATAAGCCCCCGATTCATCCAATTATACTCTTTCTATTCCCTGAAATTCACCCTCATGCCCACTTGCTCCACTCGGTCCTCCATTTTGCGTCACAACCCCATGCCCTCCATCACTTAGTCCACCACTTTTACATCACTGTCTGCCCTTCTGCAAAAGAGACAACCCTACTCATACTCTTCATGGCTTCTTACATCATTTTTGATTCTGTGCTAGGCTCCCATGACATCTCTGGTTATTCATTAGTTATTTAGCCCCCCCTACTCTCCATCCGGATAGAGCATCAGTAGGTGCTTGTCCTATATTAGCCACTAACCTTGGCCTTTTACTGGGCAGGATACTCATGGTCAAGCAGTCAGTATGTAGCAATAAACTTGTCTTGCTAGAATAATGTGTCGGTATGCACCTCTCACCTTGTCCTCCATCTGAGCAGAACATTGTTATATCTTTCTGTATGTTCCCCAAAAGTACTGAGATTGTTTTTAATGGTCAGGCTCTTGTCTTATCTGGTTTCTTCCCAGTGAGTCTTTCATATCCACAGACCCTCCAACAGGTGGTGACGCCACTGATAAGTTGGAACACTTGTAACAAGATGTATCATGTTGGAACTGCGATCAGTTCCAGTGTTGCCATAGTTCCAACAGACCAGATCTGTGCTGGATATGCAGCTGGGCAGAGGGACTCCTGTCAGGTAGGTCTGATGTCTCCTTAACTGACGTTTCTCCTCAAAGATCTCTCTAGCTTGAAAAGCAATGATAACCCAACTCACAAGTTTCTCAAACCCTCGACAGGCTCATGCACTGACTGTCATAGGAGCCTCAGGAGCTGATTTACTAGCTGTTCTACTGACTTAGAAATGAGTTGCAATAAAATTGGTTTAGCTCACTTGGCATTACCAGGATCTGTGCAATTGCTCCCTATAAAGTGGCTTGCAAGCAACATGTTGCTCACCAAACCCTTGGATGTTGCTACCAGTGGCCTTAAAGCAGGTGCTTATTTTTGAATTCCTGGTTTGGAGGCAAATTTTGGTTGCATAAAAACCAAAGTATGAAAATATTCAGGTGAAAATACTATGCCAAAGAAAAATATTCAGGCTGAAAAATACCCACTGGCAAAGGAGGTGGGAAACCCTGCAGAGCCAAATGTATGTAAAATTATGGCTGCCTAAATTCATGTACAGCATCCCATTATTTCCCTGAGAATTCATTGGAAATCCATTTAGTATCCACAGGAAATTCATGGGAAATGTTGTGGTCAACATTCATTTAGTTGTCTTCTTCATTCCAGAGTGGCTACAATGATCTATTATAATGACACATCATAATAGCCACTCTGGAATGTAGGCCTAGACTGAACAAAAACACTAAATGAATGGCCTCTAGGTATTCTCCTCCAACAACAACTCCATTCTGTCATGGTCATCAGGGTCAATGGGTAAATAATATTGAGATATAAAGACAACTAACTACATTGAATTCATTAATTTGTTTTGCAGGGAGACTCTGGGGGACCCCTTGTTTGTGACATACAAGGAGTTTGGTATCAAGTCGGCATTGTGAGCTGGGGAGATGGATGTGCTGTTGCAAACCGACCTGGTGTTTATACCCTGGTGCCCGCTTTCCGTTCATGGCTCTCCTCATACAACGCAACCACAGATAATTCAGACGCATCAAGTTATGCCCACAAGTCCCACTCACCTGCTCTACACATACACACAATTCTCGTTGGGATATGTCTGCTTCTGCACAGCTGGATTGTGGTGGAGACAAAGGACTAAATTAAATTAATTATAATGATTTTTATGCAATTTTAGTTTAGTTTTTCTAATTAATAAACCTAATGTGAACCAATAAATATTACTTTGATGTTTATTGCAATATTGCACACAAATTTAGTAGGTCGGCTCACACTTGCAAATAAGATGAGAGTAGAAGCAGGGAACTCAACAATATGTGGGTTATTTATTAAAGCTGAATGTTAAATTCTCAAAATTCTATTTTTTTCTCTCAAAATTCTAAGATAGAATTTCTATATGAAAAAAAGTCAAATTTTTTGAGATTTATTATACCCCAATGCTGCAAAAAGCCAGAATCCGAAAGGCTGTCATCTCAGACCTGTCAAGCTCGTGTATAAGTTAAGGATGCACCGAATCCACTATTTTGGATCCAAAAATTTGCATCCCTAGTATAAGTCAATGGCAGAGGCACCTATCTCAATTTGAAGAGCGGTAGGCAAAAACTTTAAAAATTCTAATGATTTGGTGCAAAAAGTCCAAAAAATTTGATTTTTAAAGAATATTCCCTAGTAGAAGTACACAAAAATTAGCTAAAAATTCACATTTTTTAATTAGAATTTTCATTTTGACCTTTGATAAATCTGCCCCGTTTTTTAAAAAAAAACTCCCATAAACTTGGATTTTAACCAATCGGAATTTATTATTAAAATAACATTTTTTTTCAACTCGGTCAAATTGAAACGACCTGAAAAATTGAATCTAATTCGATTTGAATTATAAAAACTCAACAAAAAAAATCCTTGAATCTTAGGAAGGTTACAAACATTACCAAATTGATCCCTCTCCTGTTGACTATACAGTAATTTGGCAGGTTTTCGGTAGCGAATAGTCAAAGTGGGACATTCACTAAGATTCGTAGTTGCAAATTCACTAAAATCCGAAGTTGCGCTCAGGGGTAGCGTAAGGTTGCGAAGTTGCGCTAGCGTTGATTCGCCAAGCAAAGCAAAGTTTTGCTTAAAGCTTAAAGGAAAACTATACCCCCCAAACAATGTAGGTCTCTATTAAAAGATACTGAGTAAAACAGCTCATGTGTAAAACCCTGCTTCATGTAAATGAACCATTATCATAATAATATACTTTTTTAGTAGTATGTGCCATTGGGTAATCATAAATAGAAAATTGCCATTTTAAAATATAAGGGCCGCCCCCTGAGATCGTACGATTCACTGTGCACACATACAAACCACATGTAAGGTCACATGAGCCAATTAACAGACAGAGTTCTGCCTTTTGCTTCCTCACTTCTTCCTGTTACAGTTAGTGTTGTAGTATTTCTGGTCAGGTGATCTCTGAGGCAGCACAGATAGAGTCACCAAATGGTGGTTCAAGGCAAGAGATGTAAAAGGGCAATATTTATGTAAATATATATTCCAGTTTGGTAAGATTCTTTAATATGTCATTCAATTTGATATAAACTATCTGTTGCTTAAGTATTCATTTTGGGGGTATAGTTTTCCTTTAATTTGCATATGGTGCCAAATTCAAGTTTCAATGGAAGTATTCGTAGCATCACTACACAAGCCTGGGAAACCTTCAAAACATCAAATAAAATTTTTATTTTGCTCTACGCATGTGCCCACTGTATAATTAAGTTGCCATGAGATAGGAAATGTAGGGGGGAAGGAGGGGAGCCCCAAAAAATGTTTTGATCTTTTTCAGCCTATCACCCATAATAAAGAAACAATGCCAGCGTTTTTTGGGACTTTTAACTTTTTTTGAAGCAATCCCTATCTACTCTATTGCGCTTCGCCTGGTCTGATGGTGGCGAAGGAAGTCTGGCGTAAAAGGTAGCGTTCAGAACAATGCGCACGTTAGTGAATTTGCGTAGTTACGTCCGTTGGGCAACTTCACCAGGTGTAAGGGTGCGAAGTAACACTAGCGAAGTTACGACAGCGTAATCGGCAAAGTAACGAAAATGCCCAACGCTAGCAAATTCACGCTAGCGTTAGGTGCTTCGGCGCTTAGTGAATTTGCCCCAAAGTATGTTAAATCTCGAAATTTTAATTAAAACTCAAATCGAGTTTGGATAATTCACAAAAAAATTTTTGAAAATTTGAATTTACACTTCAACCCTTAATAAATCTGCCCCTAAGTGTGCTTATTTTTGTCCCTTGATGCTATACATAAGTCATCTCGTGACCTCTTTCTGCTTCTGCTTTAACTGGCACGTGTAATGACTGCTGGGAGTTCAGCCTGTGTGAATTAGTTATAGTTAAAACATGTTCAAACAGGCCAAACAGTGTGAAGATTAGATATCATTGTTTGGTGATCAGCTGAAGACAATAAATGATGGAGTACAATACACAAGACTGAACTCCCCACACAGGTCTGCCTCCTATTGTACTGCAGGACTAGTCAGATGTGCGCCACCTACAAGGTCATGCCAGGTACTGCAGTCACAATATGAAAACCTTGGTGGAAAAAGCACCAGGTCAGACTTGCCTTAAGCAACAACCGCTGAGGAACATGACACTGCACATACTTTCTGAGTGAGCCAAAGGAAAGTCCAGTTTAAAATGAGATTCCAACAGTGATGGCATTTGACTATTCTGCCTTGTCTAATGTGGTGTAAAATAAGTTATCTTCATCGTTAGTCTTGCAATAAAAAATACACAACTTGACAACAATGGAGCTTGCACTCGATTCAGGTGTACCCAAAGTACCTCCAATATTTGGTGCGGAGTACAAAAATATTTTATTGGAGGTACTTTAGGTACATCGCAATCGAATTAGATGAGTGCATCTTCTTTTTCATCTTTATTTCTGTTGTTTATGAGACGCTACGCGAGCACCAACGGCACATTGGAACTCTATCATGGTCCACCGCTATGTGTGTTGAATGGGCAGGAACAGAAAGTGGTATAAGGTTACATTAAGCTGATCATGTGTTCTCTGATTTGATTGGCCCGTTTAGCCAATGTCAACCATATTGTTTGTCCTTCTGAGCTTCTACAGCCAATTGGGGTGGGTGTGGGGCAGGCAGACCATTAATCCTGTGATCCTAATGCAACGGGGATCATTGGTCCTAATGAAAAAGTCAAAAGGGAAGTGGAGCAATTGGCCCAAATGAAGACAAAAAGGCGCTGTTCATGGACACTTGTAAGATATTTGTCTGTCCTATAGTCCCATTTAGAGCAGTGGCACATGCTGCTACTGGGGGAAATTAGTTGCCCATCGACAAATCGCCTCTTCTACGGGTGATTATTCTCCCCTAAAAGCCTTGCTGCCTAAAAACTAGAATGTAAATTGTTGGCGGAATGGCACTGGGATCACTTCTGCTTTCCGAAGTCGCCCAAAGTTTCCTCGTGAGGTAACTTTGGGCGACTTCGGAAAATAAAGTGTTCTGAGTGCCATTCCGCTGTTGAATTATAGTCTAGCCGGCGGGAAGGCTTTTAGGGGAGATTAGTCGCCCGTAGAAGAGGAGATTTTTCGTTGGGACTGCTAATATCCCCCAGTAGCAGCGTGTGCCACTGCCCTTAGGGTAAGGGCACACCTGGAGATTCGGGGAGATTTAGTCACCCGGCGACTAATTGCCTCTTCTTTGGGGCGACTTATTTCCCTAAACTGCTTCCCCGTGTCTTCCGTCTGCTTCAATGAAAAAATATTTTTTCTCTCTAAGCCCTTAAGTACAATGGTGGTCATTTATTAGCATTGGGCACATTTGCTCATGGGCAGTAAGCAATAGCAACCAATCAGATGTCAAATCAAATATTTTCATTCTTCAGCCTGCAGCTGACCGACAAAAAAAGCTAATGACTGATTGGTTGATATGTATAACTGGGTTACCAGGTGCAAATCTGCCCAGTGTTTATAAATGAGCTCCAATATGTTCTGTGTTGGTATTAAAGGTATGGGACCTGTTATCCAGAATGCTTGGAACCTTGGGTTTTCCAGACCGGGCAAATTTAGTCGCCAGGCATGGATTTGCGAGACAGCCCGGTAAATTTGCAGCAGAAAAATTTGCTGTGACAAAAATATTTGTGCAGTCAAAATTGTTGCGCATTTAAAATTATTCGGACTCCCAATGGCGAATGCATTTGGACAAAAGAGTGCTTATAAAAATTGTCGCTTGCATCAAATTATTTTGACTCCCATTGACTTCAATGAGTTTTCGCAAATTCTTCCTGTAAGAGATCAAGCACAGGGCCTGTGTCTGTTACCTAGCAACCAGCTATTCAGTGCAGCAGGAAGTGACACAGCAGCTAGTGAGTGGCTGACAGGAAGAGGAAGTCACAGATTCTGGCAGAAGAGAGAAGCCTGGCATAGAGAGCCGCATGGTGGACAGAGAAAGAGGCCAAAGAGCTGCTGGTGGGCCCAGAGAGCTGAGAGGCTGCACCACAAGTATTCATTTGGATCAGGCTGCACAGGGAAGCCACATACTGTGCCTGGAGAACAGAGAGTGTGAGAGGAATCCAGACTGGAGGAACAACCAGCAGGAGATTCCTATCTGGTCATCCAAAGGGGTTGATAGTGTCATTGTATGTCTGACCGTGCTGGACTCGCCTGAAGACAATTGTTTTGTGTGAGTATTCTGGGACAGTACCCTAAAGAAGCGAAGAGACAGAGACTGTTTTATTGAAGGACATTAAAGGACTTTGCCTCGTTAGTTAGCTAGACAGATTGCGCTAGCCAGTTAGTTAGTGAGGCCCTGTTGCCGCCGGTTAGGAGTCCTGCCTGTATTAGTTGGCCATTTATTTTAGACTGAGTTATTCAGTTTAACCAATACTGTGTGGGCATTATTATTTTGTTCCTAGTGGGGCCACCCGTAGGCGCATTCCCAGATCCCACTGCGCTAGTAAGTACCAGGTACCCAGTCTCTCCCAATACCACTGCGGAGTGGCTCAGGTTTGTCCCATGTCATCAGGTAAGCGCCACACGTGGAGTGTAACACCAACCAAGGGGTGTTGAAATGGTTAAACGTTATTTATTTGGCGTTGGTAGTTGCTACTAGAGCCTCAGCTCCTGTTATTTCATGACAAGATGTGTATTCTGCTCCAGACTTTTGCCTTTACACCCTTTTCTCCCAACTAACTTCACCAAAACTGAAATGCTACAGTTTAACTTACAATATTTTGGAAACAAAAAGAGGGACAAAAAGTAGATGTGCGTAGTGAGCCAAATTTTTTTGACCACGCTAAGTTTTTGTGGCCACACCTCCTAATTACCATGTTCATTTTACAAAATTTGGCAGGTTATGAAAGTTTGAACATATTTCTGTGTTTTTTTCAGTTATTACAGTTTTGCTAATGAAGGTGAATTGCCCTTTAAGCTGTGAGTCTAACTTTTCTCAAGGGACCTGTTATCTTATATTGTTACAATTACTTAGTTGCTTATCTTAAAATTGTTACAAAAGTATCTTATCTGCAGCTGTGGCTTTTCTGGGCTCTCTGCCAAAAGCCAAGTCAGTTAGAAACTTTGTTTCTTTTTCTGGCTGTTCAGTGCAGAGAAAAACTGGACTTTCCAGTACAAATGAGGGACTGCGGGTTAAACTGTTAAAAACGGGACAGTTGGGAGGTATGTTTTTGTACCAAAATCCCCCGCATTAGCCTGCACCAGGGCCAACATAATGGTTCCAGGCGAAGCAAATGGCAGCGTTGGGGCTGATCGGTCTTCTTGTGACATTAGGCTAAGGCTACTTTTCACGATGGAATCAGAGGGTCCCAGTTTTTTTGTGCAAACAAGGGACAGATTATTTTTTACAATTTAGAGACAAAATTGCATTTTGATGAAATTCAAGATGAATGTGAAATTTGGAGACTGATTGAAAATCCGAGCAAAATAGGCAAAATGCCTCTTGGGATAGTGGGGGCAGGTGAAGGGGGTAATTCATTAGTGGGAAGGTGCTGTTGGTAAGGGATTTGGCTGCAGGAGGGAGGTAAGGTGAGGGGGGTAAAAATACCTGAGTGTGGGGAGTGCACGTTCTCTTGGGACCTGCCTCATCTGGAACGCGCTCACACACCCCACACCCCCTAGTGTTGTTATTTTTTTTTAACATTTTTTAAAAAAAATTTACGTTTTTTTGTATTTTGTTGTTGTTGTTATATAGGGGGTTAATGTCACCCAATCAGGGTGGATGGTTGTGATTGTAATGGTGGCTCCTAAGCTTTATGACAGTGAGACATGGTCTGTAGTTAAGGTATAAAGGTTTCATTGCGGTGAATTAATGGTTGAATGTTACTGTATGGATTAACCCCTAAATAAAGAACAGCAGCCTTTCCACCATATTCTCATGTTGGTCTGTTGATTTTGTTTATTTCTTGTATGTCTGCTGGTATGTCTGCTGGTATGTCTGCTGGTATCTGCCATCCTGACCTCTTTCTTCATTCCCGTTCCTGCTGACCATCCTTTCCTGCTGCCCTTCCTTTCCTGCTGCCCTTCCTTTCCTGTTGCCCTTCCTTTCCTGTTGCCCTTCCTTTCCTGCTGCCCTTCCTTTCCTGCTGCCCTTCCTTTCCTGCTGCCCTTCCTTTCCTGTTTCCCTTCCTTTCCTGCTGCCCTTCCTTTCCTGTTGCCCTTCCTTTCCTGTTGCCCTTCCTTTCCTGCTGCCCTTCCTTTCCTGTTGCCCTTCCTTTCCTGCTGCCCTTCCTTTCCTGCTGCCCTTCCTTTCCTGTTGCCCTTCCTTTCCTGTTGCCCTTCCTTTCCTGCTGCCCTTCCTTTCCTGTTTCCCTTCCTTTCCTGCTGCCCTTCCTTTCCTGCTGCCCTTCCTTTCCTGCTGCCCTTCCTTTCCTGTTGCCCTTCCTTTCCTGTTGCCCTTCCTTTCCTGCTGCCCTTCCTTTCCTGCTGCCCTTCCTTTCCTGTTGCCCTTCCTTTCCTGCTGCCCTTCCTTTCCTGTTTCCCTTCCTTTCCTGCTGCCCTTCCTTTCCTGCTGCCCTTCCTTTCCTGCTGCCCTTCCTTTCCTGTTTCCCTTCCTTTCCTGTTTCCCTTCCTTTCCTGCTGCCCTTCCTTTCCTGTTTCCCTTCCTTTCCTGCTGCCCTTCCTTTCCTGCTGCCCTTCCTTTCCTGCTGCCCTTCCATTCCTGCTTCCCTTCCATTCCTGCTGCCCTTCCTTTCCTGCTGCCCTTCCTTTCCTGCTGCCCTTCCTTTCCTGCTGCCCTTCCTTTCCTGCTGCCCTTCCTTTCCTGCTGCCCTTCCTTTCCTGCTGCCCTTCCATTCCTGCTGCCCTTCCTTTCCTGTTGCCCTTCCTTTCCTGCTGCCCTTCCTTTCCTGCTGCCCTTCCATTCCTGCTGCCCTTCCATTCCTGCTGCCCTTCCTTTCCTGCTGCCCTTCCTTTCCTGCTGCCCTTCCTTTCCTGCTGCCCTTCCTTTCCTGCTGCCCTTCCTTTCCTGCTGCCCTTCCTTTCCTGCTGCCCTTTCTCCTTACTTTTCATGTTATCATCTTTCCCACCCAATTATGTACTACAAAATGGTGGGATGTGATCCTGTCCTACGTCCACACCGGTAGAGAACAAGGGAGATTTAGAATTACTTTATCTGCATTCATTAAACCATATACCTAGGTTAAAACAAGCACTTTATACAACAATGATAGCGTTTATTTAACACACTAATAATGAAGCCAAATTGAAGGAACCACTGGGGTGGTAGAGAGTGTACATGCTCAGTATGCAGACAACAATATCGAATATCTACACAAGAAGAGAAGGGTTGGCCTTTGGCGGAGATAAATGTCATGGGAGGGTTGATAGTGGGAGAGAAGATGAAGTGACTTTTGATGAATTTTGTTCCAACAGCGCCACCTGCTGGTCAGTTTCCCACCAGTCTGACCACCAAGTAGTCAAGGAAGTTGTCAGGAGAAAGAAAAAGGCTGATGTTCTTCTGCTTAGGAACCTTTCTCAAATCTTTTCTAAGCAGAAGAACATCAGATCAGCATTTTTCTTTCTCCTGACACCTGGCCAATGAGAATGCTGATTCCCAGCACTATGTCAGACATCTTGCTGTTATGTTACATATAGAGATAATTATGTCATTTTATTCTTCATTATATGACACTGGAATCAGACATGGGGATAAAGAAAAGTCTTGTTCAGTGCTGGGAAAGTTTTATTGTGCAATATTGCTTTAAGAATACAATCCTGATGTTGCTGAACTACAGCTCCCAGCATGCCTCAACCTTCATTATATGTGACATTATTCTGGGATTTGTAGTCCAGCAATACCTGAGTAATGTTTGGTTGAGCAGTCCAGTACAGCAGGGTTTACATCCCTTTTAATATAAAATAGACTGAACAAGCGACTCCATCTACTGGCTGGTACAGAAAATGCAGCAAAGTCAAACCAATGTTATGGATTTTAAACACAAATGTCGTTTTCAAATCTAGATTTTTACGTTTAGATTTGTTTGTAAAAAATGCTTGCTAATAAGAGCTTATTTGATATAATTAATAATGCATATATGGTATTAGACCTGATGACGGGTGCATTTATACGGCTAGGTGAGTTCCCCTTTAATAGGGTGTATGCCCCAAGATTTGGTGTAATATGCATGCTAAAATTATAATATACTGTAACATGCACACTGATACAGGTATGGGATCTGTTACCCAGAATGCTTGGGATCTGGGGTTTTCCTAATAAGCGATCTTTCCATAATTTTGATCACCATACTTCGTTAAATAAAAAAACATTTAAACATTAAGGCCCTTATTTATCAAAATCCAAATTTTTCTGATTATTTTAAATTAAAAAAGTCCGACCAAACTAGAATCCACGATTGGACCTTATTTTTTATTTAAAAAATCACAATTTAATCCGTTCGGGAGTCAAAGTCTGAAAGGTATGATGTGTTCAGAGTTTTTTCCTGAATCGCTCGATTTTTTGGGCTTTTTCCTGAATTTTTGCCTGAAAAGTCTGAAATAGTCGAATTATCGGGCTAATTCTAGGGCAGACCACAGAAACTTCAAATAGGATAGGGATCCCTCCCATTGACTTATACACAACCTCGGCAGGTCTGAGATGCCGGATTTTTGGATTCCGACTTTTTCCATCCTCGGGTTTTAATAAATCTCGAAAAATTCAAGTTTTTTTTCCTCTATAAATTTAGATTTCATTGTAAAAACAACACAATTTTTTCTAGTTTTTGGCATTCGAATTTATAACCCCCTTATAGACTGGTTTTGCCTCGAGTAATGATTAATTATTAACTAAATTTTTAGTGGAAAAAACTAATTATATATCAGTTGGGATCAAGTACAAGCTACTGTTTTATTATTACTGAGCCCTAATTGGTGGCCTGCTGTTTTACTAAACAGGTAGTAAATAGGGTTGCCACCTTTTAGCTCTGGCTTTACCGGCCAGTGATGTAAAGTGTGGGGGCGGGATAGATAGGGGCAGGATTGTGCCATTGTGGGGCGGGGTTATGGCGTTTCTGGCGCGGGATTATGATGTTTTGGGGGCGGAGTCACAGAGTTTTGCCTCAAGTGGGGGAGAGGGGCGGATCTGAGGTGGGCCAGGGGTGGAACCATAGGGATTACAAATTAACCAGCTAATACATTGATGGTAAATTTGTAATACCGGCCCCGGCCTTGGCTGGTATTTTACAGGCTAGGCCGGTGAAATACCGGGCAAGTGGAAACCCTAGTAGTAAACCCGGCTGCACTGCACTGCTCAACCAAACTTTACTCAATTGTTGTTGGACTACAAATCCCAGAATAATGTAACATATAATGAAGGTTGAGGCATGCTGGGAGCTGTACTCCAGCATCATCAGGGTTCTATCCCTAAAGCAATATTGCACAATGAAGCTTTTCCCCAAATCTCCACAGCCAGCGACTGCTTTAAAATGCAAAGAATCCTCCAATGAGAATCCCAGCTGATCTGTATCAATGTGGCTCCATGTTCTTTGTTCCTGCAACTGGAGTTGGAAGCTTTAAGCCCAGTTTCCCAGCACTGAACAAGTCTGTCCTTTATCCCCATGTCGGATTCCAGTGTCATATAATGAAGAATAAAATAACATAATTATCTCTATATGTAACATAACAGCAAGATGTCTGACATAGTGCTGGGAATCAGTGTTCTCATTGGTCACTTCTTTTGCATTTATAATAAAGTTTATGATCAGTAGAATTCTCATTGGTGGATTTTTTTGCATCTATAATTATGTTTTTCAGTAACTTCTGTAGAA
Organism: Xenopus petersii; assembly: GCA_038501925.1. Classification (NCBI taxonomy): domain Eukaryota; kingdom Metazoa; phylum Chordata; class Amphibia; order Anura; family Pipidae; genus Xenopus; species Xenopus petersii. Next base: position 8,312,446 of record CM076688.1, read on the forward strand.
AACTAGGGGGCGCCGTGGGAAAACATTACAGTTGAGTTTCCAACCCCTTGAAAAACCAAAGGTATAGAGATAAAAAAAAGTATTGATCACCACCTACTGCCCGACAGGTGCATTACACTGTCAAACCAAAAAACTGGGGCCACCCTATCGCTGTTTAATATTCACGTCCCAATAATCCTTGTCCCTTGACATAATTTTCCTTGCCATTCTTTTAAAGTTAACCTTAAAAATAAGTGAATGTAAAATTAATAAAGGGGCTATTCTAAACACTTTTGCAATGTACAGTCATTATTTATTTATTTTTAGATTCCAAGATATTAAGGGATACATGTGCTGTTAAAGGGATACTGTCATGGGAAAACAGGTTGTTTTAAAAACGCATCAGTTAATAGCGCTGCTCCAGCAGAATTCTGCACTGAAGTCCATTTTTCTGAAGACCAAACTGATTTTTTTTATATTCAATTTTGAAATTTGACATGGGGCTAGACATATTGTCAGTTTCCCAGCTGCCCCCAGTCATGTGACTTGTGCTCTGATAAACTTCAGTCACTCTTTACTGCTGTACTGCAAGTTGGAGTGATATCACCCCCTCCCTTTCCCCCCCCAGCAGCCAAACAAAAGAACAATGGGAAGGTAACCAGATAGCAGCTCCCTAACACGAGATAACAGCTGCCTGGTAGATCTAAGAACAACACTCATTAGTAAAAGCCAAGTCCTACTGAGACACATTCAGTTACATTAAGTAGGAGAAATAACAGGTTGCCAGAAACAGTTCCATCCTAAAGTGCAGGCACAAGTCACATAACTGGGGGCAGCTGGGAAATTGACAATATGTCTAGCCCCATGTCAAATTTCAACATTGAATATAAAACAATCTGTTTGCTCTTTTGAGAAATGGATTTCAGTGCAGAATTCTGCTGGAGTAGCACTATTAACTGATGTGTTTGGAAAAAATCATGTTATCCCTTTAGAATGAATGAATTTTGTTACAACAGCGCCACCTGCTGGTCAGTTCCCCACCAGTCTGACCACCAAGTAGTCAAGGAAGTTGTCAGGAGAAAGAAAGAGGCTGATGTTCTTCTGCTTAGGAAAAAAATTAGAAACCTTTCTCACATCTTTCCTAAACAGAAGAATATCAGAACATTTCCATAGGGCACTCAAAGTTCTTTTATTACAGGGGGACCAGTACCCAAACATACTACAATATTTTATGCAAAATTAAGGTTTTTTTTTTTTATTGTATTGAGGGACTTTCATTTCTACTGAGTCTGAGGACTTCCAGCTACATATAAATGTAAGAAAACATTCAAGTTCCTTCCCATTACTGTGCAGAATAATCCTCAGTCCAGCTCTTTGGATCATCATCTGGGGGTCCCAACCCCCTGCACAGGCCTCCGTTCTGAAGAAAAGAGTTTTAGTGAAACTTCATTAGTCTTTTTTCCTACTCCACTTCCAGTTGTATAGACTGGTATTTCCCACCTTTCAGAGCATTTGATGTTTAAATAGGGTCAGTGACCCCCATTTGAAAAGGGCCAGAAGAAGACCATTAATTCAAAAACTATAGAAACGAAATAATGAAGACCAACTGAACAGTTGCTTCCAATTGGCCATTCTATAACAACCATCAGCTCTGTAAGGCAGCAAAATGGAAATTATAAAACAATCAGAATGTTTATTAAAGGGGTGGTTCACCTTTAAGTTAACTTTTAATATGACCAATTCTTAGCAACTTTTCAATTGGTCCTCATTATTTATTTTTCATAGATTTTGAATTATTTGCCTTCTTCTTGTGACTCTTTCCAGCTTTCAAAAGAGGGTCACTGACCCCATCTAAAAACAAATGCTCTGTAAGGCTACAACTTTATTGTTATTGCTGCTTGTTATTACTCGTCTTTCTATTTAGGCCTCTCCTATTCATATTCCAGTCTCTTATTCAAATCAATGCATGGTTGCTAGGGGAATCTGGACCCTAACAACCAGATGGCGGAAATTGCATACTGGAGAGCTACTAATAAAAATCTAAATAACTCAAAAACCACAAATAATTAGTGATGGGCGAATTTGCGCCATTTCGCTTCGAGAAACATTAGCAAAACGGCGCCAGCGTCTCGTTTTTGACTCTGGCGTCTGTTTTTTTGGACCCATTCACCAGCAAATTTTCGTGGCAGTTTCACGAATTTATTCGCCAGCAGTGAATCGCGCAAATTCGCCACAAATTCGCGCCTGGCGAATGAATTCGCCCATCACTACAAATAATAAAAAATAAAAACCAATTGCCAATTGGCTCAGAATATATACATTATATTAAACGTTAACTCAAAGGTGAACAACCCCCTTAACTTTTTTTTAGAAGACCTGAACTAAGTTGCAAATTCAGTTTTATGATCCCAAAATTTGCTTAGAATGAGCTTTGCACTTTGTTTGAATTACTGTATTTTTTTATAGTGTTTTATAGTTATTTGCCTTTTTCTTCTGAATCTTTGCAGCATTCATATGGGCGTCGCTGACCCCTTCTCAAAAACAAATGCTCTGTAAGGCTACAAATGTATTGTTATTCCTAATTTTTATTACTCATGTTTCTATTCAGGCCTCTCCTATTCATATTCCAGTGCATGGTTGCTAGGGGAATTTGGACCCTAGTTACCAAATTGATTAAAATGCAAAAAGAGCTGCTGAATAAAAAGCTAAATAACTCAAAACCATAAATAATAAAAAATTAAAAGCAATAGCAAACTGTCTTGGAATATCGCTCTCTACATCAGACTAAAAGTTATTTCAAAGGTCAACAACCCCTTTAAGAAAATGCTTTGTTTTTATCCCAGCAATATCCCAGCAATAAAAAGACATACAAGTGCAGGCAGCAGAAATTATTATTACTTAAAATGAGCACAAGATATTCTATTGTGTGCCTGGGGGCAAGAGAGTCCCCTTAAAGGAGAACTAAACCATAAAAATAAAAACGGCCAAAAATGCCATGTTTTATATACTGAACTTATTGCACCAGCCTAAAGTTCCAGCTTGTCAATAGCAGCAATGATCCAGGACCTCAAACTTGTCACAGGGGGTCACCATCTTGGAAAGTGTCTGTGACTCACATGCTCAGTGGGCTCTGATTGGCTGTTGAGAAGCTAAGCTTAGGGCTCGTCACCCAACCCTACACCACACTGGTTGACAACATTTTGATCTGAACCCTCAATGGCGTAACTAGATATCACTGGGCCCCACAGCAAATTATTTTTCAGGCCCCCAAAATGTGTATAGGTTGACCTGTTTTACCAATATTTACTGAAGTTGTATATGAATTAGGTCCTAATGGGACCTCCTGGGCCGGCTTCTTCTGTAGTTATGCCCCTGCAAACACTAGTGGTCAACCCACGGCTCACCACGGGTTTCAGGTCAACCCGCACATCACCAGTATGCAGACCACTGACTGATACAGAAGATGTAGGAGCAGTGGAGAAGTGAACTGGCCAATTCTGAGCCGCACCCAACCCTAAACCACACTGGTTGACAAAATTTGACCTGAACCCTCAGTGGCGTAACTAGATATCACTGGGCCCCACAGCAAATTATTTTTCAGGCCTCCAAAATGTCTATAGGTTGACCTGTTTTACCAATATTTACTGAAGTTGTATATGAATTAGGTCCTAATGGGACATCCTGGGCCTGCTTCTTCTGTAGTTATGCCCATGTCAACCCACGGCTCACCACGGGTTTCAGGTCAACCGGCACATCACCAGTATGCAGACCACTGACTGATACAGAAGATGTAGGTAAAGCAGGGTATAGAAACAGGTGGAGAGGGAAAAGTAGAAGAGAGGAATGGATAGGAAGTTCAAAGAGAGAATTGGAATGGGATGTGGAGAGAGGAAAATGAAGATGGGAGATAAGTTCTCAATATGTCAACAAGTAGAAATTATATAGAAAATGTATTTAGACTATTCTTTCCATTAAAATATATCTATACCGCCTTATTTTTTATTATAAAGCAACAGTAGATGATTGTTTTACCTTCCTATCGCTCCCCCAAAAATTAAATATTGAGCTCTGTATAAACCAACCCTTCCCACAGCTGCTGCCTGTGTCGCAGGTGATTATGCACAGGGTTTAACTGAGAAGAATAAGCGGATTAACTGCATTCTCCTCATGTCACTAATGCTCTGAAGAACCAAGGAGGTGGGATCAAGGATAACATGGAAGTGCTTTCAAATTCATCGTTCTGCGTGATATAAATCAACAAATAACATCGACCATAACTACGTTTACTTGAAACTAGATACAAATGCATTTTCAACATACAACACTGTTGTGTCCATGGAATACAGAGAAACAAATAGCTGCAGGACTATTTGCTGTAATGCTTAACACAGTATGTATGTTATTTCTCTGTATAAACACATTTATGTTGGCATTTTATTAATAATAATAATAATAATAATAATAATAATAATGATAAAGTAGCAGATTCAACATAAAGCCTCATATTTAAGACGCTATTGCTAGAGCAACAGTAGTACTAACAACATATTTCTTGGGTTGATGTATGCTGAGTTCTGGGTAATAAAAGATTCTTATAGGAGTATAGTTCTTATCTGGCATAATTATTGTGAAACAGCAACAGAGGAACATATTTTATTAGGTAGCAATAAGTCAATGCCAAAAACAGATAGAAATGAAGGTCCTCTCTGTATAGGAATCTAGGACCTCAACATGGTAGTAGGAGTTGTATTTCATAGAAAGACCATTTCATGGATGAACTCATCAGGGTCTTACTGTGTTGTTGACTCCTAAGACCTAAGAAAATTACTTGTGGGGGAGATACCATCTCAAAAATTCCACTAATGGAAGATCTCAAAAATTCCACTAATGGAAGATCCACTATGTTATGTCAATCTTCTTTTTTCCTTCATTAATGTTCAAGTGGAATGTTTTGTTCATTTTGGGAGAACGTATCAAGCCACAACTTACCACAGGTGACTAAGACAGAAATACATAAGAGAAAGGGATATGGTTAGATGGGACCGTGCCTGATTGTGAGCTCCGCCACCTAAAGCCTTAAAGAGTTCCAAACTTGCCCCACTGTTGTTGGTTGTTATATTTGTAGTCTCGAGAAACTCAACACTCCTGTTCATGGACTGTTCAAGGAGCTTTGTCATGTCTACAGCACTACTGGATGCTGATTTGCTGATTTGAACTGAAGTAATGTACTGCTTGATCCAAGCATCATAATACTGGACTTTGGTATAGACACCCGGTTGGTTAGCTTGTCCACATCCAATACCCCAGCTGACAATGCCGTATTGCCACCATGTGTTGTTGAATCTGCATACAAGAGGTCCTCCAGAGTCTCCCTATAAATACAAATAAAGTCAATGACTTTGTATGGAAAATATGACATTCCTTATATAGATCAGTAAGGAAAACCTAGGCTAGGTTAGATTTGTATCTGTTGTCTCGATACAAGGTAGATAGATGTCATCGTGGCCAACTTGGCTTCCAGAACTGCTGGTTTAATAATTAAGAGCCACATATCCAACCTTGCAGACAACCTAATCTTTTAAGTGAGGGTTTAAACCAATTATTTTTTGTTTTAAGGCCATGCTCTGTGTGTAGGATAATGATTAGAAATACTTTCTGTTTTCAGAAGGATTTTTATTGCATTGAGGGCTCCTTTTGACCCTTCTCAAAGTTCTCACTGTAACCTTGATGTTGTTTTTTGTAGTGTGTCTATGTATAGAAGGCTTTCCATGGGAGAACTTATAATTATGTATCTACTGAATATACGTGTATAGAAGTTAACTGTTTTTGGGAAGGCTGTGCCTTCCTCAATGTTTCTTACTTATGGCCTGTCCCCATCTCCAGCTCCACCTGAACTGAAATAGAGCTAATAGTGTTTCCACGCAAACCTTCCTCTTTGGATGGCAGGCTAATTAAGCCTGTTGATTTAGCACAAAGCTTGTGGGTAATCTTTGACTCTTCTTATCCTTCTCTAAACATATTCACGCCTTTGCTAAAACTTAACTGTTTTTCCTTCTTAATATTGCCAAGATCAGTCCCTCTATCAAGCATCTTCTAAAATCTAAATCATCTATGCTCCTATCTCACTTAAATTACTGCACCTACTATTAACAAGGTAAGGCCACCAAACAAGCGGATCTTTCCCCTGATTTGCCCACCTAGAGCCAAATGAGTGGATTACAATAGTGGGGATAAGAGCTGCTGGAGCAAGGAGAACATCAACTAGCTAATGGGGTCCTCAATCCAATGGGAAAATGAAAATTGCCATATCAACATCTGGTCAATGTTTGCCAAATATTGGTCAGGTGGGCCTGTTGGAAGGCCCCATACATGGCCAACAGTCTAAAGGACCTGAATCAGCAAATTAAATCTGTCTGTATGGCCATCTAAAGGGAAATCAGACCCTGCACTTGAAAATAAATCTAAGGCAGAATGGCTGAGGTTTGAAGGAGTAATAGGGTGCATAAAAAGTAGAGAAAATTCGAAGGGGGGGGAAGAAAAAGCATTGAAAGATTCCATATCACAATACCTGACAGGCGTCTACTTTTCCTTCCTTGTAGCCAGCACAGAACATGTCATCCAGGATAAAAGGAACATTAGGTTTGTATCTCAAGCTGGTTTCATACATGGACTCACAGCTATGCCAGTCAATTAGACTCACTGTAGCCTTCTGCAGGGTTTTAGGGTTACCTAGAGGCTCTTCAGAAAATCATAGAGTAGTAAAAGGAGTAAGATCAGTGGATTATGAAGCAAAATGAATAAGGCATATCAAACTACCAGGAGTGTAAAAAATGTATTAACTTTATAGCACTTATTCTACATTACGTCCAGTTATCGCCCCTATTAATCTTTATCCAACCCTCAATTGGGATATATTTATTCCCAGTATTCCAAAAATGAAAGGCTAAAGGGAAGGATGAATGGAAGGCAAGAGGTAAAGTAGAAAGAGAGTAAAGGGAATGGGAAAAAATGAAGGAAGAACAGCAGTAAATGAATAAGTTGAATAAGAATAAGAAGTTGAGCCAGGATCAAGAGGTAAGAGAATGAAGGAAGAAATGAAAGAAACCTGCCAAAACAAAGGTTCTTCTTTAATACTCAAATGCTGTTAAATATCAACTTACGTCCTTCTTTGATATCTCCCCACCCAGTCACCCAGCATTTCACCCCTGCAGGAAGCAGAGCAGCTTGGGGTGGGAGGCAGGCTGGGAGAATGTAAGGGGTAAAGGTGACAGGTTGATCCATTTCAATCAGTGCAATGTCCCCATTAGATCCTTCAAATTGGTAATCTGGGTGTATGATGATTCTTTTCACACTCCTGGAGACTGTGTTGGGATTTTGAAGGAGAGACAATCGATAAACCCCAAGGTAAACTTTATATTGGGAAACCTTTTGCCTAAAGTGAAAAAAAAAACATCCATTATAGGGGTGAACTATAATGGGGAGTATAACAGAATGTTAAAAAAAAATAATAGTAAAAAAAAATTAAATTTCAGAACAAAAAACTTTTCCCAAGCAGAAATAATACAATGAATTTAGTTGTAACAAAATAAACCATGAATTGATCCAGGCACCTCGTCCCACACATAGGGGGTATTTTCTTCTGCACTTAGGCTCTTTTTGTACTTTTAGGAGAAGACTCAACAGGAAAGCACCCAAGTATGGGGGCAACATACAGACCAGAACCAAACCTGACAAAGCCAGTGTAGCGTAGTTGATGAATTTGGCTAATTTTTCCTCTTTGTGTGGTCCCAGCTTTAAAAACAGTGAAGAGTAAGTTTCATTTGACAAATACATGCTCTAGAATTTCTTAGGAGGATACAGGGTTTTTTAATGAAAAAGTGCAAATTCTCTCTGGATGAGGTAGGTGCCCAGGCTATCTGTTAGTAGAAAACCAAAAAAGAAGCATGAATAGATAAGGAACATTAGCAAATGAAAAAGCACCAGGCAGCTGCACAAACGCTATACAAATACACGTACACAAGTCTTCTTAGTTTGCATATCAGGTTCATTCGAATAATAATGCGTTGGGTCACTAATAGAGGCGACTCCTTATAGTCCATTATCATATGGAGCAAGAAATGATGTGGGTCTGATACAAACAGTGAGCAGAGAGAATATGAAGGAGACCAGCAATGATGGTGTAGGGAAGAGTGAGAGTAGGGTCATCAGGAGAAGTTTAACATTACTGAATAGAGGATTACCCAGACAAGAGGCCAAGGCCAAGAAGAGTAGAGCCATGTCCTTTTCATTTGTCTAAACATGATAGAGATGTCACTGAGTAAGGTACAGAACAGCATGTGAGAAGGGATCACGCTGAGTATCTCAAAGCAGAGGGCAATATATGTAAAGATATATGAGTATGTGTCTAGCTTATGTAATACAAGCAGAACCATAAAAGTATGGGTGTAGGGTGCAGAATGTAAGTAGGGTACAGAATGCAAGGTGCAAAGCAGAGACAAAAATGCATACTATAAATAGATTGCAAAGCAGAAGATTTCCATATTTATTGCCAACAGTGCACTTTGCTGTCTCTTATTTTGCTGGCGCCCAGCATTAATAAATTACATTATAAAAAGAGTCAATATAATGGAGCAAACACATAGAGCAAAAAATCAGAAGAATGAAAAATGTAGGCCAGACATGGAACCTTATTGGGGTAGGATGTAGAAGAGCATGTGTAGGTTGTGGACTGTGTCAAGGACAACAGATGGGTTGGGATACTGAGGAGACTGCCAATGGGGCACAGACTGAAAAGAAGAGGATGACAGGCAACCACAGACCAACAAGCAGATACAGAGGATTCAAGAAGTATTGGGCAGAGTGCAGTTACCTTGAGGCTGATGAAGCGTGGTGGAGCAGAAACTAGGAATGCACCGAATCCAGGATTCAGTTCGGATATTCAGGCAGGATTCGGCCATTTTCAGCAGGATTCGGCCGAATCCTTGTACCTGGTCGAACTGAATCCTTTCAATCATCTGACCTTTTTGTCAAAAAACAAGGAAGAAATTTTTTTTTATCTGAATGTGGCGTTTTTTCCCCTCCCCTACTGATTTGCATACGCATATTAGGGTTCGGATTCGCTTTGCTATTTGGCCGAGTCTTTCATAAAGCATTCAAGGGTTTGACCGAATCCAAAATTGTGGATTTGGTGCATCCCTAGCAGAGACAAGTACATGACTTGGGTCAACGTGCAGATTGTTTGAGCAGGCTGCACACTGCCTATTCCACTGCCGTGAACGAGATGGTAGAAAGTATGTGTGGGGAGCAAAGCAGTATTTGTGGGTTAGCTGAGAAGTACAAGAAAGACATTGTGAGTATGTGTGTGCCTAGAGTGCAGTAGAGAGGCAGGAATAAGGCAGTATATAGGATGGGTGCAGAGCAGATAATGTGCAGATACAACTTGCAGCCTGAGGTTTGCTCAGCAGAGACACAGAGACCTGTTAGTGATAAGGTACAGAGCATGAATAGGAGATATATAAAGATGAGGCTGGTACGTGGAGTATAGTACAATTGTGCAGTAGATGTGCAGTAGAGCATTGCAGACTTACGAATCAAAGCAGTGAGCAGCAGTCAGAATCCAGCTGTTGGCAATAAGGGATCCCCCGCAGATAGGTTCCCCTTTGTAGCTCAGACTGATCTGCCAGGGCCATTCCCCCTTCTTACTGTCCGTTCCCCCTACTATCCGATCTGATACCATTGGCGCACCGCAGACTTGGGAGAGAGCACAGACAGTGAGATATTTCATTCATTCTAAAGGTCACATTCAGACCCAAAATCCCTGCGTATGGTGGCTGCATCCACGTCTCTTGAGCGCCCAATGCCTACTGTTATATTGTTACTGTAAATTTTGCCAAAGTACAGCTACCATGTTCATTCACCATTTTATTCATTAATTAATTTGTTCTCAGTGTATAAAATGGTGCTCCCACCTGATAGAGCATATGTTTCTTCAGAACCTGAAGGGAGGAAAGAAGGCAAAGATTTTAAATGTTGTAGGTTCCCATTATTGAGCCATGATCAACATCCATGCGTTCAATGAACTATGCCTTAATTCATTCATTCAGCAACCAGTTACTTATCCATTAGCTACCCCACCCTTTATTTATACATTCATAAACCCGTCCACCATCTACTCATCCATTCTATTTATCCATCCATTTGTATTAATTCATGCATGCCTCCATTCACACTGTATGGTAGTTCTTCTTACTTGATAGTGATGCTGCTCCTGCAGACCCTGAGGACAGGAGAGACCAACAAAAAGTTATTAAACAAAAATAAATTATTGTCTTATCACTGAGAGGCACATCCTAGGCAATCATCAATAAATGGCCCTATCTCAATCAGAGATACAAAGTAACACAGCACAGTGGAACACATCACCATAAGTGGTGGTCAGAAACAATACGACTATTAAAATAACATTAGAAACAATTACAAATGCCCATGGGAGGCTGCAATGGTTTCGTCCTTACCTTGCTCATGGAGGAGAATCAACATAAGGCTTAGGAATTCCAACATGTTTTCTCCTTTGTTGGGATTGCACTAAGGGTTGACAGATGTCTCTGTGTAGAACCCCCCAGAGAGGTTGGCTTTATATAGATCATCAGAGCTGTCTAACTGGTTCCAACTTGTTCCCACCTAATCTGGGCTGGTTTTATGTCTCAGGACCTTGGGCATCTTTAATCTTTCAATTTGATGTCATTTGTGCTAAGGCATCCTGCAAGTGTAACTCCGGCTTGACAACTTTGTGCAAGCAAACCAAGAAGGAGCTTCCAGGGTGAGAGATTTGGTATCTAGCATTAAGGCACCTTTTCAGCTCCCTTCTTACAATGAATCAGTCCAGTGAACAATGGAAGGAAACAATCCATAATCAACAGTTCATGGGCAGATCATCTGAATTGAATTGAATTATGTCAGTTTAAAAATCCAGTGGACACAAATAGGGGGTTTGAACCCCAAGGTTACTCAATAATCATATTTTATATTTCATGCTATCAGACTACTGAAATGAGGCTCCACACGCTGAGGAAATGGTTTACTTATTTAGTAGTGAGAAATGATCAGACTGGTCTACTTGAGTTGAGTATCCCAAATTTGAGCTGCTTAGACGTGAAGCACACACAAGGGGTCATTTACAACTGAGAAAGCTACAAAAAAAAAGGTGCAGTCCTCAATATTTTTGCAACCTGCCTTCACACTAGATTGTCTCTGTGCTTTGTTTCAGAGCCCCCAAAAATATGGAGCTGCCTTTGCTCAGTAGCACTGTATTCATGAGGAGCAGCCAAGAGGCGGCATGCAGACATCCCCACTACTTGCACCACTTGAGTGATATCAGAGGACCACACGGGGGCTCTTGTGTCTGATGATCTTGCATGATACATAGCATCAGACATACCCCTCTGGCATTCCCGCCCCAGCAGCAACCCTCCCAGGTTCCCCGTCCCAAGTTGCAACACCCACTCCCTGCCCCAGTCACAAGCCACAAGCCATCTGGCCCCCTGGTGCAACCACCACCCCCTCTGCCCCCTACTGGCACATACTTTACTTCCTTTTCTCAGGGCCAGGCAGGAGGTCAGGGGGCAGGGGACACGATTACAGAAGGGAATCGGGTCTGGGTCGGCGGGTCCCCAAAAGGCCGCAGTCCACAAAATTTTTATTCCTGCGTTCTGCCACCCCAGTACAACCCTGATGGTACAGAAGGAAGCCAGACTAAAGTGTTCCTTGGATGATTACTAAGGGAAGTGTTTATGTTCGCCTTTGTAAATAACTCTTATGGATCACAGAGATAGTGTGTACCAGATTTATCAACAATTGCCAGAAAGGAAGATGTTAGTAAGCATTAAACCCAATTTGACTCATGGAATATGGTTGAAATTCACAAGGTGAAGGGGTAGAAAGAAAGTCTTTGTTAGAATATATGAGGTAACCAGTTTATTAGGCAGCCCCTAGTAACTCCAATTATTTATGCCCTACCCGAAATATCTAGAATGAGCCATTGTGCCTCAGGCTCACAGGAAGCCCCTGAATGAGTTCAGACTGAGGCAAAATGGGTTAAAGTACCTCGGCATGTGAAGAGATATAAGAATGTCAGCATTGTAGGACATAACATGTTAAAGTCACTGAGGAAAGGGGTGGGAGGGTGCCGAGGCTGGTACCCTTAGTAATTTTTACATTACCTAGTCCCTTAAAAAAATCCTGATGGTGTGGACCCTCGTCCTTTCTTTTTTCTGTCCTTTCCCTTCTTCTGTCACCCTATTATTAATATATATTTAGCCAAAGGCAGCCCATTCCACTTATATGTCAACAGTAGCAAACATTACGGAGGAGGAGATGTGTCCATTGAAGTCTCAGATTAAATAATAAATCTATGAAATTCTGGGACACTTTTAATAGGATCTACAAAAGTCATTGCTGTTGGAGTCATTTCTCTATGGCATTCAACCAATGAGGCTCTATAATCCTCAAATTAGGGTCAAACGACAAATGATTTGGCAGGACAATGGGTTATCTTGTAGCCTATTATAGATAACAGTAGCCAGACACTGTCCATCTCTCATTGTGTTCCTTGGACAAAATATTGTATTTAACCGACAATCTTGTAATGCCATAAAATCCTAGTTGATATAAGTCTGGTTGCCCATTTCCATTAGCAAGCTGAAAAGTCCTGCGAGTGACCGGAACTGCTCAATACTTCCAGGACTGCAGCCAATAACCACCTCCCACGTTGAGGTAAGGCATTTACAAACACATGAGATTTGACCCTAAAAATCCCCTAGGTCTTTAAAAGGACTGTATGACCCACATGGAACATTTGAAGAGATGGGTTAAAGGGTTGTATCTCTACTTTTTGTTTCATTAATCCCCCATTGACATCATCTGGCTCATTGTGGGAACAGACCCTTCCCATTGAATAAAACTTGGAAGTAATCCAACCAAATTGGGGATCTACAGTGTGCATTAGGCCGCACGTGCATGAAAGGAGTGTCTCCATTTGGTTCACCCTGTACACCACTGTGTGATCCGTTTGTTAAATAGATTGGCCATTTTGATGCTACCCATGATGCACCTGAGGAAAGGATTGGGTTACACACCTCACCAAAATGTTGTGTATGGTGGTCAATTTGGTGTCATGCTGAACTATATGGAATAAATACACACTTTTTTGAAGTCTCCAAATTTTTATTCAATGCTACCCCAAAAAAGGCAAGTATTGGATCATCCTAGAACCTAACCAAGTGATCCTTCTATATATGACCAGATTTGAATAATATTTTGAGCAATCTATTTAGGGTCAGCGCATTCATAAATATATATAATAAGCCCCACTTATTGGAAGAGTCTATTTAGTCACTTGATCCTGGTATTATAACTCATGTTTTGCTTCCTTGCTAAATAAAGAACTGTCCCATCAGGTTCTGCAAGAGGCTGGTCGACTGGTTTTACTGGCCTATACTATGACCCATAAATTTAATGAAGCTTATCTTCAAAAGGGACGTTTACAGCAGCAGGATTCAGCAAGGAATGTTTCATTAAATTGCTTCACCACAAGTCGTTATGATTTGGGAAGGGTTTGGGATTTTAGCCAGAGGGTGCATAAACCCGGAGCTAAAATTGTATTTATTCAAAGAAAATTGCATTCTAAGCAACTTAGAAAAAAGCAGTGTTTGTCGTTTTCTTTTCAATGCTGTTCTGACTATTAAAAAATATAACACAAACCTGGGAAGAAGCATACAAGGCTGACATTGTTTTCAAAAGTCAGAACCAGACACTATCAATTTGGCTTTGAGCTGTTGAACAACACTTTGCTCTATGAGACGTTAGAGCTCAGCATCAGACAGCACATAGCTTTAACACGTCTTCAAATTGCTAATCCCCAATGCAAATTGCAAACAGGTTGAGACAAAAACAACTCACTAATGCTCTAAGTCTCAAAGCTTTTATTTGTTTGGTTGAGGGTCAGAATTTTAGGTGGGAATGGTTATTGGATTGGGTCTAGAATTGTATTTAACTTCCTCACATCACCTTCTCCTGCCCCCAGACAATGGCATTTCTTGGTTTATAACAAAATCATTCATGAGCTTCATCCCTGCAACTCTAGATGAAGTTAGCAAACTTCTAGCCAGCTCAAAACCCACCACCTGCTCCCTTGACCCCATACCCTCTCGCCTTCTCCACCCAATCTCTGATACACTCTCTCCTGCACTTACCCACCTATTCAATCTTTCACTCTCTACTGGTACCTTTCCATCATTATACAAACAAGCACTAATCACTCCTATCCTCAAAAAATCTTCCCTTGATCCCAGCTCTCCCACTAACTATCGACCGGTCTCCCTTCTTCCATTCGCATCCAAATTACTAGAAAGGCTTGTTTACAAACACCTGATCCAGCATCTCACTCACTACTCCCTCCTCAACCCCTTGCAATCTGGCTTCTGCCCATCACACTCGACTGAAACTGCACTCACCAAAGTAACCAATGATCTTCTATTGGCAAAGTCTAAAGGTCACTATTCCATTCTAATCCTTCTAGATCTCTCTGCAGCCTTTGATACAGTTGACCACTCACTCCTCTTTGACATTCTACACTCATCTGGCATTCGGGACACTGCTCTTTCATGGTTTACATTTTATCTGTCTGACCGTTCCTTTAAAGTTTCCTTCTCTAACTCTACTCCTACTACTTTCCCACTCTCTGTTGGAGTTCCTCAAGGCTCTGTTCTTGGCCCCCTGCTGTTCTCGCTCTATACAACTTCACTAGGAAAACTCATTCAGTCATTTGGACTTCAGTATCACCTTTATGCTGATGACACCCAACTCTACTTGTCTACTCCTGATCTTTCTAATTCTGTCCTTTCCCAAGTCACAGACTGTCTCTCTGCTGTCTCCTCCTGGATGTCACAGCGCCACCTGAAACTGAACCTTTCTAAAACAGAACTCATCATATTTCCTCCAAGATCTTCCCCTGTCCCTCAGATATCACTCACCATAAACAACACCACCTTTCATTCCACCACACAGGCTGCCTAGGAGTTATCTTAGACTCTCATCTGTCTTTTTCACCACACATTCAAACAGTTGCAAAATCTTGCCGTATTCAACTGCACTACATTGCTCGAATGCGACCCTATCTCAGTTCAGAATCAACTAAAACACTGATTTAGTCTCTCATCATCTCCCGCCTTGATTACTGCAACTTACTCCTCACAGGTATTCCAACAAGTCACCTTTCACAACTCCAATCTGTTCTAAACGCGGCCGCTAGACTCATTCATCTAGCTCGCCGCTCAACATCAGCTGCTCCCATATGTACAGTATGTCCCTTCACTGGCTCCCAATCTCTTCTACAATCAAATTCAAATTACTTACACTCACATTCAAGGCCCTTAATAAAGAAACCCCTCCCTATATTTCATCTCTAATCTCCAAATACTCTCCTTTACGAAACCTACGCTCTGCTTCTGATCTTCACCTCACTTCTCCTCTGATCACTTCTGCCCATTCTCGTCTACAAGACTTCTCTCGGGCTTCTGCTTTTCTCTGGAACTCTCTGCCACAAGCTGTCAGACTTTCTCCTTCCTTCCAAACTTTCAAGCGCTCCTTAAAGACCCATCTGTTTAAAGAGACCTATTCGATGTACCTTAATTAATCATTGCTGTATCAAAAATGACAAAGTGTTTATATAATCCTAATGTCTCAATTGTGCCCTAACCTTTTAGTCTTACTCTAATCTCTAGGTCCTTCTAGCCCTATTGTATTCTGTAATCCTTGTTTGTTATCCACCACTTATTCCCTGTTTGCTATAACTGCAGTAAAGCACTGCGTATCTTGACAGCGCTATATAAATAAATGATGATGATGATGATGAGTTTATGATGATGTCACTTCTAGTCTGTGTTGACAATATTATGTTTTATGGTGGCCAATTTTCAGAGAAAGCAGTTGTGGGTCAGATCAAGCAGTTCATCTGAGCAGGTAAAAATATGGATTCTAGTAACACGTTGTGGATGTTTCTAATTAGACCCATGCAGGCCTCTATTTAGGTCAATGGGAGGTGGCAGAGAATACCTTTCTATTATTACATATAATAAGTTTCCTACAGTGGCATCTCAACGTCGGCTCCCAAACTGACCACCCACACAACTCAATATGGCCCCACTTCTCCATACATCACGAACAAAGGCAGAACGCAAGATTGTGGTCACCAGGTTTGGCTGTTTGACATCCTTTACCTGGTTCACTAGTGGTTCTGGCCAACAAGGAGCATGTACATTTAAACCAATCTGGTCCCGGCTTCACCTGCACAAGCTCCTGGATATTATCCAACCTGTTCAAGTCAATGGGAAGAACCAGTAGCAAGAAACAAGAAGCAATTAATCCTGTTTGTTGGGTGTTAAAGTGCACTTGATTCAAGTTTCTCCTGACTTAATTCTAAATACCGGAGTTATGATGAGTAGCCAAGGGACACAGGCTTATATTGACCTGGTAAATCAACATAACGAAGGCCGTTTACATTCTATTGTCTCCTGATTACAGCAGCTGATGGGTCATTGACCCCCTACAGCCATTTCTACCAATGCATGGAGTTATAGGTCTTTAAAATTACCTGCTTTGTTAGTTACATACACATAATTAGAATATGATTGGTCTCATTATGGCAGCCATTTCATAGAGGTATAATTATCAAATGGTAAACAGAAAGCTCTTATCTCTTGTGCAGGGAAATTTCTCTCTCCGAGCATATTTTAGATGACAGAAATGTACCAGAAACCATAACTGTCACTCCCATTTAACAAAAAACTAACAGTTTTGAAATTGTTCACTTTTCAATTCAATAAATAAGAAAAGCAGTATTGGTTTTGGCCACTTCTTTTTCTCCCACATTTTTGTCTCACATTTTGTTCTCAAAGTCAAATTTATATTTGTTTGGCACATTTATTATTATTATTCATGGTAGTTTCTCACTTAGATCACTTATTCATTTACATTTTTGTAGATTTTTGATCCTAACATATTTAAATTGAAAGAAATATCAATCTTGGGCAGGCAAAAGTGCAAACATAGACTAAAAATGGAGTCCGTAAATACGCTATTGATAGTGGTTGGGGTAACAGTCACCCTGCTATAATTCCAGGGGGACCCAGGGCACAAATAAGCACTCACCCCAAATCTCCCCATAACTGGCCTTCAGGCTGGGCCCCCTTAGCTCATAACAAGGTTACAGATATATAGAAACATTGGGGTAACAGTCACCCTGCTATAGTTTCAGGGGTACCCAGGGTACAAATAAGCACTCACCCCAAATATCCCCCTAACTGACCTTCAGACTGGGCCCCCTTAGCTCATAACAAGGTTACAGATATATAGAAACATTGGGGTGTCATCCTGCTATAGTTCCAGGGGTACCCAGGGCAGAAATAACCACTCGCCCCAAATCTCTCCCTAACTGACCTTCAGACTGGGCCCCCTTAGCTCATAACAAGGTTACAGATATATAGAAACATTGGGGTAACAGTCACCCTACTATAGTTCCAGGAGTACCCATTTTATTAGGGGGGCCCTGACCATCAATTTTTTTTTCTTTTTATGGGGGGGACCCTGGCCACCAATGGCTTTTTTTTAACTTGTAGAGGGGTCTGGCTGATAGTGTTGCACATTTATATGTGGGCTGCTTTTTACTCCCATTTCGTGGAAACGACACAAACATGAAAAATGCTCCTGGGTGGCTCAAATAAGTGATGCTATTGGCTAGTTGGTATCTCCTATGCAGACTGGCAACATACAGGTGGCTCTTTTAGAAAGTACATCTGTTTTTTTGGAACCAAAACTTGCCTGGAATTCAAAAACAAGCACCAACTTTGAGGCCACTGGGAGCAACATCAAAGAGGCTGATGAGAAACATGTTGCCCACAAGTGACTGGTTGGGGACCACTGCCTTATCTAGTACTGATATATTATAAGTATAAAACTACTGAACTTACTGAACAGTCTTGAAAATGTTTTACATCTCAAGTCAAGTGTCTTCTTCAGTTCAAATGAAGAAGCTGCTCAGATGAAGGGTTGGATGTTTTCAGGTATCCTTGACAAGATCATTTGCTTTTGACTTATTACTACTAGTTAGTTACAAATATTGAAATGGGTGTATTCACCTGTACGCTGGGCTCAGGTGAGAATTTTTAAAAGAAAGTTTAAAGTTGGAAAGTGAATAGATCACCTGAGAAAAGCCCAATACCCCAGGCTACCAAAGAAGCTCAGCTCTATGCTTGTCAGACCACTTTACTTAATCTTCCAGAATGCTTTGATGACAGATATGAAACCAAGAGATTGGTAAATTGCAAATGTTATTCACAGATCCCATCTGAACTGGGGTGGCAGGTGTGGTTCCAGCTAAGGCTACAGTGTTGCAGGGACGGATGTATGCTCTATGAAGGGGGTTTCCACAGATCTCTTTGTTTTGCAGCAATTAAAGAAGGTATCATGCAAACCAATGGCAAGCATCTGCAAAACAATGGCCAGCATGTGCAAAACAATGACCAGCATGTGCAAAACAATGGCCAGCATAATCAGGAGTTTGTTGGCTGGAGGTATTGTGTAAACTATAGCAATGAGTGCTGATGGTTCATAATTTCTGGAGAAGGCCCAAGATTCACTTAAGGCTACCCTCCACTTTATACATCAAAGTAGTCTATTTAGACCTCCCCCTGCCTTCACCGAATACTTTAACCTTGAAATTGCAATGAACAGACCTCTTTAGATGCGATTATACCCAAGCCTAAACCCCTGCAGGGATCACAGAAGCCTTGCATGCATGCAAATCTAGTCTGAGATATGCGTCTGATGGGGGGGTCACCCGGGCCCGACAGTGATATTTCTATTACTGGTCAGCTAAGTCTTTGTCAAAGGGAATTCCCCTACTTTGTAAAGAATTTTCCTTGACAAAGGGTTTTTGCTGAAACAGGAGTATCCCCTTTCTGACTTAATTATGCTCTGTGGTATGTATATGATTTTTTGCAGGCTCTAATAATAATATAGTATTAAATAAAGAAGATGAATAAATTCATAGAGCTGAAACTGTCCCTTTATGTCCCAAACTTGAAAATAGGATGAAAATCTGATCCTCTATCCAGGAGGACACATATTTCAGGTCAGGTCAGGTACCTTTTTATCTAAACTTGACTTTTTCCTGAGAATCATCTACTGGCCTCAAAAAGCCCCTCGAGTTGCCCTATGACTTCAAATTGATGCAGGTGGCTTAGCAGCCCCAAACATTGTCTTATACCATTGTACTGAAAAACTAGCAGCTTGGTGGTGGGCCTCTTCTGAAACAGATAATGAACAAAATGTACAGAGCGAAGCTGTTCCTTGGCACTTAAATGACTCCCTGGAGACATAATTCATTGTTGTCTCTTCACTCCAGTATGGAGTAAAAAGAAGTAAGCCAAATACATACTTCCCAACATTTTGGAAACAAAAAGAGGGACAAAAAGATTTTTTGACCACGACCACACCCCCTAAGTACCATGTCCATTTTCCAAAATTTGGAAAGTTATGAAAGTTTGAACACATTTCTGTGGTTTATATGTGTTATTACAGTTTTGCTAATGAAGGTGAATTGGCCTTTTAGGGTCAGGGCACACGCTCAGATTCGGGAGATTTGTCGCCTGGCTGTAAATGGCCGGGGGGGTGGCACTCGGAGCTCTTCGTTTTCTGAAGTTGGCCCAAGTAGGAAAGTTCGGGAGACTTCAGAAAACAAAGTGCTCCGAGTGCCATCCCATCTGCGATTTACATTCTAGCCGGCACAAGGCAGTTTGGGGAGATTAGTCGCCCAGAAGAAGAGGAGATTTGTCACTGGGTGACTAATCTCCCCTAATCTGAGCATGTACCCTGACCCTTAAACTGTGAGTTCAATCTTATTTAAAGGAGAATTTAACCCTAATGTTAAAAAAACCCTTCCCCCCTACCCTACATACACCCCACTCCCTCCTCCCCCAAACCTAAGTTTAATCAGGGCAAATGCCCCTAACGTAGTTCATGGGCGCAGTGTTGGATTGGGACACCAGGGACCCACCCAAAAACCTTTGAACGGGGCCCAACAATTATTCTTCGACCAGGGGCCCACTCTTAGTATTATTTTTCTTCCTCTCCTCACTCAACTTCTATTCTCCTAGTCTCTTCTCTTTACATACTATAATCTATTTTTCCAATTATTTAGCCTCTTTGTTCTCATAAAAATAGGGAATGGCCATGAAAAAGGCCAAATTTTTAGCAGCATGAGGGACCACTCACACCTGGACTTTTCCTGGTATCCCGGTGGGCCAGTCCAACACTGCACGGGCGCCATCTTCTTCTCTTCGGAAATCATAGGAATGAGACTGGCGTGGCGCAGTTGGAGCAATTTTCTGTTTCGCAACAACTGGGCATATGATGAAACTTACGAAAATTGCAGAAGCGCCGGTCTCATTACCGAATTGGCTGAATTCTGATTTTATTTAACCCTAAAGTGAGTGTCAGGAATAATCCCTGACAAATGTCCTAGGTAACTCCAGCCAACATCTTTCATAAGGTTTAAATGTGCAACCAAATTCATGAATGATGGTATAAGGTTATAGGGACAATAGCCTAGTCCTTATTCCTCTGGATCCCCTGCATTTTATACTAAACCAGGTGGTGGATACCCATCAACGTCTGACTAAGCCTTGATCACTATCTTGATCACTTAAAAAAACAACGACAGCTACTACTGTTAAGTTAGCTCCTCAACCTTCTTGCAACTTCGCTTTATATAGACCTACTTCTTCACATTAAACATTTGGGCAAATGTGGGCACTATGGTTGGAACATTGTTTGAATTAGGCTGCCCTTATCTGTTGCACAGCTCAGCTCCCCCGTGTTTTCCCTGCCCCTTTTTCCTCTCTTCTCCACATTCTTCTTCCCCTCTATATAATTTTCTTTAAATAACAGGAAATGAAGAATCATTGCACTGCAAAGGGGGCTCTTCATGGGCATTTTTTCTTTCTTAGGGGCCCATTTACTCGAGTGAAGGAACAGAAGAAAAAATACTTTGAATTTCGAATGATTTTTTTGGCTACTTCGACCATCGAATGATAAATTTTAAAACATAAATCTATATATGCTTAGTTTACGTGGCTAAGCTTGGTTGTATTTATATATATATATATATATATATATTTTTGCAATATAAATAGGCCCCACCAGTTTCCTACCTGTCTCTAGAATCAGGAGATCACATGAGAAGCCATGAGACTTGGGCTTTTAATTAACATAATGAAGGTTGTTTGCATTCTATTGTCTCTTGATTAGAGAGCTCATGGGGCATTATGGGGCAGTTATTACCAATCTACCGTCCCCCCACCTGGGAGCCAGTTCACCAATATGCAACCATACATAGACAGAGATAACGGGGCCATGAAAGTCTTCTGAAATTAGCCCACCCCGCCCCCCTTTGTTATACACAGAGTTAAGTGAACTATGATTGCTCTAATCATGGCAGTTCCTTAATTATCAAATGAGAGTGTTGTGGCTCTGATCACTTGTTTAGGATCTTTTATGGTGGGTGGGGCAAAGTCAGTGGCATGATTAGGATGTATTTGGGAGTGGCTAGGGCTGCGGTATTCTAGGTGCATGTACTAAATTAGATTACATATGTAATTGTCTGACCACTTTAATGAATTTCCCAGGATTCTTTAAGGTCAGACAGTGCCATAAGATTGGCACACTACTAATGTGATGCCATTATTCAAATATGGAGTCGGACTAGGGGCCATGGGCCAACGCTGGGACTGCTGCCCAGGGCCCCCCCTTCTGCACCGCTGCGTGCGTGTGCACATTATGATTCTCAGACAAGAAGAAGCAGCAGGAATCACATGTCTGGGTGCGGATCTGGGCCGGCGGGGCCCACAAGAGCTGAGGGCCCACCGGGTTTTTTCCTGGTGTCCCGCTGACCCGTTCGACCCTTTATGGATCTTATTCTTTGTTCGGTAACCATAGGCCTTTTGGTGGGACATCTGTGGTAGGAAAAGCCATTAGAAGGATATGAGTAGGGATTAGTGATGGGCGAATTTGTCCCGTTTCGTGAAAAATTCACAAATTTCCCCCAGAATTTTGACACCCGCTTCAATTTTGACGTCTGCGTTAAAGTCAGCGGGAGTCCCAATAATGTTGACGCGCAACAGTTTTGACTCGTGCCTGGTGAATTTATTTGTCCATCAGTAGTAGGAATGCACCTAATCAATGATTTGGTTGGGATTCGGCCAAGACTCTTTTTTTAGCAGGTTTCGGGTTTGCCCGAATCCTTGTGCCTGGCAGAACCGAATCCTAATTTGCATGCTTTTTGTCACAAAACAAGGAAATGTTTTTCAACCTTTTCCTTTCCTGACCCTAATTTGCATATGCAAATTAGGATTCGGTTGAGTATTCAGTATTCTTTCACAAAGGATTTGGGGATTCAAATCCCAAATAGTGGATTCAGTGCATCCCTAGATATAAGATATTGGAATAGGGCTAATTATGAGCACAAGTGCAGTGTACAAAGTGGACATGTTTAGAGGGGGTTCCCCACAATTCAGTGATTTCCAGCTTCAAGGTAGTGATGCATCTCAAGGGTATTTTGGGAAAAACATTAAAATAGCAATTGCACATGTGCTTCATTATGAATTGGATGCCATTGGGATGACAATGACCCTCAGCTTTGAAATGACAGGTGCACACAATTCTTTGGGTACTTGTATGTCAAATAAATTTACTCAGGCTGCAATGTGACTATAGAAACCCCGGAATTTGTACTTGTACAAAGATTCATTACAGTGAGTGGTGATAAACATTTTATAATTGACCCACTATCTCAGAGGTCTGACTTCAGTCCTTTTTTAATCTGTTCATAAAGGACATTGACGTTGTCATTATGAGTAGAGCAGCACAAAGTACATTGAGCATAAACAGTGACCACGGCTGGAACTAGGGGAGGCAACAGAGGCATGGGCCTTGGGTAAAATAGACAGGGGGGGTTCAATCAGAGAGGAGTTAATGGTAGTGAAGGAAGAGAACCACAATGGCCTTTTGGTGGAAAGTTAACAAGTGAAGAAGCTGGATGAAGCTTTGAGAGGTCAAAAAGGAGGGATTGGGGTGAGAGAGAAGTTACAGAGCCAAACATTATTACCTTGGGTGCCAATACTACTCGGCCAGACTCTGGCAGTGCCACTAACCACCTGCTCTTTTGTTGCTGTAGATGTTCATGGCTCAGCTTCCCAAAGGCAAGATGGCACCTCAAGGTCTCCCCAACTATATATACATACAAGTGATATAAAACAATTATTTGCAGACTACAAGCATTCAACCCATGTCAACAGGAACCTGTAGTAATAAAAATGTGGTGTTACTACATGTATGGCATCAATTTCATGGAAGCCAGATTCACAAAAGCCTCAGTTGGTCATTGGTAGCTCAGTGGTGCTCCTTCTAGAACCAGTATGTGCGGTATTTTTTATGGGTGCAGCGGCAGCCCTATGCACATTTTAGAGGCCAGAATGTGTCCATAAACAGTCAAAGCTCCAGAATTGATGCCAAATAATCTTGAATAAATCCATGTTGATGGTAAAATAATTCTAATGATTCAGTGGGTTTGGTTGTCTTAATGCACAAGCTCCTAATTGCAGAAAAACCCTTTATCCCCCAACATCAATTATTCCATACCTGAACCTAACTTGATTGAAAATATTAAAGCACATGCGCTGCATATCGGCACCTCTTTATACATGAGTCCAGAAAGTATATATAAGAATATAGCGGTTAAGCCTCAAAAGTGTATATGTAGATATATATGTTAATGAATGTATGTCTGTATCAGTTATATAAACCAGTGACATGATGATTAACATGTAGAAGAAACAGATGCCATTAGCTTTAGCAGCAGCCATCTGACACTGTGCACTGGAAATGCAGATCTGCCTATTTATATTTTAATATGCCGATAGAAGGGTGTCATTGACGTTAGTCTAATCAGGCACAGGCTAAACTATATGTACCAGTATCACCGTGTCACATTTCTCATGAGCCTCTGTGTTTTGTAATCATTACTTCTTATCAGAGCATTTGATAACAAAGAATGAATTGACACTACTGGTATCCGTTCCATTGGGCTGATTATTATGCAGAATACACACATGAAGATCCCTATAGAAATGTGTCCGGCCTCTTTGATAAAATGCACCATTTGACTGACAACTAGGGTCACTTCTAGATGATGTGGATCCCACACACACACATAAATAAATGAAAGTTTCCTTTGATTACTACTCATTGGCGCAAATTCACTAAGCGCCGAAGCGCCGAAGCGCCGAATGCTAGCGTTAATTCGCTAGCGTTTGGCATTTTTCATTACTGCGCAAATTCACTAACGAGCGCTGGCGTAATTTCGCTAGTGTTACTTCGCACCCTTACGCCAGGTGAATTTTCGCTAGCGACATAACTACGCAAATTCACTAACTTGCGTAGTGTACTGAACGCTACCTTTTACGCTAGACTTCCTTCGCCACCTCAGACCTGGCGAAGCGCAATAGAGTAGATAGTGATTGTTTCAAAAAAAGTCAAATTTTTTTCTAAGTCCCAAAAAACGCTGGCGTGTTTTCTACATGATGGGTGATAGGCTGAAAAAGATCGAAAATATTTTTGGGGCTCCCCTCCTTCCCCCCTACATTTCCTGACTCATGGCAACTTACCTAGACAGTGGGCACATGTGTAGGGCAAAATACATAATTTTTATTTGCTGATTTGAAGGTTTTCTAGGCATTTGTAGTGCTGATACGTGTTCCTCCATTGAAATTTGAATTTCACGCCGTATGCAAATTAGCCTTCGCTAGCGTAACTTCGCTTTACATAGCGAATCAACACTAGCGCAACTTCGCAACCTTACTCTACCCCTTTGCGCAACTTCGGATTTTAGTGAATTTGCGAAGTGCGGCGAAGTGCAGCGAAGTTGCGCCTGGCGCAACTTCGCATCTTAGTGAATTTGCCCCATTGTCTTCACATCTCTGCAGGTGTGATAAAGCAATGAGAGTCTATTATGATTATAGAGGTTTCCATTCATCCAGACCAGTTCTGTTCAACTTCTGTGATACCGAGAGCCAGAATTTTTGTGGCCTACATGGTGGAGGGCCAATAATGGAAGCTAGTCTTAACCACTTCCTGTTTTAAACCACACCCACTGTAAACCACACCCATGTTATCACAATAACTTTTAAGACCATGTCCACATTAATGGTGATAGCACACCAAAAAATCAAATGGATGGTGTTCACTGCAGGGATATCATTTATGTGAAAAATGGTAGTCATATTAAGACATACCCTTGAATCCATATGCCTCCTCCTCCCCCGTGGAGCACCCCCAGCACATGATTAAACAACTTAAGAGCCCCTAACAACAATTTAAAAATACTAACACGCCCATACCAAACGCTACAAGGCTCATGTCCCACAGGGAGCATAGGGCAGGTAGAGTATGGCACACACAGGGAGCATAGGGCAGGTAGAGTATGGCACACACAGGGAGCATAGGGCAAGCAGAGTATGGCACACACAGGGAGCATAGGGCAGGCAGAGTATGGCACACACAGGGAGCATAGGACAGGCAGAGTATGACACACACAGGGAGCATAGGGCAGGCAGAGTATGACACACACAGGGAGCATAGGGCAGGCAGAGTATGGCACACACAGGGAGCATAGGGCAGGCAGAGTATGACACTCAGGGATCATAGGGCAGGCAGAGTATGGCACACACAGGGAGCATAGGTCAGACAGAGTATGACACTCAGGGATCATAGGGCAGGCAGAGTATGGCACACACAGGGAGCATAGGGCAGGCAGAGTATGGCACACACAGGGAGCATAGGGCAGGCAGAGTATGACACACACAGGGAGCATAGAACAGGCAAAGTATGGCACACACACAGAGCATAGGGCAGGCAGAGTATGGCACACACAGGGAGCATAGGTCAGGCAGAGTATGGCACACACAGGGAGCATAGGTCAGACAGAGTATGACACTCAGGGATCATAGGGCAGGCAGAGTATGGCACACACAGGGAGCATAGGGCAGACAGAGTATGGCACACACAGGGAGCATAAGGTAGGCAGAGTATGACACACACAGGGAGCATAGGGCAGGCAGAGTATGGCACACACAGGGAGCATAGGGCAGGCAGAGTATGACACACAGGGAGCATAGGGCAGGCAGAGTATGACACATACAAGGAGCATACGGCAGGCAGAGTATGACACATACAGGGAGCATAGGGCAGGCAGAGTATGACACATACAGGGAGCATAGGGCAGGCAGTCTGGGTCTCAGGTGTGAACAATACATGGCTTTAGGGTGTGAACAATAAAGGTGTTACAAGTGTGAACAATGCAGGAGTTTGTAGTCTGAATTTTTAGGTGTAAACAATGCAGGGCCATTTAATCTCAGTACAGGTATAGGATCCCTTATTCGTAAACCCGATATCCAGAAAGCTCCAAATTACGGAATGGCTGTCTCCCAAAGACTTCGTTTTATCAAAATAATCCAAATTTTTAAAAATGATTTCCTTTTTCTCTGTAATAATAAAACAGTTGCTTGTACTTGATCCCAACTAAGATATAATTAATCCTTATTGGAAGCAAAACCAGCCTATTGGGGTTATTTAATGTTTAAATGAATTTCTAGTAGACTTAAGGCATGAAGACCCAAATTACGGAAAGATCCTTTATCCGGAAAACCCCAGGTACCGAGCATTCTGGATAACAGGTCCCATACCTGTACTGATACCTTTTAAATCTTTAAGAAGGTATGCATTATTCACAGCAGTTAGACCGCGGACCACCAGTTGGACAGCACTGATCCAGGGCATAATATGCAGTATCTAATAGTGATATGGCAATGGCTAAATTAACTGGACCTACAGAGCAGAAGAAGTCATTCAGATCATCAAGCGAGTCCAGTTGCAGTAGACTTATCTCATCTGCTTTCAAGTGCTCCTTCTCTATACTGTGCTGATATTAGTTGGTATCACACACTAATCCAACATTTTTCTTTTCTCTGAGAGATTTTACCTCCACGCACCACTAAAAATAACCACCATCTGTGTAACTATGGAAGAAGCAGACCCTAGGGGCCCAGGAGATATAGTGGCACTGACTGTGCAGTTTAATATAGTTCTCTTAAATAAAATTGTGTCTCAGTGTTTAGAAGAGTCCTAAAATAATAAGAGATCCTGCTCATGTTCACAAGCCCCACATCCCAAATTACCATTTTGTGTTTTTCAGGGGTATACAATTAAATCCCCCAGCCCCTCCCAATATATTTCTTGGGCCTTCAGTTGTAACTAGAGTTGCCACCCAAATCACGAGCTAGAGCCGGGACCAGTATACTGGTATGGTAATGCCCTCTTTGGCAAATGTGTAATTACTCCTCCCTTCTTCCCCTCGCTGAACAGTTTTATTTATAACCCTGACCTTTATGGTTTCCATCCCCCCTCCACCCATGTAAAACTTGATCCACTTTTTCCTTTCCCTGTTCATTCGTTCCTAACCCTGTGACATCATAAGTTTACCCCTGTGATGTCACAGCCCCACACCTATCCATACAAGGTTCAACCAGAAAGATTTCATCATCTAAATCACTTGTAAATCCACTGAAGCTGGGAAAGAGTTCACATGCTGGAATAATTCAATGTTTCTGGTTCTCATCCCTTATCCTCTGCACATACGGTGAATTTTCGATGGTTGAAAATCTCTTGCCCTCCTATATATTTGTGCCAAAAAAATCCAGAAAGGAACATATACCCATAAGTATGTGAGCAGACAGCCAGAATCAGCAAACTATAGAGACATTGACTGATCCCATGTCTTTAGGAAGATAACAATCTAGTCCTTAATTTTTTTAATCTTCAAATTCCTCTTCACACTAAATGGGAACATAAAATAAGGTCTTAGCAATGTCTGGAGTGGATCATTCTTAAAGGAACATTGACACAATCATTTTTCATTAACAAAATCCCTTCTAAACCAATTTTATTGTATGTATGGCACTCTAAAACAACATTATTATATTTTTTTATGTTTTTTTTTTTTTAAATAAAAGGCATTACCATATGTGTCATACAAGAGCATAACAAAACAGGGCGATTGGGTACGATGCAGGGTGTGCAGTGGTTTGTGCATGCTCTCATGCCGTCCTGAATTACTGAGCCAAAATGTTTAATCTATCCCACCACACAAACCTTGGGGTGGGGCTTATTGACATGTACGTTGCACTCAGGACATTCCAAGTATCATCCCCTAG
Source organism: Xenopus petersii (assembly GCA_038501925.1). NCBI lineage: Eukaryota > Metazoa > Chordata > Amphibia > Anura > Pipidae > Xenopus > Xenopus petersii. The sequence continues at coordinate 8,340,804 of CM076688.1, forward strand.
GGCCATTGGCATATACCTATAAGCCCCTTCATTGTGCCTTACATCTAATGTCAACAAGGACATTGGTCCTACAACTAAGGGAATTAAAGTACTATCACTTACAGAGAGAACAGAGTAAGAGAGCAGAAGAGAATGGGAATAAGTGAGCTGAAACAAGAAGGGGTCCTTCTGCAGAGGCTTTCAGTTGGGGCCCTTCAACCCAATTCTTTAGATTTTGGAATCTTTGCAATTATGATGGCGGGCAGCTGATCCAATTCTTTATCAACTGCCGGAGAGGGCAATGGTAGAAGCAATATATTTAAGGGCAATGGTATACAGAGAAATTTCCAGGTTCTACATGGGTGGATCAATATATAGTAGTATGGTTTGTGTCAATGCCAAAAATATATATATATGTATATAAATAGGTATTACTCCAAAATAATTAATAATTCAAAAACAAATATTGAAGTTAATCATGGAGAATATATTTACAATTCACCCCAGTCCTAGGGTGTAAGTCCAAGACAACATTTCAAAAGAAAGGTGTGAGTATCTCCAACAATAATGAATCAATCAGTTAAAAAATTGAAAAATATATTAGGACATAAGAGCAAGACCTAACGCGTTTCATGCCGGCTGGGGCACTTACTCATAAGTTGAATGGCACAAAAGAAAACAAAAAAAAAACCACAATGACACAATGACACAATTCATTGTGTTATTTTTTCTTTTTTTCTTTTGTTTTCCCCTTTTTTTGGCACATTGTATTGCACATATATGTTGTTGATTCATTATTGTTGGAGATACTCACACCTTTCTTCTACATGGGTGGCCCTCAAATGAACTTCTCATTGCCTTGAATGGAAAAGGGCCATTGGGTATTCATGGAGTTCTGTGAATCAAGTATTTTCCATCAAAACTTGTTCAGATCTTGGATTCCTCCTTAGCTAAAGACCTCTCTTCCTACCATTACCTGAACTATAGGAGATTTGTACACCGCAGGAGGCCATTGAGGCCCATACAATGATTCATGGCTGAAACCCTTCTTGTTGACCCACAATAACAACATCAGTCAACTGTGTCATTGCAATTCTATAGAGTCACATGGGCTGAATGAAACTACTCCATGGCTGAAACTGTCAGATATAGACTAGTACACATGCAGATTAAAGGAAAACTCCACCCCATATCTTTGCATAATGAAAGATAATCTATTCCAAAGCACTGTTTCAAACGTCAGTGGTTTTACAGATATTTGTAATCGTTTTGGACACAATGTAGAAGAAGTCAGTTAATTAACAGACCTGGGAAGAAACATTCAAGGCATTGTGGGAATAAAAGTCATCGCTGGAGGAGAGCTGGCGTCTGCTACATTGTTTTTAAAAGTCAGAAATAGTGGTGCAGAATGGCACAGGCCTCTGCAATTACAATTTATGTATATTGGAATATCTTTATTGTGCAAAAAATGAGGCGGGTGAACTTTAAACTACACAGGTGATATATGTCAAAAGCTGAAACATTTATAATATAATATCATGTTCCATAGACCTCAACCAATGGAACTGTAATGTTAAAATGAATGACTTTAGGGGTAAAAGGGCCATTGACGATGTGCAAGACCGGAGGCAAAGTACATAAAAAGGAGCAGCCCTCTATGTTATTTGCACTTTGCTCCCATCTCTGCACACAGGGAAATTGATGCAGTTGTCTGAGTCAAGAAACCTGGGTTTGTCCCATGACTACAGGGTTGTCTGCATTCAGCAGGGCTGTATTCATGGGGGGACATGTAGGTCAAGTTCTAAGTAAATGATCCCTTATGATTACTGTGTTTTTGGGTAATGATTGCCCCAAAGGAGAATCACTACTAGAAGCCGGCTCAACCCTACTACTTATCCCAGGGCAGCCTGCAGGTGATACTTGTGACTGTTGATTAAAGGGTTGCTGTATGTGATTGGGCTATAGGGCTTCTGTATACATGTTTACCTTCTGAATAGAGTGCCCACTACAAATTGTGCTCCCTGATCTCTCCTCAGGTGCCATTCTGCCTCTGTATAGGGCCAGTAATTGACCATAACAGAATAGACTTAGTCAGTAACTGCAAAGATCTAAGGGGCAGAAGTTTGGTTGCTTAGGGTTATTGGTCATCTCCTACATAATCAGCCACAATTCAGTTATAATGAGCAACTGAACATTTTGTTATCCTCCAGGTCTAGGAGGTCATACAAACCAGCCAGATACTTTAATTGGTGATCAGTTGGCATTTTCGAGACACATTTTGTAGTTGTAACTTACACAAAGAATCTAATAAATAAATAAATGAAGGTTAACGCTATAGTGTGCAGGGAGCATGCATGTATTTGGGCCTCGTTATCTATAGTCTTAGTTTCATTTATCCTCAAAGCAGTGGAGTTGGTAGAGGAGACCAAGCTAAAAGTCTCATTCATTGCAGTGTTATTGCTCATGGACATGGCTTCAGTTTCAAAAATTGTTGTAATGTTAGTCTTATCTATTTCTATGCTGTTAACTGACTGGGCTTCAGTTTGGGATATTGTTGTACTGGCAACACCTCTTGGTCCAACACTAGGTCCAAAACTTGGTGCAATGCTTGGTCCAATGCTTGGTGCAACACTTGGTTCAACACTTGGTCCAACACTTGATCCAACACTTGGTCCAACATTTGGTCCAACATTTGGTCCAACATTTGGTCCAACACTTGGTCCAACACTTGGTGCAACACTTGGTCCAACACTTGGTGCAACACTTGGTCCTTCTTCACTGAACACGATTAAAGGCACATTGGTTTTCAACCAATCCTGGTAATACTGAACTTTGGTATAGACACCAGGTCTATTGGGTTCTGCACAGCCGTATCCCCAGCTCACAATACCGAGCTGAAGCCAGACATTGTTGACATTACATACAAGAGGTCCACCTGAGTCCCCCTATTAAGACACAAACAGGACATGTGTATTAACACATGCAATTTGATTCATGCAACTTTCATTGAATAGAATTTAAAATGCCAACTGATTTCATGATGGCAATATTAATGCAATTTAATGGTTGTTTATATGAGATCGATGTCACAGGACAAAGTGTATTGAAAAACGGAATGGATATGGGGTTGGGGTCTTTCTGTGGTTGTAAGGCTTGTTTAAAATATATATACAATGTCCGTCCAACCCATACAATTGAGGGGAGGGGGTAAATTGGTCATTGAACAATGAAAAGAAAAGAAGGTCCCTCTAATCCTACTGTACCTGGCAGGCATCAATATGTCCCTCCTTGTAACCAGCACACACCATGTCCTCCTGAATGAAGCTGAAATCAGGGATGTAGCCCAAGCTGGATTCATACATGGTCTCACAGATTGAACTGTCTATGATGGCAACTTCTGCCTTCTGAATAGTTTTAGGGCTGCTTAAAGGGGCTGCAAGGAAAGAAAAGCCAGCAATATGTGAATAGGGTGATTAAGTAACTATATAAAGAAGATACATCTCAGAACAAGCAGAATTGTCACCATAATTCCTCATCAAAACTGATGTTTTTTTACATACTGCAATAGTAAGTGTTGAATGCACTAAAATCCTAGAGTAAGATTTAATAGAGGACTAGAGAACTATGCCCATATATATATACTGTATATATGCTCTCTTCTTTGGTCCCATAACAGTTTGCTCTCATAAATGCTTTATCATCAACCCCACATATCCTTAAAAGCCAACTTACTTCCTTCTTGAATATCTCCCCATCCAGTCACCCAGCACAAAGTTCCTGCTGCAAATTGAACATTCTGGGAGGGAAGGCAGATGGGTAGGATGTAAGGGGTAAAAGTGACAGGTTTCTCCAGTTCAATTAGAGCAATGTCACCACTGGATCCTTCGTATTGGAAATCTGGGTGCTTTGTTATACTTTTCACTCCTCTGGATACTGTAGAATTGTCAGGGGCAGATAGCTGATATGCACCGAGATAAACAGTATAGTATGAAACATCCAACCTACAGACAAATCAATACCATAGATGAAAGGGATTTTCTTGTGTCCAAAAATAGTGTATTATTAATGGGTACATGCATTTAGTGTATTATTTCATTGATATGTAAATGTCAACAAAAACACATGCAACAGTTCCCCATGGGCAAAAACACAAGAGAAAAACTCTCTAGCGCATCTCTTCATACTTGTTGCTGGGGAAATTAATTGTTTCAATTCTGCATGGCCAGTGTAGCTCTTTCAATTGGCTAGATGAATGATTGGCTACATGTGAGATGATTCACATGCAACCTAGTGACTTGAGTCTTTCTAGCACAGCAACATCATCATGGTCCATGGGTTAGCTTGCTGTTGATGAAGCCTTTTTCAGTGAGAACAATGTAGCTTTCTTTCAATGTCTCTTGTGAGACAGAATCCCATTGGAGCAGAGTTAACAAACTGCATATCAGTAACTAAGTGGCATAGAATGAGCAAAGCTTTGGTCAAGGAGGATATTGTAAAATAAAAATAGAGAACATTGGGTTATTATGGTGAAGTAATCTTCACCCTAATGAAGAGTTGAGTACAGAAAACAGGGAGCTAGAGTCCAAAGCAGAAATGCAACGTGTGTGTGTAGAAGTAGACAAGTATGGTGTAGGGCATTTTAAACAATATGGTGCAGAAGAAAACAGAATTTAGGGCAGGTGGTATGGAATGGTAAGTGAGTATGATGCAGATCAGCAGATGAGGGTCAATGTGGTAGAATACAGAACACTAGAGACCTTATCAAAGTATTGCCCAAGACTTAGCAAAAGACTTTAGGCGAGTGACTGCAAAAGTTGTAATGAAGTAGGGAACAATGAATTAGTAGGATGCTGAACAGTCGATGAGTAGAGTAAAGTGGAAGTACCTTAATGAGTAATGTACAAGCTGACTGTACAGGACAGTAAAAGAGCAGTAAAGTAGAATTCAGATGAGATGCGTAGGATATAGGATGCAGAGCCGTGGCAAGGTAATTGCAGAGAAGAAAATGTGTAGTACACAGGATGTACTGAGTAGGGTGCAGAGTGGGTATTGAGTAGAGTGCAGAGCAGGTATTGAGTAAGGTGCAGAGTGAATATTGAGTATGGTGCAGAGTTGGGTGCAGATAAGGTATTGAGTAAGGTGTAGACCAGGTACTGAGTAGGGTGCAGAGTGGGTGTTGAGTAGGTGCAGACCAGGTACTGAGTAGGTGCAAAGCAGAAAATGAGCAGCATGCAGAAGAGTAGAGTCACTGGAGTGGGTAGAGAATGACTACTTACGAATCAATGCAGTGAGCAGCAGTCATCACCCAGCTGTCTGTAAGAAGAGATCCCCCGCAGATAGAATCACTTTTGTAGCTCAGGCTTATCTGCCAAGGCCATTCCCCCCTCTTACTGTCCATTCCCCCAACAATGCGATTTGATATTACTGGTACACCACAGGCTGGAGAGATAGAGCAGAAGGGTGAGCGATCAAATCAAGACAAACCAATGATTTAATAACTTGTAGGGATATGGACAGAGAACAGGCCATCACTATATGGGTTCTTATTACATTGAATGATACCCACCCATTGGTATTTAATAGTGCAAGTCATATGGTAGCTACATAAAGCGCCATAAACAAGGTTTTCGGGGAGGTGTGTAACCCACTACTGCAGAGATTTGGTTATACACCTCACCAAAATGTTGTGTATGGTGTGAAATGGTTGTCAAGTTGAACAACATGGAATAAAAATGTTTTCATCACAAGTGGGTATATGTTTTTTTCTTTTTCTATAATATACTGATTGTAAGGTGCCAGAAGTATCCATGAGTACCCCCAAATAATTCTCATAATCCAATGTGAGGTCTTCACTCGTTTATAGAGGTAACAGTGAGAAAGCATGATGGGTTATAATGTCTGCTATGAGTGCTACATGAGGAATAAGTTGAGGTTTAGTTACAAGAGGTTGTAGACACAAAGAACACTTTCCTAGGGTTAGTAGAATAACAGAGGAAACTCAAGATTAAATGGTTGCTTTTAGCTGCAGTTTATGTTTTTAGGGTTTTATCTTATGAAATAAAACGGTCTCATCTTACCTGATGTCATCTCTGCAACTGTAGACACTGTGAGAGAGGAAAAAGTAGGAGTAGAAAGGGTTAATGCATGGTAATTATATACATAATGCCATTATCTGCATTCTCACATAAAGGCTACTCCCTCCAAATGAAAGATAGAACTAAAGAAGCATTTGTCCATTTTAAATATATCAAGCAATGCTTGGAGAAAGTATGAGGGTCATGCTAAGGAGAGCCACCTCACCATACAGACAAAGATGTCTCTTTTGTCCAGGACCCATTCATCTCTAGAACCATATATTATTTAAAACATCCAGCTTTATCATATATCTTCTTATTGGTTGTTGGGGTCACTGTGCCCCTCAACCAGAGAGGTAGAATGGACAACTCAAAAAATGCAAAACATTCAAAAACACAAGTAAAGTTCTAAGGAACACCTTTGGTAGGCATGCAATATCTTAAGATTTCCTTGACGAGAGATGGGTAGTGATGGGCAAATTTGTCCTGTTTCCAGATTCGAGAATTTACTGCAAAATTCATGAAATTTGTGAAAAATGTTGACGCACGTCAATTTTGATGCCCACTCCAATTTTTATACATGCGCCTATTTTGTCCAAATGCATTAAAGTCAATGGGCACCAGAATAATTTTGACGTGAGACAATTTTTATGCAAGGGTCTATTCTGACGCACCAAAACCTTGAGCCGCAAAGAATACTAGGCAACCAGTATAAGCAGTAAGTTCTTACCTTGGTGGTGGATGAAAATGAGTACAAAGCTTAGGTATCGTAACATTTTGCCTCCTTGTCATTGGACTTATTCTCAGAAACAGAAGACTTCATTCTGCAGCACATCCTTCAAGGAAAGGCTTATGTAGAGCGGCAGAGCTGTCCAACCGGTTCCTGTTTTTTACCACCTGATCTTGACCAGATGTAAATTCCTGGGAAACACTGTACCAATTTTCTGTAGGGCAAGATGATCATCAGGAATCAAAACAACACCACCACCTGAAGTGGTATTATCTGTAAATCAATTAGGAAAGCTTCCAGTTCCTAATGAAGGCTTATTAGCTTATCAGGTTCACAAGACTAGTCCTAGAAACTGGGGAAACTTCCCATGTACCCTATAGAGTCAAATGGTCTTTAGTTGTGGCAGAGTCTCGGGCGGAACTCATTTTTTGGGGGGTTCAATACTTATGTAAGGAAGAATTGTCCCACCTATGACCCATCAGTTTGTTAAATTGAAACTTGGAACTAAAAAGTGTTGTTGATGCAACTACCTTGTCCAACAGAGTCCATAGTTGTCGTACTGGTTTACTTCTTGTGATACACTTAGGGCCAGAGTCTCTAAATATTGTTATGGATTGACTGATACATTTTTATTAAGGATTTTGTCTGAATCGACTTCCTTAGTATTCAATTAATACCTTAAGCACCACCTAGAACAATGTATGTGAGGTTTACATCGATCAGTATATTGGGTTTCATCAAATGGAAGGAAAAGACTATGGGGGCGAAAATTTGCCAGCGTGACGTCAATTCAGCACTTTGCCAATGTACTAACGGTCGTAATTTCGCTAACGAAGGAGATAGACTCTGGTGTAACTTTGCACTCTAACGCCAGTAGAATTTTCGCTTTGGCGAAAGAGCGTTACTACGCAAATACGTTTTTGATTTTACTGAACGTTACCTCTATCGCCACCTCAGACCAGGCGAAGTGCAATGTAATAGACAGGACTTCCTTGAAATATTGTTTAAAATTTTTCTAAGTCCCAAAAAACGCTGGCGTCTTTTCCTTTTTTTCAGGGTGATAGGTTGCAAAAGTGCGTAAATTCTTTTTAGGGTACCCGGTTTCCCCCCTACATTTCCTAACATATGGCACATAAACTATACACTGGGCTCATGTGTAGGGCAATATAACAACTTTATTTTATTTTATTAAGGTTCCCTGGATTTGTGTAGTGTAATGTATTTGCTGCAACATATACGTCCATTGTACTTTAAGTGCACGCCGTATGCAAATTAGCCAACGCTAACGTAACTTCGAACTGCTGATCGTATTATTGCTAGCGCAACTTCGCAAACATTCGGTACCCTGTGTGCAACTTCAGATCTTCGTGAATTAGCGTTGTCCAGGCAAATTTACACCTGACGAAGTGTTGCGATGTGTGCGAAGCCAGCGTTGGCGGATATTCGGCGGTAAGTAAATTTACCTCTAGGAACGTTGCCCATGGCACACTATAGGATTCAAAAGTTTATAACAGTCGATGCTCTGAAGTTGAATGAGTTAAGGTTATGGGGAACTGAAGTATTGATTTGATAGAATGATAGGCTTATGATTAGTGATGGGTGATTCGCTGAAAAATGCGCGAATTTCACGCGAAATGGTGGAAAGTTCGCGAAACAGCACCGGCATCATGGTTTTTTTATGTCGGTGCAAATTCTCAGGCGAAAATGCGCCAGCGTCCAAAAAGACGGACGCCACGTCCATTTTTTTTTGACGCTGGCGAATTCTCACTGGCAAATTTTCACTGCGGTTTCACAATTTTTTTCGCCGTTGGCGAATCGTGGGAATTTTCTGCAAATTTGCGCCTGGCGAATAAATTCACCCATCACTACTTATGATACCACCTGCATGACACACATGGTTATTTAAACTTTCATATATGTTCCTCTATATCATGTGTGTGCCATTGTATCTGAGAAAAGGACATACCATTTTATAATAATAGATTAAGGGAATGTGATCGTAATAATACACTGAGTGGCACTGTCTAGAGCAGGGGTCCCCAACCATTTTTTATTTTGTTAACCCATGAGCCACAATCAACTATAAAAAGAGTTGGGGAGCAACACAAGCATGGAAAAGGTCACTGGGGGTGCCAAATAAGGGCTGTGATTGGCTATTTTTTTATCCCCTATGTAAAATGACAACCTGCAGGTGGTTCTGTTTGCAGTACACCTGTTTCTTAAGTAACCAAAACTGCAACTGCTTTGAGGCCACTGGGAGCAACATCCAAGGGGTTGGCGAGCGACATGTTACTCACAAGTCACTGTTTGGGGATCACTGATCTATGAAAAATCATTAGGACTACGGGAAGCTTGAGAGGACATAATTAAGTGCAGGTATGCTAAAACGTACATAATGTAGAGTGTACGTTCATACAATACATTAAGGTATTTGAGTCCAAAAATGCTGCTGCACTTCCACAAGATTGTTAAAGTGTCCATCTTGCTTCTTCTGGTGAACAGAGGCTGAGAAACCATGGATCTAAAGTCACACTGGATGTGGCAGTAGCTCTTGGGGTTCCCATATTGGGTTGCCTCATAAGGTACCCAGTGAATCAAATGCTGAAAGTCTCCTGGTTGCAGCAAGTGGTATTGAATCTGTCCTGCCTCTTCTGTGGAATGTCAAGCAAGTGTGCCTATTGAAGGTGAAAGCCTTAAGATGCCACCCTAAACCACAGAGGGTTGAGTCAATAAACATAGCACTGTCACATATCATTTTAATCCAGAGTGCTAGAAGTGATGCAATCCCATCTTAATGTCAGCCACAACTTGCAACTTTTTCAATGCAACTCCCCCTGCAATTACAGTGGAATTATGGGGGGGGGGGGGTTTAAAAAATTATGATTTACATCCAAAAAAAGTGCTTTATTGTAAGGTGCCATACCTGCTTCTAGGGACCTAGAATGCATGGAGTGATGGAGCTGGCTGGATAGAGAGTGTGATATAAGGAAACTGATAATGATGGCTGTTGTAATTTGGGGTTTACAAATAAGGTCTCTTATCTGCACTGGGGCCCCTAACCCTATTTTAGAACCAATATACGTTTTCTTTTTTTTTAATCCCATATATATATATATATATATATATATATATATCACACAAAGACTTTGGAGCTGTCCTTTGCTGGAGCGGCAGAGCAGGTGATGATGCATCATGTGCAGGTGGAGAATAGCCTGCTTTATGCTAATTCATTAAGTGATTTGACATAATTCATTAGACTTGGACATTAGGTTAAACTAGCAATTAAGATGTAACCATTAAAGTTATTTTGCTGTCAACAGTGCAGCGGTGACAGAAAGACTTGAAGATATTAGCATCCCTCCAGCCAACATGGGGGAATCCAATCACCATTTGAAGAAGAACAAAGACCCCTCAGGCAGGAGATGGAAATCGAGGCTGGGAATCATCACACAGCAATTGTTAAGTCTTTGCTTATAAACAACTTTCTCTGATGTCATGACATTATCAGGGGATTATTCCAAACAAGCGTGAAGTTTTTGGCAAGGTGTGTCCACACAAGTCCTTTAGCATATACACAAAGAAACATCTAATGTCCCAGTAATTGACCAAAGGGGCGGTAGAGCTGGAAATTCCATTCCTTTGTAATTAATTTTCAAACTAGTTATTTCTAGTTTTCAATAAAAATGCAAGATGCATCTGGCCATTCTGGAGATGACATCTTATTGGTATAGATTCAAAATGAAAATTAAAAACATTTAAATTCATTACAATCATCAACTTTTTATGCTTGTGTATCTCAGCGATAGCTTTAAATTAAAGAATTACTTTTTCTGTGATGAAAGTGATCGTTCTTTCATTGTCGTTCCTCCCACCTTGCAATTGGCTTCAATTTCAAATTTCAATCTTATGGATTCAGACGGATGTGAGCTCAACCACCCCACTAAAAACCAACTCAAAGCAGGTGATCACATTCCAATACTTGTATCAGCTTTAATAAAATTCCTCACCGTCAGGAAAGTAAACTGAAAAATAGATCAAACAGCTGGGAATCCTCCTCAAATTTCCATTGAAATTTATAGAAATTATATTTGCTAAAAAAAAAAAAGAAGTCTTCTTATGTATACAAATGAAATGTGTTGAAGAAAATAAGCCTACTTGTTTAAAGGGATCCTGTCACCGGAAAACATGTTTTTTTCAAAACGCATCAGTTAATAGTGCTACTCCAGCAGAATTCTGCACTGAAATCCATTTCTCAAAAGAGCAAACAGATTTTTTATATTCAATTTTGAAATCTGACATGGGGCTAGACATTTTGTCAATTTCCCAGCTGCCCCTGGTCATGTGACTTGTGCCTGCACTTTAGGAGAGAAATGCTTTCTGGCAGGCTGCTGTTTTTCCTTCTCAATGTAACTGAATGTGTCTCAGTGGGACATGGGTTTTTACTATTGAGTGTTGTTCTTAGATCTACCAGGCAGCTGTTATCTTGTGTTAGGGAGCTGTTATCTGGTTACCTTCCCATTGTTCTTTTGTTTGGCTGCTGGGGGTGATATCACTCCAACTTGCAGTACAGCAGTAAAGAGTGATTGAAGTTTATCAGAGCACAAGTCACATGACTTGGGGCAGCTGGGAAATTGACAATATGTCTAGCCCCATGTCAGATTTCAAAATTGAATATAAAAAAATCTGTTTGCTCTTTTGAGAAATGGATTTCAGTGCAGAATTCTGCTGGAGTAGCACTATTAACTGATTCATTTTGAAAAAAAAAATTCCCATGACAGTATCCCTTTAAGAACTACTGATATGGGAAAACTGCTCAAAAAATTGAAATGAAAGTCTTAAGTATAAAATCAAAATTAAAATGAAAAACATTTAAATTCCAAAGGTCTTGATTATTACAATCATCAATATTTCTTTGTATTTCAGAGATAGCTTTAAATTAAACAATTTTTTTCTGTGATGGAAGTGATTGTTCTTTCATTGTCCTTCCTCCCACCTTGCAATTGGCTTCAAGGGGTAAAGATTCAGATGAATGTGAGCTCAACCACCCCACTAAAAAACAACTCAAAGCAGGTGATCACATTCTCATTAACTGATACTTGTATCAGCTTTGATACATTTCTTCACTGTCAGGAAAGTAGTTTTAAAAATAGATCAAACTGCTGGGAATCCTCCTCAAGTTTCCATTGAAATATATAGAAATTATATTTGCTTAAAAAAAAGAAGTCTTCTTATGTATACAAATGACATTTGATGAAGAAAATAAGCCTCCTTATTTAAGAACTGCTGAAATGGAAAAATTGCTCAAAAATTTGAAATTAAAGTCTTTTTTCCACCCCTATTAAGTCAAAGCAGGTGAACACATTCAGATCAACTGACCCTGGTATCAACTTTGATAAATCTCTCAATCTTTTTCAGGAAAGTACATTGAAAAATATATCAAACGTATGGGAATCTTTCGGGATTCTCCATTAAAATGTATACATAAAAAAAATTACGTAGAAAATGAAAAATAAAATGTAGAAAATTAAAAGGAAAATGTATAGAAAATAAAATTCAAAAATAGTCTTTTTATCAATGAACTGTCGAGATTGGTAAATCACTCAAAATTTTTCACCAAGTTTCACCACTACAATGACACCCATAGACTGACGCACGTCAAAACATTGTTGTCACCCATAGACTTCAATGCATTTTGGAGATTTCTGCAGTGATTTTGGGCGAAATGGGTCAAATTTTCCCATCACAACTAATTTTCTCTACATCTCTTATTATAAACCAGTTTAGACTAAAATGTTTAATTTCCAGCACATTCTGATGCATTTTTATTTCAATCAATGAAATAAATAATAAATTAGAATAATAATAATGAACTTTTTTCAGAATTATATTTAAGTAATAGATATATTACTTAAATATAAGTAATGGGAATATATTAATATTCCCATTAATATGTTTTAATGGGAAGGCCCTGGCCATGAATGGTTTTTATGGGGGGCCCTGACCACCAATATCTTTTTATTTTTCATTAACATGTGGGAACCCTAGCCACCAATATTTCTTTTTTTTTTTTACTGTGTGGTGGGGGGCGGACCTGTGGGGTGGGCGGACCTGTAGGTGGGGCTTGCAGTGGGCGCAGCCCAGGGGGCCCAGGAAATTTTGTCGTATGGGGCCCTGCGATTTCTGATGGCTGTCCTGGGTACATCTATTAGTAAAACTTGGAATAAGTATAGGGCTTTGGGCATGACCACCATCTTGATAGCTTGAATTATTTCAAGCCAATCACATTCTTAGTTTCCAGGTGCCTTAGCAACTCAGCCTCTCAAGAAGGGACTAGACAAAAAAAACATGGCGGCGGTGGTTGTTACAAAGTGGTGGAAATCAGGCAAGCATCAAGTGAAGGAGGCACTACTGAAAGAAAATTATGTAGAAACTAAGAATATGTTCTATGTACGAAAACTATGTCATACAGGCTTTCCTTGTCCTTTAATTTTTACAAATATCTTAACAAATGTTACATTCATTTTGGGTACCAATAAAAAGTCTGTATTTTCTGCCTTTACACTCACATTCTCTGTTTACCTGGTACATTGTTAGACAGATCATCTACAAGATTCAGTAATTGTCATCAAGTTTCTGTACAAACTGTATGTGTGGGTCTTCTATTTGCTACACAAAATACTAATTTAGCAAGTGAGAATTCCTATATATAAGTAATTATCAATAAAATGTTGGCATTGTTGGGTACAAGTACTGGTAATTTACAAGTTAAATGCCATGCTTGGAAACCTGCTCTAAAAATGGCCTTTAAAGGACACTATCAACTGACACTGGTATCAACTTTGATAAATCTCTCAATCTTTTTCATCTAATTCCCTGTTTATGAAAACCTTCAAGATTCAGTGTGTACAGGTAAAGGATTTTGGGGAGAAGATTCTTCCTCCTGGGTTTGCCCATTAAAATACTGAGAGTCCTAGAGATTACAAACTGGCGACACATATAATGACAGTTGCAAATACACTTCCTGCAGCCAACTGGAAAAATACTTCATTCCAAACCAACAGGCCCTCACTGTTAAATTGAAATGGATTAGATCCATGGAAACTATAGGGACATACCTACAGGGCAAAGGATATTACAACAAATTGGAATATCAAAGCTTAATATCAAAGAGATCAGTTACAATCAATATGATCCATTATGGGACTAAACTCCCTTTGGGGCAAAATTCACTAACATTCGTAGTTTCGCCAGCGCTCCGCAAATTCACTAAAATCCGAATTTGCGCACAGGGGTAGCGTAAGATTGCGAAGTTGCGCTAGCGTTGATTCGCTAAGTGAAGCGAAGTTACGCTAGCGAAGGCTAATTTGCATACGGCGCCAAATTCAAATTTCAATGGAGGAACACGTATCAGCACTACAAATGGCTCGAAAACCTTCAAAACATCAAATAAAAATTGTATTTTGCCCTACACATGTGCCCACTGTCTAGGTAAGTTGCCATGAGTCAGGAAATGTAGGGGGGAAGGAGGGGAGCCCCAAAAAAAATTTTCAATCTTTTTCAGCCTGTCACCCATAATGTAGAAAACACGCCAGTGTTTTTTGGGACTTAGAAAATTGTTTGACTTTTTTTGAAGCAATCCCTATCTACTCTATTGCGCTTCATCAGGTCTGAGGAGGAGGCGAAGGAAGTCTAGCGTAAAAGGTAGCGTTCAGTACACTGCGCGCGTTAGTGAATTTGCGTAGTTACGTCGCTAGCGAAACTTCGTCAGGCGTAAGGGTGCGAAGTAACACTAGTAAAACTACGCCAGCGTTCATTAGTGAATTTGCGCAGTAACGAAAATGCCAAACGCTAGCGAATTAACGCTAGCGTTCGGCGCTTAGTGAAATTGCCCCTTTAACTCTTCCTACTGCGATCACTCTGGTGATCCGTTGCATCCTTAGGACTAAACTGCTGATGCATGTCTGTTTATGTTATTTGTTTTCTTTTACATAGATCTGTAATGTAAAACTTCAATAAATATTCAATAAAAACAAAAAAAAAAACATTTGAAATGTTCAGCCTCATTGAAAATGAATGGAATATTGTGATTTGTTCTGGTGTGAAGTTTTTTCACAAAATGTGCATCGAATGCACTATTTTAGGATTCAGCCGAATTCCGAATCTTTTGTGAAAGATTCAGCCGAATACCGAACTGTATATGAAACCTAATTTGCATATGTAAATCAATGAAACTAGGGGCAAAAAGAACGACACGTTCAGGGAATGTTCAAAAATGTTTTGACTTCTTTGTGTGATGAAAAATCACATGGATTTAGATTTAGTTTGACCAGGCACTTGGATTTGGCACAATCATGGCGGAATCCTGAACACAATCCTGGATTTGGTGCATATTTTATCTATATATATATACTGCTTTCCTTAGTCTAAGCCATAATGCTACCTGCTGGACATCAGTGGGGTCCAGACTAGAGCGTTGGTGTTCCGTGGTCCAAAATGCTACATCTTTGTAATTTTGGAGAAGTAACACAATTCCAACTAGACAAAAAATATAATTTATGGGCAGTATTTTATGTAAAGGCACAGCATGCATTTTGTATTGCAAGACCCCAAAAGGCCTGATTCCTAAAGGGCTAAGGACCTTTTACCTGGAGTAATTTGCAATTTTCATTACTATGGTTGCGCACTGCTTCTGGTGTTTGCATTCCTGCACCTGATTTATGCCACTGGCTTTACCCCTGTCCAGTGTCGGACTGGCCCACAAGGATACCACGAAACTCCCGGTGGGCCTCTTGCTTCTTACCATTTGGCCTATTTGGTCATTCCCTATTAGGGATGTAGCGAGCTGCCGATTTGGTGTTCGCGAACGGCGTTCGCGAACACCGGCAAAAAATGCGAACGTTCACGGACAGTTCGCGAACTTCGAACACCCGCTAAAATTGTTCGATTCGAACGATCGAAGGATTTTAATCATTCGATCGAAGGATTTTCATTCGAATCGAACGATCTAAGCCATTCGAACGAATGCTTTTCATTCGATCGAATGCTTACAATCGTTCGAACGAATGGAAATCGTTCGATTTTTAGCGGTCGAAGGAATTCGAATGGTCGAATGGTCGAACGATTTGTATTCGAATCGAACGCGAACTCAAAATGCGAACGTTCCCAAACGTTCGCGAACATTCGGCGGACGCGAACGGTCGAAGTTCGCGCGAACTAGTTCGCAGCAGAACAGTTCGCTACATCCCTATTCCCTATTTCTTAGGCTTAATAATGGAAGACTAGAGTATAGTAAGTAGAAAAGACTAGGAGAATAAAGAGGTTAAGCAAGGAGAGGAGAAATAATAGTTTTGAAAGTGGGCCCACGGTCTAAGGTTTTCTGGTGGGCTCCTGGAATCCAGTCTGACACTGCCCCTACCTGTCCTGGACCTCAGGGTATCAATACAATACATAATTCAGATATTTCACTGAAGGCTTCCAATGATTATAGTGTGCAGGCACATGATGTCATATGTGGCTAATACCCGGCTAAACAGACTGAACCGGAACACTGAGCTCATTATGTGGAACAGGTACAACAGCTTTTTCAGTACAGGCAGGTCTTATTCCCTTATGCCAACTTAAGAGTTAAAAAAAAATGTTAACCACTGGGAGACAGAACTCCCATAAAAAGTATTTATCCAGTTTCAACAGGTTGAAAAACACTAGCGTGTATTAGCACAGGAATTTGTATGTACTTTCCGTGGTTTTACATCTGATACTCGGGTTTGCTCCCACAGTACAAAATTACCTTTTCACTCAACCCCAAGCCTTTTTGCCTCCACCCGAGGACTAAAGGTGGCCATACATGTAGAGATTAGGTCATTTGGCGATTTCACCAAACGAGCGGATCTCTTCCCCATATGCCCACATTGAGGTGGGCGATATCAGGCTGATCCGATTACGGGCCCTAGGGCCCAGCGATCAGACTATAATATAGCCAAAATGGGGGCGGTCGAATCACAGGACCACATCAATGAATAGATGTGGCCATGTTTCAATGGGTTTTTTAGCCCTGCCCAATCGACATCTGGCCAACTTACAGCCATTGGAGGGCCCTATACACAGACTCGGTCTATCGGGCCGTGTATGGCCAGCTTAAGATTGTTCTAGATGAATAGTTAGTAGTCTACAGTTTTTACTTTTTTTAAAAAAAAAATGGTAAAAATTGTGGATAAGGAAATACAGACCTCAATGCATTATCATAAACCGACAGATTGCAATACCATAGTGTTACCACATAGCTGTCATCCACCTGGATTATTCAGAAGTCTACCATTTAGCCAATTATGTAGGGTGAGACACATTACATCTAATGATAGCCGATATGAACAGGAAGCAATAGCAGAGGTAATGATTGGTAAGTTTGTACAGAGGGGTTATAGTAAAGGACAACTTGATCGGGTGAAAAAGATTTTAAAAAGTTGGAACGTAAGAAAGTGTTGAGGAGGGTAAAAAAAGAGAAAGAACATAAAATAGAGAGAACCCCCTTTTTATCAACATTTGGCAGTTTAACTCCTACAGTGACACACATAGGGGCAGATTTATTAAGCGTCAAATTCTAATTCAATTTTTCTGATTTTTTTGGGGGGGGGTCAAAACTCTCAAATTCTAATTGAAAGTTATCCAAACTCACTTTGAGTTTTAATTTGAATTAAAATTTGAGATTTATCATACTCTAGCCTTTTAAGAAATTAAATTCAACTATTTGCCACCTCAAACCTGCCGAATTGCTGTATAAGTCAATGCGAGACATCCAGGGATCCTTTTGGTGATATTTGCAGCCTTCCTGCAAAGTTTTTTTTAATTTGATCCAAGTTTTTCTTATTCGATTTGAGTTTTCGGATCGATGAAATTTGTCTGAGCTGAGAAAATCCAATTTTATTAATACATTTCGAATGGTAGAATTTTGAGTTTTAAAAAACTCACATGAATTCTAAATTCGACCCTTGATAAATGTGCCTCCCCATATTAAAACATTGGAAAATTCTACAAAGGGATCGAGAGGTAGAAAGAATATTTAGAGAAACTCCGTTGTTTTCATATAGGCGAGGTGAATCAATAAAACTACAAAAAGAAATGGTGCACCAAGCCCATATAAGCACTACTAAAATGAATGCGATTTCAAAGGTTGAAATATAAACGGGAGGGAATACTCACAGTTCACCCCAGTCCAAGGGTGCGTGCACTGAGGAACAAAACCAAAAATGTGAGTTCCTCCTAAAAATGAAGCAGCGAGTAAAAAAAATACAAAATGTTTATTAGGACATGTTAGGGAATGGCCTAACGCATTTCTACACCAGAAGCGGAAGGAAAAACACAAAAAACAGGAAGTGAAATTTGAATAAATGTCAGATTTATCAGTTGCAAAACATTTTTATTATAATACAGTTAGCATATAGTGGCCCAAATAAGATGGATGGTACTAGAACAGCAGATTTTAACTAGAGGAGGTAACATGCAAAAACAACTATTAAAGAATAAGTAAACCTTAAAAATAAGTTAATGTAAAATTAATAATTGTTCTAAGCACTTTTGCAATGTACATTCATTCATTAGTTATTTTTTATTCCAAGATATTAAGGGATAAATGTACTGTTCAAATGAATGATTTTTGTTCCAACAGCGCCACCTGCTGGTCTTTTTCCCACCAGTCTGACCACCAAGTAGTCAAGGAAGTTGTCAGGAGAAAGAAAGAGGCTGCTCTGATGTTCTTCTGCTCAGGAAAAAAAATAGAAACCTTTCTCACATCTTTCCTAAGCAGAAGAACATCAGAGTAGCCCCTTTCTTTCTCCTGACAACTTCCTTGACTACTTGGTGGTCAGTCTGGTGGGAAACTGACCAGCAGGTGGCGCTGTTGGAACAAAAATCATTCATATTAACAGTACATGTATCCTTTAATATCTTGGAATAAAAACAAAATAAATAATGAATTTTAATTACAAAAGTGTCTAGAATAGCCCCCTCATTTATTTTACATTCACTCTCAGCCTTTTTCTTAAGAAATTCCCATTTCTCTAAAAGAGAAACACGTGACGTGACTTTTCTTCATAAAACAAGGAAGTAAAAACATTTTCCCCCACTTTTTCCTTTCCCACACCTAATTAGCATATGTAAATTAGGATTAAGATTCAGTTCAGTATTCAGACAAATCTTTCATGAAGGATTTGGGCAAATCCCAAATAGTGGATTTGGTGCATCCCTAAAATAAGGGATAAAATATTTTCTGTAACTTTTAGATATTTAGATATTTAGAGCCATAAAGCTAGGCCCACAAAAACCATACCCAAATATCTTGCAATTAAGACTTGTTTTATTAGGCATGAAGGACAAAGGTGTGTCTGGGTTTTATATAGGAGATCAGAGAGAACAAGGAGTTGAGGAAATGAATTGGCAGAGTTGGGTCATTGTGGGACAAAGAGAAGTGGTGTAGAAATCATGATGCCATTGTGGGAACATTTTTTCTTGTTTGAAATATTTTATTTGATTTTCACATTAAACATTTTTTCTCATTAATTGTACATGTCAGATGTACAGTAGTTAAGCATGATCCAAGATTTGTTATGTCTTTGCATTGGTTTGCATTGATCCACAGTGGCACAAGTCCTTACTGTATCTATTCAAGGACTGAAAACTTAATTTAATATTTACAAAATGTAGAAGTTGTTTGCTTAATATAATATTTTATAGGTGTTGTGCCTCCCCTATACACCCATAGAATACAGCATGTACACATAGCATGCCAATCTAAGCCTTGTCTAGTAGAATTAAGTCAAAGGCAACTGGACATTTAGAGTTTCTCTTGAAAATGTTTCACCATTCATGCGAAGTGGTAGGGAATTCCCCAGCATTGAAGCCCTTGAGGGTAGTAAAGTCACAGACATCCAATCACAATGATTCTATTGAACTTCAGTGAAGGGTCTCAAATTCTGAGACAGAAGTTGGTGCACACTAAAGACCCAATGCCAAAGCACAAGAAGAGCAATGTGGTCTATACTGTCCAGCGTAGTGAAGACTGCTCAAATCTATACATTGGGGAGACAAAACAACCATTCTGCAGGGGAATAGCCCAACATAGAAGGACTTACTCCTCAGGACAAGACTCAGCATTCACACTTCCAGTCATGTACATTAAAAGATTAACACCTGCCTCAATGAAAATCATGTTACCATTGTGATTGGATCACATGTTCACACCTCAGTGCATTTCAGCCAACACCTTACTAAGTTCAATGGGACCATTATGTTTGGATGTTGGTGACTGTATTACCCTCAAGGGTTTAAACACTGGGGTATTCCCTACCACTCAAGAAGCCACTCAGATGAGTGTTGAAACATTTCAAGCAAAAACTCTAAATGTCCAGTTGCCTTTGACTTAATTCCACTATATACTGTATATCATGTCCTGAATACACGGGAATATTCATTGACACCCATCTAAGCAGTGAAGGTTTGGGTAAAGTCACCTACTTGTCAATAAGTTGAATGCTAAACAGCTTTCTTGGTGCAGCTTATATTCCATATTATAACTCGTTTTCATTTCTTTCAGACATAAAAAGTGGGGAAATAACTAACAGAGAGAGAAGAATCAGAGATTAGAAGATTAAGGGAAGAGTAGAGATAGAGTAAGAGATAATGGAATACAAGGTACATTAATGGTAGCGGTACATTAATGTTATGGGGCCAAACAAAGTGTGCTTGGGGTGGAGAAATAGTGGTGATTACCCTGGACCCTGTGAAATATGTGGTTGTGTAGTTGGAAGAGTTAGGGAAATGTGAATAAAGTTGGTATAGAAAGGGACTTTGGCTGCTTTATGATGCTCTCTACCACCATGCTTTCTTTATTGGAAAAGATACATTTCCAGTTTGGAGGATTTCCTACAAATGAGCTGTTGTCTTAGAGAAATTAAAGGACAGGAAAAGGCTAAATTACTCAGGTGCAATATTATCAGGCACCACCTAGTGATTATAATCACTTACCTCAGACCCTAGGCAAGTGTCTTTCTCCACTAAAATATGCACCGGCCTGGGGTTCTATTCTAGTAAGGGCCATGCTATCATCTGCTTATTTGTGTCAGGAATCCCTTGAGGCTACCCTAGGATGTGACCTAAAACAACAGACTTTTTCTCTGTTGTGTCCAGGGTAGTAGGAAGGATCCCAGGACAGCAAACAAGATGGCAAGCTGGTGCTCACTAGAATGTCACTCCCTGGAGATTCAGCATGTTGCATTAGCATAGAGTCCAAGTGCCCGCATTTGCCAGAACTAGTAATGAGTTTTCAGCAGGTTTTGCCGTTAAAAACAACCAAAGACCCCTAATGTATAAGTTGTATAGGTTGTGTAGTTTGGAAAAAGTTGAGCAAAAAATCATCCATTGTCATGTCATGCATTCCACAAATTTTCAGCAAAGCAAATTGGGACAGAGTTGCCCATCACTAGCCAGGCTGACACCTCATGGAGTAGTAGATAGGGTAGACAGAAGCAGGGTAGGATTGTGGAACTCACTGAAACTGTGTACTCAGTGAAAGTTAGTGGTAGGTTAGTGAGATGAGCAACTGAAGCTCCAATGAGGAGAGTGGAAGGAACCATTGTCCCAGCAGTACCTCACCCAGATAGGGACCCAGTGAAAGTAGGGCTTAAAGTGCTTCAAACACAAGGCTGACCCCTGTAGGGGAAAGAAGGCATCCGGCTGAGGCCTTGAGAAGTTGTCCTAAAAGTGTAAATAAATTGTTCATAAAGTGAGTTCATTCACAACAACGTAGCAACCTCCTGTTTATTCAATACTAAGGTGATGCCAAAATGTTAAAGATCACCTCGTTAAAAGGGTATTCCATTTAAGCAGGTTACAAAAGTAATGGCCGGCCAGTGTTTTAGTGATTATATAATAAATTGTACTTTTAATATATTGGTTTTGCAGTCCACCTTCTACTTGTTTGTTTTTATCCACAATAGGACCGTGGGGATTGAAGGTGAGCAGTTTCGACCAATATAATACCTTTTCCCCATCCGTCACAAGAATCTCTTTGTACAAAAGTAATGGGCCCGAAATGAGCTTAGTTTGGAGCAGATAATTGTTTTTCAATTTATTTCAATTCAATTGATTCTCTTTATGCAGCTTTGTGTCCGAGTCGGTTATATCAACAGACAGTTTGCTTTAATATATTGTCTAGACAATATATTAAGAGGAAACATTATGGGGCCGATTCACTAACTTCGAGTGAAGGATTCGAAGTAAAAAAACGTCGAATTTCGAGTAGTTTTTTGTGCTCCTCGACTATCGAATTGGAGTAAATTCGCCTGAGTAGAATGATTCTAATAGATCGAGGGCAAAAACGCTGCGACTATTCGCCATTCCATAGTCGAAGTACTGGATCGAGCGCAAACACGCTGCGACTATTCGCCTATTCGATAGTCGAAGTACTGTCTCTTTTAAAAATACTTCGACTGCCTACTTCGCCACCTAAAACCTACCGAATTGCTTTAAAAGCCTATGGGAAAGTCCTATAGGCTTGTTTTCCAAGTTTTTGATCGAATAAAAAGGCATTCGATCTAATGAAAATCCTTCGAGCGAATATTCGATCAAGCGCCTATTCACCTGGCGAATATTTGCCAATTCGACTATTTGCCAGCGCGTAAAATCGCCCGAATTGTCTATTCGATTCTATTCGATTCTATTCCCCAGTTAAATTTCGAGGGATTTAACCCCTCGAAATTCGACCCTTGATGAATTTGCCCCTAAGTGATAGCTTGGTCACATAAAGGGTAACATTCAATTCAGTGAGATATCACATGAAAACTTATGGACGAGATTCAAATTGAGATGCAATTCCATTCAGAAAAACGTATCGCGGTTTATTGTGTGAAAACTCTGTTGAAGTCAATGAGAAAAAACTGGATCGGAATTAGGATAAAACTTTTTTTTCTTGTCATTTATAGTCATTATTAATTTTGTTTTTATTCCAAGATATTAAGGGATACATGTACTGTTAATATGAATGAATTTTGTTACAATAGCGCCACCTGCTGGTCAATTTCTGACCAGTCTGACCACCAAGTAGTCAAGGAAGTTGTCACTAGAAAGAAAGAGGCTGCTCTGATGTTCTTCTGCTTAGGAAAGATTTGAGAAAGGTTTGAGAAGAACATCAGAGCAGCCTTTTTCTTTCTCCTGACAATTTCCTTGACTACTTGGTGGTCAGACTGGTCAGAAACTGACCAGCAGGTGGCGCTGTTGTAACAAATTCATTCATATTAACAGTACATGTATCTCAATATCTTGGAATCAAAACAAAATAAATAATAAATGTAAATGACAAAAGTGCTTAGAATAGCGCCCTCATCAATTTTACATTTGCTTTTTTTTAAAGGTTTGCTTATCCTTTAAAATATTTTCAGTACTTGACACACAAATATCTTGCAGGTAAGAAAGTTCTTTATTAAACAGACATCAGAGACCCAGTAACACTCAAGTCTCTATAGGAGAGTAGAGAAGGAAAGAAGAAGAAGAAGAAGAAGAAGAAGAGGACAAATGGTGAGCTGGGGTCATTGTTTTGAGAAAAGCAAGTCACATGGAAATCCTGGTACCGCAGTTGGAAGATTCATCTCACCCATTGCACATGTCTTTCTCGCAGCATGTAATCTGTTCCCCAGGCAAACACAACCCTTTGAAGCAGGTGCATTGTGACTTAGTAGCGCACGCCTTTAATAAATCTGTTTAAGATAAATATTGATGGAATATGCAGTAAGTATTGCCACTATACACATAGGGGCAGATTTATCAAAGGTCGAATCTTGAAGCTATGTGAATTTTTTTTTAACTCTAATAAATTAGAATGTACTCACAACCCGAACGGGAGGTTATTGATGAAAAAACTTGAACATGATCGAATACAAGCGACCCGAAAATTTTAATCGAATTTGAATTGAATTCGAATCGAGCTGTTCTCCAAAAAAAAACTTGAATGTCAGGAAGGCAATTTACATCTTCAAATGGTTCAACCGACCTCTGCCAAATCAACTCGGCAGGTTTTAGGTGGTGAATATTCGAATTGGAATTGTTTCCAGGGTCGAGATGTGATAAATCTCACATTCAAATTCCAGTTGGAGGTTTAAAATTCAAATTTGTGAGTTTTGACCAAAAATTGAATTAAAAAAATTTAATTTGAATTAGAATTTACCATTCGAACCTTAATAAACTTGCCCCGTAGACTCAGGCACCTTGTAAGCTGTAACGGTAGTCAAGCATGCCGAGCCAATGTTTGTTAGATAAGGGAAACTTAAAGTGATACTGACATTAAAAAAAACGTACTTTTTAAAATATGAATGTACATTTAAAGTTACCTATACTGTAGGTCATGCTGACCGTTTTTTGTAAGTTATTGTTAGTTGAAGTTTCTAACCTGACTGTCCCACCTCAGCAAATACTTTATGGCAAAGTTATAAGTAGCTGTCAAAGGCAATATTATGATAGAGTTTAAGTTCTGGTGTCAGTATCTCTCTAAGGGGCAAATTCACTAAGATTCGTAGTTGCGCCAGCGTCCGATTCGCCACACTTCGCCAGGCGTATTTTCGCCAGCGCTACACAAATTCACTAGAATCCGAAGTTGCGCTCAGGGGAAGCATAAGGTTGCGAAGTTGCGCTAGCGTTAATTCGCCAAGCAAAGCGAAGTTACGCTAGCGATGCTTAATTTGCATACAGCGCCAAATTGAAGTTACAATGGAGGAATATGTAGCAGCACTACACAAGCCTGGGAAACCTTCAAAACAGCAAATAAAATGTTTATTTTGCCCTACACATGTGCCCACTGTATAGTTAATGTGCCATGAGTTAGGAAATGTAGGGGGGAAGGAGGGGAGCCCCAAAAAATGTTTTGATCTTTTTCAGCCTATCACCCATAAAAAAGAAAAACACCAGCGTTTTTTTAACTTTTTTTGAAGCAATCCCTATCTACTCTATTGCAGTTCGCCTGGTCTGAGGTGGCGAAGGAAGTCTGGCGTAAAAGGTAGCGTTCAGAATAATTTGAGCGTCAGTGAATTTGCGTAGTTACGTCTGTTGCGCAAATTCGCCAGGCGTAAGGGTGCAAAGTAACACTAGCGAATTTATGCCAGCGTCCGTGAATCGGCGAATTAACGAAAATGGTACGCTAGTGAATTAACGCTAGCGTTAGGCACTTCGTCGTTTAGTGAATTTGCCCCTAAGTGTTTTGTCAAATGGCCCTAAATTTCCTGCAACATATTGAGGGCTTCACCTCAACATATGAATTCCTTCATCCTATCTCATGGCAAAACCATCCAAAGGGAAATGGACTCAAGAGAATGTCTCTCCAATATATAAACACAGTAGGGTGGTGTCTCCCCTATATATACACATATTCCAACATGGTGGGGTCTCCCCTATAAACACATAGAACCCAACAGGGCAGTGTCTCTATCCTACTATACATACAAAAAGTCAGTATCACTTACATGTTTTAGTTTGCATTGTCATACATCTGTTTTCATGGGGTTTACAGTTCTCCGTACCCTTTCCTTGTGGATTTTGAGCAAAACAGCGCAGTGCATTTCCTGACAAGAGAAAGACAGATGAGGGTAATAGGGGCTGAATTCTCCGTATATATATAATGGTGGGGGTTGTTTCTTATGAGTTGGTATTGGTAGGGCTATAAATAAGATTATGATAGGCATATGAAGTCTTAAGAAAATACATTTGAGAACAATTTGATAAAAGAGAAGAGTCGTAGTGTCACAGTCCTTGTGTGTGTCCATCGAGACGGTTGTAAAATAAAGGAAATACTTGGGGAAAGCATCATTTTTCCTTTCAATGTAGTAGTTTAATACTCAAATACCCAGTTAAATCAAAGAGTAAGAACAGGATAATGGATTTTATCTCTGTTGTTAAACAATATAATTGTGATACTCAACTAGTTATATTAAAGGGGACCCGTCACCCAAAAAAAAAATTCCAAATCCTATTTTATCACATTAGTCAAGCAAAATGAACGTTAATTACACTATATAAATTATTTGAATCTTGTTTCCTTCAGTCTGGGAATTCATAATTATAACAAGCAGGCAGGAGCCATTTTGTGGACAGTGTTATTAAGACAAGCCTTGTATCATCTCAAAATCTTGTTTGTGCACCAGAATGGGGGACCTGATGTCCCTCCCCATGTCCTGGTTACACAATTAAATGGTAAAGAGAACGGGGGAATGTGGGGAGAGCAGTGACATGTAGGAAGTGCTGAATGGAAAGTGAAAGTAATTGCCTAAGGCATAGAGGAGGGGCAGATAATATTTGATTGACAGCTGAGATTTTTAAATGAGCTTACAACAGCTATGAATGCTTTAATAAAAAATAGAAATTGGATTTCATGTTTAATATGAAAAGGACTTTTATTATACAGATTTTTGTGTCTGGATGACAGGTCCACTTTAAGGTAGAGAAAGGAACCCCTAACTGGGTACAAGGTACTGGGACTAAATCTTACTCCACTGTTTCACCCAAGGACCTACTGTTATCGACTGGATATCTGGAGTTCTATTAATTCTGAGTGTGATCCATGATATTATATTTATTATATATCTGTTTATGCCCAGCTTTCACAACCTTTGCTTGGATATGTGATTAAGTTTCTCTTCAAAACAAAAGGCTTCATTTGCCCCTTATGGAGAAGAAGAAGAAGGAGAAGGAGGAGGAGACAATATATTATATATTAATGCCTATGACATTAAGTAAGAAATATTTTATGTTTTGGTGTTTCACTAAACAATGCACCATAATGACACTGATTGTCTGAAGTGTGTGTGTATAAATATATAAGAATATGTGTGACCTAGTGTGTGTGTGTTACGTTACATGAATTAAAGCAACTTACCAAGAGTCACAACAGCAAAAATAAGGAGGAGGACGATGATGGTGTAGCGCATTGTGTTCTCCAAAGTTTTCTGTTTAAGAAAAGAAAAATTCAAGGCAAAGCTTCTCAATCAAGAAGTGACAGATTAAAAACTGAATTTTATTAGAGGCTTATTTAAAGTTTAGTTAGTTAAAGTATAGTATAGTTCACCTTGTTTTCTTTCCACAGTGCAACACTGAATTCCAAAATAAATGATCCCTAAGTGCACAGATCTTCTAAAGAAGGTTAAATCTTGTAAGTAGTTAAAAGAACCTTAAATAGGCACTGGACTACATTGTTTGCATGGACACCACATCAATGTGAGGTTCTTACTTCTGTTTCAGAAGCCACCATCTAATAGTAAATGTAAGCTAGTGGAACCTAGACTAAATGGCATCTCCATAAGAGAAGGTTACGTTCACTGTGATTGGAAATTCAAGCAGGTAGATATTTGTGAACCATGCAGGGAGAAAGATACATAGGGAGAGATAGCTATGTATCTTATAGAGAGAGGATAAAGGTAGATTTAACCATATATCATATTGAGAGAGGTGTTTGGGGTGAGAAAGCCATCTATCTTATAGAGAAGAACAAAGGGAGAGAGAACTGTATTTGTTATAGAGAGAGCTGCAATGAGAGGAGAGAATGTTGTGTATCTTATAGAGAGAGTGAGCATAGGGTAGAGGCAATTGTACTCCTTATAGCCATTTATCTTATTAGAGAGACACTCAAGGGGAGAGGCTGCTGCATATCAGAAGAATTAACAATGGAAGAAACAGCTGTATATCTTATAAAGAGAGGCACAAGGGAGAGACCGCTGTGTATCTTATACAGAGAGAGAGAGAGAGAGAGAGAGAGAGAGAGAGAGAGAGAGAGAGAGAGAGAGAGAGAGAGAGATAGGCAAGGTGAGACTTTGCAGTGTATCTTACCTGCACCTGTTTAAGATACAATAGGTAACCTCTGAGATCTCTCTTGTATTCTTAAGAAATATCTGTGTATCTTATAGAGAAAGAACATGTCCCTACTAATTTCAATATTTAATATTGATCAAAGCAGAAGAAAGTCACAAGGTTGTTGACATAGTATCGAGTGTTCTACGAGTTAGCATTGTGACCTAGAAACGCTTGTCTATTGAGTTTCAAAGAGAGAGATGTAAACTTTATAATGTGATAATAAAGTGGTTTGCCCCCATCACTACCGTATATATTATTAATCATACATATACAGGAGTATACAGATTATTGCCATTTAGGTTTTGTATCGTTTACCTTGAAAGCTCTTGGAACATCTTGTAGTGCTTTAATGATAGTGTGTCGCACTGTAGCTGTAGGTGGGACGTATCTTCATTTGTCTCCCAGAGGTGTTTTGGGA
The DNA here is from genome assembly GCA_038501925.1 of Xenopus petersii. Taxonomy (NCBI): domain Eukaryota; kingdom Metazoa; phylum Chordata; class Amphibia; order Anura; family Pipidae; genus Xenopus; species Xenopus petersii. Next base: position 8,368,882 of record CM076688.1, read on the forward strand.
TTTCTATAATCTACAAAAGGAAGGAGTAATCTTTTGGACTACAGTCTATGAAGAAGTTGGATTTTTCTGCCATAAGCAGGAGGCATCTGTAGGAACCTAGAGTAGGAGGCCTCAGTAGGGAGAAGGCATAACATTAAATATATGATGGACACTTTAGAGGAAGTTATGGAAAGGGGCCTCCTCATTGAAGGCATGCAACTAATCACATAATATCTATTGTCATAGAACTGTATGGACTCATGGGTAGGCCCCCAAGGTAGTGTCCTGTCCTGTCACTTAGACTGGTGGTGTGCCACTATTCAAAAAGGGATCCTGTTAGCCTCAAAACTATAGGCCAGTTAGTCTGACGTCCGTGGTAGCAAAGCTTTTCGAAGGGTTAATAAAGGATAAGATACTGGACTTCATAGCAAATCATAATACTATGAGTGTGAGCCAGCAAGGTTTTATGCGTAAAAGATCTTGCCAGACTAACTTAATTTCTTTTTAGGAGCAGGTGAGCAGGGACATCGAGTCTGAGATGGCAGTGGATGTGATTTACTTAGACTTTGCTAAAGCATTTGATACAGTACCACACAGAAGGTTACTGGTTAAATTAAGGAATGTTGGCCTGGAACATAGTATTTTTGATTAGTTTTCTTTATCAGGACCAAGGTTACAAACCACCATAGTAGCAATGTTTCATCTCATTTTCAAACCTTTTAATTGAATGTACTGCTAGTTGTGACATATCCCTATATCATCATTTGAAAGGCAATCAGCTGGGCACAGAACTTTGGGGTTAATGAGAATACAACAGATTGAGGTGAACTCGGGCCTGGACAACATTGTAAAGTTATCAGTTAGGTTGTAGGACAAATAAGTACTTTCTACTCTTTAAGGTCTTTGATTTTTTTTTTTATAGTGAGACCAGAAATACATATTTAAAAGTCAGTGCAATGGCCTAGTCATTTATCCATGAATATGTTTCTGTGTTACTAGGCTCAGGAGGACTGTAAGTTTAAGAACCAGGGATTGGCGAGGGCAGGTTGTGTGAACAGATACGAGTTGCAAAGGTTGGCGCTGCATCAACTGATGGTGGTAATACATTTGAATGGGTAAATGGTCAAACCAGGAGTGCATAAATGAAACTCCTCTTAACCTGTTTAGGCCTGGTGTGTAACCAATTTTCCATACCCAATATCTTATAGTATGTAAAAGTTCCCAAACCCTAACAGAGATTTGTTTGTCATTGTAGGTACTTTTCTCCATATAATGATGGAAAGTTAAACACTACCCACAACCCATCAAATAAAGTATATGTACCCAGCAAGTATTCCTCTGTAGGTGTCCATCTACATCATCTCAGCAGACAATCAACCCATCTTTGAAGAATATGGGCATAGAGGTTCTGTTTTCACTCCATAGGAGCTGGATATATTGGTCTTCTTAAAATCCCATATTATTTAGAACTAGGTTCATAACAAGCCTCCTACTGCCACTCAGATCTGAGGAGTGACACAGATCTACGTGTTGTAATTAACTTCCATACAACAGTACTGACCTTCACCTAAGCAACTACACTATGAAGCACCTTAGGCATAGGGAAATATATAGCTAAATCAGTAGATTTTTACATTTAGAGGATTTTAAGGTGGCACTCAGCACTTTTTATTGCAAGCTGCCAATAAAACGGCAACTAAGCAGACCTGAAAGGGAACTGCAGTGTATACTTCCTCGGATGAAGGCCCAGCTGTGATTGGCCAGCCACATCTTATTGTGATTCTGGGGAAGGCTCACCAGGACACAGCCACTGTTCAGTTGTAACACAGGTCCTATAAGGTTTGCAAACGTAATCCAAAAGAATTTATTTGCCAGCAATATGGATTTATGCAGCTGGGTTACCATCAAGTACAATGTACTGTCATTATTATAGTGATACTGAGAAGTATCCACTAAGAAGTGGGTTTTTCAGTTCATATCTGAATGAGGTATATGGCACTTTAAGATCATTAAATATCTCAGACACAAGACATGAAAGAAGTCAAACCACCGAGCCATTGTTGAGTAACATGCCCCAGTATTCTACAGGAACAGATGATCAGAGGTCCATAGCGTAGACACTCATATGTACACAGTTTCTTTATGGAGAGTTATTGGAGAGTCATCTTGAAAGCATTTAACAGCAGTATCATCTTCAGTTCAGTTGAGTCGTAGAGAATATGTACATAAGGCACCATTTTTTAATTTCTAGGCCAGGTGCAAAGTGCACAAAATATGAAAATGCCATGTATTTTGTACTTTATATCTTTATACCTTGTAGCACAAGCGGTTTAGCAGGGCTACAGACTTCTTCTATGGCTACTTTAGGTCATTACATATCTCAGACAAAAGATATTCTATATGTCCTCATTAAATATGTCAAACCATAGGCCCATTGTCGAGTAACATGTCCCAGTATTCCACAGGAGCAGATAACCAGAGTATTGTAGACAAAGTGCACAAAAGCGTTGAAGTTCCATGTTATTTGTACCCTGTAGCACAGGTTGCAAGACTATGGACTCCAGAAGACTACAAGAGTTGTGTATTTTCTATAAATACAGCTTTGGTAGTGCTGTGTACTGTGAGTAGTGTTTTAGGGTAGTACATGAGTATACCCTTTGACCCATCATTAACATGCCAAAGTGAGTGACATGAAAGCAATATGCTGGGAACCCTGAACTTACCACTTGCCTATGAGAAGACTCCCTTGCATTCAAGACCATGTACATTGAATTTGCATCTGGCACAAGATGTCAAGCACAAAAAATGTCTATGGGTGCTGTTATTTAGCAATCGTGTCCCAAGGGATGTCAAATGTGCATACAGTTTTGAGAGGTCTTGCTATTGCTCTTGTGGAATTAGTAAATGAGCCCTATAGACTTCTACATTCACATCCTATGAGACATTTCTAAAGAGACCACCCACTTGAAAATTCCCATCCTCTCTAGGCTGTAGTGATATTTGTGTTCCAAAAAGAAAGTGCAGCAGGGGAGGATTCCGCTATTCACTTGAATAGGACATTGGCGTTAACGCAAGTTGTCTTTTCACCTTTGTACAGGATGCAACTTACCAAACGTTTGTAAACGTGGGCATGGCAAACCAGAAGCTTGATGGAATCTGCTAATTCTTTGGGTGGGGGCAAATAATATATTTTTCGAAAGATTAAAAAATAAATTAAATAAAATTAAATATTGTGTAAACATGAACCTACTTCATAAGTATAGAGCACCTGTATTTGGCACCAATGTATCCTTGAAAGCACCATGCTTTACCCTTTGTACCCCTTAGACCTTGCACTTGCAACCAGGCATTGATAAATTGGTTCCTGATGAGGACACTAATGCTAAACCCATACGGCCTAAGTGGACCCATGTGGTGGGATTAACCCTCATACAGTCCCAACATAGAGAAGCAGGAACCTCTAAATGAAGGCTGGTGAGCATGGTGGAATTATTGGGTAGAATTAAATAAATGGCGGTTGCCAGTTACTCCCTCTTTTAATAACTGAAATAGTCTGCATGTCTGTTGTGGATTCTACAACTGTTAGTTTGTTAAAAAAATGTGTAATTTCTAGAAGAAACATTTGGGTTAAAACCTTACTACCAGCAATCCACCTATCATATTGGTTTTTATCGGCATTGTCTCCCACCAAATGCCTGCAATACAGTGTTTTATTAACATAGTTACATTTTAACTAACCCTACCCCCGTTGCATATCTTATACATGGTCCCATTTCAAAACGAGTCTACTTTTTGAAGGTCTGAGGCTTGGACCTAGTCTATCTTCTACTTGTTTCAGCTTAGTGTCAACTAAACAAAATATATTGGTGCTTAATACAACTCTATGCACAAATAACCTGCAATTGAGTAGTTTATTTAATGGACATTAGGGATCAAGCTGCACCCCCGAGAAGAAAAAAAAGCAAAGGTGCAGATAGGGCAAAGAATTGGGTGGGACCGTTGTTTTGTGTGAGAAGAGCAAGTCACATGGAAATCCCGGTACCACAGTTGGACGATTTCACGCATTGCACATGTCTCCAGCGCAGCAAGTAACTGTCTGCCCAGGCAAAGCCGTCAACCTCACAGTCTTGCATGTCGAATCAGAGGCACAAAATTTTACGTGTTCTATTCAAGAAAAAAATAAGATACAAGATGCAAAAGCAGTTTTAGTTGTTTTGACTAGAAGAACAATGATATGTACCTCCATAAGTAATAAAAGACGCTAATTTTGCCCAGGCGCAGTAACCCATAGTAACCAATAAGATGTTTGGGTAAATGTAGTGCCTTTTATGACATGATCCCCATAGGCTCTATACACACAGAATCCAACAAGGAAGTGCCTCTCCCCTATATACACACATACAATTAATCAAAATATTTCAGGTTGAAACTGTGCCACTTACTTTTTAGTGATTTTATTGTTAAGCATTTGGTATCCTCCTTTGCACAGTCTTGTGTCAACTTTATTCCATTCTCTTGTAAATTCACACACTTCAGTGCTTCTCCTGAGAAGAGAAATGAGAGAACAGGCAGAGCTGAATGTATGAGAAGTGAGAGAGTAGGGATGGGGGTGTCTATGCAATAAGCTTTATCAAACCTGGAAACGTACTAACAGGAATATGTGGGATGGGTGGGGGGTTGTTTACACAGAGCTCATTGTTTCCATAAATACTCTTGTATACAGGGTAAAGAAGGTGATCCATAGTGTAAGACAATGTGGACAATGCTCAACGATACCAATCCGCTTGTTGTAGAGACAGGTACATACTGCTAGTCCTACTACCAGGGTCCCACATAACTCAAAAGGAAAACACACAGCTGTCTTTTTGCCTCTAGAATTTCCTTCCCAGCAAGGAATTTAAATTTAAAATAAAATAACCTGCTTTGAGACCACTGGGTACAACATCAAAAGTGGTGGTAAGCAATCTGTTGCTTGAAAGCCACTGGTGTGCAAAGGATGTGATACAAGGGTAGTGAAACAACTTCCAGGCTTTTAGTCCAAATAAGGAAAGGGGGGGCACACAGTTCTGTCTTTTTTTGGATTCTTCATGGTGCTGGGGGTGGATGTTCCTGAGGGTCAAAGAGGCCTCTGTAAGTTGAAGGCAAGACCCTAAGGTAGGCCTGATACCTTTGTGAGAAGACTTGGGTGAATTTGACCCGTTTCATTTTGGCAAAAATTCGCTGCCGCAAAATGTCACCAACACCCATTAAAGTCTATGGGTGTCCAAAACATTTTTTCGCACGGCGAATATTTTTTGCTGTGCGTCTTTTTTTTTTTTTTGCCGTGCGATGCCATATACATCTATGGGCGTCATTTCTGCGGTGAAACAATTCGAAAAAATGTGCCCATCCCTATTTGTGAGTTATAAAGAGCAGCTTTATGCTCCACTGAGAAGGTTTACTGTGGGTAGTTCCCCAGCTGAAACCATGTTTAATCCCCTATTGTGCACAGAAAGAACAGCTACGGTCAATCTAGCCCAGTGATCCACAACCAGTGGCTCGTGAGTAACATGTTGCTCACCAACCCTTTGGATGTTGCTCCCAGTGGTCTCAAAGCAGGTGCTTCTTTTAAAATTCTTGGCTTGGAGGCAAGTTTTGGTTGTACAAAACCAAGTGTCCTGCCAAAAAGAGCCTCCTATAGGCTAGCAGTTCACCTTGAGGTGGCTTATTTGGCACCCAAGGAACCTTTTCATGCTTGTGTTGCTCCCCAACTCTTTTTACATTTGAATGTGACTCACAAGAGAAAAAGGTTGGGGACCCCTGCTCTAGGGGGTTACACGAAGATTTTCCTCCTAAAAATCCTACAGCTACCCCACCATTATAGCTTCTCAAATTAGCACAAAGCTGCTCTTTCAACCCCCAACTTCTCTAAGGCATCAGGCCTACCTTAGTGTCCCAGCTTCACCTTACCATGGCCTCTTTGGACCTACTAAACTCTTACAACTCTTACTAACTATAAAAATGCAACTCCGTGATGTTTGACACAACGTGAATATTTGATGTACCAAGTGAGGCACCTTCTTGCAAGTTATTGTCTTCATTGAAATACTGTTCCTGTTATTCCACACAGATGTGTTCAGGAAAAGAAACTGAAGAATGAAGAACATCATTCCAAAATTACTGACCAGGGAAGTGTGAGAGCATGATAAAGGCTAATGAACCCTCTCATTTTCGTATTACCAGGATTCTACACCATAGGTAGAGTTCATAACCCATAGCCTATAACAGTTGGATCCAATAGAAATCCCATCTCTCTCAGTCACTGACAGGGAATATGTAACAACCCTATTTTGGGGCCCACCAATTGCTTGGGCTAAAACATACAACTGCTAATGCGCCTTTTCAAATATAATTTGTTTCAATTTTTACACCAATATCCTAATAAAAACAAAATGAACTTACCAAGAGTAATGACACAAATGAGAAAGAAGATGATGGCGTAACGCATTGTGTGCATCAAGGTTTCAACCGATCACAGGTTTCTGTTCAAGAAGAGAACAATTCAAGGCAAAGCTTTCAAAGTCGGGCAGGGAAACGGATTATATCAGATAAGGAAAGTCTTAATGTGGGGAAAGTGAAAAAACATATACATTTCACATTGTTTTGTTCTCCAAATGCAACGTTGTTTACAGGATTGTGTGTCTATTGCGTCTGGGGCAAAATGGGCATAAATATGGAGGGATCTTATAGTGTATCTTATAGAGAGAGAGGTGTGTATCTTATAGAGAGAGACACAAGTAAAGAGATTGCTGAGAGAGAGAGAGAGAGACATTGAAGTGTATTTTACAGAGAGAGACAAGAGGACAGATAGGTCCTGAAATGACACCACCTGAATAAGATACAATAAGTAACCACCGAGATTCTGGTGTTCTTAAGAAAGAAATACCTGTGTATCTTATATAGAGATACTGTTTCCCTAATAATGTCAATATTTAACACTGAAGCAGAAGAAAGTCACAAGTTAACATACAAGTTAAACAAGAAACGCGTGTCTATTGCGTCTCAGAGAGAGAGACTTTATAATGTGCTTAATGACTTTTCCTTATCACATTGCGGATATATTAGTTAATCATAGTGTCTTGACAGGAGTTTACATAATGTAGCCATTTAGGCTTTGCAGCAGTTTACCTTGGAAGGTTTTGGAACCTTTTTTTAGTGATTTAATAATAGTGTGTCTGGATGTAGTGCTTTGAAATAACCCCTTTGTAACATGGCCTGTACCCTGTAGGGTCTTGCATCTTCGTTTGCCCCCAGAGCTATTTTGGGTTTTCTATAATCTACAAAAAGAATCGAATCCCAAAGTACTTCCCCTTTGAACTACAATCTAAGAAGAATTTGGATGTAGCTGGACAGCCGTTAGTAGCAGGAGGCCTGAGTAGGAACCTGAGGTAGGAGGCCTCAGTAGGAACCTGATGTAGGAAGCCTGAGTAGAAACTTGAGGTAGGAGGCCTCAGTAGGAACTTAAGGTAGGAGGCCTCAGTAGGAACCGAGTTAGGAGGCCTCAGTAAGGAGAAAGCATAACCATGTTGGAATGTCTTATGTGCAGAGTATGATGGACACCTTAATGGAAGCCAGAGGGGAGGGGCCGTCTGATTGAAGGCATGTAACAAATCACATAATATCTATTATAATAAAACTCTCTAGACTGAATGGAGTCCAAAGGGTAGGCCCCAGGGTAGTGTTTAGTCTTTAAGAAGCAGACTGAAATATCCTGATATGCTGGGGGCAGACCCTACCTCTGTTAATCTTGAGGGGCCCAGTAGAGTGAAACAGTCACATATAACAATGCTCTACCTGGAGAGCAGCAGGAGCTTCAAATATTCAATTATTCTACAGCTACAAGTATTTGTAAATATCAAATAGTTTTCTCTTATCGTTATCTTATCATTAGTTTATAGACAGGGTTCTAAGAAGCTTTTCTTTCAGAAACAAAAGTTTAATACTTTGTAAGAATATTTAGATTTGAAGACCAAACCTTCAATTCAACCTCTGAAAAAGTTATTGTATTGTATTGTATAATGGCACTGTCCCTGCTTCCAATCTGGAAATAAAAGAAGACCTTTCTTGATCTTCTTGGAGGAAAGTTTCTGGCCACACTTGGACGAGCAACAAAAAGAGCTGAGAGACTCAAGTAATCTCATATTAAAGGAGAGATTTTGTGTAAAAAATAAGAATGTACCAGTGCGTTATACTCATTTAGATATAGAAGAATTGTGCTTAAAAAAGTATTGTTTCAGGCTGATTTGTTGAATATTTCTGCAAAAACCCTAATAATCCCTCCCTTCTCTTCCCCTTCCTGCTCCTTGAATTCCCGGCGGCTCTCAGCTCACTGAACTGTAGGACAGGAACCAATCAGCAGCTAGCAGGACCTGATAGGGAACTGAAGCCTGTCTGTGCTTGTGTGACTGCAGGGCTGTGATTGGCTGGGAGGGACCATTAGGACACACTCACCCCTCATTTTAAACACAGACAGTGACCAGAGAACATCCATATGGAGCTCCAATAAAGGAGGTATTTTTAAAGACAATATTCGTTTTTAGCAACATGTAAAAGCAACATCATATATTACTTATAATTGCCTACAAAATTTGTGTTTTATCATTTATTCTATATGTCTCCTTTAAAACTGCTTTTATTAGGACCAAGGTCATAGACCACCATAAGCAGCAATATTTCATTCCAATTTCAAACCTAATTAAATGTACTGCTGGCTGTTACATCTACTTATCTAGAACATAAGTCATGCACAGGGGCACAAAGCTCTGCAGTTGCTGAGAAAGAAACTGGTCAGGAAAGCTTGGCGGTGACTTGTGGGAGAATCCATGTTTGATACAGTTTCATTGGCGTAGCTTTGGGGTGAAGCAGTGCTATGAGGGGCATACAAGAGATATTTATCTTTAATAAGATGTCAAAATCATATACTGTATATTACACTCAGGAGAACATGTACAAAAGCCCAAGATAATGAAACATCCAGCTTCTCAAGGTGTCTCCAAAAGCTCCATAACTTTTCTGCATTTTTTTGGCCCATTCCCTGATGATGGTGGCATTTCTGCTTGCCCTTGTTAGTAACTTTGATGTGCTTCATGAAAAAGCCATTAAGGCATAATTCATTGTTACGTGGGGTTTCAGGGTCATATAGTGACTCAGGCCACATAAACTGTTGTAACACCCTTTTGGCCACCCTCCTAGTGCCAAGGTTGTACCGTCTTACCAATTACCAATGCAAGTCCTGAGTCTCCTTTGCAGGGTGACATGTTACTGGGAATTACCTCTCTTGACAGTGCCTTCACCTAATGGAATACCTGCAGATGGCCACATTAGGAAAACAGTAATACACACACAGTGCTGTATAACATTATCAACTTTGTGCAAGATTAAAGGCAAAGTAAACATATGCATTCACATAGTATGACCCACTACCCTGGGGAACCTGTGACAGTCCTATCCTGGCACCCCCCTGCCAGGTAAAGTCCTGCACTACTCCTTTGGCAGATAAAGAGTCTCATTCCCTTTTCGCCAAAGAGCACCATCATCCCCAGGTAGCGCTACCTGCCCAAACACCTTTCCTGCTGGGCAAGGTTTATGCTCCCATGTGGCAGGCACACACAAAGCCTGTATCACAAGAGGAGACACGCTCGTTCCTTTCCTCTACTCTCCCACAGGCAAACTCACCTGGGGGCTCACACAGAGCTGGAACAGGCATCCACGTGATGACATCCTCAGAGGCTCCAGGCTCTCTTAGCTGAGCACACACTTGCTTTATCCTCCAGCTGAACTATAGCTCCCAGCACTGTCCACAACGTGAGCATACAAAGTTCAGGTTTTGCATTTAGGAGCTTCAGACCCTCCTGCCGCACCCCAGCCATCCAGAGCTCCTGCCCCTACAACTTTGCAGCAGTCTCTGTCCACCCTCTCTCAGTGAAAGTGAAAGCAGGAATGTCTGTGAGCAAATGGCTCTCCTATATATACAAAGGTTGTGCAGAAGCAACACCTTGTGACACCCTCCGGTATTTGCCAGACAAACTGCATAAGGAAAAGGGCTCCGGCCCCTCCCAAGACTCTAGGTAGACCCTGTAACTCACAGGCAGGGCATTTACACCATGTGGTTCAGACCATAGGGGAATTAACCCTAAGGGTCCCTACACTGAATACATATTTTAAATTGTAGAGGGCCCCACTTTTCAACCAGAGATAGGGGACCCTGACCATCAATGTTTTTTTTTTTACTTGTAGTGGGCCCTGACCACTAATGATCTTTATTTAGGTACGGGCCATGGCCACTTTTTTTTTTACTTGTAGGGAGCCTTGTTAGGAATCTCCTGGTCACCAATTACGCTGTTTGATGTGGTGGAAGGCTTAATAATCCTTTGTCCAGAAGTGTTTTTACTGTTTTAGAGCCCATGTCTGTGTGGCCTTTGTACAGTTGGGGCGGGGGGTCCCAGAAAATTACGTTGTACGGGACCGCATGAGGGTGGGCTTGGTTGCCCTTTTATTGGCCACCACTGGGATCAAATCAGTATTTGGAAAGGGTGGGAGCTACAACATGGAGTTGTATTAACTAGTATGGCAGAAAGAAGGGAAAGTTGTGCCTCACCACAAAATTCATAAACAATTCATATGAATTGTGTGGTCACAGCCTCATTGCACTCCCGCTTAATCATTTTTGTGGTGGACACAAATTTCCCTTTATTGCCATACCATTTGCACTTGGTTCCTTTTCATCCAAGAACATTTTACTCTGTATTTTGAACCTCATTTTTAATCTGGTGCAAGATACAAAGCATAGAATATGTGTCTCAAGGGATACAATTTTAACTGCTGTTGCTCCTGATCTCTGTAGCAGCTAATATATTATTTTGGAAAAAATCAAATAAAAATTTGGACCCTAACCATGGTACAGTTGTTGTCTTGGGTCATGTTCTGCAACCAAGATTCTGCAAACACGAACCTACATGGTAAGTATGGAGCACCTGTATTTTGGACCACTGTATACATGAAAGCACTATGGTTTACTATTTTTGCTCCTTAGACCTTTAGCATTTGCAACCAGGCATTCATAAATAAGCCTCAAAGTGTCATATTTGTTTCTGATGAGGTCACTAACGCTAAACCTGTAGGCCCTAAGCGGACCAATGTGGTAGGCTTCACCCCCATACAGACCCAACATAGAGATTGAGAAAACTCTAAATGGTCCTGGATGAGGGTTGGTGAGGGTGGGGAATTATTAGACAGAACCAAATGAGAGTAGGCTTTCCTCCCAACTGTCTCCTTTAATAACTGAAAACTGTTGTCAATGACACCACTGTTAGTTTGATAATAATGTGTGATTTCTAGAAGAAACATTTATGTGGAAACCTTACTACCAGCAATTCATCTTTCATATTAGTTTTCACGGGCATTGCCCCACCAAAATCCTCTAGTGGTGTGTATATTAATTTTTATATCTTATACATGTATCTATAGTAATAAGTCAAATCAACTGGACTTGCTGTCATTATTTTTTTCCTTGAAGACATTTCGCTAGTCATCTGACTGGCTTTCACAATTCATAATTAATTAAGAAAGCCAGTTGGATGACTAGTGAAATGTCTTCAAGGAAAAAGAAAATACAGCAAGTCCAGTTGATTTGATTTATTACTATAGACATACCATGGATGAATGAGAACCTTCACAGACATCTTCTACATTGTCCCATTTCTGAACATGTCTACTTTTAGAAGAACTATGGCTTGGACCTAGTTTATCTCTTTCCCATTAACTAAACAAACTGTGTATGTACTTGATACAACTCTACGCACAAATGACCTGCAGTTGAGTGCTTTATTTAATGGATATTAGGAATCAAGCTACACCCTAGTATCTATAGGAGAGTGGACAGAAGGGAAAGGAGGAGAGAGGAGAGGATAAATGTTTTGGTAGGGCCATTGCTTCATGTGAGAAGAGAAAATCCCGGCATCTCCATTGGAAGAATCATCTCAAGCATTGCACATGTTTCCTTCGCAGCATGTAATCTTTTCCCCAGGCAAAGACATTATTTTCATAGTCGTACATGTTCGATCAGAGGCACAAAACTTTAAAGTTTCTATTGAAGAAAAAATATGGGACAATATTTAGACAATGCAAAAGCAGTTTTAGAGTTTTGAGTAGAAGAACAATGATACGTCGGCACTATACACAACGGATTCATCAGGTCAATATCTCACCCCTAAATACACACAGATTCCAGAAAATTCCAGGTTGAGACTGTGCCACTTACTTTTTAATGAGCTTAAAGTTAAGCATTTGGTATCCTCCTTTGCACACTCTTGTGTCATCTTTATTCCATTCACTTGTAAATTCACACATTTCAGTGCTTCTCCTGAGAAGAGAGATAGAAAGGAGAAAATAGGCAGATATCAATGTACGAGACGTTGTTTACATGCTCTTTCATGATACAAGAACACTTTTGGGTTGATCTACTGCTTTCATTCAAAAACATGGTTTATGGATTTTTTGTTATACTAGATAGTACACAACAGTTTTTATTTTCCAAATTCCAGGCTATTTAGTGACATTGCTGGGGGAGAATATGGCAGCAAACCAGAATACTCTTTCGAGTTAAACCCTATGTATAATAAAGCCCAAAAGAAAGGTATTAGATAAGATTGAGTAGAGGTCTGTTTATACAGAGGTCAGTGTTTCAATAAATACATGGGCTAAAATCTGTTAAAGGCATAACATCAGCATATAATTGCCAATTTTTATTGAAAACATTTTTTACAAATATGTCTGTATTTTGGGGGACATGTATAGTTGTGTGTGAAACCTTTCAAATGTTCTATATTTTTATATGAATATGACCTAAAACATCATAAGATTTTTCTGTATATGAAAAAAAACTAGTTAAACAAATGAAACAAAAAAATATATTTTGTTGTGTATTTATTGAAAAAAAAGTTATCCGATTACATCTATGTGTGGCAAAATTAAGTGAATCTTGCTCTCAGTATTTGGTGTCACCCCCTTCTGCAGCAATAACTACAACTAAATGTTTACGGTAACTGTAGTCCTGCACATCAACACGGGGGAATTTTATCCCATTCCTCCATACAGAACAGTTTCAGCTCTTGGATATTGGTGGGTTTCCTCACAGTAGGTCTTTCCACAACATTTCAATTGGATTAAGGTCAGGACTTTGACTTTGCCATTTATTCTTCTTTAACCATTCTTTGGTAGAACGACTTGTTTGTCTAGGATCGTTGTCTTGCTGCATGACCCACAGATTAGACAGATGTCTTGATATTTTCCTTTAGAATTCTCTGGTAAAGTTCAGAATCCATTATTCCATCAATGATTGCAAGCTGTTCAGGCCCAAACCAAAACACCACCCACCAAGTTTCATAGATAGTGCAAGATTCTTAGGCTGGAATGCAGTGTTTTTCTTTCTCCAACTGCTCCTCATTTAAGCCAAAAAAGTTCTATGTTTGGCTTTATCCCTCCACAAAACAATCTTCCAGTATCCTTCTAGTTTGTTCACATGATATTTAACAAACTGTAGATGGTCAGCAATATTTTTTGGGGAGAGCAGTGACTTTCTTCTTGCTACCCTGCCATACACACCATTGTTGTTCAGTGTTCTTCTGATGGTGTATAGGTTCTTATTCCCTCTAGATCCTCCAAATGACTTTGAAGTCTGACTCTTCAACAGGTTAGTAGAGTAGCCATCTCCACTGCAGTAACATGAAATATCACAGAAACCGGAGAGTCTTCAAAATGTGGGTTTATTTTATCACAGTGCTGTGATAAAATAAACCCACATTTTGAAGACTCTCCGGTTTCTGTGATATTTCTTCTTTCTTCTGATGGTGGACTCATAAGCATCAACATTCGCCAATGTGAGATAAGTCTTCAATTGCTTAGAAGTTACCCTGGGTTTCCTTGTAACCTCTTGGACAATTAAACGTTTTCCAGTTGGGGTTATCTTTGATGGTCAACCATTTCTAGGTAGGGTAACATCGGTCTTGAATTGCTCCATTTCTACACAATCTGTCTGAATGTTGATTGGAGGAGTCCAAACTCTTTAGAGATAGTCTTGTAACCTTTTCCAGCCGTATGGGCATCAACAACTCTTTTTCTCAGGTTCTCAGACGTCTTGTTCAAGCCATAATACACATTCACAAATGTATTGTATGTGTGACCAGGCTTTGCTGAATCCCTGTTATTTAAATAAAGCTTACACCTGATTGTCATTCCATTGACTGTATACACCAGACTCATCTTCAAATTACATAATTCTAAGGATTCACTTACTTTTGCCACACAAAGATATGTTATTGGATCTTTTTTTATTCAATACATTATCAAACATAATAATTATTGTTTCATTAGTTTAATTAGATTTCCTTTATCTCCTTTAAAGACTTGGTTGTAAATCAGATGCTGTCTAGCTTATCTTATAAATATATAGAACATTTTAAAGGTTTTACAAACTTTCACACACACAACTGTATCTAAAATCTCGACCATAAATCAGGACACAGATGCCATTTTGAGCCAGTGAAAAAAAGAGCCAGTCACATGTTTTAAAGAGACACCCTTCCACCTGGAAGATAATAAGCTGGTTGTGTACTTTTCAAATGTAATTTGTTTCCAAATCAACAATTTTAACACCAATATCCCAATAACAACAAAAAGAACTTACCAAGAGTAATGACACAAACAAGAAAGAAGACGATGGCGTAACGCATTGTGTGCCTCAAGCTTTCAACCAATCAGAGGTTTCTGTTCAAGAACAGAAAAATTCAAGGCAAAGCTTTCATTCAAGGGAAAAATGGATTTTATGTGGGATAAAGCAAAAAAAGCAAATATACTATGCAATGTGTTTTCTTCCCCAAATGCAACATTGTTTCCAAGAATTCAGGCATTATTGGGTAATGGGGGCCAACACAAAATACAAGCAGAATTTTATGAATCCTTAACTGAGAAGGATCTAGGGGTTGGGGAGTATAATTACAAAAATTTTAACTTTGATCCAAAACCCTGTGTGTGAGCACCCGATCAATGACAGATATTAGGTATCCAGACTCCAGTAGTGTATCTTATAGAGAGAGACACAAGGAGAGAGATGTGTATCTTATAGAGAGAGGCACAAGGGAAGAGAGACACAAGAGGAGAGAGAGACACATAGGAGAGAGATTTGTATCTTATAGAGTGAGACACAAGGGGAGAGAGAGATGTGTATCTTATAGAGAGAGACACAAGGAGAGAGAGAGATGTGCATCTTATAGAGAGAGACACAAGGGGAGAGAGAGATGTGTATCTTATAGAGAGAGACACAAGAGGAGAGAGAGATGTGTATCTTATAGAGAGAGACACAAGAGGAGAGAGAGATGTGTATCTTATAGAGAGAGACACAAGAGGAGAGAGAGATGTGTATCTTATAGAGAGAGACAAAAAGGGAGAGATGTGTATCTTATTGAGAGAGAAACAAGGGGAGAGAGAGAGATGTGTATCTTATAGAGAGAGACACAAGGAGAGATATGTGTATCTTATAGAGAGAGAGACACAAGGGAAGAGAGACACAAGAGGAGAGAGAGACACAACAGGAGAGAGATGTGTATTTTATAGAGAGAAACACAAGTAAAGACATTGCTGTTTTTCTTATTAGAGAAAGTCTCAAAGGAGAAATTGCTGTGTATCAGAAAAATAATGAATTGAGGAAACATCTGTATACCTTATACAAGAGATACAAAACAGAGAGATTGATGTTTATCTTATACAGTAAATATATTCTGACTCCCTTTCTAAGCATTGAAAGTGGGATTTCTTCAATTCATCAAGTTGTCTTGAGATAGCAATAACTTACAACCTCAGGAGTGTCAGCAGACAGTTGAACTCAAATGGAATGGCATCTTGAAGATCTCTGAGTAGTTTATTTTAAACTGTGAGGATCTTGACAGCAGTGAACATTCAGAAAGGTCAAAAGCCACCTGATAAGCAAATCAAATTCTTCTGAAACTGTGATGTCGAGTCCACTAATTATGGTCTTCAAGGTGGATTTCCAGCCTCTGTAATTTTCAGGTTTGTCATCAAACTTAGTGAGGCCTGTCTTAGTAATTTACTTGCAAAGCTTGTATTTAGCAAACTGTGACAAGTCCGCATTTCCAGACCTTGGATTTATGGCTTCAGCTGAAAAAAGACTAGTGAATAAGAATTCAACTTTGGTGCTGGTTCAGACTTCATAGATGTGTTGAGTTGCAGCTGTGGAGGAGTGTGGTAGATTTGCAGTAACTCATTATTCCCATTGTAAGGGAGATGCTCTGGTATTTCCATTCCAGTGCTCATAGCAACCATGAAACAAATGATGCATGTGTAACATCATCATTTATTTCATCATCATTTATTTATATAGCGCTGTCAAGATACGCAGTGCTTTACTGCAGTTATAGCAAACAGGGAATAAATGGTGGATAACAGACAAGGATTACAGAATACAATAGGGTTTACAAACTAAAAGGTTAGGGTATAATTGAGACATTAGGATTGTATAAACAATTTGTCATTTTTGATACAGCAATGATTAATTAAGGTACATCGAATAGGCCTCTTTAAACAGATGGGTCTTTAAGGAGCGCTTGAAAGTTTGGAAGGAAGGAGAAAGTCTGACAGCTTGTGGCAGAGAGTTCCAGAGAAAAGCAGAAGCCCGAGAGAAGTCTTGTAGGTGAGAATGGGCAGAAGTGATCAGAGGAGAAGTGAGGCGAAGATCAGAAGCAGAGCGTAGGTTTCGTGAAGGAGAGTATTTGGAGATTAGAGATGAAATATAGGGAGGGGTTTCATTATTAAGGGCCTTGAATGTGAGTGTAAGTAATTTGAATTTGATTCTAGAAGAGATTGGGAGCCATTGAAGGGACATACATATGGGAGCAGCTGATGTTGAGCGGCGAGCTAGATAAATGAGTCTAGCGGCCGCGTTTAGAACAGATTGGAGTTGTGAAAGGTGACTTGTTGGAATACCTGTGAGGAGTAAGTTGCAGTAATCAAGGCGGGAGATGATGAGAGACTGAATCAGTGTTTTAGTTGATTCTGAACTGAGATAGGGTCGCATTCGAGCAATGTTGCGCAGTTGAAAGATTTTGCAAGTGTTTGAATGTGTGGTGAAAAAGACAGATGAGAGTCTAAGATGACTCCTAGGCAGCGTGCCTGTCATGACATATATATATAAAGAACGAGAGAGAGAGAGAGACAAGAGGACAGATAGCCAGGTCTTGAAATGACTTACCTGTATAAGATACAATAAGTAACCACAGAGATTCTGGTGTTCTTAAGAAATACCTGTGTATCTTATAAAGAGATAGCTTCCCTAATAATATCAATATTTAATATTGAAGCAGAAGATAGTCACAAGTTGACATACAAGTAGGTATTATGACCAAGAAACGCAGTGTCTATTGCGTCTCAGAGAGAGATGTCAACACTTTATAATGTGCTTAATGACTTTGCCTTATCACATTGCCGGATATATTAGTTAATCATAGCGTCTTGACAGGAGTATACAGAATGTAACCATTTAGGCTTTGTGGCAGTTTACCTTGGAAGGTTTTGGAACCTATTTTATTGATTTAATAATAGTGTGTCTGGATGTAGTGCTTTGATATAACCCCTTTGTAGCATGGCCTGTACCCTGTAGGGGGATGCATCTTCATTTGCCCCCAGAGCTGTTTTGGGTTTTCTATAATCTTTAAAAAGAATGGAATCCCAAAGTACTTCCCCTTTGAAATGCAATCTAAGAAGAATTTGGATGTGGCTGGACAGCCATTAGCAGGAGGCCTCAGTAGGAACCTAAGGTAGGAGGCCTCAGTGGGAACCTGAAGTAGGAGGCCTCAATAAGGAGAAGGAATAACCAGGCTGGAATGTCTTCTGTACAGAGTTTGCTGGACACCTTAATGGAATCTAAACTTTCAGTTTCAACTGTTCCACTGTCACATTTGGTGGAGGTTCCATCATGCTGTGGGGCTGTGTGGCTAGTTCAGGGACTGGGGTCCTTGTTAAAGTCAAGGGTCCAATGAATTCAACCAAATCCTGAAGAAATTCTTCAGGATAATGTTCAAACATCAGTCACAAAGTTGAAGTTACGCAGAGGGAGAAGTAGAATATTCTGGAATGGCCATCACAGTCCCCCCGACTTGAATATCATGGAAACTCTGTGGGATGATTTGAAGCAGACTGTCCATGCTCGGCAGCCATCAAATTTAACTGAACTGGAGAGATTTTGTATAGACGAATGGTCAAAAATAGCCACATCCAGAATCCAGACACTCATCAAAGGCTATAGGAGGAGTCTAGCGGCTGTTACATTTGCAAAAGGAGCTCAACTAAGTATTGATATAATATCTCTGCTGGGGTGCCCAAATGTATATCTAATTTTGTTATGATGCATATTCTCTGTTAATCCAATAAACTTTATGTCACTGCTGAAATATTACTGTTTCCATAAGGCATGCTATAAATTAAAAGGAAGTTGCTACTTTAAAAGTTCAGCCAATGATAAACAAAACTCCAAAGAATTAAAAGGGTTTCCCAAACTTTTTCATATGACTGTAAGTATCAAATAGTTTTCTCTTACCATTAGCTTATAGCCAGGGTTCTAAGACTCCTTTCTTTCGGAAACAAAAGTTCAATACTTGGAAAAAATATGTAGATTTGAAGACAAAACCTTCAATTCAAGCTCTGAAAAAGTAATTTGAACTTTTATGATGGGACTGTCCCTGCCTCCCTTCTGGAAATAAAAGAAGACCTTTCTTGATCTTCTTGGAGGACAGTTTCTGGCCACACTTGAATGAGCAACAAAAAGAGCTGAAAGCACTTAAGTTATCTCATTATAAACTGCTTTTATTAGGACCAAGGTCATAGACCACCATAAGCAGTAATATTTCATTCCAATTTCAAACCTATTCATTCCAATTTCAAACCTACTTATATGTACTGCTGGCTGTGACATCTACCTCTCTAGAACATAATTCATGCTCAGGGGCACAAAGCTCTGGGGGTGCTGAGAAAATGACGAAGTGCGGCATGGACTGGTCAGGAAAGCTTGGTGGTGACTAGTGGGAGAATCCATGTTTGATACAGGTTCACTGGAGTAGCTATGGGTAGGCTTGGGTGAATTTGACCCGTTTCACTTTGCCAATGTCGCAGCAGTGCCATGAGGTGCATAAAAAAGAGATATTAACCCTCAATATGATATCAAAATCTCTTAAAGGTACAGGCGCGCAGGCGTAATTGCGCCAGCGCGCATTGGTGTACGTTTTGGTGCGAACTTTGATTGTATTTAAGGCCCATTCTGACCCCCAGCCAGTGCCCGTGATAGAACTTGGTTTCTAGTGCCTTGTGCATCTGATCCTGTACCTGTTTGTCCTGACTATCCGGTTTTGACTCCTGCCTGTTCCCTGACTACTCTGCATTCTGTATCCTGACCCTTGCCTGCCTACGAAAACTCTTCCAGCTTAACCCCTTGATTGACAACCCGGTTTGACCCTTGCCTGCCTGACGATTCTGATATCCGCCTGCCTCGACCCAGCCTGTCTGATCATCCTTCTGCCTAATCCTTTGTACCGTGACCTTTGGCCCAAAGACTTTGTTAACAGCCATGCCCCTTTGCTAACCAAAACATCGCCTTGCACCCCTCGTTAAGTCCAGGTGGCACCCAAGTAAGCTGAGGACTCCTCCTGAAGCCCAACGGTGGTCACACTACTGGTGAAGCCGAGCCGAGACCAGGGTACTTGGCACTTGTTCTGGTATTGGGTGCTGGTCATGACATTGTGCAAAAGCCCAAGATATTGAACATCCAGCTTCTCAAGGTGTCCCCAAAAGCTCCATAGCATTTTCCATTTCTTTTGGTCCATTCCATTATGACAGGCATTTCTGCTTGCCCTTGTTAGTAACTTTGATGTGTTTCATGAAAAAGTCATAAGTGCATAATTCATTGTTAGGTGGGGGTTCAGTGTGTAATATAGTGGCCGAGGCAACATGTATATATTTTTTTAAAACTTTTCAACCAGAGATAGGGGACCCTGGCCACCAATGTTTTTTTTTTTACTTGTAGGGGGCCCTGACCACTAGTGATCTTTATTTAGGTAGGGAGCCATTGGCATCAATGTTTTTTTTAAGAATCTGGCCACCAATTATGCCTTTTGATGTGGTGGACAGTTTTAGAGCTGTGTGGCCTTTTTACAGGGGGGGGCGATGGGCCCAGAAAATGATGTTGTACGGGACCATTTGATTTCTGATGGCAGCCTCCGTTGCCCTTTTATTGGCCACCACTGGGATCTCCTGACTGTATTTGGAAAGAGTGGGAGCTACAACATGGAGCTATATTAACTACTATAGCAGAAAGAAGTGAAAGTTGTGCTCACTACAAAATTCATTAAACAATTCATATGAATTTTGTGGCCACAACCTCATTGCCCCCCCCCCCACTTAATAATTTTTGTGGTGGACACAACTTTTCCTTTTTTGCCATACCATGTAACTTATCATTACAATGACTGTATAAGAAAGACTACAATGTGCTGGGGAACCCTGTATTTAACACTTGCCAATGCACTTGACTCCTTTTCATCCAAGAACATTTT
Source organism: Xenopus petersii (assembly GCA_038501925.1). Classification (NCBI taxonomy): domain Eukaryota; kingdom Metazoa; phylum Chordata; class Amphibia; order Anura; family Pipidae; genus Xenopus; species Xenopus petersii. The sequence continues at coordinate 8,389,512 of CM076688.1, forward strand.
ACTCTGTATTTTGAACCACATTTTTAATCTGGTGCAAGATACAAAGCATAGAATCTCAAGGGATACAATTTTAATTGCTGTTGCCCTTGAACTCTGGAATTAGTAAATGAGCCCTATAGACTTCTACATTCACATTCAGTGAGACGTCTAAAGAGAAAACCCCCTTGAAAATTCCAATCCTTTCTAGGCTGTAGTGACATCAGTGTTCCAAAAAGATAATGCTGATGGGGGATTTCCAAAGATCTATTCACTTGAACAGGACATTGTCTTTCCACCTTGCTACAGGATACAACTTACCAATATGTTGCAAATGCAGTGCCACGTTGGACTCCAGAAGCTTGATGGAATGTGCTAATTCTTTGAGTGGGGCAGCTAATATATTTTATGATAGACTAAAAATATTAATAAATAAAGATTCGAAGCCTAACCATAGTCTTGCGCCGTTACCGTAATTTGTTCTGCAATTGAGATTGTGTAAACATGAAGCTACTTGTATGGAGCACCTGTTTTTGGCACCATTTTATTCATGAAAGCACCGTGCTTTACCCTTTGTGCCCCTTAGACCTTTAGCACTTGCAACCAGGCATTGATTAAACCTCATACATTCCTAACTTAGAGAAGCAGGAACCTCTAAATGGGCCTGAATGAGGGCTGGTGAGGGTGGTGGAATTATTGGGCAGAACTAAGTAAGTGGGAAAAAAATCAAATACAAATTTGGACCATAACAATGGTCTTGCACAGTTGTTGTCTTGGGTCATGTTCTGCAACTGAGATTCTGCAAACATGAACCTACATGGTAAGTATGGAGCACCTGTATTGTGGACCACTGAATTCATGAAAGCATTTTTCTTTACCATTTGTGCTCCTGAGACCTTTAGCATTAGCAACCAGGCATTCATAAATATGCCCCAAAATGTCAGATTCGTTTCTGATGAGGTCACTAACGCTAAACTTGAAGGCCCTAAGTGGACCAATGTGGCAGGCTTGACCCCCCATACAGACCCAACATAGAGAATCAGAAAACTCTAAATGGTCCAGGATGAGGGTTGTGAGGGTGGTGGAATTATTAGACAGAACCAAATGAAAGTAGGCTTTCCTCCCAACTGCCTCCTTTAATAAGGAGTCCAGTTGATTTGAATTATTACTATAGATATACCATGGATGAATGAGAACCTTCACAGACATCTTCTACATTGTCCCATTTCTGAACATGTCTACTTTTAGAAGAACTATGGCTTGGACCTAGTTTATCTCTTTCCCATTAACTAAACAAACTGTGTATGTACTTGATACAACTCTACGCACAAATAACCTGCAGTTGAGTGCTTTATTTAATGGATATTAGGAATCAAGCTACACCCTAGTATCTATAGGAGAGTGGACAGAAGGGAAAAGAGGAGAGAGGAGAGGACAAATGTTTTGGTAGGGCCATTGCTTCATGTGAGAAGAGAAAATCCCGGCACCTCCATTGGAAGAATCATCTCAAGCATTGCACATGTTTCCTTCGCAGCATGTAATCTGTTCCCCAGGCAAAGACATTATTTTCATAGTCGTACATGTTCGACTAGAGGCACAAAACTTTAAAGTTTCTATTGAAGAAAAAATATGGGACAATATTTAGACGATGCAAAAGCAGTTTTAGAGTTTTGAGTAGAAGAACAATGATACGTCGGCACTATACACAAGGGTTTCATCAGGTCAATATCTCACCCCTAAATACACACAGATTCCAGAAAATTTCTGGGACTGTGCCACTTACTTTTTAACGATCTTAATGTTAAGCATTTGGTATCCTCCTTTGCACACTCTTGTGTCATCTTTATTCCATTCGCTTGTAAATTCACACATTTCAGTGCTTCTACTGAGAAGAGAAATTGAAAGGAGAAAATAGGCAGAGATCAATGTACGAGAAGTTGTTTACATGCTCTTTCATGATACAAGAACACTTTTGGGTTGATCTACTGCTTTAATTCAAAAATATAGTTTTTGGATTTTTTGTTATACTAGATAGTACACAACAGTTTTTATTTTCCAAATTCCAGGCATTAGTGACATTGCTGGGGGAGAATATGGCACTAAACCAGAATACTCTTCCGAGTTAAAGCCTCTGTATAATAAACTCCCTCTTAACTTTAAGCCCAACGCAAAAGTATTAGATAAGGTTGAGTAGAGGTCTGTTTATACAGAGGTCAGTGTTTCAATAAATACATGGGCTAAAATCTGTTAAAGGGATAACATCAGCATATAATTGCAAATTTTTATTGAAAATTTTCTATATTTTTATATGAATATGACCTAAAACAACATGAGATTTTTATGTATATGAAAAAACACTAGTTAAACAAATGAAACAAAAAATATATTTTGTTGTGTATTTATTGAAAAAAAAGTGATCCAACAACAAGTAAGGGAATACAGAGTTATGGGAAATAGCTCATAGTCCAAGTTGATCCAGGGACTAGTCCGATTGCCATTTTGGAGTCAGGAAGGAATTTTTCCCCCTCTAAGGCAAATTGGAGAGGCTTCAGATGGGTTTTTTGCCTTCCTCTGGATCAACTGACAGATAGGTAGTTAATACAAAAAAAAAAAAAAGGTTGAACTTGATGGACATGTGTCTTTTTTCAACCTTACTTACTATGTTACTATGATACTATCTGTGTGTGGCAAAATTAAGTGAATCTTGCTCTCAGTATTTGGTGTCACCCCCTTCTGCAGCAATAACTACAACTAAATGTTTACGGTAACTGTAGTCCTGCAAATCGACACTGGGGAATTGTATCCCATTCCTCCATACAGAACAGTTTCAGCTCTTGGATGTTGGTGGGTTTCCTCACATTAACTTCTCACAGTAGGTCTTTTCACAACATTTCAATTGGATTAAGGTCAGGACTTTGACTTTGCCATTTAGTCTTCTTTAACCATTCTTTGGTAGAACGACTTGTTTGTCTAGGATCGGTGTCTTGCTGCATGACCCACAGATTAGACAGATGTCTTGATATTTTCCTTTAGAATTCTCTGGTAAAGTTCAGAATCCATTATTCCATCAATGATTGCAAGCTGTTCAGGCCCAAACCAAAACACCACCCACCAAGTTTCATAGATAGTGCAAGGTTCTTAGGCTGGAATGCAGTGTTTTTCTTTCTCCAACTGCTCCTCATTTAAGCCAAAAAAGTTCTATTTTTAGCTTTATCCCTCCACAAAACAATCTTCCAGTATCCTTCTGGTTTGTTCACATGATATTTAACAAACTGTAGATGGTCAGCAATATTTTTTGGGGAGAGCAATGACTTTCTCCTTGCTACCCTGCCATACACACCATTGTACAAATCCAGGTACAAATACTATGTTCCAAGCTAACATTCCTTAATTTAACAAGTAACCTTTTGTGTGGCACTGTATCAAATGCTTTAGCAAAGTAAAATCACAAAGTAAATCACATCCACTGCCATCCTAGAATCTAGGTCACTACTTACATTCTCATAAAAAGAAATTAAGTTAGTCTGGCAAGATCTATTACGCATAAAACCATGCTGGCACAAACTCATAGTATTATGATTTGCTATGAAGTCCAGTATCTTATCCTTTATTAACCCTTCGAAAAGCTTTCCTACCACTGAGGTCAGACTAACTGGCCTTTAGTTTTGAGGTTGAGAATGGGATCCTTTTTTGAAAAGAGGCACCACATTAGCAATTCGTCTCTCGGCACTATGCCAGATCTCAATGAATCCTGATGGGTTTATCTTTGATGGTCAACCATTTCTAGGTAGGGTAACATCGGTCTTGAATTGCTCCATTTCTAAACAGTCTGTCTGAATGTTGATTGGAGGAGTCCAAACTCTTTAGAGATAGTCTTGTAACCTTTTCCAGCCTTATGGGCATCAACAACTCTTTTTCTCGGGTTCTCAGACGTCTTGTTCAAGCCATAATACAGATTCACAAATGTATTGTATGTGTGACCAGGCTTTGCTGAATCCCTGTTTAAATAAAGCTTACACCTGATTGTCATTCCATTGACTGAAAACACCAGACTCTGATTTCATCTTCAAATTACATAATTCTAAGGATTCACTTACTTTTGCCACACAAAGATATGTTATTGGGTCTTTTTTTATTCAATACATTATCAAACATAATATTTTTTGTTTCATTAGTTTAATTAGATTTCCTTCATCTCCTTTAAAGACTTGTTTGTAAATCAGATGCTGTGTAGGTTATCTTATAAATATATAGAACATTTTAAAGGTTTTACAAACTTTCACACACACAACTGTATCTAAAATCTCAACCATAGATCAGGACACAGATGCCATTTTGAGCCAGTGAAAAAAGAGACAGTCACATGTTTTAAAGAGACACCCTTCCACCTGGAAGATAATAAGCTGGCTGTGTACTTTTCAAATGTAATTTGTTTCCAAATCAACACTTACAATTTTAACACCAATATCCCAATAAAAACAAAAAGAACTTACCAAGAGTAATGACACAAACGAGAAAGAAGATGATGGCGTAACGCATTGTGTGCCTCAAGCTTTCAACCAATCACAGGTTTCTGTTCAAGAAGAGAAAAATTCAAGGCAAAGCTTTCATTCAAGGGAAAAATGGATTTTATGGCATAATTGGGTAAGGGGGGCCAACACAAAATACAAGCAGAATTTTATGAAACTGAGAAGGATCTAGGGCAGGGGTCCCCCGCCTTTTTTACCCGTGAGCCACATTCAAATGTAAAAAGATTAGGGGAGCAACACAAGAAAGTTAAAAAGTCCCTTGGGGTGCCAAATAAGGGCTGTGATTGGCTACTTGGTAGCCCCTATGTGAACTGGCAGCCTACAAGAGACTCTACTTGGCACTATACTTAGTTGTTATGCAATTAAAACTTGCTTCCAAGCTTGGAATTCAAAAATTAGCACCTGCTTTGAGGACACGGAGAGCAACATCCAAGGGGTTGGAGAGCAACATGTTGCTCACGAGCTACTGTTTGGGGATCACTGATCTAGGGGTTGGGGGGTATAATTACAAAAATTTTAACTTTGATCCAAAACCCTGTGTGTGAGCACCTGATCAATGACAGGTATTACGTATCCAAACTCCAGTAGTGTATCTTATAGAGAGAGACACAAGGAGAGAGCTGTGTATCTTATAGAGAGAGAGAGACACACAAGGAGAGAGAGAGAGATGTGTATTGTAAAGAGAGAGACACAAGGGGAGAGAGAGATGTGTACCTTATAGAGAGAGACACAAGGGGTGAGATGTGTATCTTATAGAGAGAGACACAAGGGGAGAGAGATGTGTATCTTATAGAGAGACACAAGGGGAGAGAGAGAGATGTGTATCTTATAGAGGGAGACACAAGGGGAGAGAGAGATGTGTATCTTATAGAGAGAGACAAAAGGGGAGAGAGAGATGTGTATCTTATAGAGAGAGACACATGGGGAGAGATGTGTATCTTATAGGGAGAGACACAAGGGGAGAGAGAGATGTATTTCTTATAGAGAGAGAGACACAAGGGGAGAGAGAGATGTGTATCTTATAGAGAGAGACACAAGGGGAGAGAGAGATGTGTATCTTATAGAGAGAGGCACAAGGGGAGAGAGAGATGTGTATCTTATAGAGAGAGGCACAAGGGGAGAGAGAGAGATGTGTATCTTATAGAGAGAGACAAAAGGGGAGAGAGAGATGTGTACCTTATAGAGAGACACACAAGGGGAGAGAGATGTGTATCTTATAGAGAGAGAGAGAGACACAAGGAGAGAGAGAGAGTTGCCTGTTTTGTAGACTTTAAAAAGGCTTTTGACTCAGTGTGGCACCCAGGTCTATTCCTGAGACTTCTGGAGAGTGGCATAGGAGGGAAGACATATGATGTCATAAAGAGCTCATATACTGAGAACCAATGCAGCGTGAAGATTAATGGGAAGAGAAGCGAGTGGTTCCGACAAGACCGCGGAGTCAGACAGGGCTGCAGCCTGAGTCCAACTCTATTTAACATCTACATCAATGAACTGGCAGCAGCACTAGATTCCTCCTCAGCACCAGGATTGAAATTACATGACAGCGAGGTGAAGTTCCTGCTGTATGCTGATGATCTCCTTCTCCTCTCACCAACAGAGAGTGGCCTGCAAGCCAGCCTGGCAGTACTGGAGAAGTACAGCACAACATGGGCATTGCCCATTAACCCAAACAAAACGAAGGTCATGGTTTTCCAAAAGAAGAATAAACAACACAAAAATCCCTCCTTCACACTAAACAACTGCCCACTGAATGGCACTGACAGCTATACCTACCTTGGCCTAGAAATCAGCCAATCAGGAAGCTTTAAACCAGCAATAGCTGCCCTAAAAGACAAGGCTTGCAGGACCTTCTATGCCATCAGAAGACACCTGTACCACCTTAAACCACCAGTGAGAGTCTGGCTTAGAATCTTCGACAGTGTCATCGCTCCAATCCTCCTCTATGGAAGCGAAGTTTGGGGTCCTGTCACTTACCCAGACCAATCCAAATGGGATTCTAGCCCAACAGAAATATTCCACCTGGAATTCTGTAAGCACCTTCTCCAGGTCCACAGGAGCACCTCAAACTCTGCCTGTCGGGCTGAGCTGGGCAGATTTCCCCTAATGTTTGCCATAAAGAAGAGGGTGCTCTCATACTGGGCACATCTACAGAACAGCAGCCCCATGACCTACCACCATAAAGCCTGGCTGAACAACCAGACCCAGGGCAAACCATGCACCCTGAAACAACTAGGGATGCACCGAATCCACTATTTTGGATTCGGCCGAACCCCCGAATCCTTAGTGAAAGATTCGGCCGAATACCGAACCGAATCCGAACCCTAATTTGCATATGCAAATTAGGGGTTGAAAGGGGAAAATATTTTTTACTTCCTTGTTTTGTGACAAAAAGTCACGCGATTTCCCTCCCGCCCCTAATTTGCATATGCAAATTAGGATTCGGATTCGGTTCGGTGGGGCAGAAGGATTCGGCCGAATCCGAATCCTGCTGAAAAAGGCCGAATCCTGGCCGAATCCCGAACCGAATCCTGGATTCGGTGCATCCCTAGAAACAACTCATCAGCACCCTGCCCACCCAAGACTCCCACCAACTGACAAAAGGCCAAATAACACAAAAAATAAACAAAGTCAAAGAGCAATACGTCTGTGACTGGAGGAACGAAATATCAAATTCCCAAAAACTTTCTATCTACCAATCACTGGGGAGAGAGTACAGACTGGCCCCGTATCTGGAAAGGCTACAGAACCCCAAAGACAGACAGATCCTGAGTATGTACAGACTGAGTGCCCACAACTTGGAGATAGAACAAGGACGGCACAGACAGACCTACAGACCCAGAGAGAACAGACTGTGCCAGCGATGTGACCAGGAGGCCATGGAGGATGAGGTCCACTTCTTGCTACAGTGCCCCAAATACTCAGCACTGAGGGACACCCACTTCCAGAGATTTTCCAGTCACATCCCAGACTTCACATCCATAAAAGAAGAGAGGAAACTCCACTTCCTACTGGGAGAAGAGGCACGGACAGTAACAATAGCTGCACAATATATAAGAGACTGTCATAGACTGAGAGAGACCCCACTTTCCCCTATTCCCATAAACTGCCCCCCCTAACCCCACCCATTTCACCCCTCTACCTGCTTTGGCAATGCTTAATGTATTTGGTCCTGCCAATAAAGCTCATTTGATTTGATTTGATTTGAGAGAGAGAGATGTGTATTGTATAGATAGAGAGACACAAGGGGAGAGAGAGACATGTGTATCTTATAGAGAGAGAAACAAGGAGAGAGAGAGACTTAGAGACTGATTTATGATATCATAAGTGTGAAATTATAGCTCACCAAAGTAAAATTCTCCCACTCTATTTATTCCTATGGGATTTTTAGAGGCATATTTATCAAATTGGAACGCTAACTTTGACCTATTGATAAGTCTGCTTCTAAAAATCCTATAAAAATGAATAGTGAGTGGTAGATTTTTTGATTGATGAACTTTAATTTCACAAATTGATACAACCCCTCCCCCCCCCAAAAAAGAGTGAAATGGACGAGGGCTGCAATGACCCACCTGGTTAAGATGTGCTGTGAGTAACCATCGAGTGTTGTGTTCCTAAATACTAATCTCTCCCACACTTGTACTTTTGCCCCACTCAATCCTCATTAAAAGAGCAAAGTCATAAGGCTATTGACATATTATAAAGTCAAACAGAAATTGTGACCTAGAAACACTTTTCTATTGATTCTGAGAGAGTCATATAAACACAATGTGATGGAGGTTTTCCTCATATTAGATATATTAGTTAATGGTAGTATATATAGTGAATAAAGTACCCCCTTTTGTAAATTATAAGGATATTATTAAGTTATGGAGGAGTTTCATGACCATATATAAACATGAGGCCGAAGGCATGGAACTCCGACGTAACTTCTAATATCCTCATATTTTGCAACTGGGGGTACTTTATTTATTATAATACACAAGTTTCAGTGAGTCATGTGACAGAAATGACATCAGAACTCACCGTTTATAACTGATGACATCAGAACTCACCGTTTATAAGGATATAATTTACAATATATTCATGGCTTTTGTGTATTATAAGAGTATATAGAATATAGCCACACAGGCTGAGCATTACATAACCTTGCAACTGGAACCCTGTTCTTTTTCATTTTATATATAAATTAACAAAGTATACTGCACTATACCAGGTCTTAGCAACAAAACAAAGCTGTTTTTATTGAGATATATATCAAAACAAAAAGATCTCAGTTCAGGTGCACTGCCTTCAGTTAGGGGAGCGGATCCAAACTGTGTTTGTAGTTGAGCCTGTACTCAAGGATCAATCCTCCACACAGACGTGTTGATAAAACAAGTATTTTATTTCTGTATTCATGGCATCGACTTAGGCGTTTTGTATCTCTACAGACACATAATCATAGGCCTATAATTAAGTGTCTGTAGAGATACAAAACGTTTATGCAATACAAAATCTATGGTATAATGCAATACAAACTCTATTGTCTAATTCAATACAAACTCTATGGTATAATTCAATAGAAACTCTATGGTATAATGCAATACAAACTCTACAGTGCTACGCAATATGTTGGCGCTATATAAATACATGTAATGTTAATAATAATAATAATAATAATAATAATAATATTGTCTAATTCAATATAAACTCTATGGTATAATGCAATACAAACTCTACAGTGCTACGCAATATGTTGGTGCTATATAAATACATGTAATGTTAATAATAATAATATTGTCTAATTGAATATAAACTCTATGGTATAATGCAATACAAACTCTATTGTCTAATTGAATATAAACTCTATGGTATAATGCAATACAAACTCTCTGGTCTAATTCAATACAAACTGTGTGGTATAATGCAGTACAATCTCTATTGTCTAATTCAATACAAACTCTATGATTTAATTCAATAGAAACTCTATGGTTAAATGCAATACAAACTCTATGGTATAATGCAATACAAACTCTATTGTCTAATTCACTACAAACTATGTAAAGGTGGCCCTGGTTGCACTGTGCTAAGTTGGGTAGATGAAAGCAGGGTTCGGCCTCACTCCAAACTCGTATGACCCTGGAGATTGAACTGAACACAGTTACACCAAGGGATACTAGTCTCTACCCTCTCAGGCAAGCATTCCCCCCACCAACCCCCAGTGGTGAAAAACCCACAACCTACCATGAGATCTCTCAAGCACTATACCATCTACACCCCCAAACTCATTTCTTTAAGTGTAGATGGGATACTGTCCTCCATGGCTGCCACGAGCCTCTATCTGCTCCCAACCTCTGCTATTAGCAACCTCAAGGTACACCTTCCCCCTCCTTTTTAGACATTGCTCTGCAGCCTCCCTGTCTTCCTAGCCCTGTCAAGGCTCAATTTGAGAACAGCAATCATGAAAAATGTTTTTATGTTTCCATAAACCAATATTTCTGTATGTATGTGAGTAAGACTAGTGATCAGATTATGCCACTTGCCTATATGCCTGCTGCTGCTAAGAACAAGGCATTGGACTTATTGGACTAGACTAGGAGTAGGCTCCTAGTATTGTGTTCACAATGCTATTGTTCTCCATGTCTGTTTACCCTGCAGCTCCAGTTAATGTACTATTGTTCCCCTTTTGGAAGACATTTTAGAGTCTGGTAAGTATAATGCTTTGTTCTTCAGTAGGCTTAGTGGCAGCAAGTCTTGTGTGGATAGGAAAGTGTTCTTATTTATCAAATATAAGTTGTTGAATGTTGCTCAGAAACGCGTTTATATCAAGTATGTACAAGTATGAGAATACCCTGCAGCAGATATGATGACAGTTATCCGACTCTTCTCCTGTGTATTTACTTCTGATCATGGGAATCATCAAAATGCAAACTGGGATGGAACAACAATCTTTATTGTGTGTCACAATCATTATCAAGGAATATGGGTGGCTAAATGTGCTCCATGCATGTGCCTATTGGTGCAGGAGAACCCTGGAGATACCACCATCTTCAAGCTGGCAGAAATTCCAGACAGGACACTATCTGTAAGATGTTTTTATTTTATCCTCATGTCTGTAATAAGATTATTTAATTTGCTCCTGATAAAACTGACCTTAGTGTGAAATTACATTGTAAGCTCTACTGGGTCAGAGACCGATGTAAATTACATATTATCTAAGTAAGTGCTAAATTATTTTTTTGGCTATGTATATTTTTTTTTCTAAAATTTTATAATTTGTGTCACTACCTCTCACTTCCCCAAAGACTTGTTCTCTTTACCTTCATGTCATCTGCCAACTTCATGGTTGCCCAAACAATTCTATGTTCTCGCTATCTTCATGTCATCTGCCAACTTCATGGTTGTCCAGAGATTTTATTTCTTGTTCTTCATATTTTGAAGCCCTGGAAGACAAAAGTAGTTGTAAAAGCTGCTAAAGTGTAGTTTAATATAATCTAGACGTGGGTTCATGGTGGCCTTCATATACTGTGTGCCACCAACTAAATTCAAAGATCCCCAAAAGCAACTCATGGATCAGTAGAAAGGGTTATTTTAATGACACAGAGATGTCTGTCTGAATGTCTGTAGCCTATGGTACAAGAGGACTAGATGGCAATGGCTCTTCACGCCAGGTTTGCTCAGCCTGTGGTCTTTCAGCTTGAAATACTGCCCCAGACATCCTTGAATATCTGAGGGCTGACTGACAATCCTGAGATCTGTAGTAATAAATGAAGGGTGAAGGTTGCACATTTCATTCATGTAAAAACCCCACATATATCATATCTCAAGCCTACTGTATGTATAAGGATGGCACCTCCCTCAATGAGGAGTTATATCACTAAACCTTCCTAGTGGCAACACTGTCTGATGTATCTGAGTGCTACATGATACCGGGGTACAATTTTGTTCCATGGAATGATATAGAATATTGTATTACGGCCCACCATCTGAATTTCATGTAAGGTGACCCCCATATATTTCAGTAGATGCCACCATGCTGTTATCTAATCCTTTAGGTCAAGGCAAATTTTAATCAAGTTTTTTAAGGACATGGAAATTTAACAACATATGTACACTCTACCCAACAGTTCCTAAGCTTCCAATGTTACCCAACCATACAGACAGACTATACATCTTTCTTTACAGTCCTTTTATAAAAATCAGATGAAGATGAAATACACTGGTAAATTGGACAGTTGAATCTACAAATAACTATTGCTGTCTCCTGACAAGCCATAATGTTTGATATTTTTCTGCAATGTACTAATTGCAGAGATCAGAGATCTTTCACCTAAACTTTTTTACCAGTGTAAACCAATATGCAGTTTTTTTTTTTATTAAAGTCCAAATGCAAAAGACTCCAAAAAGACTTTTTTTTGCTATGAAATCCAAATTTTTAGTGGAAAAAAAACATACGTTTTTCAAGATGTATTATAACCCAAGGATGGAAAAAGTCAGAATCCAAAAATCCTACATCTCAAATCTGCCAAGCTTATATATAAGTCAATGGGAGAGGTCCCTATCTTATTTGGAAGTTTCTATGTTCTGTGCTGGAATTAGCCTGAAAATCCGACAGAATTTTTCTGAAAAATTCAAAAAAATTGAGCGATTCGGGGAAAAAATTAGAAAAAATTGTAGCATTCAGATTTTCGCTCAGTTTTATCGCGTTTTTCTGTCAATTAAATAGCGTTTTAATAATAAATAAGGTCAAATCGTGGGTTCTAGATTTCTAGGGTTTTTTTAAATAAAAAAACGGATTTTGCTAAATAACTCCCACAGTGTATTGTAACACGTATTTTAGTGTTCTATAAAAACATGGTTGTTTGTAGTCATTAAAATACATTTTTTGCTAATAGTCAAATCTATTTGGAAGTTTTACTCTAGAGGAAATATAGTTTTGATAATATCTGCATTTGAAGAATACTTCCACAACTGCACATTTTGGGGTAGCGACCGCATGTAAAAAGATCTATATTCAATAAATAATAATTTTTAAACATATTGCATGCGTACATAGATCAGATTATTCACATTTTTTTTATAAGGACAATGCACATATCTTTTGTTCAGCAACTAGCAGCCTGAAATTCATTATTCCTTCTCTTTTGATATTTGCATTGACCACACAACCAAAAGGAACCTATTGGAAAAATAAAGAGAAATATGAAGATGGTGGAACCTGTAATCAAAGCTATGGGGCATACACTAGATTTGGATGATGCTCCCACTTCTACTAGCAAACAAGATCAAGTGGTGAAGTCTACTGTAAAGAAACATTATGTCTTCCCAGTGCATGAGGTTATAAAGAGTGCCTCTGAGAATAAATGGGACAAAAACAATTATCACATCAAAGAAAGTCAGAAAAATATATTCTTTTCTGAAAAAAGAGGTACCAAATTGATCATATCAAAAGCTTCAGTTGAAAAATTTCTGCCCCAAGAAATAATATATTGGAAATTCAACAACAGGGGGACTAGAGGCTCATACAAGGATACCTAGTAGTAAAAACCAGGGAGATCTTACACCAGACAAAGGGCCAGATTCAATTCAATGAGAAAACAGTTTATTACATGAAAACTCATGGACGAGATTTAATTTGAGATGCAATTCAATTCAGTAAAACGTTTCTCACGGTTTATCACGTAAAAACTGGAACTGAACTTGGAGAAAAGTTTTTTCTCCGCAAAAATTTAATTTAGTCCATGACTTTTCATGTGATAAACCATGAGATAACTTTTTCACTGAATGAAATCTGGCCCAAAGCTGGAAATCTAGAACTAGCCCAAAGCTGGACCTCTAGAACTCAAACTTTTTAAGCTTCAAAAGAAATTTTAAAAAAAAGTCTGAGAAGTAGAAGGCAGGTTTGTAAGCCCCAGTGTCCGATTTAGGAGGCAAACTTTCATACTTCAAGACAGTGTAGGCTAATCACATAACAGGCCTCCGGACACTAAACATCATCAATCAAGATTTTTAATTGGGACTGAAAGATTATCCTCCAGACCACTTTGTCACATCAGACAAACCAAGAACTCGAAGAAGAAGCCAGAAAATCTCTTTCCCTTAGACAGAAGGAATAGGAGAATAAGTAGTTGATTGCAGAAAAACATCTGGAGAAAAGGTACCAAGGAATGTATTTCCATTTTTTTTGAGAGGGAAATAAAATGGCAACTTCTAAATCATTCTGAACTTAAGATTTCTAACAGAAATGCTTATAAAATCATTCTGGATGGAATCTCTCAGATCAATTACAATCAGGACTGTAGCTAAATCAAATTGTTTTCTATTCTTAAAGGGATCATTAGCTCAGGAACCTTTAATAAGAGGTTTTTTAATAACTAAAGGGGATTAAACAGCAAACTAGTGTTTTTTTTATTTATTTCTGCAGATTTCAAAATTGTCCAAACAATAATTATGGAAACATTGCTTGAAAAGAAGAAAGGAAAGAAGAGAGAAAAGAACAAAGAAAAGGTAAGTTGGGGGGGGGGGTGTTGTTGCCTTGGCTGTTGTTAATATGTTGCTGCTTTGGTTGTATTCGGATATTTATATGTCTACGTTTGCTAAGTAGATTGTTCTTTTTTCCTGCAGTTTTCCCATTTATGGTGGATGAGGTATTTTGTCTTTACGTAGCTTGTGTTTGTAAGCAAACCCATTGTTATGTGGCCCCTTGAGAATGGTCCTCGAGAGTTGACTTCAAGTACTTGGGCCAAATTCAATTCAGTGGGGAAAAGTTATCTCATGGTTTATCACGTGAAAACTCGTGGATGAGATTCAGCTCGAGATAAAACTGTTCTCCTAATTCACTTCCAGTTTTAAGTTGCATCTCAAATTGAATCTCGTCCATGACTTTTCACGTGATTAACCTTTTTTTACAATGAATTGGTTCTGGCCCCTTATTTGAATTGCTTCAAAGAAAAAATATATTCCCCTTTGATATGGGCTCATTTATTGGGCTTATTTTACAAAGGTGCATAAACACTTTCTGAACTTCTAGAAATAGATAAAAATAAATGTTTCCTACACAAACAGACCTGATTCCACAGATTGAAAAGCCTCACCCCATAAGCTTTACACAGCAATGAAACTTGTTCCATTGTGATGTTATCTGGGGCTTGACGTCCCTCTGCTTTTTATAGTGGGTGGTGCACTGATTATCTGAAAAGCAGAGAGACTTTAAGTCCCAGAATCCATCACTTCACAATGGATCAAGAAGTGATCAAGAAAGATGTTGGCAAATTGTTTGTATACGTTATTAAGGTTTTCTTTCAGTTTATGGAATCAGGTATGTTTGTGTAGGAAAAAAAGTTCCATTTATGCATACATAATACCAACTGGATGAGCTCATGTCAAATAGTGAGGTTGTATTTTCCCTTTAAGAAGCATCATTCAAAATTACTTCACCAGAAGAATCAGTGAGATCCGTAACTTGATGATGGACATTTGGTCTTCGTGCATGATAAAGTATTTTTAATAACTGGTGTCAACTTCCTCCCTGAAATGGTGACCAATTTTCATGATAACATTTTAGTGACTTTTTTTTTCCAAGATCCAAAGTCGGAAAAGGAAATATCATGGCATCCTTTGGATGTGGCAGATTTATCAAGGGTCGAATAGTGAATTCAAATTTGAATTTTTGAATTGTTATTTTGGCCAAACTCATCAATTTGAATTGGGAATAATCCAAGCTCGATTCGAATTCTAATTTGATTGAAATTTTACCCTGGAAATAATTTTAAATTGATTATTCGCCAACTAAAACCTGTGAGTTCATGTATAAGTCAATGGCAGAGGTCCAGTGACCCATATGAAGATGTTAATGGCCATCCTGACATTTGAGTTTTTTTTGGAGAAAAAGGGGAGAGAGAGATGTGTATCTTCTAGAGAGAGAGACAAGAATAGAGAGATGTGTATCTTATAGGGAGAGACACAAGAGGAGAGAGAGATGTGTATTTTATAGAGAGAGAGAGACACAAGGGGAGAGAGAGATGTGTATCTTATAGAGAGAGAGAGAGACACACAAGGGGAGAGAGAGATGTGTATCTTATAGAGAGAGAGAGAGACACACACAAGGGGAGAGAGAGATGTGTATCTTATAGAGAGAGAGAGAGACACACAAGGGGAGAGAGATGTGTATCTTATAGAGAGAGACACAAGGGGAGAGAGAAATGTGTATCTTATAGAGAGAGAGAGAGACACACACACAAGGGGAGAGAGAGATGTGTATCTTCTAGAGAGAGAGACAAGAATAGAGAGATGTGTATCTTATAGGGAGAGACACAAGAGGAGAGAGAGATGTGTATTTTATAGAGAGAGAGAGACACAAGAGGAGAGAGAGATGTGATGTGTATCTTATAGAGAGAGAGAGAGAGAGAGAGAGAGAGAGAGAGAGAGACACAAGGGGAGAGAGATGTGTATCTTATAGAGAGAGACACAAGGGGAGAGAGAAATGTGTATCTTATAGAGAGAGAGAGACACACACAAGGGGAGAGAGAGATGTGTATCTTCTAGAGAGAGAGACAAGAATAGAGAGATGTGTATCTTATAGGGAGAGACACAAGAGGAGAGAGAGATGTGTATTTTATAGAGAGAGAGAGACACAAGAGGAGAGAGAGATGTGATGTGTATCTTATAGAGAGAGAGAGAGAGAGAGAGAGAGAGAGACACACAAGGGGAGAGAGATGTGTATCTTATAGAGAGAGACACAAGGGGAGAGAGAAATGTGTATCTTATAGAGAGAGACACAAGGGCGCAAATTCACTAAGCGCAGAAGCGCCGAACGCTAGCGTTAGCATTTTTCGCTACTGCGCAAACTCACTAACGACCGCTGGCGTAATTTCGCTAGTGTTACTTCGCATCCTTACGCCAGTCGAATTTTCGCTAGCAACGTAACTACGCAAATTCACTAACGCGCACAGTGTACTGAACGCTACCTTTTACGCTAGACTTCCTTCGCCACCTCAGACCTGGCGAAGCGCAATAGATAGGGATTGTTTAAAAAAAAGTCAAATTTTTTTCTAAGTCCCAAAAAACGCTGGCGTGTTTTCTACATGATGGGTGATAGGCTGAAAAAGATCGAAAATATTTTTGGGGCTCCCCTCCTTCCCCTCTACATTTCCTGACTCATGGCAACTTACCTAGACAGTGGGCACATGTGTAGGGCAAAATAACATTTTTATTTGCTGATTTGAAGGTTTTCTAGGCATTTGAAGTGGTGATACGTGTTCCTCCATTGAAATTTGAATTTTGCGCCGTATGCAAATTAACCATTGCTAGCGAAACTTCGCATCGCTTGGCGAATTAACGCTAGCGCAACTTCAAAAACTTACGCTACCCCTGTGCGCAACTTCGGATTTTAGTGAATTTGCGGAGCGCTGGCGAAAATACGCCTGCCGAAGTGTGGCGAAGTGCCACGAAAAATCTTTGTGAATTTGCCCCAAGGGGAGAGAGAAATGTGTATCTTATAGAGAGATACTTATGTGAGTAACCACTGAGTTTCTAGTTGTTCTAAATAATCATCTCTCTCACATTTATATTTTTGTTCTACTTAATAGAATATTGATAAAGCCTAAATAAAACAGAGGAAAGTCACAAGGCTGTTGACACAGAATCAAGTGTTCTACAAGCTGACACTCTGAACTAGAAACAATATGGATTCACATCAATATATGTAAACTGTACAATGTCACAGGGTCCTTTAATTTATATAAAATATATTAGTTAATTATATAGTGTAGAATAAAGTGTTGAGTATATATAGAAAATAGCCATGGAGGCTTAATAGCTTTAGATCTTGAAAGGTTAAAGAGGTATCCACCTACTGAATTTAGAACATAGGTATCTCTATGGGAAATCTCCTGTATAGCAGAACATGAAGCCTGTGGAATGTATGTGTTCATTCTAACCTTTGGGGTGTTTGGGTATCCCCTAGTTCATAATACGGGTGGATAACATTGTGTTTTTTTCTTAAACAAATCTCCACTGAGGAGTGTGGATACTACTGGAGAGCTTGGGGTAGGAGAGGTGAAGATTCTAATGTAGGCCAGATATCTTAGTGGAATATGGCTTTTTTCCACCAGACTGTAGGAAATCTAGTGCTTAGGGTAAATTTGGCAAGGATAACATGGAATGAGGGATAAGGAAAAAATATCCAATGTTGCAAGAACGGGTGAATAGTAAGGTACATGTACTAATACTAACAGGTGCTCAAGCCCCAGACCTTCAGCTTGGGGTGCTAATATCAGACATAGAATTCAGTGGTAATCTGACACAGAAACTAGACTTCATTCCAAAAATAGATGCAAATAAAAAGTATTTATTACGCAAAAAGGAACATCTCAGAGGATGGCCTTACGCGTTTCGTGCCTTATGGGACCTTAGTCATATGCCATTTTTACTGAAATTGCAACAGGAGAACCATATACTGTACTATAAATAAAAGTACATTTTCCACTATTTTCGGTTCCCAACTTGCCAGTCTCAACATATGTAAGATTATATATTTACCACTCTCACTAGGGTAACAATTCTTTAGAGGAAAAATCTTCACTTATAAGTACATGTTAAAATGTAAAGAACTAAATGAAGAGATTATAAAAGCATAATGGAATATGTGCAAGGCAACTATTCTTTATGTAGTCAACCTCATAGTTACCACCAAGGCAATAAGAGGGAAGGTAAGCATGGAGGTCCTATGCTTCCTCTCCAGCAATTCCATCATGCCTAGTCCATCATCTCATGTGTCCCTGATATTAAGATCTGAGGTCTTGGTGATCTTCTCCTTCTTCTAGCTTCCTCTCGGCAGCCAAATTAGGCACGTTTCATACAATAAACACAAATCATATTATAGAAGAAGAAAAGGCACTATCACTGGGGGTGGCAATTTCTTAAACACACCCAGTGATTATAATCACCAGGAGCCAGTACTTCTGTTCCCTAAAAACTGCATTGACCCAGGATACTATAGTAAGAAAATCATGTCCCCATCTTGTTCTTCTTCCCCCCAGAAGAAGATGGGGTTGTGGCACCTCTACAGTAGTACCCCTTGCTGGTACAGTATTCAGTGAAAACTAACCCGGGCATCAGTAAGAGATTATAATCACTGGGTGGTGTCAGTTTATTATGGTTCAACCTTACAATTTTCCAGTTTGTATTATGCCACCCAGTGCTCACCCATTTGTAATATTTTATGACTATCTGATGGAATTAAATAACTCTATCTTGAAAAAGATCTTGTTGACTTTTGTTGATTCTCTCTTCATCTGGTAATCTTATGGAAAATGTATTGTTTTAATATATATTGGAAAAAACATGCCATTTGAGTGTAGAGGTACAAGGCTGTGTCTTAAACAGTGTCCAGCTTGATGCAATTAAATAAGGTCCTACAACAATAAACACAAATATCCCACTGTTCTGGGTTGTTTATTTAGAAGACGAAGTAGCACCACAGTAACTACAGGAGAATAGAGAGAATGAAAATGAGGAGAGAAGACAAATATTTGGGATGATTTAAAGCAGGTCACATGGAAATCCTGGATTTGTGTCACGCATTGCACATGTCTTTATCACAGCAGGTAACCTTCTCCCCAGGAAGAGCCATGGATGAAATACGTTTGCAGTCAAACTTTGTAGCACAAAACTTCTTCACTCCTGTTCAGGAAAAAAATATATAAAAATGCAGAAGTGGGTTCCATGAGTTGATTGGTACAATATTGTATTGGAACTATATATACACACAGAATCCAACATGGTGGTGTCTCTCCCACGATACCAATATAAAAGACTTATAAGAATCAGTGGAACTTACTTGTTTTCATTTTGTAAGTTACACAGTAAACTTCACCTTTCCCACAGTTCTCTGGCTGCTTCTTTATATCAGTTAGGACCATACAGCGCAGGGCATTCCCTGAGAAAGGAAAGAGGGATGAGAGGTAGAGGCAGAATAGGTTTTTGAATATATTTAGCTGTGGGAGAGTGTCGACCCAGGGCCGGATTTACATAGCGGGAGCCCCTGGACCCACTGCTGTTCGTCACCCCGTACCCTCCCCTTTATTCATTAAAATTTTCATCATCAAGACGGGAGCAATGGGAATTGGTGCACTGTAAAATTTTAAAAATTATTGTATCTCCTGTGCATCCCCAGTGTTTTTGAACGAATGTGGGTGTACCCGGGCCTTGGTGGCCTTTCTACAAATCCGGGCTTGTGTTGACCTCTCACACATGTGGGTAAATGAATTGATGATGTAGAAAAGAAAAGTCGTCATTTACTTATTTTCTTTGAAAGTCTGGTGCCATGCCCCATGAGCAGAAGAAACTCGCTAACTGGGCTACCATTGTGTAGGAACTGGGGGGTAAGGATTGTTAAATTAGCACCTTCTCTGGTTGCAGTTGAAGGAGATGTGCAAGTATTAAAGGTATTCTGTCCTGATTTTTATGGTGTAGTTTGTATTAATAAATTACACTATGTACATTGCAAATTGGGTTGCCACCTGTCCGGTTTTCGGGAGGGCTGTCCGGGTGAAAATGCTTGTCTAGATTTCAAATTTATGAAATTCTGACAGGTCTTTCAAATGATTGAAGCAGCAATCAGCCAATCAGTGATCACCACATCATAACCCCACCCCCAATGTCCCCCAGAAAACAGATCCATCCACTGACGTCACCAGGCCTGCCTCCAATGTCACCTGGCCCAACTTCTGCCTGGTCTCCCTGCTGGCAAAAGGTGGCAACCCTAATTGCAAATAATTAATTCTATCATTTAAAACGTTATTCTTGAATCAACAAATGTATTTTATTTAGCTGTAATATTGGTATTTAGGCAGCTGTCTCAGGCCATAGCCCTGATCCTGTGCTTTCAGAAAGAGACAGTACTTCACAATGGAACTGCTTTCAGATAAGCTATTGCTTCTCCTACTCAATGTAACTGGAATAGTTGCAATGAGACTTGGATTTTTACTATTGAGTGCTGCTGCGTTGTTCATGGCTTTTTTTACATCATTTGGGAAAAACAGATTCCAGGAAATCTCTACGTTGGGCAAATATGTATTATAAGATGACAGTTACTGCAAGCTACATGATAAATAGACTTAGAGCCCACAGATGACCAAAGTAGGATAGAACTTCTATGTGACATTGCTATTAGTAGGAGTAATTCACTGGCACACAAGTCAATGTCAGCAGGTCAATCCATTGCAAGTTCATTAGCAGAAGTACATCATTTTGGGGCAATCTCCGTTTCACAAAAGGGCATTGCCCTGAAATATTGGACTTTCTCAAATATACTTGATGTGCAAGTATTGACTTGTAGGCAAGGGAATTTCTTCCTACTGGTTACTGGCTACAAGCCAATTTGTATTTCTGCCATATCACAATATACAGGAAAATAACTTACCCACAGCAACAACAAACAGAAGAAAGAAGAGGATGGTGTAACGCATGGTGAGCCTCAAAGCTTGAACCAATCGCAGATTCTGTTTAGGAAGAGAAAATTTCAAGGCAACACTTCTCATTTAAGGAAGAACTGGATTTTATTAGAGATCAAGAGCCTCTATTTATTTTTGTGGGCAAACTGTAATAATGCATATCATGTTTCCTTCTCACAAAGCCATAGTTCTTCCCAAAATTCAGACATAATTGTAGCCAGATATTATAATAAGTACTAGGCAGCAACTATTTAGCGACATGGGTCAAAATTATACACCTTTTAGGGGAGAGAGAGCCATGTATCTTATAGAGACACAAGGGAAGAGAGAGAGAGAGAGAGATGTGTATCCTATAGAGAGAGAGACACAAGAGGAGAGAGAGATGTGTATCTTATAGAGAGAGACACAAGGAGAGAGAGAGATGTGTATCTTATAGAGAGAGACACAAGGGGAGAGAGATATGTGTATTTTATAGAGAGAGACACACGGGGAGAGAGAGAGATGTGTATCTTATAGAGAGAGACACAAGGGGAGAGAGAGATGTGAATCTTATAGAGAGAGACACAAGGGGAGAGAGAGATGTGTATCTTATAGAGAGAGACACAAGGGGAGAGAGAGATGTGTATCTTATAGAGAGAGACACAAGGGGAGAGAGAGATGTGTATCTTATAGAGAGAGACACAAGGGGAGAGAGAGATGTGTATCTTATAGAGAGAGACACAAGGGGAGAGAGAGATGTGTATCTTATAGAGAGAGACACAAGGGGAGAGAGAGATGTGTATCTTATAGAGAGAGACACAAGGGAGAGAGACTTACCTGCTTAATACGCTTCTGTGAGTAACTGGTGAGTTTCTTGTATTTCTAATTATTTATCTCATATATATTGTTCTCCTACTAATTATAATATTGAAAGAACCTGATTAAAGCAGAGGAAAGTCATGAGACTGTTGACAGAGTCTCAAGTGGCGTGTAAGCAAGCAGTCTGATCCAGAGACACGTGTCTGTTGAGCCTCAGAGAGTCATGTACAATGTCCTTTGCCTCACATCATATTAATTCCGTAGAGATAGAGTGCACCATAAAGTTCATATTATTACATTATCCTCCCTAGTATTTTTCTCCAAGTGCTGACCATTGGTGGGAAGGGGCTTGTTGTCTGCCCCCTAGTTGTACAGAAGGTAGTAGAATCCTACACTCCCTATTTCTTCTATTTAAAGCCTAATCCCTTTTTCTGTTTTCTTATCCAAAGTGCAAGACCCATGATACTTTTCTACATGCCAGGTTTAAAAATCCCGTCAGATTGAGGACCACATTGGTTCATTGGTACGGTTCTCAGTCATATTGTCCTCATTGTAATCCGATCATTGGGCCCTAGCACCCACAATCGGATATAACCCACCTCAAGGTGGGCATTTCAGGAGAGATCCTCTTGTTTGGTGAGGTCTCCAAACAAGCAGATCTCTACATGTATGGCCAAGTTTACTGGTGTGATGTTAGGAGATAAAAAATAATAGAAATGTAGGGTTGTGTGGGGTTATAGTCACCAGTATGAAGGTTACATGGAGAGGAAAGTAAGATCCCAGATGTTGCAGAATTTAATAGGGCACTTTTTGGCTTGAGATATTCTTTCAAATGTGTGGAAAGAGGAGGAACTAGATGAGTAAAGTGATTCAGCAGTCAATCAGTCATGTGAAATTAATATGAAATTATAGGACTACAGAGAAGATGTAATGTTTGTCCCTACAGAACCCTAAATGAGCTAAGCTTTAAGACCTACATACATTTGTGATTTAACCAAAGAGTACACAGATATAAAAAGGAGGGTTCCAAAATTCCATAGGCTGCATAACGCTTCATTAACACACAATTTCTAACTCTCAGAAGCTACAGAAACCCAGAAATGACTAATTCAACACTTAGGGGGTTATTTATCAAGGTTCGATTTTATCTGAGTATTTCTAAGTTAGAAATCCGAGCAACTCCGATTGCCCGAATGGACCTTATTAATGAAGAAAAAAGCCCGAAAAATTGGACGGGCAAACTTCAGAGCTTTTTCTGAAAACTCTGAATTGTTTGTGGTTTCTGCGCATAAAAATCCGAAATGTACGAAAAACCACAAACTCATCGGATATTGGCATGGACATCAGCTCAGAAACTGGGACCTTCCTCATTGACTTATACAGGACCTTGAGAGCTTTAAGATGCTGGGGTTTGGATTCTGAGTTTTTAGACCATCGAACTTTAATAAATATCGAAAAAAATGTATTTATTTTTTTTCCTCGGAAAACCACTAATTATTTGAGGTTCGGTTATTCGGACATTGATAAAAAAAAATTATTCTGTATGTACACCTTCAATTCAATTCAAAACATGAGTAAATGGCACTTGAGGGAATTGGGGGAGCCCCCTGCCATATTTTATAACTACAGTCCCATTTCAAAAAATATGCATTGCCCTAGGGTTCACCAAAGCTAGTGACACACCATCAAACATTTTATCTGCTATAACTTTTGAGTAAGTATCCCCTAGAGCAGGGGACGCTCAACCTTTTTTACCTGTGAGCCAAATTCAATTGTAAAAGGAGTTGGGGAGCAACACAAGGGGGCCCGAGGGTAAGGGGGGCCTGGCCACGCCGCTCTTACTTGATTAGCCGCCCCCTCTGCTTTCTGAGAGCTGCTGACTTCGGTAAGGCAGGGCGCGAGCACAAGGTATCTTCTGTCCATTACTTCCCCTTATTGGTCACTGAGTTTAAGTCCCGGTTGACCTGCTCAGGGATTGGATAGCTGAGGTTTGAACTTCTCCTCCAGCTCATCCAATCACCATGCAGCTTGGACTTGCAATTCTGTGACCAATAAGGGAAGAAAATGCTGTCACTGGAAGAAGATGCAGCCACCTGTGCTCCCCTCCTCCCTTCTGTAGTTGGCAGCTCACTGACAGCAGGTGGGCCACACTAATGAAGTAAGTGTAACATGGCAGGGCCCCCTAAAGGTAACCCTTTGTTGTCCCTGTTGTGTGGTGGGCAAGATTTTTTACATGGACGTTTAAGGGGGGCCCTGGCCACCAATTTTCTTATAACGTGGGGGGGGGCCCTGGCCACCAATTTTTTTCCCCATGTGGTGTCCTAGCTACCAATATTTTTTAATGGGGGGCCCTGACCACAAATGTTTTTATTAATGGGGTGGCCCTGACCACCAATATTTTTTATTTTTTTATTAACATGTGGGAACCATAGCCACTAATGTTTTTTTTTTTTAGTGTGTGGTGGGGGGTGGCCCTTTTGGGTGGGGAGGGCAGACCTGTAGGTGGGGCTTGTGGTGGGAGCAGCCCAGGGGGCCCAGGAAATTTTTTCATATGGGGCCCTGCGATTTCTGATGGCGGCCCTGGGTGTGTTTGGCTGTTTGGTAGCCCCTGTGTGGACTAGGGATGTAGCGAACGTCGGAAAAAAAGTTCGCGAACATATTCGCGAACTTGCGCAAAAATGCGAGCGGTTCGCGAACGGTTCGCGAACCCCATAGACTTCAATGGGAAGGCGAACTTTAACATCTAAAAAAGACATTTCTGGCCAGAAAAATGATTTTAAAGTTGTTTAAAGGGTGCAACGACCTGGACAGTGGCATGCCAGAGGGGGATCAAGGGCAAAAATGTATCTGAAAAATCTGCCTGTGTGTGCTTGGAAGAGATAGTGTAGGGGGAGAGCTGTTAGTGATTTCAGGGACAGATGATAGTAAGTTTGCTGGCTAGTAATCTGCTTGATACTGCTCTGTATTGGAACAAAAAAATAAATAAAAGCAGTCCTTACAAGGACTACTGTTATTGCAGCAGTCAGCAGATGAGATCAGAAGCAGGACAGCTGCCCACTGCAGCTACATACAGAGCACTGCAGTAGAAGGTAGATTACTAGCCAGCAAAGCTACCTAAGCTTAAATGTCCCTCAAACCCCTGCAGACTTCTGTCCCTCCAATAACAGAGCAGTATCAACACGATTACTAGCCAGCAAACTTTCAACTGTCCCTGAAATCACTAACAGGCAGCAGCTCTCTCCCTACACTATCTCTTCAGCACACACAGGCAGAGTGAAAAAACGCTGCAGGGCTTCGGTTTTTATAGGGAAGGGGAGTGGTCCAGGGGAGAGCTTCCTGATTGGCTGCCATGTACCTGCTGGTCTGGGGTGAGAGGGCAAAAAAAAGCGCCAACAATGGCGAAACCAAAATGGCGAACGTCGCGCGACGTTCGCGAACTTCCGGCGAGCGCGAACACCCGATGTTCGCGCGAACAAGTTCGCCGGCGAACAGTTCGCGCCATCTCTAGTGTGGACTGGCAGCCTTCAGGAGGTTCTGTTTAGCAGTACACCTTGTTTTATGCAACCACAACTTACCTCCAAGCCTGGAATTCAAAAATAAGCACCTGCTTGAAGCCACTGGGAGTAACAGCCAATGGGTTGATGATGAACGTGTTACTCATGAGCCACTGCTTGGGGATCACTCCCCTGGAGAAAGCAGAAGCCTTTTTTGGATGAAGAGCTTTATAATAATATAACAGGTGGATGGGTCAGGGTCTTCCTAAACCTTCCCTTGGGTTACTATCCACTGGTTTCAGTACCCAGGCAAGGGGTCCAACTTCGAGTAACTCCCGGTAAGCACAATATAATTAGACTCTTTATCTTGAGGTGGGGCCCCCACTTATGTTATGGCGGAAGGGATTACCACTCTGGTATAAGCACACACAGTATTCACTCTTGATCAAATAAACTTTGCGCACCAATGGTTCTTTAAAAAAAGTTAGACATACAAATCAATAGAGGGCACTCCAAACACAAACAAAAATAGGGTTTTGTTTTTAAATAGTTTCTCTCCAACAGTATATATATGAGGTGTAATTAACCCAGGGGACAGGGGTAAACCCACAATTAGTAACCTAAAGCTCAATACAATGTACTGTATATTGGGCATGAACACTCGAAAAATTATGCAAACAAAAGGGGGTATAAAAAAATATTTCTTTATATTTTCAATAATAAAACATACATCAAAAACATTGATAGCTCATCAGAGTAATCTATCTGTTAAGTTGCGAACGTGGAAGTGCAGGAAGTGCGTGAAAAAATGTGTGGAAGTGCAGGAAGCGCATGATCATTGCAGATTTTTGCTGCACATAGTTGATTTTGACTGTTATTTCATCCAATACTATGTAAGCTGTTTTGCTTTACTAAACTTTAGCTCCAGCATTACTGCCCAATCATGCCTCCAACTTTGTATTGCCAACAGGAGAGTCACATTTAATAACAGCGGTAGAAACTGTAGCCAGAATGATATGTCATGTGAGGATGTCAGATTGATAACATGACTGGCTAACATTAGATTGTCCATTGCAGGAGAGCGAATCTTACAAATGTATGATTAGTGAATAATAATTCATGTATCATGAAAATAACCAATTCTTCATCATTTAGCTGACCTAAATGGGGGCCAAAAAACTGGCAAGTTGGCAGAAATCATGCGAGCAATGCTTAATGGCATTAATAGTAAACATGGGTGCTGTGCTCATTTTGCAGAGATTGCGTGCTGAGTTATAGACAATTATAGACAATATGTACTTTAGTTAATAGATGCACCAGAGGATGAAGGTTAATAAATGTGCCCTTGTTTATAAGAGCCCCTTATAGAAAAAGTAAACCTTTCAAATAAGTGTGAATTTAAAATGAACGAGAATACTATTCTAAGCGCTTTTGTCATTTACATTCATTATTTATTTTCTTTTTATTCCAAGATATTAAGGGATACATGTACTGTTAATATGAATGGATTTTGTTACAACAGCGCAACCTGCTGGTCAGTTTTCCACCAGTCTGACCACCAAGTAGTCAAGGAAGTTGTCAGGAGAAAGAAAGAGGCTGCTCTCGTTTTCTTCTGCTTAGGAAAACAATTAGAAAACTTTCTCACATCTTTCCTAAGCAGAAGAACATCAGAGCAGCTTCTTTCTTCCTTGGTGGTGGCGCTGTTGTACCGAAACATATTCATATTAACAGTACATGTATCCTTTAATATCTTGGAATAAAAACAAAATAAATAATGAATGTAAATGACAAACGTGCTTAGAATAGCTCCCTCATCAATTTTACATTCATTTATTTTAAAGGTTCACTTATCCTTTAAGGACAGATGAATCTCTAGAGGAGATTTCATTTGTTACTGGTATTTAGCTTTTTTTTGTCTCCAGTTGGCCCCATGGTCACCATCTTGCCCTGTTGTCACCATCTTGCCTTATTATATCTAACTCAGACACCACTATATGAATGGCAGCTGACCCTTCTCTCCCCCTAACTCAAATATAATTCTGCCTAAGGCCAATATGTACGAGATACTCAAGGCTTCTGATACGGTGCATATCTCTGTCCCTTCTTTCACAGGATGGGATAACAATGCGATGCACTAAGAACAGGAATTTAATCAATGGGACATCACATTTGGAGGAAAAATTTGGGTGTGCTTCTGCCGTGCCTCTGTAGCTCTTAGCATCAATATTATAACTTGCCTATGACTTTTCAGCAGCTGATTGTGATCAATTTAAGGTGCAGCTATTGGAATTGTGGGCATACTTGATCCCTGAAACGAAGCGACTAGTTACCTAGGATACTGTCGAGGGACAGTTAATAGTTAATAGTGCTGCTCCAGCAGAATTCTGAAATCTGTTTTTTAAAAGCAGATTTTTTTTTTACATTTCATTTTGAAATTTGGCGTGGGGCTAGACATATTGTCAGTTTCCCAGGTGTCCTCAGGTCATGTGACTTGTGCTCTGATAAACTTAATTCACTCTTTACTGCAGCTAACCAGATAGCAGCTCCATGACACCTCTGATGAAGGATTTGTTTGCATTGCTCCCTAGCCCCACCTTGTGGTAGACATGAAAATAGCACCAAAGCAGGAAAAACCAGCTAGGGAGCACGGCCTAGGTTGTGGTAAAATACAATGTGAAGGGAAGAAACAATAATTGCCTCAAAGCAGTTTTATCCTTAAGTGCTGGCTCCTTCTCAAAGCTCAGAATCAGGCACAATGCACAACAACGTTACAGCTAAAAAAATAAATCTTTTGGTTCAAGAAAAAAATTTGAAAAGCAAGAGTGAAATATTTGTAATGTAAACAGTATCATTTAGAAATAAAAAGTAAACCATAAAAATCATGACAGAATCCCTTTAAGTCCATTGATGCTTTTTTATTCTGTGCCTCACACGCTACTTTTTTTTGTACCTACTACGAAGCACTGAAATGGAGGAAATGAAAGAGAACACCCATGAGGCCTTTGTAAACCTTACTGTAGATAAATTTCGACTTATAGTGGCACATCACTTGCACAATTGCAAAATTTGCAGATGAAGAAAGAGCAGAGAGGATGGTAAATTTCCAGGTGATCCAGAATTCCAGGTTGTTAGGTTCAATACATGTTGCACAGGTCACTGCGACAGCAAGTGAGGGTGACGATATTTTCAGCAAATTTCTTCATACTTTGACACTCATCATAAGTGGAGCAGCCCTTAAAAGTATCTATGCAGAACAAGGACATTATTATATGACACAATGCATTTGTGTCCATGAAAATCATTTTGTGCTGTCAACGCTCATTTTGTATATTTTTCAAGTTCACATAATTCATTTAAAATGTTACCCTGATATGTACTGGTTCATTTTAATGACAAAATTATTTTTTATGGGTGACAAAACAGTTTCAATGTACATTATATATTGGATAAACACATTCATGAAACAAAGAATTCCATCTCTGTATTGTGCACTTAATATATAATACTGCCACAAAAATACTGTGAACACAAAATGATTTGTATGTAAAAAGTGAGTTTTGTCAGTACACAAACATTTTGTGTTGAGATAAATGTACTTAGACATACTATATTAACTGCACATGCATAATTGTTTTCACAGGATTCTGTTCAGTGGCGTAACTAGATATTACTGGGCCCCACAGCAAATTATTTTTCAGGCCCCCAAAATGTTTAGAGGTTGACTTGTTTCTCCAATATTTATTGAAATTGTATATGAATTAGGGCCTCGTGGGGCCCCTATACCTCCTGGGCCCCCCTGCAGCCGCAGGGTCTGCTTCCTCTATAGTTACGCCCCTGATTCTGTTTGTGATTTGAAAATTATCCTATTTTTACCCAGCATTTATTGTATAGCAGCTACAAAATGATGTGACTACAAAATTAATTTTGTGAGCATGGAATGCATTTTCAGCTGACAATGCAATACACACACATACATGTTGTGTTACCAAATACCAACTATGCACAAACAGTACCCCATGCCTAGATAGAGAGATAGATAGATAGATAAATTGATAGATAGATAGATAGATAGATGGATGGATGGATGGATGGATGGATGGATGGATGGATGGATGGATGGATGGATGGATGGATGGATGGATGGATGGATGGATGGATGGATGGATAGATAGATAGATAGATAGATAGATGATAGATATATAGATCATTGATTGATAGATAGATGATAGATAGATGATTGATTGATTGATAGATAGATGATAGATAGATGATTGATAGATGATAGATAGATAGATAGATAGATAGATAGATAGATAGATAGATAGATAGATGATTGATAGATAGATGATTGATTGATAGGTGATAGATAGATGATAGATAGATAGATAGATAGATAGATAGATAGATAGATAGACAGATAGATAGATAGATAGATAGATAGATAGATAGATAGATGATTGATAGGTGATAGATAGGTGATTGACTGATAGATGATAGATAGATGATAGATAGATGATAGATGATTGATAGATAGATAGATGATAGATAGATAGATGATAGATAGATAGATGATAGATGATTGATAGATAGATGATTGACTGATAGATGATAGATAGACGACTGACAGATAGATGATAGATAGATAGATGATTGATTGATTGATTGATTGATAGATAGATGATGGATAGATTATTGATTGATAGATATATAGATGAAAGATAGATGATTGATGAATAGATGATGATAGATAGATGATAGATAAAACTTTCTCCCTTTTATACACACAAAATAAATTAGGTCGGTGTCTCTTACCTAATACTGTTACATATGATACACATGTATATAGTTCAGGTTTACATTCTGTTTGAAAACTTATTCCATGTTTGAAATAATTGCACTTGATGGCACTTGCTGAAATGAAGGTTAAATAGTTACATGGAAGAAATAACTGGGGTCAATAGCAATTGCTCAGACCCTCTGGCTTTCTGGATCTGACTGTAATTTAGATCTCCATATGTTAAGTCTACTAAAAATAATTTAAACAATAAATACGCCCAATAGGATAGTTATGCCTCTAACAAGGATTAATTATATCTTAGATCAAGGTACTGTTTTATTATTAAAGAGAAAACGGAAAATATTTTAAACATTGTAATTTTTGGAGTAGAAAAAGGGAGATGGCCTTCCTGTAATTCAGAGCTTTCTGGATAATAGGTTTCCGGATAACAGATCCCATACCTTGACAACCTTTCCTTTGTGGATTAAAGAGTCACAAATTCTATGGTCAATTCCTCCACAAAGTACAGAGAATTCTGAGGTCATCAGGAATAAAAAGCTGTAGAAATGACCCAAAAATGCTAAGTGCTGATTGGTGGTTCGAGGTTACTACACCAACTGCAAATGTTGTGACAAACCACTAAGAACTGGTTACTAGAACTGGAGCAATAATGGCACCACTATAGTTTAGCTGTGAAGACCTTCTAAACCTTGTACATGTTTTAGCAGTGACCAAGTATTTACTGCACTGTTTGCTGACTAGAGAGACCAACCTTATTGAAATATTTGTTATGATAAACATACAGGGTAACCGTAGGCAAGAAAAAGAGACACAGAAAGGTCTGGGCAACCATGGGACTCACCATAGGAAAATGCAAGTGCAACAGTGAGAAGAACCACAATCTTCATGGTGTGTTCCTGAGACTCCCAAGGAATATGGACTTGTTCTGAAAGATTGATAGCCGTGTTTCTTATAAAGATATAAAAAGAAATCGGAGATTCTTGATTGGGAAGAACAAGGAAGCAGCTTCTGTTGGAATGACTGGTGCAGGCTTTATATTCTATTACTGATAATGTCATTAGGAATGAAGCATCTGATACAAACAAGATGAAGGATATACTGTAGGAAAGCAGTGACACAGCCAAGCCTTGGGTGCAATTGTCTCACAGGACAAGCCTGGCTCTTGATTGATGTGCAAACGATGACTTACTGGTTTTCAACCAAAATGTATTTTTCAAGGACAGAAAATATTGTTATTTTTCAAAACTATTGCTATTCTTCAAGTCATTAAGTGTGTTATTTATCAAAGGTCGATTTTTAGAAGTTTGCAAGGTTTTTATACCTAGAATGAACTCACAACTCAAATTTTTTTCTAATTTAAAGGGATACTGTCATGGGAAAAAATGTTTTTCCAAATGAATCAGTTAATAGTGCTGCTCCAGCAGAATTCTGCACTGAAATCCATTTCTCAAAAGAGCAAACAGATTTTTTTATATTCAATTTTGAAATCTGACATGGGACTAGACATATTGTCAATTTCCCAGCTGCCCCTGGTCATGTAAGATAACAAAAGTTCCAGGGCCAGATGGTATTCATCCCATGGTAATTAGCGAGCTTAGCTCTGTGATTACCAAACCTCTTTACTTAATTTTTCAGGATTCATTGAGATCTGGCATAGTGCCGAGAGACTGGCGAATTGCTAATGTGGTGCCTCTATTCAAAAAAGGATCCCGTTCTCAGCCTCAAAACTATAGGCCAGTTAGTCTGACGTCAGTGGTAGGAAAGCTTTTCGAAGGGTTAATAAAGGATAAGATACTGGACTTCATAGCAAATCATAATACTATGAGTTTGTGCCAGCATGGTTTTATGCATAATAGATCTTGCCAGACTAACTTAATTTCTTTTTATGAGAATGTAAGTAGACACCTCGATTCTGGGATGGCAGTGGATGTGATTTACTTACATTTTGCTAAAGCATTTGATACAGTGCCACACAAAAGGTTACTGGTTAAATTAAGGAATGTTGGCCTGGAACATAGTATTTGTACCTGGATAGAGAACTGGCTAAAAGATAGACTACAAAGAGTGGTGGTAAATGGAACATTTTCTAATTGGACCAGTGTTGTTAGTGGAGTACCGCAGGGCTCTGTTCTAGGTCCCTTGCTTTTCAACTTGTTTATTAATGACCTGGAGGTGGCCATTGAAAGTACTGTTTCTATTTTTGCAGATGATACTAAATTGTGCAGAACTATAGGTTCCATGCAGGATGCTGCCACTTTGCACAGTGATTTGTCTAAACTGGAAAACTGGGCAGAAAACTGGAAAATGAGGTTCAATGTTGATAAATGCAGGTTATGCACTTTGGCAAAAATAATATAAATGCAAGTTATACACTAAATGGCAGTGTGTTGGGAGTTTCCTTAAATGAGAAGGATCTAGGGGTCTTTGTAGATAACACGTTGTCTAATTCTGGGCAGTGTCATTCTGTGGCTACTAAAACAAATAAAGTTCTTTCTTGCATAAAAAAGGGCATTAACTCAAGGGATGAAAACATAATTATGTCTCTTTATGGGTCCCTGGTAAGGCCTCATCTCGAGTATGCAGTGCAGTTTTGGACTCCAGTCCTTAAGAGGGATATAAATGAGCTGGTTAGAGGGATGGAAGACTTAAATTATGAGGGTAGACTGTCAAGGTTGGGGTTGTTTTCTCTGGAAAAAAGGCGCTTACGAGGGGACATGATTAGACTTTACAAGTACATTAGAGGACTTTATAGACAAATGGCAGGGGACCTTTTTACCCATAAAGTGGATCACCGTACCAGAGGCCACCCCTTTAGACTAGAAGAAAAGAACTTTCATTTGAAGCAACGTAGGGGGTTCTTCACAGTCCTGACAGTGAGGTTGTGGAATGCACTGCCGGGTGATGTTCTGATGGCTGATTCAGTTAATGCCTTTAAGAATGGCTTGGATGATTTTTTGGACAGACATAATATCAAAGGCTATTGTGATACTAAGCTCTATAGTTAGTATGGGTATATAGAATTTAATTAAAAGTAGAGAGGGGTGTATGTATGGATGCTGGGTTTTCATTTGGAGGGGTTGAACTTGATGGACTTTGTCTTTTTTCAACCCAATTTAACTATGTAACTATGTAACTATGAATGAAAAAACTTGAATCAGTGAATTTGGGGTGAACAACCCGAAAACTCTAATTAAATCAACCTTTCAATGGGAAAAAACTTGTATTGCTCGAATTAATCGTATTTTCAGTGAAACCCAAATAAATCCAAATTTTTTTTAAGACCATTAATAGTTTTTTTACCCCAAATTTTATTTTTTGACTGAAGACTACCCTCGAAAAACATTTTTTTTATGAAAACACAACTCGACCCAAAATGTTCACAAAATTATAATTGTTTTATCCCTCAGCACGGTCCAGTGATTCTGGACACATTATTAACATGTTGTGTAAGAAAATTAAAAATCATTTAAATACATGCTCAAACCTCAGTGAAATCACCTTTACCATGTTTATATGTTCTAACTCTATGGCATGTGGGTTAAAATGAGAAAATAAAACAAACACAATGTTTATTTTGGACACAGGTGGCCTGTTTTATTTCTTTATAATGATTGAACATTCCAAGTTGGTGGCTACTTTTGCACTTCAAACATGGCTACCAATCATGAGCCAAGATATTACAGCCATGAAAAAACATAACTATTTTGCCTTCTTGGAGTCACAGCTGTGAGGATATGATTGCCATTGACATGTTTTGTTTCTAAACTCTTGGTTTTGCCAAACAAGTCAACCACAGAATAAATGGTTCCTGATGGCAAAAGACAACCATCTTTCAAGTAGGATCCAGTGTGAAACTGGCAAACAACAATTACAAGAACACAACTTTTCTGCCCTCTTTCATCCATGAGAAGCCAACAGAAAGGAATGAATGTAGAGAAGGAGGCACGGAATTAATTCTTCAGTATGAATGATCCATGACATGGCTCAACTTCTCTGTGTGCACCTAAACCCAATCATTTTGGAATTAGTTATGTTAAGACACAAGACTGTCACCATTCAAACTGGACCTCAACGAGGTAGTTCTTGGATAACCTTGAGCTTCGTGGTTCTGCATTAGATTGTTCTTATGTTGTTCTTTTGGCTTGGCTTGGATTGCTTTATGAGTTTCTGATGGGTTGGAGGCAGAAAGGATAATGTTCAGTTCCCCTGAGGCTTGGGCATAGTTCTAAATAAAATATGCAAGACTGGCTTATTTGTTTTAGATAAATAAGGAATGTGTATCATGTTAAGGGTTTGTTTCATACTGGCGTTATCTCAGAGGAGACATACTTAGGTTCTAGGCAGACCTGCTATGTGGATCAGACAGAATGTGAAAAGTGATCCCATAGGAAGCAACTGAACAGCGTTTCTGAATTCCTGTGCTTTGAACGGCACCAGGTCCTCTGTTTGATATCTGTATGAGCTCTCAAGTGACTGGTACAAACAAAGTTTCTGTAGTTTCCTTGTGTTTGCAATGCCAATGACTCATTTCATAACATCAATAATAGCAGACTGGAAACCATCCTTTACTATGACTGAAGTCTAGTCTCTCCTCCATTGAAATGCTGTACCCCCCTACCTGTCCAAAGCTTTGCTTGTGTTTTGTTTTGTAGGTCCTCCATTGTAATTGTCTTCTGTTCCATATACAGTCCCTCTGGTCTTCACAGAAGAAAATTAATTATATATCACGCTCTCCTACAGCTTTTTTTCACGTGGCCGACGCAAGTAGGTCTGGTAGTAGAAATTGAGGAAGAGGATGATGAGGCTGACAATGTAAGCAAAGACAGCTCCATTAAAGCCATCTGGGAATGGACAATCTGTCACAAGGTTATAACTGGAGTGTAGAGCGATGGCTCCAAACTGAGTCTGCAGGGAAAAAACATGAGGGGTCAATATGAGGCACTAACATCTAACTTTAACCCTCCACCATGATAAAGGTAAGATATTTTATTATATTATCCCTTAATGATGGTATAAACATGTGTACTTACCAACTGTAGCAAAGTCAGGTAGCGTTTCCACCACAGATATTTCTGCATCTTAGGACCCAGCACAGCGAGGCCATAATACAAGTACATGAAGATATGAACAAAGGAATTCAGCATGCCGATGAAGAAAGCTGAAGAACAAAGAAGATCAGGGTGAGGAACATATGGGCTCTGAAGCTGGAGATTGAAGAAGGAAAGGACTATAACTGCTGATATGTGAAAGCGAGAAAGATTTTAGCGACTCTACCAGATGATTCGATGTTTGCTTTAAAACAGGCGACTAATAAAAGCAATCTACTAATCAGTTGCTTAGACATTGTAGTTGCTAGACCTAGTGCAAAGTTTGGAAGGAAAAGTAAGGTGCAAAGTAGGAGTAGAACTTTCATAAGAACTTTTTCCTTGTCCATCCATAATGTTTCTGACCATTACCTACAACCCTTAAGACTATATGTATTTCTGTAGGGGTACAACTGGCCACTAAGGAAATCACAGGTGCAGAGTATGGTTCTGCCCACCATCCACACTAACTGTTACCTTGTCCACCAGCAACATACTTGACCCCTGCCCACCAATTGAAGATCATGGTTGCATGGTGATAGACGTGGAGGAATGAGATCTGGTTAAACTTCTTCCTCATGATGAAAAATATCTGATGGGGGGGGGAGAAGAAACATAGTGAAAGAGAGCCAAGGACTGGAGATAAGTCCCTTTGGACATCCAATAAAATGTATGTCATTATTACACAACTGAGGCCAATCACACCAGAAGTCAGGCAGGTCAACATCTTCTGAAATTTCATAGACGCCCTTCCAAAAAAAATTGATTTAGTTTCAGATATGGGGTCAGTTGTCAGCTGCCTTACAGCACTTGTCTGTTTTAATTAAATTGTTTTGCAGGCTCCTCTTTCTTGTCTTTATCTTTTGTACACTCCCCCGAGGAACCGTTAATGAGTGAATATCATGTATTTATGGTTAATTTCTTAGAAGCGATGCCATTTTGCTTTTTCTGTACAGTTGTAACCTAATGATTATTACTGGCCACCATTCAACGGATTGTTTATCTATTTATTTCATTTGGCATAACTGTTGTTAATAGAGGGGTTTTTGAGCCTTGCAATATGGCAAGCACATGAATGGTATTAACCATTAGTTGAGTCCATCAGCATGAGGGTGACGTGCCTTTGATGAGCGAGGAGAGAGGAAATGTTATTTTGATATTATCAGTATAAACACCATATATGAACAACCTGCACCCCTCCAGCTGTATTCAGTATCTACAGCATTCTGACAGCTGGTCTGTCAAAACTGTTCCTCCTCAAAAGTCAAATATGACCAGCTCTGGGCACCTACAGACACTTTAAACAGGCCACTAGGCTGCATACTTCAGTGTCCCTGTGGGTTGTGCCATGTGTGACCCCATAAGGGAAAACCAGCAGCCCAATTATGAAGAAGAAACTCACTGTGTCCAGTAGCTCAATCACTTTCGAGAAGAAGAACCACCAGCAAACCCGTGCCATCTGTGGAACAGAGATAGAGATAAAGACCCTGAAGAAGCAGTGCCCACATACAGAGCCACACACACACTCTACAAAGGACTGTGGCAATACAAGCTGTGCCCAAGTGTAACTAACACATAGGCATCTCTTACCCGCATGCCCAATTCACTGTTACTGTAATCCACCGGCTGGCACAAATAGCTGTACCCTGCAAGCACCGAGGTCACCAGAAACTGAAAAAGAAAGAGGACTGGTTATTGGAACAGGAACAGAAAATAAAGGAACTGTTCATTGGTGCAACATCTGGGTGAGCCCTAATGAAAAATGTCTCCCTGATACCCAGAAGCTATAAGGAAAGGGATCATCCAAGAAACAGAACTGGGAAGGAGCTAAAGCCCAATCCTACATGCGAGGGTTTGGGCAGACAGAAGGTGTAGGATTAAGAAATGTATAAGGATTATGGGCCTGGGAGTTTGTGGAAAAAGGGGATGACCCTAGCTGAAATTTGCTCATATCCCATTGTAATAGTTAGCAGATACAATTAAAAACATATCTGTATAAAAATAAAATCGAATATATTTTCTCTATGCAGAGTGAGCTTTCTGCTCTGTAGAGTGGCGTAGGGTCATCCCTATTGCAGAGACATCTCTGATTGGCAGTCCCATCCCTCCGTCTATTAAAGCGAGGAGCTAGCGAGGAGCGATTTTTTTGGCCAGCCATGGATTTGCAGCTTAATTCCACATTTCGCCATCTGCAAATTTTTTCGCAAAAATTTGCCGCAACAAAAAAAGTTTCCGAGACAACAATGTCGCCGAGACCGGTTGCCGTAAGAAAAAAACTATTTCAAGTGAGAAAAATTGACGCCCACGTAAAAAATTGTGGTAAATGACGCCCATTGACTTCAATGTGTTTTGCAAATTTTTGGCCAAGCGAAACGAGACAGATTCGCTCATCATTACTCAAAGCCAGGCCCGGATTTACAAACTTGCCTCCCCTAGGCCGGCTCTACTCATCGCCCCCACTCCCCTGCCGGTGCCGTCCCCTTCACTTCCCCTGTCCAGCACTGTCACCTCCACTTCCAGTTTCCCCCTGTCCAGCGATGTCCCCTTGCCTTCCAGGGCCTTCCACTTTCTGTGCGTGCGCATGCACATAGCTTAACACTCGGGAACAGCACTGTAGAGTCCTGCGTGGGTCCATTTTTTGGGACCAGAACCCGACCCGTACCCGCAAGTACCTTATCCGCAACCCGGACCCGCTGACCATCAAGAATCAGCAAGTGCTGTCATTGTAAACCGGAAGTGACATCATCAGAAGTAGACGTGATCAGAAAAAAAAAGGAGTAAAACAGGAAGTGCTGTCATTGTAAACCGGAAATGACATCATCGGAAGTAGACGTGGCAGAGGAGTGAATATCGATATTGAGAAGACCCGCGGGTACCCGACCCGCTGCAGGACTCTACAGCACTGTGCCGTCCCCTTCGCTTCCCCCTGTCCAGCACTGTCGCCTTCACTTCCGCTTCCCCCTGTCCAGCGATGTCCCTCCCCTTCCAGGTGCCATCCTCTTAGTTCCCCCTCAGTGTGTGCGCGCACATGCGCACATCTTAACACTTGGGAACAGCACTGGAGACTGACGTGAGTCTCCAGTGCTAGTTACTGATGCGGCTGGGCCGCCCCTGAAATTGCGCCACCCTAGGCCCGGGCCTATGTGGCCTTGCCACAAATCCGGGCCTGCTCAAAGCCACAGAGACAGTCCCACCCCCGACTACACCGGAAAACAGAAAGCTGACTCCCTTATGATGTTTACCTGTCAAGGGCCAATCTATAAACACCTAGTAAGTCCCCCAGCTGAATTAAAACTCATACTTGCCTCATAAAACATGTAGACTGACAGTCCGACCAGAGACAGGTTATAAACAAGTAGAACAGAGCGCAGGGTGAATGCTTCCCGTTTCTCCATCAGCCG
This sequence comes from Xenopus petersii, assembly GCA_038501925.1. Lineage (NCBI taxonomy): Eukaryota > Metazoa > Chordata > Amphibia > Anura > Pipidae > Xenopus > Xenopus petersii. Next base: position 8,428,025 of record CM076688.1, read on the forward strand.
GGGCCCCAGGGCCACAAGGAGCAGATATAGAGCAAAGATGAGGATCACTGGGACCGGGGAATAAACTAGGAGCCATGGGTCAGTGCGTGGGTCTGTGCCAAGCAGAAAACAGGGGGTTGTATTTATATGTAAAAGAAATTAAATCACGTATTTTACTGCCTCAAAAATATCCTATATAATAGCCATGAAAATCCTGTAAATTATATCTTTGTAAAATATGCTTCCTAATGTATTCAGTTATAATTGGTTCTTAGTAATGTAAGTGATGATCACATGACTCACTGAAACGTGTGTAATACAAAAAATAATTTGCCTCCTGTTGGAAAATTTCACAATATGGGACCTGTTATCTAGAATGCTTGGATTATTTGGATAAAATGAAGTCTATGGGAGACGAGCATTCCATAATTCAGATCTTTCTGGATAACGGGTTTCCAGATAATGAATATCATACCTGTATTAGTAGCCCTGTATAACTCAGCCTGCAGCCTTGTGTCTTTTTATGGTCACAGAACAACCCCTCAGTGACTTCTAGTATCCTTATCATTTACAGTAGGGGGTACATTATCCCTTATAATACATGAGTGTTACTCAGAGTTCCCTGTATAACTCAGCCTGCAGCCTTGTGCCTTTATATGGTCACAGAACAACCCCTCAGTGACTTCTAATATCCTTATCATTTACAGTAGGGGGTACATTATCCCTTATAATACATGAGTGATACTCAGAGTTCCCTGTATAACTCAGCCTGCAGCCTTGTGCCTTTATATGGTCCCAGAACAACCCCTCAGTGACTTCTAATATCCTTATCATTTACAGTAGGGGGTACATTATCCCTTATAATACATGAGTGATACTCAGAGTTCCCTGTATAACTCAGCCTGCAGCCTTGTGTCTTTATATGGTCACAGAACAACCCCTCAGTGACTTCTAATATCCTTATCATTTACAGTAGGGGGTACATTATCCCTTATAATACATGAGTGATACTCAGAGTTAAGAACACTGTATTACAGAGTTGTGAGGGTTTCCAAAAAATGAAGAAGTCAGGCACGAAACGCGTTAGGTCTCCATGTCCTAATAAAGACTTTTTACTTTTTACATCTGACTTCTTCATTTTTTGGAAACCCTCACAACTCTGTAATACAGTGTTCTTGGTTTTTTGCACCTTGGGACTGAGGTGAACTGTGAGTGTTTTCATATTTATTTATTTTTTTATTTTTTGTATTTCATTATTTTTGTGAGGTGGCATTCATAGATTTTTCTATTGTGGCAGTAGCACAGACTAAAGTATCTGTGATACTCAGAGTTCCCTGTATAACTCAGCCTGCAGCCTTGTGTCTTTATATGGTCATAGAACCCCTCAGTGACTTCTAATATCCTTATCATTTACAGTAGGGGGTACATTATCCCTTATAATACATGAGTGATACTCAGAATTCCCTGTATAACTCAGCCTGCAGCCTTGTGCCTTTATATGGTCCAGAACAACCCCTCAGTGACTTCTAATATCCTTATCATTTACAGTAGGGGGCACATTATCCCTTATAATACATGAGTGATACTCAGAGTTCCCAGTATAACTCAGCCTGTAGCCTTGTGTCTTTATATGGTCACAGAACCACTCAGTGACTTTTAATATCCTTATTATTTACAGTAGGGGGTACATTATCCCTTATAATACAAACCATCTCCTTTATAAAGTTTCCCTTCTTGACTTTAATTGTGATTGGTCTAAAGCATGTGATGGGAAGGGCAGAAGTGATGGTACAAATAATTACCTCCGTTGTGCAGAGCCCAAGTGTAGAAATCCGTCAGTGTGTCCCACATGGAGCCCATGGTGCAGTCCTGCAAATCACACAGAGGGGTGGGTCAGAGAGCTGTGCCCAGATTTAAAGGCAATAGATTCCCTGAACAGGTGCAGACACATGGCACTGCATCACCCCTTTATCTGTAGAGAATCCCCCCTTTATCTGCAGAAAATCCCCCCTTTATCTGCAGAGTAGTCCCCCTTTATCTGTAGAGAATCCCTCCTTTATCTGCAGAGAATCCACCCTTTATCTGCAGAGTAGTCCCCCTTTATCTGCAGAGAATCCCCCTTTTATCTGCAGAGAATCCCCCTTTATCTGCAGAGCCCCTCTTTAAGCTAAAAATATAATGCAGTCCCCTGTGTAATGTCATTATCCAGGTGGCAAACTTAGCCTTCAGCTCTCCGGGGATGCTGGGAGTTGTAGAACAATAGCAGATGTAGGTTGCATATTGGCAGCTCTTATATACAGTACATTGTTAGTCTCTCACTTTCCCCCTTGCATCTTGTCTCATTGTGCTATAGAGAGTGAGCAGAGACCAGTGCAGTCTGCAGCATGGATATTCATTCATAGTTGATTAGCCACACAGTATGCAGGTGGTACAATGTTCCATTTAGAGCTGATACTGGTAACACTGAGCCGGCAGCACTGACCCCTGGGTAGAACTGACAGTTAGTGGAACTGGCAGTCAGTCAATGTATAACTCACCTGGAGAGGTGCCAACTGTCTGCTCCTGTGCCCTTCTGTGTGTGTCAGCGTGTGCTGTAGTGGCCTTTGAATGGATTTTTTATATTACACAAGTGGTTACACAAGAGACAGTAGGAACGACACTCCCCTCCCCCGCTGATCCCTATAACAATGCACTGGGGTGGAACTTTGCCCCCGTCCTTGATACTGCTGTGCTGGAACACGGGGCAGAAGGATCATCTCCTCCATTCCTGTCACCGGGTGAGGGATCGGGGGAAGGGCAATTAGTAATTAGGGAACAAGCTGATTAGCCTGTGAGTGAAGGATTCATTACATAAAGCAAATAATGGATCAGCTCTAATTGGAATTTGCACTCTTTCTTGTTTAGCTTTGTACTTTTCTGTATCCCTGGCTCTCATAGTACCATTATCACACAGCCTTTACCCCCTGCAGCTGTGCAACACGAATACTGCCTGCATTTTGCTTGTACCAATGCTGCTGAGGCTGTTCCTGCTGAATTGTGCTTAGTACAGGGGAATACCTATGCTGCTATAGGTTTATGGGATCTCTCTGTACAGGCTTTGAGCAATCTGTTCCTGTTGAATTGTATTTAATATAAGGAGATGCCTATGCTGAGATATATTTGTGTTGCCTGTCTGTACAGACAATAAGCACACTAAGAGGACAGTTCCCTCACAACAGGTTTTTTAAAGCCAGCGTTGAATCATGAACCGGAAAATCAACTGAGCTTACTGAAATATGAGCAGGGATTGAGACGGACCAGGGCAAATCAGGAAAATGTTGCACTGAGAATGTGACATAAGTGAAGCTGTGTATCAGTCTCTTACTGTCTCAGCAGTACACTCCTGTGGGTGAATAAAGATATTGTATAAGTGAATCTATTGCTACCCATATAGCCTACTTATTTAAAGGGGCCTGCTTCCCCTTTAAAAGGTATACTAATACCACACATAAGGGGATTTTGGACTCACCCGAAAATCCTTTTCTCGTAGGCCCTTAGCTGTCAGTGCAGACGTTAGGGTTGGTTCACTTCTGGAGGCAGGACAGTGAATTGAAGCTTGGTGACTCCTGGTCCCTCCCACTGTATATATAGTCTCCACCCTCCTCCTCGGCCGGTGGAGATGGTTCAGTAGAGGGAAGGCCAAGAGACAAAGATAGAATGATAGCAAGAAAGAGGTCCCTTGGCCCATACTAAATTAGCCTGTGTGGGACTTAGTGCACGGACAGTTCAGGCCTACGAGAAGTCTGTATTCGGCCAATCTCCTCAGATAGATGCGGAGGGTGCATACCACATGCAATTTATGTAGCCTCCTCTCCTTCTCGTTGGTTGGATTTGGGCAGAAAGAAGGTATAATTTTATCTTGGTTCATGTGTCATTTGTCATGAGGACCGCATTTTCGTGATGAACGGTGAGCCAGCTATCTCTATCAGGAAGGTAAACTTTAATGATAACCATTTCAGCTCACATGTTGCCAGAGGTTCAAAAGGTGGTTGCTGTAGCACCGCTAGGACCATTGGTAAGTTCCATGTTGCAAGAGGTTCCCTGAGGGGAGGTCTAAATCTGGTTACACCTCTGGAGAACTGTTGGACCATAGCTTGGCGTACCACCACTGTGTTGTCAGTTGTCTGCTAACTTGATGACTTCTCTTGCTGTCTCTGCCAGAAAGGCCAACATGGTAGAGTCTTTCCACCTCGGCTTGTAGTTGCTGCCTTGATGATGGTGGGTGTAGGGCCAATTCCTGTGCCGAATGTTTGGCACTGCGGGCTAGGCCAGCTAAGGCAGCTGTGGGTCTGAATATTGCTGCTGCTTTAGTGTAAGATCGTTTAAGTATAGACTCCATACCGTGGTCTTTGAATGCTTCTTCTGCTGGTAGGGCTGTTAGTCTACCTTCACGGTTTTGCCCCACTTCTTTTAGAGTTATTCAGGTACAGAGTACATTTTGAAGAATCTCTGTGTGAGAGTGATATGGTGCTCTGGTTGATCCAACTCTGTTTCAATTGAGTTTCAATTAAATACCAGGAAAGATCATTTAGATTTTTTTGAACTCCCAACATCTTGTCTGCTTTTGACAGGGCCACTGTTTCATCCTTGACTACTAGATTCTGTGAGGGCTGTGTCTGAGGTATTTGTGGTGATAGGCTTGGTTGTACAGGCATGGGTGTTGGCTCTGAGGAAGGTTTGCAATCAACACAATAATGTCTCTCAGATTTTCGTAAGGAATCTTTGCATACCTTGCATTTAGGGAGTTTATCCAGTTTGGAGTACCTCTCTGAGGTCCTTCAGTGAATCAACTTTCTCCATGCTAACCTGTAGTATTTAGTGGCAATGAGAACCGTGTATGCAGAAGTTGAAGATCAGTGTATCGGTAACAGCTATAGAAGAAGGAAGGGAACCGCCTAAGCGCTAGTTGCGGTTCTGACCGCGCTACTGCTTGTGCAACCGCGGTGTCTGTACGGCGCGTCACTGACGTCTGCACGCCCACTTCCCTCATTTGGCGAGGATAGTTTCTTCAATTTGTAGAGAAGGACACGCACTCCGGGAGCCAGTCGATGCCGATAAAAAGAAACTTTATTCCAAAAGAGTTAAAACAACGGTCCTAATGTGTTTCGTATTTTGGGATACAAAACGCGTTAGGACCGTTGTTTTAGCTCTTTTGGAATAAAGTTTATTTTTATCAGCATCGACTGGCTCCCGGAGTGCGCGTCCTTCTCTACAAATTGTCGATATTACTCCCCAAGCTACGGGTTTGGGGCGCTGCACCTGAGCCACCAGATGCCATCGGTGAGTGTGGTACATTTACTGCGATCATTTTCACTTCATGCTTTAGATGTGTTAAGGCTGCACCTGAACGTGATAGACCTGGGGTTTGTACACCCAGGTCCAACTTTGCGCTGGGTGAGCCACATTTGGAAATTTCAATTTTTCACTCATGGGATTGAGCCACAATTTTTCCTGTTTTGTGAGGATAGTTTCTTGCCACAATTAGAGCAGCTACAGTGTTGCCTAGCAACCAGGGGCCTAGTCGCTCTAGTTGAAATTAGCAGGTGCACACAGGAAAACTCAGGCCTCCGTCTGTGGAGACCAAGTCCCGTGTTGTGATGTGGCAGCACTACGTGCCTCTCACATACTTACTGGGGCTTTCTGCGGGCACCTCCATTCCTTAATGTGTGCCTCTGATATATTTAATGGACAGTTCTGCGTGTCTCTCAAGCACTTAATTGCCAGCTCTGCGTGCCATTATTAAAGGACAAGTAACATAATTTTTTTTAACAAAAACAAAAAACACCAACACCGTTTAAACTTTTAATTAATTTAAAGTAATTAATTTATGTTACTGGTCCTTTAACTTAACCCCTGTTGGACAGAGCAGAAGCTAGCCTGATGTGTTTGTTAGTAATAGTGTCCCACACTCACCGACACAAGGCAAACTCTCAATACAGGAAATTGCTTCATGGTTTTATTGTCATATTTTCAATTGGTCTGGCTTTCTCAATGTGAGTGTGATCTCGGGAGCAATAGTTCATCTGCTTCTAACAGCTCAGCCACCACAACCACTTCACACCAGACGTGGCTTCAGCAGTCACTCAGAATATCCAGTGAAAGGGAGGTTAAATCCATACAGATGTGTGTGCCACTTCCATGAATTAAAGGGGAAGCTATAACTGCAATACAGCAAGTCAATTATTTGCCATAGCCCTGGGTCCAAGTACTTGAGCACCAAGGGACCATGAAGTACCAAATGAAGAGGTACTTTATTTTTTGAACCCAACACAGATCTAAAGGGATGAACCAGTGGCATTATAATGAGAGCAAACGTGGATATTTTCCTTTCAACGGCATCCCATAGTAACATCCAGGCAAGAGCTTGATAGCAATAAATCCCACACCCCTTAAGTGTGGCACAGAATGGTATCATGGATGCTGGGGAGTGGTGGCTGGAGAACCACAATCTGCTGTTGGTCTACAAGACTAGAGCTTTCTTGATGTCCCATCTTGGTTGACTGACCACCCTACAGATACAGGAGGCTGTGATTGTGTACAACACATTTACATATGGGTCTCCTGCTCCTTCCAGTCCCACCCAACATTACACCCACTGGCATCTCAGAGAATCCATCAACAGGAAACCAGAGCAGAGTTTATTGGAGATCCAGAACCCAATGTGAGCACCTGGAACAGGGACCAAGCCCTGGAGAAGATTGGGACCTACCAAAATGTTTCCTTGGAATCTAAATGACTTGCACCAAAGACAAAGGGTCTACTGTTTGTAGGTAGCACTTCCTTCCATAAAGCAATAGAGCAGCACCTCCTGTGTGAGGAACTGCAGGCCAACATATGACAGTTTGGCAATCCACCTACCATCCTCCTACAACGTCTGAAGAAGACGGAGGCAGCACAGTCACATCAGCCAATGGAGTCTGTGCACTACTGCTGGGCCACGAGGCCTGTGCTGGAGAGTTTCACCTGATTGGACAAAGTTAAAAGGAAGAAATCAGGTTTAAATTCATAGAAAGATATCTTTGGCGGTTGCTTGCCAAAGATGGTAACCTCAGCACACAATTAACTGCTTGCCTGACTGTCAGATCACTGGGGAGCACAAGGAGGAGACTATAACCGAATCATGGAAACTCATGCCCACTTGGAACTCACAATCAGGGCTATTTTGCTTTAGGTCAGCCTTTTTTTGAAATGGCAGCACTGGCACCCGATTTACTTCTGCCTTCCCTTGATTTTCTCATAGAGACATCCCATCATTACAATAAAATCAAAGGAAATGGATATTTATTTCTCCCACCCTTAATTATACTCATAAGGCTGAAGAGCAGAACTCACAGTATTAGGGATGCACCGAATACACTTTATGGGATCCAGCCAAACCCCCGGATCCTTAGTGAAAGCTTTTGCTCCTCACTGCCCTGAGGCCTAGTCTGGAACTGAGAAGGTGAAGGCAAAACGTGAGGCACAAGGACCCCACAACATCCTATGGTACCAATTGAAATGCCAGCTGGTGACAAATTTATCTCTGGAATTGGTCTGACTTATTTCCCTCGGACTGTTCCATTTTATTGTGACAGAGCAACAAGAACATGCCAGATAAGGACTTCTTACCTTTATGAGAAACCTCTTGGAACACTTGATCCTGTCCAGGTTGGTCAGACCAATGTAGTGGCAGATGGACACAGCATTATGCAAATTAGGGGCGAGAATGGAAAACGTGGTAAAAAAAATGTTTTACTTCCTTGTTTTGTTACAAAAAGTCACATGATTTCCCACCCTGCTCCTAATTTACATATGCAAATTAGGATTCGGATTTGGTTGGGCCAGGCACAAAAATTCGGCCGAATCCGAATCCTGGATTTGTTGCATCCCTACACAGTACCAGTACTCTGGGACACTTTATTGTTATTGGCACTGGGATGTTTGTTGTGCCCAAGGCCAACACAGCGGCAGAGCGAGGTTACTGTGCCACCGGGAGGAGCTGCAACTGATCCAAAGGTGACAATTAGTGATGAGCGAATCTGTCCTGTTTCACCAAAAATTTCACGAAATGCCAAAATTTGCGAAACACATTGAAGTCAATGGGTGTTTTTATGTGCAACAATTTTAGGTGTGCGGCAATTTTTCTCGCTCCAACTGCATTAAAGTCAATGGTCGTTTTTTTCTTATGGCGACTTTTTTTTCTCCAAATACATTAATGTCAATGGCCGTTTTTTCTTATGGCGACTTTTTTTCTCCAAATACATTAATGTCAATGGCCGTTTTTTCTTATGGCAACTTTTTTTCTCCAAATACATTAATGTCAATGGGCGTTTTTTCTTATGGCGACTTTTTTCTCCAAATACATTAATGTCAAAGGAGCGTTTTTTCTTATGCCGACTTTTTTTCTCCAAATACATTAATGTCAATGGCCGTTTTTTCTTATGGCAACTTTTTTTCTCCAAATACATTAATGTCAATGGGTGTTTTTTCTAATGGCGACTTTTTTTCTCTAAATACATTAATGTCAATGGGTGTTTTTTCTTATGGCGACTTTTTTTCTCCAAATACATTAATGTCAATGGGTGTTTTTTCTAATGGCGACTTTTTTTTCTCCAAATACATTAATGTCAATGGGTGTTTTTTCTTATTGCGACTTTTTTTCTCCAAATACATTAATGTCAATGGGTGTTTTTTCTAATGGCGACTTTTTTTTCTCCAAATACATTAATGTCAATGGGTGTTTTTTCTTATGGCGACTTTTTTTCTCCAAATACATTAATGTCAATGGGTGTTTTTTCTAATGGCGACTTTTTTTTCTCCAAATACATTAATGTCAATGGGCGTTTTTTCTTATGGCGACTTTTTTTCTCCAAATACATTAATGTCAATGGGTGTTTTTTCTAATGGCGACTTTTTTTTCTCCAAATACATTAATGTCAATGGGTGTTTTTTCTTATGGCGACTTTTTTTCTCCAAATACATTAATGTCAATGGGTGTTTTTTCTAATGGCGACTTTTTTTTCTCCAAATACATTAATGTCAATGGGCGTTTTTTCTTATGGCGACTTTTTTTCTCCAAATACATTAATGTCAATGGGTGTTTTTTCTAATGGCGACTTTTTTTTCTCCAAATACATTAATGTCAATGGGTGTTTTTTCTTATGGCGACTTTTTTTCTCCAAATACATTAATGTCAATGGGTGTTTTTTCTTATGGCAACTTTTTTTCTCCAAATACATTAATGTCAATGGGCGTTTTTTCTTATGGCGACTTTTTTTCTCCAAATACATTAATGTCAATGGGTGTTTTTTCTAATGGCGACTTTTTTTTCTCCAAATACATTAATGTCAATGGGCGTTTTTTCTTATGTCGACTTTCTTGTCCTAATGCATTAGGGCAGACACACGCTGCTATTTCGGGAGATTGGTTGCCCAGCGACAAATCACTTCTTCTTTGGGTGTGGCTAATCTCCCTAAACTGCCTTCCTGCCAGCTAGAAGGTAAATTGCCGGAGGGATGGCACTTGGATCGTTTCGGAAGTCGTCCGAAGTTTCCTTGTGAGCCATTTACATTCTAGCCGGCGGGAAGGCAGTTCAGGGAGATAAGTTGCCCCGAAGAAGAAACGATTTGTCGCTGGCCGAAATAGCAGCATGTCTCTGCACTTAAAGTCAATGGGCGTTTTTTCTTATGGTGACTTTCTTATCCTAATGCATTAGATTTAGATCAACGCATGGTTGCTTGGGAATTTGGACCCTAGCAACCAGATGGGGGTGCAGGAGCTGTATGTGGGTGTATAGGGGCTTAGTACTGAGCTGCTGTAGATCATGAGCAAGTTTGTACCCACTGAGCCCTGTGTGAGTGTAAGTAGAGGAGTGGCCAGTCATTAATATAGAGACAACAGAGAGAGGAAAGACTTTTACTTTGCCATAAAATGAGACAAGACTATGTGCCAGCAGAACTACAATTCCCAGCGTCCCCTGTAACTCACTCACTGTCACTCCTGCAAACTGACACTTGCCCACACCTTCTACTCACACAACTGCCAGCAGGCTCGGCTCACAGGGGAACATGGCAGTTGCTACATAGTAAGTAATGACAGGAGCAGAGTAGGCCTATATAGTAGCACGGCCTATAACTGTATAGCGACAGCAAGGAGGGTCCTGCGTGAGGCAGCGCAACTACAGCTCTCACCTACCGACCCACTAACTGCCCCGCAATCTCCTGCCTTACACAAACCACGTGTTCTCTGTGTGAGAAGCCAAGTAGGGGGCGGGGCCGCAGGTGTGTAATGATAAGAGGGAACCCTGGGCGGGGTTAGAAAGAACTGAACGAGCCCAGCTATAAATAAAAGGCGTGGCTAGGGAGGCAGGTGGGCGTATCCATTTGCCAATAATACTTAAGAGCGCCTCTGCAACCTGATCGCCTTAGCGCGGGTCGGGAGAAGTTGCGTGTTGTGCTCTTGAGGAGCGCGGCTGGGCACGAGGCAGAACTCGATGTTTATTCCAATTAGAGTCCCGTGACCAATCAGAATGCCTCCTGTGTCAGGCTGTGTAGCGGGACGTTCCCTCTGAGCTTTCGTCTCTGCTCAATAATTGCACAGCCGCTAATGACTTATCAGTCACGTGTTATTACTGTCTCCAGTAGTGCGCTGATTTCACCGCACCATGAGTCCCTTCCCGCCATGCCCTGCAGCTGCCTCACAAACACTGACATCCACTTCCTGTCAGCCTGGGCCTCAGCCGGAAGTATCTGCTAAATACCCCTCAGGCTAAACATAGAGTGCAGAAAATACAGTGTGTGTCTGTACATAAGGCTCTCCATTGTTCCTCAGGGCAATTCCTACATCATACCTGTACTGACTCATCCTAACCCAATAAATGGCTCCCCAACGTTTTACCCAGGTTTATATCAGGCATCTCTCACCTCATGACACCCAATCCTATAATCAGAACAAACATTGAGCTGTTGTGCCATAAAGTGACCTGTTTCTGTTCCAAACACTAAAGTGCCAGCTCAGGGGAACCAATTATCAAATGAGAGAGAAGGAGGGCACCGCCTAGTGATGGGGAGTAAATACAAAGCACATGTGGATAGTGGCCTGGAATCAGAACATTTATTTTTGGTCTGGTTGCAGATCTTTCCACAATTGTGGCCTGATATTCATTGATAGTGACTTGTTTGGGCCCACGGTACAGACAGAGCCGCCATCAGGAAACACAGACATCCCAGGCTTGTTGCTTTCAACTTACATTGGGGGCCTGATAAGAACAATCTGCTGCGATTGCTGCTGCCATTTCTGGACTGGGAATCAAAATGGGCCCTGGCATTTCAAGTACACAGAGGCCCAAACAGCTCCCACCATCTAGGGTTGCCACCTGGCCGGTAAAAATGCTGGTTGATCCCAATGTTATTAATAGGGAATAAAGATAAATATTTAGGAAGGCCGGTATTTTTTTCCAGAAAATGTGGCACCATCCCACTGAATAGTGTCTGTCTGTGGCATCTTACAGCAGCCCCTCTGGCATTTGCCAGAATCCACAGATTGCCAGTCCGGGCCTGACTGCTGCCACCATAGAGGAAAGAAGAAGCCCCAGTAAAAGAAACAAAGAAACGACCAAAGAAGCCGTAAGAGGGGAACAAAGAAGACGCCCACAAACTTTAGTAGTAGGAGACTTGGGACCAATGTTGTTGTTTTTTTTTTTTACTTGTAGGGAGCCTGGCCACCATTTTTTTTCAAAATCTGTTAGGAATCTCTTGGCCACTAATTGTTGTATTTGATGGCAGGGGGCCCCATGTTTTCTGACTTTTTCAGGCAAAAATCCCAATAATTCAGGCTTTTCAGGAAAAAGCCTCAAAAAAAAAAATCGGTTTTGCTAGATTTTATCAAGTTTTTCCCAATCCGATTAAATTGTGCTTTTTGAATAATAAATAAAGTCCATTCATGGATTCTAGTCTGGGCTGACTTTTTTTATTTAAGAAATCAGAAAAAAAATCATATTTTATTAAATAACCCTCCCCGTGTGCAGGTCTGGACTGGGAGTCGAAATAGGCCCTGGCATTCCAAGTACACAGAGGCCCAAACAGCCCCCCAACAGCCTAATAAATAGCGTCTATGGCATCTTACAGCAGCCCCTCTGCCATTTGCCTGAACCCACAGATTACCAGTCCGGGCCTGCCCATGTGCTATAGAATGGCTCATTTTAAACAACTTTTCAATTGGTCTTCATTATTTATAGTTTCTTCATTACTCCCCTTTTTCTTCTGACTCTTCTTGCAGCATTAAAATAGGGGGTCACTGACCCCCATTTAAAAACAAATGCTCTGTAAGGCTACAAATGTATTGTTATTGCTACTTTGTATTCCTCATCTTTATATTCAGGCCTCTCCTATTCATATTCCAGTCTCTTATTCAAATCAGTGTATGGTTGCTAGGGTAATTAGGACCCTAGCAACCATATTGCTGAAATTGCAAACTGGAGAGCTGCTGAATAAAAAGCAAATAATAAAAAATGAATGCCAACTGCAAATTGTCTCAAAATAGCACTCTCTACTATATTAACAGTTAATTTCAAGGTGAACAACCCCTTTAAATTACAGTTCTTTCTTCTAAGCATTTGGCCTATTTCATGGTCATTCCCTATTTCTATGAGAACAAAGAGGCAAAATAGATGGAATAGCAGATTATAGTATGTAAAGAAAAGAGACTAGGAGAGTAGAGGTTGAGTGAGGAGAGGAATAATAATAGTACATAGAGTGGGCCCCTGGTCTAAGGTTTTTGGGTGGCCCCTTTGGCTGGCCCCTGGTCAAAGGTTTTTGGTTGGCCCCTGGTCTAAGGTTTTTAGTTGGCCCCTGGTCTAAGGTTTTTGGATAGCCCCTGGTCTAAGGTTGTTGGGTGGCCCCTGGTTTTCCAGTCCGACACTGGTGTCCCCTGTAGAGCTTCCTAGCTTGTTGCACCAATAACTATAACACCGACTGCCTCTTCCACTTTAACATCAAAGGCTTCATAGTCCAGACTGGGGTCCTACAGGTGACTAGAATGGGCAGCAAGGAGTTTGTTATTGACATGCCGACAAACTGTACTCATCTCATTTATGTACTTTTTGTTCCCACTGGAGTTTTTTCCACAGACAAATAAAATGATGGCTCAATAGGTGGCACCTGCAATAAATACCACAGTCTTGCATCAGGTGCCCACAGAATCCCGGAAAAGCAATGTCACCCTTTGTCTCCTTTTTTTTTTTGGCAAAGTCAAATGATTTCCCTGACAAAACTTGCCCCAAGCAAAATGCATTTCTGTTAAAGGGGTTGTTTACCTTTAAATTAACTTTTAGTTTTTCATTTTTTATTATTTGTGGTTTTTGCATAATTTAGCTTTTTATTCGGCAGCTCTCCAGTTTGCAGTGTCAGCAGTCTGGTTGCTAGGGTCCAAGTTGTCAGGAGAAAGAAAGAGGCTGCTCTGATGTTGTTCTGCTTAGGAAAAGTATTGTAAACCTTTCTCACATCTCTCCTAATCTTAAAAACATCAGAGCAGCCTCTTTCTTTCTCCTGACAACTTCCTTGACTACTTGGTGGTCAGACTGGTGGGAAAATGACCAGTAGGTGGCGCTGTTGGAACAAAATTCATTCATATTAACAGTACACTTATCCCTTAATATCTTGGAATAAGAACAAAATAAATAATCAACGTGCTTGCAAAAGTGCTTAGAATAGCCCCCTCATCAATTTTTACATTCACTTATTTTTAAGATTTACTTATCCTTTAAGGATTTGGATTCCGTATGGCCAGGTGCGAGGATTTGGTGTGAGAAGGCCGATTAGTGAACTAAATCCTGGATTCGGTGCATCCCTAATAGTTAGTACATAATGCCTGCATACAAACGAGACAACCTAGAACCAATCATGTTATTCACAGAGCGTCAGACTGGGGGGGCCCACAGGGGCCCCTGCCATGGGGGAACCACCACCACCCCCTTCAGGCCCCCTTCCCCGAGCCGCAACATCCCTCCCCCCGGCTCCATGCGCTTACCGTCTTTTTTGTTAAGCCGTGCTGGGGGTCAGGGAGGGAAGTCGGAAGCCGCAAGGACCGGGACTGGGCCTGTGGGGCCCAGGAGGGCTGGGGCCGACCAAATTTGCGCCGTGAAAGTCGTCAAAACCGTTGCACGGCAACATTATTCGAACGCCCATTGACTTTAACGCCGGTGTCAAAATTGATACGATCGTCAGAATTGACGTGGGTGTCAAAATTTACACCGGCGTCAATATTCGAGTTTTTGCAGATTTTTTGCAGTTTTGTGAATTTCGCTGGAAATTCTCTAATTTTTCGGCAAAACAGGACAAATTCGCCAATCACTACTGTAGAGACCCAATACTGGTTGTACATCTGGTACCTTTTAAGGAGCCCACAGCCTCATGACATAGTGAAGAATTGCCCCCTTGGCAAGTTGGAAGACAACGTAGACACCAGTGAACATGTTTATGACCTAAAAGACCTCACAATACATGCCAACCGCTTTGCCCTCTAGCTTATGCTTGGCCCAAGGATGGCAACGCAAAGTGACTTCTGGGGGATTTTGTTTTTGGAATTGGCAATTGGTTGGCAACAGTGGGACCAGTAATGGGATGGATCGCCTATGAGGAACCCAGTGATGTTTTGGTTAGCTGGTCAGGTGGAAAGATTGACATTATCTACACCTTCTAACTGTCAGCCATTGCCCTGTGACTTCTCATAAAGGCCCCCCTACCAACTAGACTATCTCCCACAATCCAGTTCTCAGTATTCCATCATGGCAGGAACGGAAACCATCAAGAACCAGGAAACTGTTCAGCCCTGTGATTGAACGAGACATTTACTGTGATGTCATTGGAGCGTTACATCATTCCTAACTGCCATTTTTTTTTGTCCTGGGAATGGACGAAAAGATATTCGTTTCATAAATGTAAAAAAAAATACCTTTTAAAATATTTTTCATTTTATAAAAAATGTGTGATTTTGCCATTTGTCATCTTCTTGTTTTAGTTATTTTTATATTCGACAATGTTCTATAAACCTGGTTTTCGAATTTAATTTCCCTGCAGGGGTGTAAACAATAAACTCCTTCATCATACGTTGTATTGAAGGAAAGCAGAGCCACAAGCAGAAGTTTAAACCTTCTTATGTAAAGCCGTATTTGGTTTTTCTCTTTACATGGAGGAAGTGAGCGCTAGGAGTCAGAGAAACTCTAACTTTGCATTCTAATTCTCATGATCTCTTTAAAGTTGTAAAATGATATTCTTCTTTTGTAGGCATTGACCTCGGCCATGGTGACTCTTATTTAGACAAATTTGTCACCAATTGAAGAAGCAAAGTTGTGGCTACTAGTAGTCCAGAGCAGGAACATTGGTCAGTGTGCGGCCCTGGAGATTTAAGTTTCAGACCTTGTTTCCATGCCTGTTGTAACCCTGGTGTGTCCCCTGTGTGAGGACAGATGTTATTCATGAGGCTTCCATGTGGGAGCTACAGCCTATATCCTAAAGGAGATGTACATTGGGGCAGGTACGATACCTGGGGAATAAAGAGCTCTGGGGGAAAGGACTTTTTATTTTATTTGAACTGTTGTCCACCCGGAGTGGAGAGAGACTAAGTTCTAGACAGACCTACCTTTCCCCAGTGTAGGAATATTATTACATTGTTCTTGTTAACCCATTTTTACTTATTCTTTATATAAAATCCCTCTTGGATTACTGCAACTTTCAAAGGTGTGCTCCTCAGTGGCCACTAGGTGGAGACATTGCCCTGAATTGCAAAGAGTGTGATCCGATTCTACAAGAGTGTGGTAAGCAACAGGTTACACTTGAATTGTATTAAAAGCTTAATAGGACTTTAATATAGTTCCTTTCAGATTGGCAAGCGGGTCTGCTAAATTCTTGAGTGCTGATGGGCACTAGAACCCGATTGAAGCTAAGACATACTCAGGTTCATTTGAAACGAGGACTGCAATGTTAAGAATATGATCTAGGATGAACTTGTGCTTGGGTTTAAATAATGTGACCTTATGTGGAAAGCCACATGGAAAACCGTGGCCAGTACACAGAGTAGAGTCCTGCAGTGGGTCAAGTACCCGCAGGTTTTTGCAGGTAACCTGCGGGTACTTGACCCGCTGCAGGACTCTACTCTGTGTACTGGCCAGGTAGAAGTTTCGGGATCGGTTATAGACGCGGTTCTCCGGGTTTGCGGGTCATGGGTCGGGCTGTGGGTCTTCTCAATAGTGAGTTTTACTCCTTTTTTTCTGATCACGCCTACTTCTAATGTCACGTCCGGTTTACAATGATATCACGTCCTGTTTCTTGATGGTCAGCGGGTCGCAGATCGGGTTGCAGATAAGGTACTTGCGGGTCGGGTAGCGGGTCCAAGTGGGTAAGTATGAGGGTTGTAGGTCCGGATGTGGGTTGTCGGTCGCAGGTCGGTTTGGGTTTAACAAATTGGTTTCGCGCAGGACTGCAACACAGGGATTTTTTTCAACATCTATGTCTCCATAAAATTCGGGACTCCTATATGATCTAGTGGGAAGGGAAGCAGGAAGAGGAAGTCTGTGTAAGAAGTTGCTGGGGAGTTGTGTGGAAAACCAAGGCTGTGCAAATAGACATATGGACTCACTACCCTAAGTGTAGGGCTAAACCATTGCTGTAAAGAGCAGGACCTGTGTGGCCAGTGGAACAGGCTGTTCTGGTTAATGAACAAACTCTGTAAGTTACTGTTACTTCTGTTATTCACTGTTACAAGTTTCTTCTCTCTTGAAAATTCATTTGTGAATAAAACAGATGGATTTCTCCTTAAAGTTACCTGAATGTCGCTGACTTTCTACTATGAGACGTTATTGCTAAGGCTAACGTTGGAGTGAATCTCACAGCCTCTTGTTCTGATTGGCTTGATCCTTATTCAGTCTCCGAATACTAAGCTAGATCATATATGTTAGAATGAATTTTGAGGACATTTAATCTGGTCCAACTTTAATTCTTGAAATACTTTGAGCACCGGGACAGTACCGCTCCCCATTAGTCCCCAGACTGGTTACTGTTTTAGGTAGAGGTAGAATAGCTTTGGGATAATAATATATAAGTGAGGAAATAGGTGACTCGTATGATTTCTAATGGAGAATGATGGGGTATCAGTCTCAGAAATCAGTGGTGGGGTTTTAAAGTACAAAGTTGCCTGATGATTTTGGGTTCGTTTTTGGAGCTTCTGTGGGCGTGGACTTTTTTTTTCTAAACCTAAAAACTCCAGATATACTTTGGTAAGGGTGCCTCTCCTGTTTGTAACTGAATACTTCATTTGGCAGTCTCATAATGGCATGCTGGGTAATGTCGTTTTTCTATAACGTTTCCTGCTGCAATGGTTAACAAAAAAACACAATACCCAGCATGCAATTGGATGCAAGATTGTCCTTAACGTACATTAAAAGGATTCTCTTGATGGGAAGATACATAGACAGGCCAAGGTCATACACACATAGACCCACTTGTGTGGCAAGGCAGGCAAAAGAGCAGGTTTTGTCTGATTTAAGATGGCCATAGACGCAAAGATCTGATCTTCTTACGATTTTCAGACAGTGTGTGTGGAGTCCCGAAAATTTTCGTCTAGCGGAGATCGATCGTTTGGTCAATAGGACAGTTTAAAAGATTCCTGTTGGCTGCCGATAATATCTCTGCGTGTATTGCCGATCGTACAATTTTCAGTGGGAGACTGTGACCAGCTTTGGTCGGACATAACTTTCGTACGATTGCTGTCAGGGGCAGAACATCGGCTCATCTGTTCTTTTCTACTTTATTTGATCGGAATAGTTAGTGGCAGGTCGGGAGATGGGGAAGTCCGATCTTACGTTGATTCGAACGATCGGATCTTTGTGTCTATGTCCAGCTTTAGTCACCTAAGTTATGGGACAAATTTGGTGGTTCCTGTTATTTGGTCCCTGGGTTGTTAATTGGATAACAAGGTGATCAGTGCAGAGCCATCAGGAGAGAACCATATCCTCAGCCTAATGGAATCCCTGCTCACTGGGAGATTTTAGCCTCAATCAAATAGTTCCAATCAAATAATGTTATGGAAGCCCATTTAAGTGCATTTTTGTGATATGTACTAGCTGGAGCCACGTCGTCTCGTCTCACTGTGTATTCGTATACTGCTGAGATGACAATAAAGTTTACTTTGACTTTGACTTTGGACTAAAGTGTTGGGCCCAATTGGATTAATCCATTATATTTGGCCAAACTCAGATATCCTTCAGAGAAGTCATTGCTTTGACCCCATAGAAAAGCCCATCCAATACAAGCAGGTTAGAGATGGCCAAGTACAATCAGGCACCATAGCATGTATGACCCTACTGGACTTTGCCAATACAGAGTGGTGGACAAGAATTAAACCTTTTCAAGCAATTGCTGCAGGTCAGAGTGAGGAGGAGGAGGAGGAAGAGGAGTAGGAAGGTGATGCCAAAATCCATTGTGTTCTACTGGGTCCCACAGGGTTACAGAGAGGCACCGGCAACTGAAAAACAGAAAACCATTTCAGTTGCTTTGGGTTTATTGTATGAGCCAAGAGACATAAGGTCACGGAGGAAAACAATGATGGACTTTAATTGGAAAAAACAAAGGTATAAATGTGTATATGAGAAGGGGAATAACTCACCTATTTGTACAGGGACCTATGATCTTGTGTGTCTGTTGTATTTTCTACTGATCTTTTATAATTACAATTAAATGAACATCTTATTAAAGGGGAAATAATTCCAAATTCTTTATTATCATGTTAACTAGGCAAAATAAACGTTACTTACACTAGGGGGCCAATTCACTAACTTCGAGTGAAGTATTTGAAGTAAAAAAACTTCGAATTTCACATTTTTTTTTGCTCTACTTCGACCATCGAATGGGCTACTTCGACCTTCGACTTTGACTACGACTTCGAATCAAAGGATTCAAACTAAAAATCGTTCGACTATTCGATAGTCGAAGTACTGTCTCTTTAAGAAAAAACTTCGCCATCTAAAAGCTACCGAACTCAATGTTAGCCTATGGGGAAGGTCCCCATAGGCTTGCCTAAGTTTTATTTGAAGGATAATCCTTCGATCATTGGATTAAAATCCTTTGAATCGAACGATCAAACTATTTGCGCTAAAATCCTTCGACTTCGATATTCGAAGTCGAAGGATTTTAATTCCCAGTCGAATATCGAGGGTTAATTAACCCTCGATATTCGACCCTTGGTGAATCGGCCCCTAGATGTATTGTTTCAATTTTGTTTCCTTCAGTCTTAGAATTACACTATAACAGCAAGCAGGCAGGAGCCATTTTGTGGACACTGTTATCAAGATAAATTTGTATCACCCCAAAATCTCATCTATGCACCAGAATGGGGAATGTAATGCCCATGCACAGTCAGTGTCGGACTGGGACACCAGGGGCCCACCCAAAAACTTAAGACCAGGGGCCCACCAAAAACCCTAGACCAGGGGCCCACTCTTAGTACTATTATTCTTTCTCTCCACAATCAACCTCTATTCTCCTAGTCTCTTTTCTTTACATACTATAATCTATTATTTCATTTATTTAGCCTCTTTGTTCTCATAGAAATAGGGAATGACCATGAAATAGGCCAAATATTTAGTAGCATGAGGGACCACTGACACATGGTCCCATCAGGAGTTTTCCTGGTATCCCAATGGGCCAGTCCAACACTGTACACAGTGTCCTACATAATTATAAAGCATGAGGAGGGAAGGGGCAATGTGAGAAATGCAGTGATATGTAGGAAGTGCTGAATTGAAAATGAAATTAATTGACTGCACCACCTCTATGCCTCGGGCAAAGAGGTGGGGCGTACAATATTTGATTGACAGCTCAAATATTTTAATACCTTTATAACAGGTATGGATGTTTTAATGAAAAAAATAATTTGTGTTTTAACTTGCAAAGGACTTTCATTGTGCAACTTTTTATGTGTAGGTGACAGGTTCACTTTAATAGTAGGATACAACGGTGGGAAATATAGTTGGCAGCTTTATCGGATATGAGAATACACTTCTGGGAACACAACCCCCGACAGATACAGTAGTGGATATATCTACACTAGCAGAAGGCACTTATTGTTAAGAATATTGCTGGTAACTAAATGGACAGGAGCCAAAGTGTAACTAACTAAGAATAAACTAGTAAAGACCTCTGCAGATGAGGGCAGGCAGTAAAACAAGTCCATGAAACAGGCTGAAGGTTAAGGGCAGGCAGTAGGCGAACATCATCCAAACAGGTGGAAGTTCAGGGCAGGCAGAAAACTAGCGGAGTGAGGAAACAGGCCAAGGTAAAACCGGAGAGTAAGAACCAGAGGGAATAGGGACAGGACAGGAACAGGGTCACCGGAACAGGATCAGGAAACAAGGACTTCAGGAACTAAGGCTTGAATTCGGCAGAATGGCCAATGAACCAGCATCGTGGGGATGGGAAACTAACTTAAATAAGCCTTTAATGGCCAATTGCCCCCAGCTGGACAGGGGTGTGGATCATGAAAGTCTGACATGGAGGCAGACTCAGAGATGATATGTCAAGTTACACTGACACCACACTGTCTCCTGTAGCTCCAGCACGAGGAGCAGAGATAGAAATACCACAGGTGCCTGCTTCAAACCCAGGGAGTTTCTGACTCTTATCAAATATATATATCAGTAAATATTGCCCTTTTTCCACCATTTTGTGATATTTTCTGCGCCCCTCACTGATCAGCTGACATCAAATAATCTGAACAGGAAAAAGTAAAATACACAGTTCTGTCCATTTGGCTGATGTGACCCAGCATGTGTGTGTTTTCCTTTGGTTTGTGTGTGAGCGCAGTGCCTCGCCCAAGGCTTCAGTACGGTCATATGAAAAAGTTTTTTTTGTAGTTTTATTTATCTTTGGCTGAGCTTTCAAAGATTGAAACAGTAGTATTTCAGCAGTGACATAAAGTTTATTGGATTAACAGAAAATATGCATCATAACAAAATTAGACAGGTGCATACATTTGGGCACCCAACAGAGATATTGAATCAATACTTAGTTGAGCTTCTTATGCAAATGTAACAACCTCTAGACGCCTCCTATAGCCTTTGATGAGTGTCTGGATTCTGGATGTGGCTATTTTTGACCATTCGTCTATACAAAATCTCTCCAGTTCAGTTAAATTTGATGGCTGCCGAGCATGGACAGTCTGCTGCAAATCATCCCATAGATTTTCCATGATATTAAAGTCGGGGGGACTGTGACGGCCATTCCAGAATATTGTACTTCTCCCTCTGCATAAATGTCTTTGTAGATTTCCAAGTGTGTTTAGGGTCATTCCCCCATATGTAATAGAAGGCAGTAAGTTTGCCCAGGAGCAGTAACCCATTACAACCAATAAGATGTCTGCTTTTAAACAGGTGACCACTTAGTGGTACCTGCTGATTGGTGGCTATGAGTAACTGCTCCTGGGCAAATTTAGTGCCTTTTATTACATAATCCCTATTGTCTTATTGGAATATCTAACCCCTGCGTAACTTCAACTTTGTGACTGATGCTTGAACATTATCTTGAAAAATTTGTTGATATTGGGTTCAATTCATTCAACCCTGACTTTAACAAGGGCCCCAGTCCCTGAACTTGCCACACAGCCCCACAGCATGATGGAACCTCCACTAAATTTGACAGTAGGTAGCAGGTACAGTACAAATACCTCAAATATCAAGCTGGCACTATTCCGGAAGCCCAAAAAAATTGATTAATTAGTAGAATCCAGGAGTCCAAAAGTTTTTAGAAAGTAATACAAAAAGTAGGTAGCAATTGTTTTTCTTGGAATTTGGTGTTCTTCTTCCGCGATGCAAAGTGCTTTTTGTTATGACCAAATAACTAGATTTTTGTCTCATCAGTCCAAAGCACTTTGTTCCAAAATGACTGTGGCTTGTCTACATGAGCTTTTGCATACAACAAGTGACTCTGTTTGTGTTTGTGTGAGTGCAGAAAGGGCTTCTTTCTCATCACCCTGCCATACAGATGTTCTTTGTGCAAATTGCAAATTGTAGAACGATGTACAGATCCACCATCTGCAGCAAGATGTTCTTGCAGGTCTTTGGAGGTGATCTTTGGGTTGTCTGTAACCATTCTCACAATCCTCCGCATATGCCGCTCCTGTATTTTTCTTGGCCTGTCAGACCTGGGTTTAACCTGTGCCTATGGCCTTCCATTTCCTGATTACATTCCTTACAGTAGAAACTGACAGTTTAAACCTCTGAGGTAACTTTTTGTAGCCTTCCCCTAAACCATGATACTGAACAATCTTTGTTTTCAGATCTTTTGAGAGTTGCTTTGAGGATCCCATGCTGTCACTCTTCAGAGGAGAGTCAATCCAACCAATTTGGTGTTGCCAGTAATCAGTATTGAGCAGTTACATTCATTCAAATTAGAAAAATTACAAGGTACCCAAATTTTGGCACAGCCAGTTTTACACATTTGATTTAATTTCATACAACTGAATACTACTTCACTAAAAATATTTGTTCAGAAAACACCTCAGTACCTCAGATGTTCCTGGGAAATGAAAGAAATACAACTGTTATCTTTTTTGTTGAAAGTGGATTCAATTATTATGCAGGCTGAGAGGGGTTCCCAAACTTTTTCATATGACTGTATAATGGCAGTTTTTCTTTTTGGGATAATCCATTGACACTTGCTAATAGAGACGTTGAGTAGTCATGAACAGGCATTATTTATATGACGCCTGACAATTATACTCAGGATGTTTTATCTTTTATCTAAAATGGAAGGATATATTAGATTCAAGATTTTAGAGACTGTTGGTAGAAGAGCGGTTGACAGTAGTTAGAGAGGTATATTTATCAAAGAGTGAAGTTAATAGTGAAGTTCCGCCACTAGAGTGAAATTCCGCCACTCTAGTGGATTTTTATAGGCGTTTTTATCAAAGGGTGAACTTTCACTTTCACCCATTGATAAATATGGCTTTCAAAATCCCATAGAAATAAATTGAGAGCTGTGGAATTTTACTCTAGTGGCGGAACTTCACTCTTTGATAAATTTACCCCATTGAGTGAGGTTGGGTCAAATGAAGTCTTAGTTAAGGTTATAGACATACAGTAGGCTTGTTTGGCTCTGGGGAAATTCCAGAAGCTACTAAAGAACTGAATACATGGGTAAGAGTTGGAGAAAGATCAGCAGCACAGTATTTAGGTAAAGAAGCAAGTGTAGGGTGGAAGAAGTGAGCAGAGATGACAGGGGTATGTTAGAGAATTCAGAGTCAATCGCACGATCAAAGCAATAAAGGCAGGAAGATTGGGACTTAGGAAATAGTTTATGAACAGAATTAATTTTGTGTATGAGGAAGTCAGGAAGGCTCTGGTGAGTGTAGAAGATGGAATGATTGGTGAGGATATAGAAAACAAACATCAAGAATTAATTGTTGTTTATGAGTGTGCTACTGTCATTTTGCTTGGACTTCAAGAAGCCAAAATGGAGGCATGGCAGCAGAAACTTACAATGGATGAAGCCAAACCGTTTTTTTTTCCGAATACTCTCTGCACATTGTTAACAGGAACTTAAGAATTTTGTTTGTACATTTTGCCAGAGGTTTTGACCTTGAGCAGACTTGATTTCTTCTACGTTATACTAATTAAAGGATAATAATAACCCACATGACAGAATCAGCTGGGGGGGCTAGTAAATCCCATCCATGAGGAATAAACCAGGCTGTGAAAGTGACTCTCTCCTGACAGATCTGAAAATATAACCCAGTGTCCATCAGCCTGATCCACCAACAATCTCTTACAACTCTGAATAACAAGCTCATACTCCAGACTCCTTGGGGCAAATTTACTAAGATGCGAAGTTGCGCCGGGCGCAACTTCGCCACACTTCGTCGCACTTCGCCAGGCGTAGTTTCGCCAGCGCTCCGCAAATTCACTAAAATCCGAAGTTGCGCACAGGGGTAGCGTAAGGTTGCGAAGTTGCGCTAGCATTGATTCGCTATGTAAAGCGAAGTTATGCTAGCGAAGGCTAATTTGCATACGGCGCGAAATTCAAATTTCAATGGAGGAACACGTATCAGCACTACAAATGCCTAGAAAACCTTCAAATCAGCAAATAAAAATTTTATTTTGCCCTACACATGTGCCCACTGTCTAGGTAAGTTGCCATGAGTCAGGAAATGTAGGGGGGAAGGAGGGGAGCCCCAAAAGTATTTTAGATCTTTTTCAGCCTATCACCCATCATGTAGAAAACACGGCAGCGTTTTTTGGGACTTAGAAAAAAATGTTACTTTTTTTGAAACAATCACTATCTACTCTATTGCGCTTTGCCAGGTCTGAGGTGGCGAAGGAAGTCTAGCGTAAAAGGTAGCGTTCAGTACACTGCGCAAGTTAGTGAATTTGCGTAGTTACGTAGCTAGCGAAAATTCGCCTGGCGTAAGGGTGCAAAGTAACACTAGCGAAACTACGCCAGCGTTCGTTAGTGAATTTGCGCAGTAACGAAAAATGCCAAACGCTAGCGAATTAACGCTAGCGTTCGGCGCTTAGTGAATTTGCGCCCTTATCTTTTTCACTCTCATTGTTACTACTGCAGTAAATGTCATCTTTTCAGATGACAGCTGTTTGATGCGGCATTGTCCTGCGGCATCTCTTAACTGATTTTAGGTTGTGTTCAAATATACCCGTGAAAAAATATTACTTTAAACAAATCTCAGCAACTTTTTAGTTCTTTTTTTTACATTCCGATTGAAACTCTCATATTTATTTTGTGCAAAACCATTTATCAGAGGAGGGAAGAGATGGCAGAACAGGTGTCACAGGAGTGTTCATATATTGCACAGGTTGGTATCACAGCATACGATTGTGCCAAATCCTGGATACTTACTTCTCAATTCAACACACTTACTTAAAGTCGTACAGCCCCCAGTGGGTACCTGCATGGTGGATACAAGTTATTTTTTGTAATTACAGGCAGTTGTTTTCATCCTTTTGTCATTAATATAGACTATAGTACAGCGGTTCTACTGTAATCCCCCAATTTGCCAGTTTTGGCCAACTACATCAAAACATTCATCGGCCTTTGCATATGTTGGAGGCATGTGAGCCCTACCAGTGTTCTGCTCATTTAGGCACCGAGTGATATTAAAGGCTATTTATTATAGTGTTAATACAAACAGATAAAACAGAGCAGAGGTTCTATTAAACACACCCAGAACCAAGATGGATGTCGCCCTACTACCAATATATACTATATGCCTCGAATGTAATATAATGAGTTTGTCTCACTTACTTGTACTCCCGTTGTACTTTATACAGTGGCTAGGCCTCCTGTTACAGGATACACGCACTTTTGCTCCAGGTACACCGTCATAACAATGTATGGCACTGCCTGAATAAGAAAGGACAGAGATTAGTAAATGGTGAGTTCAGGAAAGGCTGAGGAGGAGGAGGAATGTGATGCTGAGACTCATTGTGTGCTATTGCAACTGTCTTGTCTCCTGTTGTATTCTCACTCCCTCCTCTCACTTTTATCTTCATGCTTCCTAATTACAATATTGCAAACACATTATTAACACCAGGATCTGATCAAATGACAATGATACACAGAATCAGGTGCTGTCATGCTCACAAGGGAAGTCAGTACCAGAGCATCACTGCTGGGCACCCACAATAACCAATATACTCCTGCACCATCAAGCCCTTAATATTTAGAGGCATTAGCTTTGTCCTCTCACCAGTTTATACCAGCTGCTACATGGCTGATTACTAATCAAATCAGGCTGTTTTGTGTGATACATTTTTACAGTGACCTGCATTGTTAAGAAGTATAGTTTCCCTTTGAGAGATTAAAGGCCATGGCCAAACGTTGGATGACAAACAGACCCTGAACTGATAAGGTTTGAAAACCTCTTCCTTACAACCAGTGGCGTTAATAGAGGAAACAGACCTTGCAGTCACAGGGGGGCCTGGGGAAAAGGGGGCACAGACTTTGGGGTCGGATGGGGATCGGAGTGCTCTGGGCCCCTCTGAAGATTATTTTGCAGGGGGGCCCGGCACACTCTAGTTATGCCAATACTTACAACCATGTAATTCTCAATTCTCCCTTTGATACACTAAGAAGAAGCACTAAAGAAATTACACAGGACAGCACTGAGGGTGGGGGGGGGGCAGTATGTGAAGAGATTTTGGCTTGACTTAGTTACTATTGTTGTATGCTACAAACTTCCCAGTATAAGTGAGGGCAATTAAGCCCAGCTTACTTTACTCATGGAAGAGGCTTAATGACCAGGTCAAGCTGTTCTTATGGGTGACTTCAATTATCCAGACATTGACTGGGGTGATGGTGTTGCCATGTCAGAAAACGTTAGCAGCTTTGCAAATATACTAAATGACAACTTTTTATTTAAGAACCTACTAGGAATGAGTTTCTTTTGGACCTTGTAATAACTAATAATACTAAACTCATCTCTAGCATTTGCATGGGTGAACATTTAGCTACTAGTGATCATAACACGGTCTCCTTTGAAATTATGTTGCAGCAACAACTGTATAAGGGAGGAATTAAGACACTAGGCAGGGCCCTTATTATCAGAAGAAGGTCAATTGGTTGATGAGAACAGGGAAAAAGAGGAAATTCTGAACTGTTTTTTGTCTGTCTACACAACTGAGGCACCAATTAATGAAGGCTTCCTTATTAATAGACCCAAATTCTAATAATATGACTGTTGATGGATAGATAAGTAGCCCAAATGAACATAAACAGGGGTCCAGGGCCAGATGGTATTCCCCTTCAAGATACTAAAAGAGTATATGATTTATATGATCATTTGATATGCTTTCCAAAGCATATATTATTCAAAAGCGATCTTGTTTTCCACCTGGAAACTACAGTCCTGTCAGCTAGACTTCAGGGGTAGGAAAGATTTCGGGGAGGGTAATAACTAATAAGGGAGTACATTGAAAATACAATACAATCCACCAGAATGCTTTATTGTGCAATAGATCTTGCCAGAGAAATGTGATTGTCTTGTCTATGAGTTAGTTCATCTAAGTGGTAGAAACTAGAACTAGTTATAAATCTGGATTTTAGCAAAGGGGTAAATCATCTTTATAATGAAGGGGTAAATCATCTTTATCATCAGCATAAGGATAAAAGTTAAAGTCAAATGAATGGTGGTGATCTAAATCCGAGTGCACAGGGAAAACAAAGAATCAAGTATAGAAGTTTAGGGAACTCCCTTTTTATTTGAACTGGTGATGAGGACCAATTAGAAAGAAGGGAATAGGATGCAATTTGATCAATTCCAAGAGAGAAGAACATTTTCATTGCAAGTATTGGTCAATAAGAGTGTACATGTGTAAATCTAGCTTGCATAGGATCCACTACAGTATGGGTAA
Organism: Xenopus petersii; assembly: GCA_038501925.1. Lineage (NCBI taxonomy): Eukaryota > Metazoa > Chordata > Amphibia > Anura > Pipidae > Xenopus > Xenopus petersii. The sequence goes on from CM076688.1 coordinate 8,455,431, forward strand.
GAGAAGGTTAGTAAAGGTAAGTATGTTGCAGGATTTTAGAGACTAATGGTAAAAGGGAGATAAAATGGTAGTTAGATTGACATACAGTACAGTAGTAGCTTGTTTGAATGAAGAGGGGGACATTCCAGAATCAGGTGAAGAATTGAATATATGGGTAAAAACTGGAGAAAACACATCAGCACTGTAGTCATAGGATCAGAGAAAGAAGTGGAGTTGAGAAGGAGGAAAGAGTTTGTAGATTGAATTTACTTTTTTGAGGAAGCCTGCAAGGCCATGTGAAGAATCTAGATAGAGATATAGAATGGTACTGAGTATAAAAAACAATGTTAACAGTGTGCTACAGTAATTTTGCTTGGCCAAAACTCAGACATGAGACACTCCAAAAAATATACAGTATATAAAAGTAGATTAATTGGCTGAAGATAATATTGTCCCATTGTCCCATTGTCCCGTGTGTGAATATGACAGAGACCTCAGATTGTAATCCCCACTGGGGACTATGTGGACTCACAGCCTACATGGGGTTCTGTTTGGCAGTACAGTGGTTTTTATGCAAACAAAACTTGCTCCTACGATGAGGCCACTGGGAGCAACATCTAGGGGGTTGATAAGTAACATGTTGCTTAAGAGCCACTGGTTTGGAATCACTGGTCTAGAGAGATGTGCAATATGTGGTATCATGCAAATATTTGGGATAGGCTGGCACAGACCGGACCACACTCCATTAATATATGCAGTTAAAAAAGTAATTCTTTAGACAAAAAACATCTAAAAAAAATACACCTTCACGTTTCGTAATCATAGGCTAATCAACATATGTATTGAAAAAATACTTCATACTTATAAATGAAAAAAAGACCAATGAGAAGCACTTCCCAAGCAGCCAATTCCAAAGTGGACAATTAAGAAGAACCTAATGGAATTATGCTTAGGACATGGAGCAACACAAGCATGAAACATGGTCCTGGGTGGTACAAAATAATTGTGATAGTCTATTTGGTAGTCCCTATGTGGACTGGCAGCCTGCAGGAGGTGTATATACAACCAAAACTTGCCTCCAAGCCTGGAATTCGTATATAAGCACCTGCTTTGAGGCCACTGGGAGCAACATCTAGGGGTTGGTGAGTAACTTGTTGCTCAAGAGCCACTGGTTGGCCATCACTGGTCTTGAGAGATGACCAATATGTGGTATGTCTTGATTTGAGCGCTCAATTTCCCGTAGGTTGGGTGGCCAGCATGGCAGGTAGCCCCAATGGGGTATGACATCGGGTGTATTGCAAGCATTCCTAAGTGGGCCATTGTTAATGGATTCATTCAAAAGTTGTTTGCACAAATATGGTTTGCATATATTAATAAAGCTTTGGCCTTTAAATCTCATACAGTCTTTGTCCTTAATCATGGGGTATTTTGGGGTGTTTAAGTGCTGTGAGATCAAGTATGGAGAGTAGTGATGGGGGAATAAATTCGCCTGGCACTAATTCGCGGCAAATTCCCACAAATTTGCAAATCTCCCACGAAAATTCACCGGGAAAATTTTCAGGATTTTTTTGTGAAAAGGTTCTAATTGCTCGATTTTTTTGTGAAAACATTCAAATTGCTAGATTTTTTAGTGAAAACGTTTCAAATTGCACTATTTTTTCTGGAAAACGTTTGAATTTCATGAATTTTTTGTGAATTCTCAGATTTCACAAATTTTCGCCGTTTTGCGGGAAACTGGCGAAGAGATTCGCCTATCACTAATGAAGAGTACAATGTCCCCCCTTGCCAAAATCAACTTTACACCATTCACAGAAATCTGTTCTCCTTGTTCTATCTGCAGTAGACTGAACTGGTTTTCCTTTTTTGGGATTTTTCTTTTTTGTGCAGGGCAACCGAAGCTTTCTCAATCTACCTTGGATTTCTGGTGATATTTATAAATGGAATTGCCCCTGTGACATCCTACTATGAATTCTGGGGGTATTTATGCATATAATTGCACCTGTGCCATACTTCTATGAATTCTGGGGGTATTTATGCATAGAATTGCACCTGTGCCATACTACTATGAATTCTGGTGGTATTTATAAATGGAATTGCGCCTGTGCCATCCTACTATGAATTCTGATGGTATTTATAGATGGAATTGCCCCTGTGCTATTCTACTATGAATTCTGATGGTATTTATAGATGGAATTGCCCCTGTGCCATTCTACTATGAATTCTGGGGGTATTTATACATGGAATTGCCCCTGTGCCATCCTACTATGAATTCTGAGGGTATTTATACATGGAATTGCCCCTGTGCCATCCTACTATGAATTCTGGGGGTATTTATACATGAAATTGCCAATGTGTCATCTTGATATAGGTTCTGGGGGTGTTTATACATTGAATTGCCATTCTGCTATAAATTCTGGGGGTATTTATAAGTGAAGTTGCAGTTATGCTGTGAATTCTGGGGGATTTATAAATTAAGTTGCCATTCTGCTCTGAGTTCTAGGAGTATTTATACATGGAATTTCTACTGTACCATCCTGCTTTCTGTGTGGGGTATACAGAAAATACAGGGTTAAAGATCTTAGTACAAAGTTAATCCAGAAAATGGTCCAATTGCATCTTGGAGTCAGGAAGAAATTTTTTGAAGCAAACTGGAGAAGCTTTGAAAGGGGCTGTTCTCCTTCCTTTGTCTCAGCTAGAAGTTAGACAGGTTTTACTTAGGCCAAAAGGCTAGACGTGTCTTTTTTCAAACTAAATTACTGGTGTGCCAGTGCCCTCTGCTTCTTACTATATAATGTTCTTTATAGTGATTGTGGTGCCTTCTCTATAGTATGTTCTTGGGAGATCATTACCTACTGCTCCTTTGTTTGTCTTTTGCGTATCTCACAGTCTCTGCATGTACCTGTAGGTGGCAGAATCTTTGTCCCCATAATGTGCTTGTAGTGCAGCATTCACAGCAATCAGTTAAAATTGTATATGTGGTGTTAATACCCCCTGCCTGCAGTACAAGAATTTAAGCAAATTTTGCCCCCACTGCTATGGTTTTGCTGAAAATTCAGTGAAAGGACACAGGAAAGTGGGTGGAGTCCAAAGGGAGTGGCCAAAAGAGGGCGTAGGATATGGAGATGATTATGGAGATGGATGTGGAGAAGGATATGGTGATGATTATGGAGAAGCATATGGAGATGATTATGGAGATGGAGATGATTATGGAGAAGGATATGGAGATGATTATGGAGAAGGATATGGAGATGGATATGAAGGAGATGGTTATGTAGAAGGATATGGAAAATGATTATGAAAACACTGGTTTCTGGTTTTCCAAACCCTTTAATTGTATAAATGTGAGCGCTGCTTGGGGATGGGCAGTGTTCAGTTTACTTTACTGGTCCCTTAGCGTAAAAAAGTCATTGTCCGCCCTCTATATCCCTCCCTCACTAACTGATTTCTTCTTTCTTTCTTCCTGTTGAAGCCACACTGTGCGAAGAGGAAACCAACCCAACTGCTGTCACTAGCAAGTCACCTCAAGGCTCTCGGGAACTCGAGAGAGAAAGAGCCAAAAGAGCCCAAAGAGTCCAAGCTAAGTTTTTTCTCATGTCTCTATAGGGTTTATTCACTATTCAATGCACTCACACTTATTCAGAACAAAGCCTTTTATTTGGAGGACGGAAGGGACGACAGAGGGTTTAGCGGGTTCCACCACAAACTGTCGGACTGTTCAGGAATTGCACGTCTTTATTGCAAGACACAAATGAGCTCGTTCGAATCCATTCGCACAGATCAAAAATGGCGCAGCCCTTAGTGATATCTGTTTGGGACAGGAAATTTCTCTTTAAATAAATATGGACATTATGGCAACGACACACGGAGCTAATTCAAACACTTTAAGGGGAATGTCAACCCAAAAAATACTTTTTTGCCTAATGAAAGAAAACATAATTCCTAGCAATAATTCAATATACAATCATTATAAAAGTTATATTGTATATGTATTGAAAGCAGTGTCTGTGTCTTTCTATTCTCTGCACTGGTGGTTCAGACTGTTGGTACAATGTAAGACAAGGCAGTCAATGAACAGACCTGTCTTTGCTGCTAGGCGACTAAGACTTTTGCAAGGCTATAATAAATTGAGTGGTCTCATTAACCTAACTGGTAGCTATACCCCTATCATATACTCCGGATGAGACCTTAATCCTCAGGGGTTGAGCATGTAAAGGCAGCGTGTTGTGCAACTGTAACTTAATACAAGGCACAATAATTGGATGCCAGTGGTTCTTGAACAATAACTGAACAGATTTATTAGAACATAATCCCCATAGGACAATAGCACAGCGATACAGAAGGCAGCCATGTTGAAACAGTCAATACATACTCACAATGCAGACCAATGCTTCCCGTTAGTGGTGCTTGAGAGGGGAATTTCAGTCTACCCAGAGTTTCTCCTGTTTCCTCTGGTGACACCTCTTATGGGAAACCCAGGGGGTCTATCCAGGGTTGGACTGGGCTAACAGGACACTGGGTAAAAACCTGGTGGGCCCTGGCTCTCATGGGGACTGTCAGCTCAGACCTTTTTCCCTGTCACCATTGCCCTGAACCTTTTCATGGCCTGGTCACGAGCTAGTGAAGGGGCTTTGCGGTATGGGCAGGGGGTCGGTGGGGCTGCTGTCTCAGGGGCCCACCACCGACCCCCCGCCCATACCGCAAAGTCCCTCTGCTCGTTCATGACCAGGCCATGAGAAGGTGCAGGGCAGTGGTGACCCTAAGTCTCTATACCCTGTCTCTGGTTCCCTGACTAGGCAACAATGCCTTGAGATCTAATCCCTTCTATCACTCCTCGGTGGAGCCAAAGCTGCTGAATATAGGTAGCCCTAGAGAGACTTTTACAGGACCCTTTACTGGTGCTGACTAGTGATGACATTCACCAGAGGCTCTAATCCACTTAGGAGAGGTTCAGGCAAACAACCCTGGCTAAAGCCTCAGTCAGAATCCCCCTGGGCCCACATGGCTTTGGCAATATATATTATAGCACAGCTCCACCTAGCGGCCAAGCCTGGGATAGCTAGAGGTCAGGAAATGGGGCATTACTCCTTCCCTAAAGGTGGCCATACACATAGAGATCCGCTCATTTTGCACTCTCTTCCGATATGCCCACATTGAGGTGGGCCATATCAGGCTGATCCAATAGTGGGCCCTAGGTCCCAGTGATTGAATCATAATGTAGCCAATATGGGCGAACGGATTGCGGGACTGCATCAACGAATAGATGCGGCCACACTCCGACGGGATTTTTAACCCTGCCCGATAACGGTCAGGGACGGCCCCATGCACGGGCCGATAAGCTGCCGACTCGCTCTGGCTTTAGACTATGGCCAGCTTTAGACTAGGAGTCCTTCTTGTGCCCAACCTGTTGGGCAATACAAAGTGATGGTATTTTTAGTAGTACCATTTTGACCTCGTGTAAGACAAAACTCAGTAAAGGAAAACCTTTAGTAATAGTCAGGCAATTTATTCTTACATAATACAACATAACAGTTTTGTCTGGGTAAGCTGTTGGAGTAACACACAGAATGTCAGCCAAGGACTTACCAAAGACCCACCTCTTGGTCCAGGCATTATATAGCTTTCAGAAGGCTTTTACAATAATTGTGACAAGGGTTTCACGGAAATACCATACATAGTCTGTCTCCTCCTTATACAATTAATGTCTAAATGATTTACTTAGTCTTACATGTTATCAAAGGAATGTTGTAACATACTGTGTCTAGCTCCAACGGTCCACAGCCTCGCAATCAGCTATCGGCTAACCAAGGCCATTGTGGTATTTCCAGTAATTCGAGCCGCACTTCAGTAGAAAGGGGCCCCAACAGACACTCTGGAATTTAAGTAACAGAGTGATGATCTTTTGTTTGTATGGCCTAGTATAAGCTATATTATTGACCATTGTCCACAGTAGACCATTAGTCCATCCTGCCTTGGGCCCTATAGCGTTATGGCGTCGTAGAGGGCGGGGGTGACAAATATCAACCCTCTGACACTAGCCATTCGTCCGTCTTAGGAATTGGACCGTTCCAGATATTTTTATATTATATAAACAAAAGGAAGTGGGGATACAAACTGACAATATGTCTAGCCCCATGTCAGATTTCAAAATTAAATATAAAAAAATCTGATTGCTCTTTTGAGAAATAGATTTCAGTGCAGAATTCTGCTGGAGCAGCTTTATTAAAAACATTTTTGAAAAAAAACTTGTTTTCCCATGACAGTATCTCTTTAAAGTTGACCAGACCCAAATGGCTAAATGCCATCAAATGTTGCACATTTTAGGTCAATGATCAAATCAGAGAGGGATCACTGCAGATCTATCAGTGGCCTGATACAATCCTTGCACAATTGGATGAATCCATTACATCTGGCCAAGTTGATATATACTTCAGGGAAGTCATTGTTCTGACCCCATAGGCAAGCCAGTTCAATACCGACCAGGTTAGATACAGCCAAGTAATGTCAGGCACCATAGAATATGGTGCTCCATGTTTAGTTGTTTTTGATGTTTTAATATGATGGAATAAAAACATTTTTAACTAAAAAGGCTGCTTATGAAAGTTTTTGAGAAGTTTGATATACCTCGGTTTGGTCACTAGAGGTCTATAGCACACCACAAATTAACATACATAGCTCTGTATCCAAGGTTTTTGTATGTACCATAGAATATATAGTTACATAGTTACATAGTTATGACCCTATTGTACTTGTTATTTCCTACTGCAGCAGGGTAATGGACAAGCATTAAACCTTTTTATATGGTAGGGGTCCCCAACCTTTTTTTATCCATGAGCCATGTTCAAATATAAAGAGTTGGGGGGGGGCAACACAAGCATGAAAGAAATCCCTGGGGTGCAAAATAAGGTTGTGATTGGCAATTTGGTAGCCCCTATGTGGACTGGCAGCCTACAAGAGGTTCTCTTTGGCAGTACAACTGTTTTTATGCAAACAAAACTTGCCAAAAATAAACACCTGCTTTGAGGCCACTGGGAGCAATAGCCAATGGGTTGGTGAGTAACATATTGCTCATGAGCCACTGGTTGGGGATCACTGCTATGGGGCTAAGCCATTAGTCAAGTAATACACTTACTGCCGGTCAGAGTGAGGAGGAGGAAGAGGAAGGCAATGCCAAAATCTTGTTCTAAAATTGTGTTCTACTGGGTCCCACAGGGTTACAAAGAGGCACCGGCAACTGAAAAACAGAAAACCATTTCAGTAGCTTTGGATTTAATGTATGAGCCAAGAGACACAACGTCACGGATGAAAACAATGATGAAATTAGTGGTACATGCTGATACATTAGATAGGTATAAGAAGGGGTTGGATGGTGTTTAGCAAGTGAGGGAATACAGGGTTATGGAAGATCATAGTACAAGTTGATCCAGGGACTGGTCCCATTGCCCTTTTGGAATTTTTTTCCCCTCTGAGGCTTCAAATGGGGTTTTTTGCCTTCTTCTGTGTCAACTAGCAGTGACCATATACAGCCAATAAAAGAAGCCCACAGATGATGTCAGCAGCTTATTGACCAATGTATGGAACCCTCCAAGGGGCCTCCATGACCGATATCAAGGGAAGGTTTAAAAATACAGTTGGAGCAAGAAATGCATTCGCTCATTAATGTGGTCCTTGCCCTGACAGCCTGTCTGCACTGCACTCTGATCTGGACCAAAGGCCAAACAATTGGATCAGCCCAATATATCCCACCCTAGGCTTTTCTTCCACCTCCCAGCCAATTGGATTGCTCCACTGCCTGTAACTGGACTGATGATGTCACAGGCTAGCAGAGTCAAACTGGGGTACCCCAGGGGCCCCCACACCCCTCTGGGACCCCATGCTGCCTGCTCACCCAATACCAGGTCTTCCCCCATGCACACAACTTAAACTTACTTTTGCCATGCTCAGGGGAGAGAGAGCAGCAGGGGAGTGATGGTGGATTGGGTCTGGGTTGGCTTTATTCCATGTGTCCCATTCTGACCCTGCAGGCCAAGGCAGCTCAGGCACAGGAGCTGGATAGTCTGAAGTAAATGCAGGCAGAACAGGGAGAGAGTTCTCGGACCCCCCTACAGAATGTATATTGGAAAGTTGCTTAGAATTATATTTTTTATGCAAAAAACTATTTTTGGGTGGTCGACCCATTTAATATAAGGGGCCTCACAGGGGCCTGTGCCTCATAGTTGCTGAGAAAAGTGAGGCCTCTATTATGTATCTCTGCTCATTACTATTCAGATATGCAGCAAATGGATGTCAAATATCTCCTGTATTGAAGAGGGAATCCTAAGAGATACTATTTAGGGGTTCCACCTTGTCTTTTTTATACTGTGGTTCCAAGAAAGACAGAGATCAGTGGTTGATGGTAGAGATGGTTGCCCCAACCTGAAACTGCATATGTTAAAGACAAATGTCATCAATATCTATATATATATCTATATATATATATCTATATATATCTATATATATATATATATATATATATATATATATATACTGCTCCTAGTTTCCCAAGGCAGTGGTATGGTTGTTACATGATGACTTTCCCTTACCGTTGCAGTTGGATCCATGATAAAGCCTTGCAATCTCTTTTTCATGAACACAAAGTATGTCCCTTACTGTGCTGACTACTACAACTTCATACCACCTTGTCTCCCAACATCTCACCTGCATCTAAACCTCTCTCCCCTCTCTTGCTGAAGTCTCTCTCCTTTCACCCGGTCAAATGGCCAAATGGAGCACAAACTACAAATTTTCATCCAGTGAGTCAAAGCCCTAAATTCCTCTGTTCCTTCCACCATATCTGCCCTCATGTCTTGCACCACCCTCCATACTGTCTATACAGTTCACCAGAAGACACGGTGCTCATTTCTAAAATTATTCTCCCTTAACCAAACTTTACTCAGTTGTTGCTGGACAACAGATCCCAGAATAATGTAACATATAATGAAGTTCGAGGCTTGCTGGGAGGTGTAGTCCACCAGAACCAGGCGCTGTTATGTACACAAGGAAAGTGTCACTGCTGGGCACACAACAAATATAACCTTACACTGTCACCTCTTAATAATTACCATTTTTACCACTTTATGACCAGAATTGGTTATTATGAAATAAGAAAAATGATTAAAAAAAACACAAGCCTGAAATCTGGGCCTGCACACCACCCCCTGGGCCCCCCAGCCACAAAGTACCCTCTGGCCTCCCAGCCGCAACCCCCCTCTGGTCCCCCCATCCCAGCCGCAAATCCCCTCTGGCCCCCCTGTGCTTACCTATTGCTTCACACACCAAAAACCAGGGCCAGGGAGTAAGGTAGGGAGAGCGGGTCTAGGCCGTCAGCCCAGTCCAACCCTGACTGCCACTTTTTCCACAGACACCCCAAAATCCTTCACAATAGCGTTTCAATAAATTCCAATAAAGGTGTAAAGTTTCTCCACAGGACAAAGAATCTGGGGCCCTTAAAGGGCTCAAACTGATCAATAGGTGATAGAGGAGAAGGGACTTTTGCTGGAAAGGGATTAACAGATTTTACTTCCATCTCAGAAATATTTACACTTAACTCTAAAACTGAAAATCTTTACTGAATATGTAATGGAAAGTTGCTTGGAATTATATTTTTGGGTGGTTGACGTCTTAATTATAGGGGCCCCCAAAGTGAACCATGTTAGACTCTGCTTGATGAGCAAGAGCTGCTGAAGTGACCTTCAGGATGGGGGCGGTGATGATGTCAATCAAGGGGCAGGGCAATGCCATTAAGGGGTGGGGAAATTGGCAGAGCAGAGGCAGGCCTGTTCTTTTGAGGGGAATTGGGCAACAGAGTGGGAAGGGAGGAATTTATAGGGTATTATAAATCCACCAGCAAGTACTAGTTGTTAATTTACTTGTAAATATAGGGCCAGTCAGATATATCAGTGCAGGAGGCGGGCCAATGGCTGGACATTCCAGGGATCACATGACACAAGCTGGGAATGATGGGAACTACAACATTAAGCCATCCACAGTTCATCTATATTCTGAGTGGACACCACAGGGTCACCTGACAGAAACTAGGCATGATGGGAACTCCAAGAAGGAACTGGTCACTGCTGTTGTATAAACTAATAGTGATTGGATGCCACAGGGGTCACATGACAAACATTGGGAATGATGAGAGGGCTTAGCCAAACCCCATGGGACCTGCTGCATTATCCATTATTTTGGTGAGTTTGTTCTAACACATGTTAGAGGCCCAACAGCACCGTGTAATGAGTGAAGCAGCTGATGGTGTGTTGCCTGTAATGTGACTGTATCCTGCTTTGAATAAGATGTTTATAACATTGGGATGATACAGAAAAGTAAATATGAGCGGAGAGAAAATCCCTCAGACACACAAGATCCCTTGTTATTTGTGTTTCACCTCAAGCAGGTAAGTTGTTCCTCTCCTCCATATTTACTGCTTGCTGCTGCCTCAGCTCTAGCCATGCTTCTTCTTTATAAAGGCCACATATCACTCACTTTGTCCACTGGGCTTTGGAAATAGGGGGTCAAGAGGGTGACCTTTCCTATTCTCTTTGTTCCCTTATTTTACCTTTTTATTTAAAGTTCTCTCCCTCCTTTCCCTGCTGCCTCTGGGCTCATCCCCTAAACCCAAGGTAATTTATTTGTGTTTGTGTAACAGTTGCCTGGCTGTAACCCTGGGGACCCAGTAGCACACAATGAGTCTCAGCATCACCTTCATCCTCCTCCTCCTCACTGTGACCTGCAGTAAGTTCCTTGCATTACTAAAGGCTGTGTCACTCTTAACAGGGTATAAAAGACAAGGCAAATTGGAGAGGCTTCAGATGGGGGTTTTGCCTTCCTCTGGATCAACTGGCAGTTAGGCAGGTTCAAATAGTTGAAAGGTTGAACTTGATGGACTTTTTTCAACCTAACTTACTATGGTCCTATGAAATCCAGCTGACCAGAAATCCTCCCTTTAAGTTTGGGCTTAGTTCTATAACATGCAGAGCCAGGGCTCACGCTGGGCAGGAGAAGCTGGAGAAAGATGGCAGCTGCCCACCTTCTGGAGAACTTCCCCATGCCAATGTGCTTGTTAAAGAAAGAGAGTTCAGCCCAGGGCAAAAGAGATAAGCAATTAAGGTCACTGAGGGGCGTCTGAGAAACTGCCTTACCCTGTGACTGAGCCTTTTCTTGTCCTTGAGTTCCTATTCCATCATGCCATCATGCCAACTCTTTTAGTTATAGAGGCAACATTAACTTCAGTCTTCATGTCTAGTGGGATTCAGCCCTTTCTTTCCAAGCTCAGGTTATATATAATAATGATCTAACAAAAGCCAGTCAATAGCTCCAGCGCAATTACCACCTCATATATTTAGACTTAATTCTGTCGTACCATCCAATATATATGATTTTGCTTGAAAAACCACCATTCGATTGCTAGTGGGTGACCCATATAACATGTAGGGGCCCATAGGGGTTAATCTGTCCCTATGGCTTTAAGGCCCCTCCCTTTTCTTAATGTAATTGGCCAAGAGGTGTAATGACAACTTCCTGCCACACTGCACTATAGTGTGTGTAAGGAGTGGCCTATTCCTCATTGTCTTTGACTTATAAACAGTTTCTTGCACCATAAGAACCTCCTGGCGTCCAATCATTTTTATGCACAGTAGCCTGAGTGTTGTAGTTGCAATAAATCTTAAAGGAATAGCAGCTTCTACTTAGCGAAGGCCCCAATCCTGAGTCCAAATGTAACCATGCTCTGCTCACTAGCTGGAAAGCTGTGGTGTGGATAGCCCAGATTGGTGTTACAAACATAATAGGTGAGCGCAGGCTTCATGCCACCATATAATATTTATAGTAAATATGAGACAGACCTATAGCCCCTATAATAATAACTAAGGATCTACATGTACCCTGCACCCCTAATAACTCTATTCCAAATAGTGAAATACTAAAACATAGTTATAAAATTGTTGTACCTTTCATGACCTTGCAAATTGGACCCTGTAAACAAAGGAGAACAGATCTGAATAATTCCTGAAATCATTTGCCTCTTACTATAAATGTTATCCAAAATATTATCCAAAAGAATAATTATGCAGTCTTATCTGTAGTCTCTATACTGTGCCCTTCACCGTTCTCTTATTGAAGGCTCTTCTTTCTCATTCAGGCAGTGCCCTGCGGTGTCATCATGAGGCTTTTGGATTGAGAAAGCCCACAGCTTGTCCTGAAAGTCAAAGTAACTGCTTGTCCTATGAGTTTAATAAAGGTAAGGTCATAAAATAATAAAAATACTGTTTATTAATCCATATTAAAAAGTATCAAAAAGTCCCCACATGGCCTAACGCATTTCATGCTTACCTAGCACTTAGTCATAGGCAATTTCCAATATGTCCCATCCTTTCTAGTGCTTAAATACCATCCTTAATAGACCCTCTCAACATTAAAACCAATCACTATCTAACACATATGTTTTAAATAAAATCAATTAGAACCTGGGCCATTGGCTCATTCAGAAACACTTGGTGGCACATTTACTAAGGGTCGAAGTGAATTTTCGAATTAAAAAAACTTCGAATTTCGAAGTATTTTTTGGGTACTTCGATCATCGAATAGGCCAAATTCGACTTTGATTCGAATTGAAAATACTTTGAATATTCGACCATTCGAAAATCAAAGTACTGTCTCTTTAAAAAAAACTTCGACTCCAACACTTCGCCACCTTAAACCTGCCGAATTGCTATGTTAGCCTATGGGGACCTCCTTGAACCTACAGTTTTAAAAAGTCGAAGTAAATTTTTTGAAAATATTCGATCGTACGATTCAATCGTTCAATTCGAACGAATTCTACGATCGATGGAACGATTTTAATTCGAAAACAGCCAAAAAATTCAAAAAGAAAAGTTTGACTATCGAATTTGGCCAATTCGATGGTCGATTTTCGAAGTTTTTTAGCTTTGAAATTCGACCCTTGGTAAATCTGCCCTTTAGTATTTGTATAATATATAATCCATATTGCGGGGTACCTCTAATTGGTCACTAGATGACCCCAACATGCAACCAGCTATTCACTAATGTCTATCCCCAAGCAACTTCAATGCTAAACTTTAATAAAGGTAAAGTCATATGACACTGCTGGAACTTATATGTTTATGTTCTGTTATGTGGCCTGGAACATAGTATTTGTACTTGGACAGAGAACTGGCTGAAGGATAGACGACATAAAAATGGAGGTAAATAGAACAGGAAAACTTAATTTTCTACTTGATGATTTGTGATGAACTCTAAGCTCAGCTGCTCAAAGCACACCAGCATGTTCAGTGCCACTGACACACCTGTGACAACTTTAGAGGCCTGGATCATTACTACTATAGATTTGCTGAATCCTTAGGCTGGTTCAATAAGTTCAATATTTAAAATATAGCATTTCTAGCCATATTCATTTTTAGGATTCAGTTCTCCTTTAATTGAGGAGAATTTAGGGATTTTTGTAGATAACAAATTGTGTAACTCTAGGCAGTGTCACTTAGCAAATAAAGTTCTGTCTTGTATAAAAAAGGGCATTAACTCAAGGGATGAAAACATAATTCTGCCTCTTTATACGTCCCTGGTGAGGCCTCATCTGGAGTATGGGGGCAGTTTTGGACTCCAGTCCTTAAGAGGGATATAAATGAGCTGGAGAGAGTGCAGAGACTAAGTGCAACTAAACTGGTTAGAGTTAAATTTTATGAGGGGGATCTGTTTTCTCATAAAATGGATCAATGCACAAGAGGCCAACCCTTCAGACTAGAAGAAAAGAACTTTCATTTAAAGGAAAAGAGTAGGGGGTTCTTCACAGTCAGGACAGTGAGGTTGGGGAATGCACTGCCGGGTGATGTTGTGATGCTGATTCAGTTAATGACTATAAGAGGGACTTGGATGATTTCTTGAACAAGGCTACTGTTATCTTAAGATCTACAGTTAGTTAGTAAGTTGTTGGTATATCTTGTTGTATATGTGGGTGTATGGATAGGTGGGTTAAAGTGTGTGCGCGTATATATATGCACTAGAGTTCACTTCGAGGGGTTGTAGTCTATGCAACTATGTAGTTGGTTCTAATGGTTGTGTAACCCTAAGGGGTTGCACTTGCCAAATACTGCTGTTAAATAGTCCATGGCAGGTGGCAACGCAACAGTGTTCCTGGTCTATGACACTGGTCTAGAGGGAATACACCTATACGAAAACTCAGTAATGATGTACCTGGAACTTCCACCACTCTGCCTCCGCAGGAGGTGACTAGATAGATGAATACTGACATCTTCAAGGTCCTTAATAAGTTCTTCGTAATTATGCTCCTGTTGACTGATGAATTTTATGACTGGTATACTTTGTGAGTGGTGTTCTCTATGACTGCTATTCTCTATGACTGCTATACTCTATGGCTGGTATACGCTATGACTTGTATACTCTATGACTGGTATACTCTATGACTTGTATACTCTATGACTGGTATATTCTATAACTAGTATACTCTATGACTGGTATATTCTATAACTAGTATACTCTATGACTGGTATACTCTATGACTTGTATACTCTATGACTGGTATACTCTATGACTTGTATACTCTATGACTGGTATATTCTATAACTAGTATACTCTATGACTGGTATATTCTATAACTAGTATACTCTATGACTGGTATACTCTATGACTTGTATACTCTATGACTGGTATACTCTATGACTGGTAAACTTTGTGAGTGGTGTTCTCTATGACTGCTATTCTCTATGACTGCTATACTCTATGGCTGGTATACGCTATGACTGGTAAACTCTATGACTAGTGTATTCTATGTCTGGTGTACTCTATGACTAGTATACTCTATGACTGGTATACTCTATGACTGGTATAGTCTATAACTAGTATACTCTATGACTGGTATACTTTGTGAGTGGTGTTCTCTATGACTGCTATTCTCTATGACTGCTATACTCTATGGCTGGTATACGCTATGACTGGTAAACTCTATGACTAGTATATTCTATGACTGGTATACTCTATGACTGGTATAGTCTATAACTAGTATACTCTATGACTGGTATACTCTATGACTTGTATACTATATGACTGGTATACTTTGTGAGTGGTGTTCTCTATGACTGCTATTCTCTATGCTATACTCTATGGCTGGTATACGCTATGACTGGTAAACTCTATGACTAGTGTATTCTATGTCTGGTGTTCTCTATGACTAGTATACTCTATGACTGGTATACTCTATGACTGGTATAGTCTATAACTATAATATAATATTCAATGTCTGGTGTACTCTATGTCACGATCGCCGCCCGGAGCAGGTCCTGGAGCTCCGGGCGGCGTGTCCCTCCTTGCCGGCGTCGCTCCCAAAATGGCGGCGCCCATGGCCGCCACGTGGGTAGCGGCGCCGGCGCGATGACGTCAGCGCGCCGATGTCGGCACAAGGGCGTCAATGACGTCACAATGGCGCCAAATTCAAAATAAAAACGCCAACTAGACGCCAGAATGGCGCCCAAGTATAGGATTACTTTCCCTATTAGTATCCTGGGTTTCCTGTGAAGCTTTATTGCTAAATCTGGTTCCTGATTTATATTCTGACCCTTTGCCTGGACTTTGGACTTTGCTGATATCTGCCTGCCTGTGAACTCTTGCCTGGATCTCGACTACTCTTTTGATTAACCCTTTGGACACCGCAAACTTGCTCCCTCAAGAGGGCTTCCTCCTCGATCCTGACAACCTCCCTGGAGGGAGCTCCCGGCTCCCTGACACTCTATGACTGGTATACTCTATGACTGGTATAGTTTATAACTAGTATACTCTATGACTGGTATACTCTATGACTTGTATACTCTATGACTTGTATACTCTATGACTGAAATATTATAATACCCTGTGTAATTATTATTATAACTAGCTTTAACCATTTTTTTCTCTTACAGTCGTCCCTTGTATGAGGATGTTTAAAATCTTAAAAGACCCAGTAACGGATGTATGCTCATTGAAAGGTCTGTTTGCTGCCATTCTAGTACCAGTTTTTTGAATTTTAACAACTTGTCCTCTGTGATTACTACACATTGCCATGGATATCAAGCCGGGATTTTGTTGGGGGAAAGAGTAGGGCTGCACATGCTCTTGCAAAATCTTGATATCAAATATTCAGTTGACTGAATTCAATTGGTCGGCCATGTGACAAATTGACAGAAGGTGTCACTGTATCAATAGTTCATGTATCTAAAACCCCCTTTCTATGGACAGTATAAAGGTTCAACATCCCCTGTCTCTCAGGAAAATACGGGGTCTTCCATCGTTTAAGATGAAATGAGTACTGCCTCTTGGGGTTGCTACAGGTGGCCATTGGGAGACAATTAAAGACCCCAGGGGAATCCACTCTTAGCTAGGATTAGCCAGCTTGTGTTATAGGTGTGGGTCATGGTAGCCAAGCAGCCCAAAGCTCCAACAAAAGTTTAGTGAGTTAGTTCCCTTTTATACACAGGTACTGTAGATGCCTGGCAACCCAGCATAGAGGAGTCACTAATATGGAGGAGGTTTCTCTATATAGAGGATCCCCATTCTACATAAAGTGTCCATCAATAGACTTAATTGTGTCAGACCAAAGAGCTTCACTTCTTTGTTAAAGGTTCTACTGAATTATTTGGTGCTCTTCTCACTTCAAACTGAGGTCCCAGATAATCCATGCTTTATAAAGTTTAGTAAGCTGATTCTTCAAATACATTTTTTTTTCTACTGCAAAAAAACATTTTGTCAATTTGGCACCCAAAACAGCAAACCATCTCCAGTCAGAGACACCCTCTTTATTTATCCAGTGCTACCTATATATGCAGTGCTGTTCACAAGATACTCAACAGAGCGTGCAATCTAAGTGGGTGGGCAACGTCTGGGAGCAAATATGAGGACGATTAAAATACTGTGGGGGTTATTTATTAAAGTCTGAATGCCAAAAACTAAAAAAAAAAGCATCTCAGACCTGCCGAAGTTGTATATAAGTCAATTGGAGAAGTCCCAAAGATATCCTGATCTGTGCTGGGTTTTCAGACAAAAATCCAAAAACAAATTTGTGAAAAATCCGGATTTTACTGATTTTTAGAATTTTCAGCCCGAAAACTCTGAAAAATGAGCATGATCCAAATTTTTCACAAAAATTTTTCCCGCAGAGGAAATTTTCGGAAAAATCTATTGATAAATAAGGGGAAATAACCCGTGAGGATTTGGTCGGAATAGATTTAACAAATAAATTAGATAAATTAGGATTTTGATAAATAACCCCCTAAGTGTGTTCCAAGGTCCTAAGAAGAGGATGAAACAGCTGGGGTTTGTTAATAAAAATACCTTCTTTTCATCCTCCAATACAGTGGCCTTTAAGGGCTGTGCTACGGATTCTATGTGTGATCAGGCCAAAAAGAAGACTGAAGGCGTAGGTCCATTCCGGTGTTGCCAAACAGACTTCTGCAATGAGTGATGAGCAGTCGATGTGGTGCCTCTGCTTCTACCTCTGAATCACTTCTTCCTGAAGAAATACGAACGCAGATGTTATTTATGGACAAATTTACCAACATTTCAAATCTTAAAGAATTTTCTACCCTTCATTTATTAATTGCCCTGACTTGTTGGGAAATTGCTGAAACATTTATCAATGCAGATGTTGGCTCAGTAGAAAGTATTTATGCAATAAAACTTCATTCTGTGCTCAGCAGAACCATTGCACTCTAAAGTTGCCAATACTCGCACCTATATATAAACTACCGAATCATCTCAGAGTTATTGGCCCTTTATGTAGGGTCCTCTCATATAATATATACGACTGTGTGAAATATGGCTACATATTGGTTAAGCAGGTTTTGGCAAGGTTTGCGTAATCAGATTGACAGGGTTTGGGTCAAAATCATCAGACCAGCCCAATTGGCCCTAAACATGGGTAGACAAATCCAGCAAAGATCTGCTTGTTTAGCAGATGCACCAATGAGCAAACATTCATCTATTGTCATCTCAGTGAATGTAAAATAAATGAGAAAGCTATTTTAAGCACTTTTGCAATGTAATTCTTTATTTATTTTTTTCTTAGACTCCAAGACATTAAAGGATACATGTACTGTTAATAGGAATGAATTTTGTTCCAACATCACCACCTGCTGGTCATTTTCTGACCATTCTGATCACTAAGTAGTCAAGGAAATTGTCAGGAGAAAGAAAGAGGCTGCTCTGATGTTCTTCTGTTTAGGAAAAGAATTAGAAACCTTTCTCACATCTTCCCTAAGCAGAAGAACATCGGAGCAGCCTCTTTCTTTCTCCTGACAACTTCCTTGACTACTTAGTGGTCAGAAGGGTCTTAAAATGACCAGCAGGTGGTGCTTTCGGAAAAAAAAATCATTCATATTAACAGAACATGTATTCTTTAAAATATTGGCATATAAAACAAACAAATAATGAATGAACATTGCAAAAGGGCTTAGAATTAATTTTATATTCACTTATTTTTAAAGTATAAGTAAACCTTAAAACTGTGTGAAGGTAAAATTAAAGAAGGGACTATTTCAAGCACTTTTGCAATGTACATTCATTGTTTATTTTGTTTCTATTAAAAGATATCAAGGGATACATGTACTGTTAATATGAATTAACTTGTTACAACAGCGCCACCTGCTGGTCAGTTTCCCACCAGTCTGACCACCAAGTAGTCAAGGAAGTTGTCAGGAGAAAGAAAGAGGCTGCTCTGATGTTCTCCCTCAAGGTTCTATATTGGGTACACTTTAATTTTCCATTAATGATTTAGGGGGGTATTTTAAGTAATGTATCTGAGTTTGTGGATGACACAAAACTATCCAGGACAATTAATTTAATACACAATGTGAAATACTTGCAGGGGGATCTGGACAATCTGGTAGACTGGGCAGCTAAGTGGAAGATGCTATGCTGTTATAGTTTTACGGTATCATATGTACAGACTATGCACAGACACAGCAAGAAATATCTGTTGAATTATGTTTAATACAGGGGAATATTTGTCCCAGCATTATGGTTTCTCTCTCTGTTTGGATGTGCAAACTCCCAGTAATATCAGTCCAATAGTTGATGCCACTGGCTCATAATACCACCCGTCTTTGGGTTTCATGTTGGTCATTATTGGATGTATTATCCCCAAAACAACACATGTACTTCTGCCTTTAAGTGTTATTATTGTGCACACGACACCTGTTAGAGGTCAAACTGCACTTTGTAATGTAATGAGTGAAGCAGCTGATGGTGTGTAGGATGTAATGTGACCGTATCCTGCTTTGAATAAGAACAATGGGATGATGCAGCAAAGTAAATATAAGCGGAGAGAAAATCCCTCAGACACACAACATCCCTTGTTACTTGTGTTTCACCTCAAGAAGGTAAGTTGTTCCTCTCCTCCATATTTACTGCTTGCTGCTGCCTCAGCTCTACCTCTAGCCCTGCTTCTTCTTCATAAAGGCCACATATCACTCACTTTGGGACATATTTATCCAAGGCTGGGAATTCCGGGGTCAACTCCAACGCTGGCCTTCACTGGGCTGGGAAATAAGGGTCAAGATAGGGACTTTCCCTTCTATTTTTCCTTATTTTCATTTTCCTCCCTTCCCTGTTGCCTCTTGGCTCATCCTCTAAACCCAAGGTAATTCATTATTGTGTTTGTGTGACAGTTACTAGTGCCTGGCTGTAACCCTGTGGGACCCAGTAGCACACAATGTGTCTCAGCATCACCTTCATCCTCCTCCTCCTCTTTGTGACCTCCAGTAAGTTCCTTACATTACTAAAGGCTCAGCCCCAATAACAGGGTTTAAAGGATAAGTAAGCCTTAAAAATAAGTGAATGTAAAATTAATGAAGGGACTATTCTAAGCACCTTTGCAATGTATATTCATTATTTATTTTGTTTTTATTCCAAGATATTAAGGGATACATGTACTGTTAATATGAATGAATTTTGTTACAACAGCGCCACCTGCTGGTCAGTTTCCCACCAGTCTGACCAGCAAGTAGTCAAGGAAGTTGTCAGGAGAAAGAAAGAGGCTGCTCTGATGTTCTTCTGCTTAGGAAAGATTAGAAAGGTTTATCATTTTATTCCTAAGCAGAAGAACATCAAATGCCAGCTTCCGACTTCCGGGTTCTTTTTGTATAGACGCTGCGCCTGCTCGCCCAGCCCCTTTTGTGACATTATCGGTGGGGCGGGCGGTGCGGGTCTATAAAAGGAAGTAGGGCTCGGGCAGGCGCAGGTGGAGGGAGGGCGAGTGGTGGGCGGGTGGGGGTCGGGGAAATCCCGACCCTCACATCACTATTATATAGAGTGCTGTACCCATGACTGAGGGGGCCCTGTTTTCTTATATAGTATAATATAGTATAGTAATATAATTTTTTTCTCAACAACCTGTTCAAGTACTCGATCTACGAAAATTGCCAGCAAAGCAAATAAAAACTTAAAATTAATTGAGACTGTTTCCTTAACTTTTCACTCACTTGAGGTCAGCTGACTGGCTAGTTATGGGGTTGGAAAACAAAAAATGATCTGCGCCATGTGTCTCATATCCCATAACTCTAGATTTTAAGCTCTAATGAGAAGAAACCATGATAGTTTGCCTTTGACTTGCAGGAACCATTTCCCCACCTTAGGCTGGCAGAGTCATTCAATCCCTCCCTCGCTTTCAGTCTAGTTCCTCTGCTTCTAGAGAATTTGGGCAGCACACACCATGGAAAGCTGAGGGACCAGAATTCAACATGGAGAGATGACTAAGGAATTAGATGAGTAACCTAGGGGCTTCCCAATGAAACAAGTCACAATCAAGACAACTGCCTAACTGTAGAGCACACAAGAGGAGATTCCTAAACCGGACACGAGACAATGAACCATATAATTTCCTTTATGCAGTAAAGGGCGAGGGTATATTATATAGTTTATTGTGCACATGGAATATAAAGTTATTAGACTGGTGTTGCTACTGAAGCATCTTCATGGGGCATGGATGAGGAATTCATAAAAAGACTTGGACCCCAGAGCGTTATTTATCCTATTTAGAGCCAGCTGTAATAGTCAACATATCATTTCTTTTTACGGTTTTTGGGTGAAGATGAGAACACAGAATCCAAACTATGGTCTGAATCTGTTTTTTTTTCTTTAAAAGAAGTAAAAGTTATGTGGTTAGACGTTTGAGGAGCAAGGTGGCACAGTTTAATGACAATAATTGCCAAATTAGTACACAACAAAATAGACAGGAATTACCACCTCCAATGCCCCAATATAGACTGCGGGTTGATGTCACTGCCAATGGATAATACTTGTAGTGGTGGCCAATATTCCAACCAGCAGTTACTCATGACTCTCAACTGACAATGGTGTGACGAAGGGTGAGTGGGAATGCATAAGAAATTATCACTTGAACCTGCCAACTGCCACATTTTCCCTTGATGGTCTTCATGGTCTTTACAGAATTGTGCTTGCAGGAGGATTCCTATCTATAATATCTCTGTACAGACTATGAGCAAATTTAGGGGGCTGTTCCTGCTGAATTGTGCTTAGTACAGGGAATAACTTGCTGCCATAGATTTATGGAATCTCTCTGTACAGACTATGAGCAAACTTAGGGACTGTTCCTGCTGAATTGTGCTTAGTACAGGGAATACCTATGCTGTCATAGTTTTATGGGATCTCTCTATACAGACTATGAGCAAACTCAGGGGCTGTTCCTGCTGAATTGTGCTTAGTACAGGGGATACCTATGCTGTCATAGTTTTATGGGATCTCTCTATACAGACTATGAGCAAACTCAGGGGCTGTTCCTGCTGAATTGTGCTTAGTACAGGGGAATACCTATGCTGTCATAGTTGTTGTATGTACTTCCGTTGGTGTATATGTTGGTGTATATGTTGGTGTATATAAGAGCCCTTAGAGGCCCAGTAGTGGGTGTAATATGTACTTTATGTCTGCACTTTACTAACAGCCCTTGTGCGAATGGAAGCAGCTGATCTTGTGCCAACTGCAATGTGATTCTATAGGATGTTTATAATAATAAGATTAGGGAGACAGCAGGATAAATATAAGTGGTACAAAAATCCCACAGACAGACAAGATCCTTTGTTATTTCTCCCACGTATCAAACATGTAAGTCATTTCTCCTGTTTTCATTGTTTCCTCTATTTTCTCACTTTAATTAAATGTGTCCATCTTTTCCCTCCTGCCTCTTGGATCATCCCCTAAACTCAAGGTGATTCATTATTGTGTTTGTGTAACAGTTGCCGGTGCCTGACTGTAACCCTGTGGGACCCAGTAGCACACAATGCGTCTCAGCATCACCTTCATCCTCCTCCTCCTCCTCCTCACTGTGACCTGCAGTAAGTTCATTACATTATTCAAGGTTTGGCTCCTAGAACTGAGTTTGATCCTTTGTCACCCAGTCATTAGGTGACAGTTCTTGTACCCAACACTCGTAGCTGAAGTTATAGATGAAACATTACCTGCAGTGTTTGACTCATGTCTGGTCATTATAAACCCTTCTCCCCAAATTTACCTTTTTATATGCATAATGATTATAATGGCAGCCATTGACCTCTATATGAAGAAGTTTCAGGCAGTGTCTCCTGTAAGGAACTAGGGGAACATAAGTACTCACATTCACGGACCACTTGCACTTGTACTGTTCCTGGTTAATAAATCCAGCATGAGTCTATGACCGATGTAGCTCTCTAACGTCTGTTTGGCTACGGGGAGGGGGGCTACAATATTCCTTCCTCTCCAGTTGCCCCTCCTGAATACAGTGCTGCCAAAAAGGAGTGCACAGACCTGCTGCAATTTTTTTTAGAAAACATTGTGGATTGCACCCACTTTTTTGCACTTTGCATCCTGATAAATTCATAACATTGACATTTCTACTTTCTTTTTCAGTCAGCGCCCTGCTTTGTCATGTTCAACAAAATGGACAGAGCATGAAGATGGAATGTAATGAGTCTGAAACCAACTGCTATTCATATACGTTAGAAGACGGTAAATTACACAATCCCAGTCTGTTTTATCTTCTGTACCTGTCATGGGTTTAGCTGGTGGGACAATGTCCATCTCTATTGTAAAGGTGTTTGGTGGGGGTTGAACCTCTTTTGTGCTCATCTCTCTGAGAGAGGATTTGCTAATTACAGCACATACAGTAGCCTATTGCAACCAATCCAGCTCCTTCCCATAGTGTGCATGGCAACTTGAGGGTCACTTCAGTTTCAAGTCCCCCCTCATCATTAGTTCTTCTCCAGCTGCCTACACTTTTTCTAGTGAGAGCCCAGACTTCCATTTTATTTTGGGTTGTGGCCCCAGTGGTGCAGTGAAAGACCTAAGATTTAAAGTGCCACCATATTCTAGAAATATACATTGTACTGACTATTATTTTTCCCACACAGATGTCTACAAGGGATGCGCAACTGATGATCTGTGCAACAATGTTCTGAACTCAAAAAATTGCTGTAAGACCTACTTGTGCAACAAGTAAGCACACCAGTTGGCTGCAGTGCCTCCGGCTGAAATGCATCATTCTAAAGAAAGTACAGATATCTCCTGATCATCTCCAGATATTGTGTTCATCCTTCTATTGTACAGCACTGCGGCACATGTTGGGCTTTTTAGCATTATAATAAAATGAAAGCATAATAGTACATTGTTGGCAGGACTTTTCTTGGTGAGGACTTCACCAGCGCTTAGTTCAGTCATTTGTGAATGTTTGGATGACTCCATCGCAACAATCATGGCTGTTCCAACTGAAATAAACACAATTATGCTTATTTAACTCCATTAAACCTTGCACTTTTCTTAGAGAGTTAATTGTACCACACATCTCTGAGAGTGTAATATTCAGGGAAACAATAGTGTTGGTATCTTACAGAGCAGGGGTCCTGGGATTGATCCTCACAAAAACACAATCAGAATGGGGGTTTGGGCTTCTTTTCTCCTCCAGCCAGAAATATATTGATCAGTTCATTGGTAAAATTGCCCTATATGCGAGTGCATGACTGCAATAGGAACTATAGATTGTGAGCTCCACTGAGTAAGGAACAGATGCAAAATATGTTCAGGTGGCACCCAATTAAGCTGAGGGCTCCTCCCGAAGCCCAAAGTTGGTCACACTACTGGTGGAGCCGAGCCGAGACCAGGGTCCTTGGCATTTGTTCTGGTATTGGGTGCCGGCCGTGACAATAAGAAAGTTAAATATGCCATAGGTGGCACTTTCCCACATGTCTGCATCCAGGTGTGGAATCAGTGGAGCCCACTTATCGTGTACAGTTGTGAATGGGGCAGGTGAGCCTGCACTAACCATTGCATAGAGAGAATATTTTTAGGGATGAGGGATCCCAGAGAAAGACCTCATAGAAGAGTATACTTCTGATTTGATACACCAAATTATGCCCTAAAGGCATGTCGTCTTTGTAGATATCTGGATGCCATGCTGTTGATGGTTCAAAGAAGGGAAGCAGATCCTTCATATTCCGAAACCCAATCATTGACCAATATTTAGCTGGTGTGAATCCAATGTTTAAAAAGAGTTCACAAGTTCAGCCTGGCAATTATGGGTCTGTGAGTCTGACAGTGGGCAGGGTAACTGATGTTTTTTTATAATAAAGTTAGAAAGTTGGCCTGCAGTAGATGCCATCTGTTTGGATTCTTCCAAAATGTTTGATACAATGCAGATACAAAGCATCAGCTTTCTAAACAAAGGTGTTTTGCTGTTGGAAATGTTGGTTCATGGGTACATGGATAGGAAACTGGCTTAAGCATTGTGTGCAGAGGGTGATTGTCAATAGTAAATTCTCTTTTTTAATGTAGGGTTCTTAGTGGGGTCCCTCAAGGTTCTATATTGGGTACATTTTAATTTTCCATTAATGACTTAGGGGGGTATTGAAAGTAATGTATCTGAGTTTGTGGATGACACAAAACTATCCAGGACAATTAATCTAATCCAGAAAGTGACATCCTTGCAGGGGGATCTGGACAATCTGGTAGACTGGGCAACTAAGTGGAAGATGCTATGCTAATATAGTTTTATGGTATCATATGTACAGACTATGCACAGACACAGCAAGAAATATCTGTTGAATTATGTTTAATACAGGGGAATATTTGTCCCAGCATTATGGTTTCTCTCTCTGTTTGGATGTGCAAACTCCCAGTAATATCAGTCCAATAGTTGATGCCACTGGCTAATAATACCACCCGTCTTTGGGTTTCATGTTTGGTCATTATTGGATGTATTATCCCTAAAACAACACATGTACTTCTGCCTTTAAGTGTTATTATTGTGCACACGACACCTGTTAGAGGTCAAACTGCACTTTGTAATGTAATGAGTGAAGCGGCTGATGGTGTGTAGGATGTAATGTGACCGTATCCTGCTTTGAATAAGAACAATGGGATGATGCGGCAAAGTAAATATAAGCGGAGAGAAAATCCCTCAGACGCACAAGATCCCTTGTTACTTGTGTTTCACCTCAAGTAGGTAAGTTGTTCCTCTCCTCCATATTTACTGCTTGCTGCTGCCTCAGCTCTACCTCTAGCCCTGCTTCTTCTTCATAAAGGCCACATATCACTCACTTTGGGACATATTTATCCAAGGCTGGGAATTCCGGGGTCAACTCCAACGCTGGCCTCCACTGGGCTGGGAAATAGGGGTCAAGATAGGGACTTTCCCTCCTATTTTTCCTTATTTTAATTTTCCTCCCTTCCCTGTTGCCTCTTGGCTCATCCTCTAAACCCAAGGTAATTCATTATTGTGTTTGTGTGACAGTTACTAGTGCCTGGCTGTAACCCTGTGGGACCCAGTAGCACACAATGCGTCTCAGCATCACCTTCATCCTCCTCCTCCTCTTTGTGACCGTTCCTTACATTACTAAAGGCTCAGCCCCAATAACAGGGTTTAAAGGATAAGTAAGCCTTAAAATAAGTGAATGTAAAATTAATGAGGGGACTATTCTAAGCACCTTTGCAATGTATATTCATTATTTATTTTGTTTTTATTCCAAGATATTAAAGGATACATGTACTGTTAATATGAATGAATTTTGTTACAACAGCACCACTTGCTTGTCAGTTTCCCACCAGTCTGACCACCAAGTAGTCAAGGAAGTTGTCAGGAGAGAGAAAGAGGCTGCTCTGATGTTCTTCTGCTTAGGAAAGATTAGAAAGGTTTATCATTTTATTCCTAAGCAGAAGAAGATCAAATGCCAGCTTCCAATGTCCGAGTTCTTTTTTTATAGACACTGCGCCTGCTCGCCCAGCCCCTTTTGTGACATCATCAGTGGGGCAGGGTGGGGCGGTGCAGGTCTATAAAAGGAACCAGGAAGTAGAGCTCGGGCGGGCGCAGGTGGAGGGAGGGCGAGTGGTGGGCGGGTGGGGGTCGGGGAAATCCCAACCCTCACATCACTATTATATAGAGTGCTGTACCCATGACTGAGGGGGCCCTGTTTTCTTATATAGTATAATATAGTATAGTAATATAATTTTTTTCTCAACTAACCCTGTTCAAGTACTCGATCTACGAAAATTGCCAGCAAAGCAAATAAAAACTTACAATTAAGTGAGACTGTTTCCTTAACTTTTCACTCACTTGAGGTCAGCTGACTGGCTATTTATGGGGTTGGAAAACAAAAAATGATCTGCGCCATGTGTCTCATATCCCATAACTCTAGATTTTAAGCTCTAATGTGAAGAAACCATGATAGTTTGCCTTTGACTTGCAGGAACCATTTCCCCACCCAACTTAGGCTGGCAGAGTCATTCAATCCCTCCTTCGCTTTCAGTCTAGTTCCTCTGCTTCTAGAGAATTTGGGCAGCACCCACCATGGAAAGCTGAGGGACCCAGAATCCAGCATGGAGAGATGACTAAGGAATTAGATGAGTAACCTAGGAGCTTCCCAATGAAACAAGTCACAATCAAGACAACTGCCTAACTGTAGAGCACACAAGAGGAGATTCCTAAACCGGACACGAGACAATGAGCCATATCATTTCCTTTATGCAGTAAAGGGCGAGGGTATATTATCTAGTTTATTGTGCACATGGAATATAAAGTTATTAGACTGGTGTTGCTACTGAAGCATCTTCATGGGGCATGAATGAGGAATTCATAAAAAGACTTGGACCCCAGAGCGTTATTTATCCTATTTAGAGCCAGCTGTAATAGTCAACATATCATTTCTTTTTATGGGTTTTGGGTGAAGATGAGAACACAGAATCCAAACTATGGTCTGAATCTGTTTTTTTCTTTAAAAGAAGTAACATTTATGTGGTTAGACATTTGAGGAGCAAGGTGGCACAGTTTAATGACAATAATTGCCAAATTAGAACAAAATAGACAGGAATTACCACCTCCAATGCTCCAATATAAACTGCGGGTTGATGTCACTGCCAATGGATAATACTTGTAGTGGTGGCCAATATTCCAACCAGCAGTTACTCATGACTCTCAACTGACAATGGTGTGACGAAGGGTGAGTGGCAATGCATAAGAAATCATCACTTGAACCTGCCAACTGCCACATTTTCCCTTGGTGGTCTTCATGGTCTTTACAGAATTGTGCTTGCAGGAGGATTCCTATCTATACTATCTCTGTACCTATGCTGCCATAGATATATGGGATCTCTCTGTACAGACTATGAGCAAACTTAGGGGCTGTTCCTGCTGAATTGTGCTTAGTACAGGGAATACCTATGCTGCCATAGTTTTATGGGATCTCTCTGTACAGACTATGAGCAAACTTAGGGGCTGTTCCTGCTGAATTGTGCTTAGTACAGGGAATACCTTGCTGCCATAGATTTATGGAATCTCTCTGTACAGACTATGAGCAAATTTAGGGGCTGTTCCTGCTGAATTGTGATTAGTACAGGGGAATACCTATGCTGCCATAGTTGTTGTATGTACTTCCGTTGGTGTATGTGTATATAAGAGCCCTTAGAGGCAGGGCCGACCTTAGGCCAATTGGACCAATTGGGGCCCGCACCTCTGGGGGCCCCGCACCACAGGGCACCACAGATAATATTTCCCTCAGCACATGATGCTGCCTGGCCTGCCCCCAACTTTGAGAGTCCAGCCCATCCCCAAATCCATAGGTCCAGCCCACCCTCAACTCTGATAAGCCAGCCTATCCCCCAACTCCATAGGTCTAGCCTGCCCCCAACTCTAATAGGCCCAGCTTTCCTCCAACCTTGATAGGCCCTGCCTGCCCCCAATCCAACCAAGCCTGCTTCCAAGCTGAATCCGCCCAGCCTGCCCCAAACTAATTGGCCCAGTCCACTCTCCTAATTCCTCCCTCTCTCTCTCTTACCCTGTGTGCCCCTATTATGTGCCCCTATTTCATCCCTCTCGCTCTCTTACCTTGTCTGCCCCTTTCCTTTCTATTTTGTGCCTGTATGCCCTTATTTTCCTAAATACTTGGTGTGTCAGTAGCCAGCAACACTTTGTCTAGGGGCCCCGCCAACATGGTCCCAATTGGGCCCCACATTTGATAGGATCAGCCCTGCTTAGAGGCCCAGTAGTGGGTGTAATATGTACTTTATGTCTGCACTTTACTAACTGCCCTTGTGCGAATGGAAGCAGCTGATCTTGTGCCAACTGCAATGTGATTCTATAGGATGTTTATAATAATAAGATTAGGGAGACAGCAGGATAAATATAAGTGGTACAAAAATCCCACAGACAGACAAGATCCTTTGTTATTTCTGCCACATATCAAACAGGTAAGTCATTTCTCCTGTTTTCATTGTTTCCTCTATTTTCTCACTTTAATTAAATGTGTCCAGCTTTTCCCTCCTGCCTCTTGGCTCATCCCCTAAACTCAAGGGCGCAAATTCAATAAGCGCCGAAGTGCAAAACGCTAGCGTTAATTCGCTAGCGTTTGGCATTTTCGCTACTGCACAAATTCACTAACGAACGCTGGCGTAGTTTCGCTAGTGTTGCTTCGCATCCTTACGCCAGGCGAATTTTCGCTAGCGATGTAACTACGCAAATTCACTAACTTGCGCAGTGTACTGAACGCTACCTTTTTTCGCTAGACTTCCTTCGCCACCTCAGACCTGGCGAAGCGCAATAGAGTAGAAAAAGTCAATTTTTTTTCTGGCGTGTTTTCTACATGATGGGTGATAGGCTGAAAAAGATCGAAAATTTTTTGGGGCTCCCCTTCCTCCCCCCTACATTTCCTGACTCATGGCAACTTACCTAGACAGTGGGCACATGTGTAGGGCAAAATAAAATTTTATTTGCTGATTTGAAGGTTTTCTAGGCATTTGTAGTGCTGATACGTGTTCCTCCATTGAAATTTGAATTTCGCGCCGTATGCAAATTAGCCTTCGCTTTATATAGCGAATCAACGCTAGCGCAACTTCGCAACCTTACGCTACCCCTGTGCGCAACTTCGGATTTTAGTGAATTTGCGGAGCGATGGCGAAAATACGCCTGGCGAAGTGCGGCGAAGTTGCGCCTGGTGCAACTTCGCATCTTAGTGAATTTGGCCCAAGATGATTCATTATTGTGTTTGTGTAACAGTTGCCGGTGCCTGACTGTAACCCTGTGGGACCCAGTAGCACATAATGCGTCTCAGCATCACCTTCATCCTCCTCCTCCTCACTGTGACCTGCAGTAAGTTCATCACATTATTCAAGGTTTGGTTTCTAGAACTGAGTTTGATCCTTTGTCACCCAGTCATTAGGTGACAGTTCTTGTACCCAACACTCGTAGCTGAAGTGTTTGACTCATGTCTGGTCATAATAAACCCTTCTCCCCAAATTTACCTTTCATATGAATAATGATTACAATGGCAGCCATTGACCTCTATATGAAGAAGTTTCAGGCAGTGTCTCCTGTAAGGAACTAGGGGAACATAAGTACTCTCATTCACAGACCACTTGCACTTGTACTGTTCCTGGTTAATAAATCCAGCATGAGTCTATGACCGATGTAGCTCTCTAACGTCTGTTTGGGGCGGGGGGCTACAATATTTCTTCCTCTCCAGTTGCCCCTCCTGAATACAGTGCTACCAAAAAGGAGTGCACAGACCTGCTGCAATTTTTTAAAAAAAACATTGTGGATTGCACCCACTTTTTGCACTTTGCATCCTGATAAATTCATAACATTCACATTTCTACTTTCTTTTTCAGTCAGCGCCCTGTTTTGTTATCTTAAACGAAATACAGAGCCCACAGAGACGGAATGTACTGGGGGTGAAACCCAGTGCTTCTCAGTTAAGTTGAATACCCGTAAGTTACACAATGCCAGTCTGTTGTATCTTCTGTACCTGTCATGGGTTTAGCTGGTAGGACAATGTCCATCTCTATTGTATCTTCTGTACCTGTCATGGGTTTGGCTGGTGGGACAATGTCCATCTCTATTGTAAAGCTGTTTGGTGGGGGTTGAACCCTTTTGAGCTCATTTGCTAATTACAGCACATATAGTAGCCTATTGCAACCAATCCAGCTCCTTCCCATAGCTTGCATATCAACTTGAGGGCCACTTCAGTTTCAAGATGAAGTCCCCCCCTCATCATCAGTGCTCTCTAGCTACACCTTCTGAGAGCCCAGGTTTCCATTTTATTTTGGGGTGTGGCCCTAGTGGTGCAATGAAAGACCTAATATTTCTAGTGCCACCATATTCTAGAAATATACATTGTACTGACTATTATTTTTCCCACACAGTCTACAAGGGCTGCGCAACTGATGATTGGTGTGACGATATGCGGAGCTCGAAAATTGGCCGTGACAAATATTGCTGTCAAACCGACTTCTGCAACAACTAAGCACACCAGTTGGCTGCAGTGCCTCCAGCTGAAATGTATCGTTCTAAAGAAAGTGCAGATATCTCCTGATCATCTCCAGATATTGTGTTCATCCTTCTATTGTACAGCACTGCGGCACATGTTGGCGCTTTTTAGCATTATAATAAAATGAAAGCATAATAATACATTGTTGGCAGGACTTTTCTTTGTGAAGACTTCACCAGCGCTTATTTCAATCATTTGTGGATGTTTGGATGACTCCATCGCAACAATCATGGCTGCTCCAACTAAAATAAACACAATTATGCTTAGATAACTTCATTAAAACTTTTCTTTTGAATAGAGAGTTCATTGTTCTGCACAGCACTGCTGGGAAACAATAGTGTTGGTATCTTACAGACCAGGGGTCTTGGGTTTGATTCTAAACAAAACACAATCAGAATAGGCTTTTCTCCTCCAACCAGAAACATATTGATCAGTTTATTGGTAAATCCTGGTAAAATTTCCCTATATGCGAGTGCATGACTGCAATAGGAACTATAGATTGTGAGCTCCACTGAGTAAGGGACAGATGCAAAATATGTTCTCAGCGGGTCACCCATCCTAATGTAGCCATTTACATTGAGTTGAAGAAGCCTACCATCATTTATAACTACTGCCCACATGAGTGTGCAAGGCAGGAGTACAGACATGGCTAAAGCTGATTGGCTGTGTAGAACCTGTTCATTTTCTGTAACAAAATCTAAGAAAAGTTAAAAGAGGATAATATCATGATACATGCCCACGGTGCTTTCCAACAAGATAACTGCAGATATTCTTGGCCTTAAAGGAGAAGGAATGGTTAAAACTAAGTAAGCTGTATCAGAAAGGTCTATATAAATACACTAAAGTAATGCTGCTCTGGGTCCTCTGTCAAAAGAAACCACATTTTTTTCCTTCTATTGTGTACTCATGGGCTTCTGTATCAGACTTCCTGTTTTCAGCTGAAACCTCCAGGGCAGGGCTTGAGCATGCTCAGTTTGCTCCTCTGACTCTCTCTCTTCCTCTGAGCCCAGAGCCATGAGTGAGTGAGAGACTCAGTGATGATACACAAAGCTTATGTGGCAGCTGCTATTCTAAACAAACAGAGAGCTGTTTATTCAGGTATGGTTTAAAGCATTCTAAAGAATAAAAAATGTTGTTCTAACTTGCACTGTTGTGGCTAATCTATTGTCAATAAATAGATTAGCCACTTGGTAGCTTTTCTTCTCCTTTAAAGGAGAAGGAAACCCCCTGGGCGCAAACCCCCCTCCCCCCCTCTCCTGTGTTGCCCCCCCTCCCTCCTCCCCCCTGGCCTACCTGCCCCCCTGGGCAAATGCCCCTAACTTGTTACTCACCCCTCTGCGCAGGTCCTGTCCACGGAGTGCACAGTCGCCATCTTCTCCCACGCGCGTCTTCTTCCTGCTCTGACCGGCGTTTTCTGGCGCATGCGCAGTAGGAACAGTTACCGGTACGGCTCTACTGCGCATGCGCCGAATGTCACGAAGTTTTCTTCGCAGAGGGGTGAGTAACAAGTTAGGGGCATTTGCCCAGGGGGACAGGTAGGCCAGGGGGGAGGAGGGAGGGGTTTTGCGCCCTGGGAGTTTCCTTCTCCTTTAAAGAGGATGTAAAACTTTCATAAAACGCAGCTGTTGCTTACGTACAACTATTGATACTTTCCCTAAATTGTACAGAAAAAAAATAAGGAGCACAAAAGAGTCTCTTTAGGCTATACTTAGAATAGTGTTTTTTACCAGGTCTGAATTGTGGAATATTTTCAACAAAATGTAGATGGAATATTTTGTTTATGATGACTGTGATGGTTATGTGTCATTTTTACTATCCTAGATATATGGCAGCAATCCCTAAGGTTGTCCAAGGTTGTACATGTATCTAGCATGTGGGCGGTCCAAAACTGTACAGAAGTTAGCCCAAATCTAAGTGTTCAATCTAAGTGTACTCTATGCAATCTATCCTTCAGCCAGTTGTATGTCCAGGTACAGGTATGGGATCCGTTATCCTGAAACCCATTGTATGAAAAGGCCGTCTTCCTTAGATTCAATTAATAATTTTAATAATTCAAATATTTAGCAAGTACTTCCTTTTTCTGTGTAATAATAAAACAGTAGTGTGTACTTGATCCCAACTAAGATATAATTAATCCGTATTGGGTGGAGGCATAACCAGCCTATTGGGTTTAATGTTTATATGATTTTCTAGTAGACTCTCGGTATGAAGATCCAAATTATAGAAAGATCCATTATCCGGAAAAACCCAGGTCCCGACCATTCTGGATAACAGGTTTCATACCTGTACAAATATTTATTATTACCTTGCTGCATATGGCACTGGCCCCACTTTTTGAAGACCGTGTGTGTGAAAATGTCCTTTATTAATATAATTCCTTTGAGTACAAGGCTTAAAGGCAACATGGTTCTTCCTTTGGTATTCCTAGAGGTTCTGCTGCACATACATGGTCCAACAGGACTGATATTGTCTAATGACTTATTGGCCTGCAGTATATTGACCTGGTTATAGGACTAGAAAAATATGGAACCCAGAATGAATATCAAATGACTTTGTTGGTCTGGTTATAGGACAATAAAAAAAATGGCACCACCAACTGATATATATGGATAGCAAATGGTTTTGTTGACATGGTTATAGGATCATAACAAAAATGGCACCCCAATTGAATGGCTTTGATGGCCTGGGTATCGGACCATAAAAATATGACACCACTGTGGTATATGGACAATAAATGGTTTTGTTGGAAAATCCCAATGGATGAGGATGGCATACTGTGGACGGGCACCTCTATTGGCAGGTCTGATTTGGTATTTAGTGCTTAGTACAGGGGAATTCCTATGCTGCCATAGTTTTATGGGATCTCTCTGTACAGACTATGAGCAAACTTAGGGGCTGTTCCTGCTGAATTGTGCTTAGTACAGGGAATACCTATGCTGCCATAGTTTTATGGGATCTCTCTGTACAGACTATGAGCAAACTTAGGGGACTGTTCCTGCTGAATTGTGCTTAGTACAGGGAATACCTATGCTGCCATAGTTTTATGGGATCTCTCTGTACAGACTATGAGCAAACTTAGGGGCTGTTCCTGCTGAATTGTGCTTAGTACAGGGAATTCCTATGCTGCCATAGTTTTATGGGATCTCTCTGTACAGACGATGAGCAAACTTAGGGGGCTGTTCCTGCTGAATTGTGCTTAGTACAGGGGAAATTTTTCTTTATTAAGTTCTTGCATCCTGATACAAAAAGGCTAATAAAATAGCATACCAAATAAACATTCATATATATATATATATATATATATATATATGAACACATTTGCAATAAAAACTTATTTTCAGAATAATGCTATTTACATGATACAGTTGTATTCTGTATATAAATAGTCAAATTGCAGTTCATTTCATCTTCAGAACAAACCGATTGGCACAGGCTGACTGACTGCCACTCTAATCATAACAAAACAAAATACGCTGACTCCAGGAAGGCAAAAGATTGGGCTACTCACCTAAAACTGTATGAGCCCTTCCAGAAAAATAGAAAATGGCAAAAATCTACGGGGGTGAAAAGAATTAGCCCAACACCAAAGAGACATCAGTATTAGAAAATGACTCAGGGTGGGTCAAACTGAATGCCCCTCTATAGACCCTTCCACCTTGCTTCATCCATCCTTTGTCTCTCCAAAGAACGTATCTTCCCGAGCTCCCCCAGTATCATCTCCACCACCACTGGACAGGGGAGGACTTCACGCCTCAGAGAAAGCTTGCACCGTGCACTCCAGGTGTAAAAGTGGACAGCAGAGCTGACTGAGAAAAGAGTGCCTAAATCATAACCCCTGTGCCGCTTGAATGCCCCATAGGCCCACTCCTGGTAACTACAACCAGAGAGGCAAGGAATGGCAAAGGCAACAGAGACTTGTTTGTAGACATCTATGTTAAAGGGGCACTGAAGTAAAAAGTGGTCCATTGTTTCCACTGCCCCAGAACATTCCTCCCATGGGCAATCACGGTCATCGGTGCGTCTGTACTTCAGATTGTCATTAACATAGAGCTTCCCATGGAAGGAGCGCCAGACAACGTCCCTAAACTTTGGGGGGGACCCTTGGGGAGTTGACTAAAGAGAGCCCCGATCTCAACACTTCGTCTGGACAGTCCTTCAGGGCCAGTGATGCATGAAAGTAGGAACCCAAGACTCCCTTCTGGGAGAAGCCCTGATCTCCCCAGCAGACACACACCACCACCTCATCACCTTCAGACTCACTACAACAAAAGGCGGGAGAGCGCCACGAGGAGCACGCACGCTCTTTACCAAGCCGCCTCTCTGCCAACACTAAAGATAAGGAAGGACCCAAACTCTGAAGATCTCCACACAAAGGAGGCTTCTCCAAAAGGAGGTTGTTATAGTTGTACTTAATAAAGGTGTTCACAAACAACACAACGGGGTTCATCATACCGAGACCCCCCTCCTTCCTTTGTAGGTAGGTAACATTCCTTTTGATGAGGTTTATCTTATTCCCCCATAACAGTTGGAAGAAGAGACCTTTGATCTTAACATAGTAAGCCTCTGGCAAAAGGCACACGTGGCTGAGATAAAGAAAGATTGGAATCAGGTAGGTTTTGATGAGATCCACCCTTTCTTTAAAGGATATATTTTAACCCTTTCCACCGGTTCAGGAGTTGCGGTTTCCAACTTGCCCTCCCAGTTTTGCTTGGCGTAATCACCATGATCAAATTCAATGCCAAGAATTTTAATTTTGAGCTGGGCCACTGGGAAGACATCCGGGAGACTGAAGACAGGATCTCCCTTCCCCATCCAGAAAGTTTCACACTTATTCTGGTTAATCAAGGACCCAGTTGCCCTCTTGTAGTCCCTAAGCATACTTGCCACAGTCTCTGCCTCCTCCCCACTAGACACGACTACTGTCTCCTTTGCTTCACCTTCTCCCTTGCGTCAATGTCCTCAGAGGAAAAGACCATTTTTGTGGTCTCAGAGTGCAAGGAGATTCTGCCGCTCTGATCTCTCTGAGAAGATCCGGTTTTCCAGAGGGGGTACCAATGGGGGTACCTGTAGGTGTGGCAGAGGGGGTACCAGTGGGTGTAGCAGAGGGGGAGCCAGGGCTCCTTGGGGCTGGCTGGTTTAGCTGGAGGGCCCCAGAGCTGTCAGGCTCCTCATCACTGGATACCTCCTTGATCACTCTGTTTTTAAGTGACACCTTGTACTTCTCCACCTGGTGCCTCTGCACCATCTCCTGGAACCACTTGGCATTATCAAACGACTCCTTTACTGCTCCAATTCCATTACCAAGATATTCCACCTTCTGCTCCAGACTGTGCAGTTTGTCACACAGGGCTGCAATTTCCACCCGCTTTTTAGGCCGGGCCAGACTGTATGCATTTGCACACGCATGTCTCTTGTTCTTTATCAGAGTCTTTAAAGCAGCAATCTCTGCCTTTTTCTCCCTGTACCTCTGCATTCCTTTTGCCATGTTCTCATGGAATCCAGGGTCAGTTGGCTGCATATTGGGGTTGAATCCAGCAACATGGTCAGAAGACTCCACTTGGGGCCCCTCAGAAACCCCTCCTTTTGCAGAAGCCCCCCGAGGCCTAGATGGTGGTGAGTAATATATGTTCCTACCGCACACACTCGCTTTTCCTCTCACTGCGTTGGTGGTGCTGGTTCTCCGTTGACCCCGGACAGGTCCCTTAGCAACAGCAAACAAGAAACGGATCCGCACACACGCTATGATCAGCAGTTGGGGGGACACCCCTCTTTATTATATCACCTCGTGATCAACGTTTCGGGGGGATAAACCTCCCTTCATCAGGATCCTGATGAAGGGAGGTTTATCCCCCCGAAACGTTGATCACGAGGTGATATAATAAAGAGGGGTGTCCCCCCAACTGCTGATCATAGCGTGTGTGCGGATCCGTTTCTTGTTTGCTGTTGCTAGATGGTGGTGAGGCCTGGGACTTTCCTGGATCAGCTTCCTTGGAAGAACAACTCCGTCCAGAGGTGCAATTGCTCATGATTGAGTTAACGAGCACACGCACAAACTGCTCTCTCCACCCAGCAGCAAAACACGATCAGGTGATCACCAGTGGGCGGTCCTGCTGAATTGTGCTTAGTACAGGGGAATAACCTATGCTGCCATAGTTTTATGGGATGTCTCTGTACAGACTATGAGCAAATTTAGTTCCTGCTGAATTGTGCTTAGAAAAGTAGTTTTATTGTATCTCTGGATATGGCTGGCCAGCTGATATAGGTTCATTAGACCATGCGCTTGGGTCACTAGACTACCCCTGTTCTGGTTGATAATTAGGCAGTTATGTTGTATATTATGTGCAGAGCAGCAGGTACTTCTGTTGGTGTATGTGTATATAAGAGCCCTTAGAGGCCCAGTAGTGGGTGTAATATGTACTTTATGTCTGCACTTTACTTTACTTGTACTTTACTTTACTTGTGCGAATGGAAGCAGCTGATGTTGTGCTGACTGCAATGTGATTCTATCCTGCTTATAATAGGATGTTTATAGCAGGATAAATATAAGTGGTACAAAAATCCCACAGACAGACAAGATCCCTTGTTATTTCTGCCACATATCAAACAGGTAAATCATTTCTCTCCTCCAGAGATACTGTACTACATGCACGGCTGTACCAGACATCAGTCACTACAAGGAATATCTATCACACACTCTATAGTTAAGTCTCATCTCCAACACTGGGCTTGGAGAATAGGTGGGCAAGGTGGGAGCTCTCTCACAAATGTACAGTTGATTTCCTCCTGTTTTCTTTGTTTCCTCTATTTTCTCAATTTAATTAAATGTATCCAGATTTTCCCTCCTGCCTCTGGACTCATCCCCTAAACTCAAGGTAATTCATTAGTGTGTTTGTGTAACAGTTGCCGGTGCCTGACTGTAACCCTGTGGGACCCAGTAGCACACAATGCGTCTCAGCATCACCTTCATCCTCCTCCTCCTCCTCACTGTGACCTGCAGTAAGTTCATCACATTATTCAAGGTTTGGCCCTAGAACTGAGTTCGATTATTATTTCGTCACCCAGTCATTAGGTGACAGTTCTTGAACCCAACATTCGTAGTTGAAGTTATAGATAAAACATTACGATGTCTGGTCATATCCAACCCTTTCTCCGTGAACAGGATGAGACATTGTTTGTTAGATTGTATAGAAGACCAGGAAAACTGCCACTGAGAATAAACGCTCTACTTGTTTTGGGGTGCTATATTCCTTGGGGACCTCAACAGATAAATCAGGCTGGCATTTTTCATCATATATATATGTATGGTGTATAGATCCTTAATACTATATATATATATATATATATATATATATATATATATATATATATATATAGATCCTTTTTATATCCATCTAATTATTATGGGTAATGGGAATGTAAATAGGCATTTAACGTGTGTGGTAGATGCTAGAGAGCACCAGTATATGTACTGTCTCCACACCTTGCATTGAGTTTTTAATCCTGCACAAGGTGCAAAGTGAACACGTTCTATTCTCGTGCTCGCCCTTCGAGTGCATGCGTGTTTTCTCGTGCATGCGTTCACGCATGCTCGTCTTTTTGCTCACACGCTGCCTAGGGGCGCCTGGCCTGCTGACCCGACACTGCCCAGTTGCCCCTTATAAATACAGTGCTGCCAAAATGGAGCACAGAGATATATAGCACATGCTGCATTTGATAAGTGGTGCCTTATATACTATGTGCTTCAGCATTCACTTCATCTTCACATCCTTTCTCATTCAGGCAGTGCCCTGCATTGTTATCTTGATTATAATGGATTATAAAACCCAGTGCTACGCATATAAGTTCAGGAAAGTTAAGTTACATAAATCCATTATGTTGTATCATCTGTACCTGTCATGGGTTTGGCTGGTAGGACAACATCCATCTCTGTTTTTATCTTCAGTATCTGTTATGGGTTTGGCTGGTAGATCAACATCCATCTCTGTTGTATCTTTTGTGCCTGTTATGGGTTTGGCTGGTAGGACAACATCCATCTCTGTTGTATCTTCTGTATCTGTTATGGGTTTGGCTGGTAGGACAACATCCATCTCTGTTGTATCTTCTGTATCTGTTATGGGTTTGGCTGTTAGGACAACATCCATCTCTGTTGTATCTTTTGCACCTGTTATGGGTTTGGCTGGTAGGACAACATCCATCTCTGTTGTATCTTCTGTACCTGTCATGGGTTTGGCTGGTAGGACAACATCCATCTCTGTTTTTATCTTCAGTATCTGTTATGGGTTTGGCTGGTAGATCAACATCCATCTCTGTTGTATCTTCTGTATCTGTTATGGGTTTGGCTGGTAGGACAACATCCATCTCTGTTGTATCTTTTGTACCTGTTATGGGTTCGGCTGGTAGGACAACATCCATCTCTGTTGTATCTTCTGTATCTGTTATGGGTTTGGCTGGTAGGACAACATCCATCTCTGTTGTATCTTTTGTGCCTGTTATGGGTTTGTCTGGCAGGACAACTTTCATCTCTGTTGTATCTTTTGCACCTGTTATGGGTTTGGCTGTTAGGACAACATCCATCTCTGTTGTATCTTCTGTACCTGTTATGGGTTTAGCTGGTAGGACAACATCCATCTCTGTTGTATCTTTTGCACCTGTTATGGGTTTGGCTGGTAGGACAACATCCATCTCTAGTGATGGGCGAATTTGTCCATTTCGATTCGACGAAAACGGCGAAAAATTTGCGAAACGCCGCCAGTGGTTAGTTTTGGCCGCCGGCGTCTCGTTTTGGATGCCAGCGTCCATTATTGGATGCCAGCGAATTTTCGTGCCAGTTTTGAGAATTTATTAGCTGGCGGCGAAACACAGGAATTCAGCCATCACTATCCATCTCAGTTGTATCTTCAGCGATTGTTATGGGTTTGTCTGGTAAGACAATATCCATCTCAGTCGTATCTCTTTTGTGCTAAGTACAGTACATAGCCTATTGCAATCAATCCAGCTCCTTCCCATAGCTTGTAGATAGAGAACCAAAGGGCCCCTTCCATTTCAAGATGAAGGCCTCGTTCCTCTGGAGATTAATCTTCGTCCATCTCGCTACCAACTGTGTGTGACTAATTTTCGAGACTCTTTCTAGTTGAGATGCCAGATTTGCATTCCTTATGAAATGCGGCCCAGTAGTGCAGTGAAAAACCTGAGATTACAAGTGCCAACAAATTTTAGAAATATATGCTGTGCTGATCATTATTTCTTCTCTACAGTTGTCTATAAGGGCTGTGCAACTGATACTCTGTGTGACAGTTTAATACTCGAGGTCAAGACTCTAGGCAAGGGCACAGCCCAATGCTGTAACAGCTTCATGTGCAACCAGTGAACACGCCACCAGTTGGCTGCAATGCTGCAGACTGAAATGCATCATTCTACAAAAATACAAGTGCGGATATCACCTTATCAACTCCAGATTTGGCTCAGTAAATTAAAACTTACAGGGAACAGACACTATTTGTTTATTCAGTCCCTGAATCAGGCAGAATTGAAATTGTACTGGATTTAAATAACTGCTTACAGCCTGCACCTTGTGCTCATACCCCTTTGTTCTTTAGACTGTAAGCTCTACTGGGCAGGGCCTTCTTTATCTCTTGTATCTGCCAGTCATTATGTGTCTGAATGTTCATCCTTTTATTGTTCCGCACTGCAGAATATGTTGGTGCTTTTAAGCATTATAATAAAATGAAAGCATAATAATGAAAGGTTGGCAGGACTTTTCTTGGTGAGGACCAAGTATCAGAGTGGGGGTGCTTAGTTTAATCATTTGTGGATATTTGGATGAGTTCATCAGAACAATCATGGCTACTCCCGCTCAAATAAACACAATTCTGCATGAATATTCATAAAATGTAAGTAGACTTTGCACATTTCTTTTTAATTTATTGTTCATCGTGTACCACTGAGAGGGTAATAATGGGCACACAATGGACAGTTTTGGAGTCTTACAGAGCCGGGGTCATTTGGAACACAATCAGAATGAGGTTTGAGCTTTATTTTTGTATTTTCTCCCACAGCCAAAAACATTTAAGTGAGCTCATTGGCTCTTGGTGAGGGACCTTAGATTGTGAGCTCCAATGAGGAAAGGACTGATGCAAAATGTGTTTTTATTGGGTTACCCATCATATGTATCATATGCAAAGTTTCCCATCTTTTGTATGTTGTATGGACTGTTATAAACTCTTGTTTTCTATAGCAGCCTGTTACTATTGCTCACGTATAATAAGGGTAGTTTGGACCCAAGCAATAGGGTTTCCACTTGTCCGGTTTTTATCCGGACAGCCTGAGTCAAAACTGCCTGCCCGGTTTCCCAAATTAGGAAAACCAGGCAGGATACCCTACAACCGACGCATTGATCGGCCAATCGGTCGCCACGTCATAACCCCACTCCGATGTCATGACTCGCCCCCTACAGCATCACAGCTCCACCCCCATTGTGCCTAGGTCCCGCCCCTTCCTGGATTCAACCGGGCCAAAACGTGGCAACCCTACCTAGCAAACAGATCGCTGAACACTGGAGAGCTGCTGAATAAAAATCAAAAAAAAAAACCTCAAAAAACACAAATAATAAAAAATGAAAAACAATTCATCACTCTTACATCCTACTAAAAGCTAACTCGTGATGAACAAACCAAAAAAGTGTTTCGAATGACTCGAATCAGCAAATTGTCATCTGTGTGAGTTATCTGTTGGCTTTATTATAATGAGCAGGATATCCTGCTGTGTATAATAGATTCACAGATCCCATGGGTAAGATGTCATGCATCTGTATCTCTAACTCAGATGGGTATGTCTTCTCTGTATATCTCCCCTAACATCCAGTGATGATGCCACTCTTCTTAATATACAGGTAAGTGTTTTTCCTTCCTATACAAACACTTGATGTCCTCCAAGACTTGAAACATAGCTCCGATCCAGCTAAAAAGCTGCAATGGTAGAAAGAGGTCTCTGATGAAGAAATGAATGGAAGTGTGTCTCCTGAATGATGAATATCTGGGTTTATTTATATATATATGCAGGTCAGTTCTGGAGTGAGAGTTAAAGGAAGGAATTTAGTGCTAAAGAAAAGATCTCAGATGCGGTTGAGGGTCTTCCTTCTTAAGTAGCATTCTGGGCAACAAGTACAGTTCAAGGACTTTGCTAGGAAGGGCTTACAACATAGAGCAAGGTCAATCAGCTATAGAGAGAATTGAGTAGGGCAGAGAAGGTCTAATTCTCAATAGCCCAAGTCCACAAGACAAAATATAAAGGAACAGACACAATGGGCCATTTTTGTTCTCCTACCATTGGTCTTTTCTGCCCGGGATTCAAGGTGGATAAAATAGGATTCTAGAAGTTGTAACGGTTAAAGTTTGTAGGCTGGATATCCCTTATTTATATTGTTGCTGTATAACATACAACCATGGGTGATGTGAATGGGATCTGTTATCCGGAAACCCGTTACCCAGAAAGCTCCAGATTACGGAACAGCTGTCTCCCATAGACTACATTGTAAGCGAATGATTCAAATTTCTAAAGATCTCCTTTTCCTCTGTAATAATAAAACAGTAGTTTGTACTTGATCCCAACTAAGATATAATTAATCCTTATTGGAAGCAAAACCAGCCTATTGAGTTTATTTAATGTTTATATGATTTCTTTGGTAGACAAAGTATGGAGATCCAAATTACAGAAAGATCCATTTTCCAGAAAACCCCATGTACCGAACATTCTGGATAGCAGGTCCCATAACTGTTTCTCTATTGAATGGAGGCTTTGGATTTTCTACATCACTCTTGTCTAAACTCAGCAAATCCAGTTACCTTAAAGGGATACTGTCATGGAAAAACATGGTTTTTTTTCAAAATGCACCAGTTAATAGTGCAGTTTCAGCAGAATTCTGCACTGAAATCCATTTTTCAAAAACAAACAGATTTTGTTATATTCAATTTTGAAATCTTACATGGGGCTAGACATATTGTCAATTTCCCAGCTGCCTCCAGTCATGTGACTTGTGCTCTGCTAAACTTCAATCACTCTTTACTGCTGTACTACTAAGTTGAAGTGATATCACCCCCCAGCAGCCAAACAACAGAACAATGGGAAGGTAACCAGATTGCAGCTCCCTAACAAAAGATAACAGCTGCCTGGTAGATCTAAGAACAAGACTTAATAATAAAAGCCTTAAAAGTAAAAGTCCCACTGAGTCTGATTCAGTTACATTGAATAGGAGAAATAACAGCTTGCCAGAAAGTAATTCCATCCTAAAGTGCAGGCACAAGTCACATGACTGGGGGCAGCTGGGAAACTGACAAAATCTCTAGCCCCATGTCAGATTTCAAAATGGAATATAAAAAAATCTGTTTGCTCTACTGAGAAATGGATTTCAGTGCAGAATTCTGCTGGAGCAGCACTATTATTAACTGATGTGGTTTGGAAAAAACATGTTTTTCCATGACAGTATCCCTTTAACATTTCAGCTTGGAGTGATGGGAGTTGGGAGGTACCCCATGAATAAGCAATCACTTCATGACTAATCATATCTGCACTGTGTGACTTGTCTGGCTACTGTCCTGCCCCTTAGGCTAATTGCCCAACTCTTTCCCATACAGATGACATTGGCTTCTGGTGCAATTTCTCAGACAGATATAGCGGCTTCCCAATCAAGTGTCGTGACAATCAGGACACCTGCCTAACTGTCAAGCACAAAACAGGTAATCTGCACCCCTATACCATTTATAAAATAGCAATTAGCAGCACTGACATTATTTTAAAGAAAAACAAAGACTGAAGCTTCAGCTAGAGAGGGGTTTGTTTATATGGAGCTCATTATCTCCTGGGCACATCAGTTTCCTCCCACACACATAATGCTATTTAAATTAATGCATTTGATAGTTACCTTAGAGTGGGAGCTCTGCTGGTGC
The DNA here is from genome assembly GCA_038501925.1 of Xenopus petersii. Classification (NCBI taxonomy): domain Eukaryota; kingdom Metazoa; phylum Chordata; class Amphibia; order Anura; family Pipidae; genus Xenopus; species Xenopus petersii. Next base: position 8,499,181 of record CM076688.1, read on the forward strand.
AGGGACAATTATGAAGTGCTGAGCAACAGGTCCGTGCCATATAAATAAAAAAAAGAAACATTGTGCACACACAAGAAGTTAAGTACTCCAACTTTACTATGTATGAGCTATTCTGTACAGTGCCATTTTTTTTTATATTTATATATTGCGTTTGCTGTACAGGTGAGTACAAGTCATGCACCACCAATGCAACGTGCCAACTTCTGAAAGACCGGACCAAAACAAAGCAGATTGTCCTTTTTGTCACACAAACTTCTGCAATGAGTGAAGGCCACACAGGTCCCATATTTCTGGTAATGGTGACGAGAGGACCATCACACATCCATGGATTTTTTTTTTTTTTTTTTTTTTTGAAACTTGTATGTTTATTGTATGATAAACAAGTTCAGAACAGTCACAAGACTTGGTTGTACATAATTAAAGCACATGTAAACATAAACAGTACGCAAACTGTTCGATGTATGGAATAAGGAAGAAAAGTAAACTAAAAAAAAATGGAAAATAAAATAAAGCAATAGAAAAGGCATCATAAAAGAAAAGAAAAATCATAAGTAGCACATGGCATATGCGGCATATTAGGCAAGGCAACAGGGTATATAGCTTATTCTCCTTTATCCAGCTACCTCCAGAAGTAGCAATGGCAGGGGGCACAACCTCATAAGAATTAAAGAGAACGCCATGGGTCCCAGATTTGGCTACATTTGAGTTTGGACTCTAATGAGCTTGCAGTCAGTCTTTCCATATGTTCCCTGAATTCCAACTGTTGGAGTAAGTGCTGTATATTAGGAGTCTCACTTTGTTTCCAGGATTTCGCTATCAACGTAGCCGCTGTATTGAAGATGTGAAACAAGAGTTTCTTGTTGAGGCTAGGAGAGTTTTCAGGGTATAATTTGGGCAGGCAAGGCAAGGTATAGTCCAATCTGTTGTTTAGTAGAGCAAAGACGTTAGACCAGAATGGTTTAACTAGTGGACAGTGCCACCACATATGGACATAGGTGCCAACTTCCCCACAGCGCCTCCAACACAAAGGAGAATATTGAGAGTTCATTTTTGCTATCTTTTGCGGAGTAAGGTACCAACGATGAAGCAATTTCAAATGCGTCTCAACGTGGTTTGTGCAATTAGTGGCACCTTTGGGGGCCAATATGGAATATTGCCAAGTTCGAGGGGCCAAATTAATCTGGAGATCGTTCTATCCATGCATTTTTTTTTGATCAAATAAATACACTCTTTTCTTCATTATAAGGCTGAATTCCCTTCAGTTGGAGACCCATGTTGTATGAGGTTGGTATGTGGCTCCCCATAATGCTGCCAGCTAATGGGTTATCTCATCCAAGTGACCCTATGGTGCCTCTCTAAAGAAGAGAGCTGAGTCCTCTTTCCTAGGTTACACCCCAGGAAATTGGAAACCACCTATTGTGTGATTTGTTGAATGAGGAATAGGCATGTCTAAGCATTAGCCTGTATGTAATCCATCCACTAGGCCTCTTATTGGCATTCTCCTGCTATAGACTCTTTAAGATCGGATATTCAGACCTTCAGACGTGTATAAATATAATCTCCCCCCAGTATTCTAGTTCATCTAAAACAGACAGAAGATTCCTCATAAAGGGAAGAGCAAAAGTCCACCCTTGAGGTACAGACAAAGGCCTCTGGAAATGGTCTGAACTACAATAGTCAAGAAGGAACTTAATAAGGGTTGGGGAGCAAGTCTAAGTCTATGACTAACACCAGGGTTGGACTGGTTCCGCACCCTGCACTTTATTTCTGCTGTGCCTGTGATTGTGCGTTGGTGACGGGGGGCAGCACGTTGGCGGGGATGCGGGCCAGAGGGGGGCCCTGAGGCAGCACCCCCAGTGGGCCCCCCAGACCGACCCTGACTGACAAATTGGCCAACATCAGAATCATTTGGTGGCTGGCTTACAGTAGGGGAAGCAAGAGATCTTCAACTCAAGCAACAGGCCAGGGCAAAAGCTACATTAACTCGTAAACTGCCATGCATTCAGCATCAAAATTGACAAAAAACTTAATTTGAAACTTTTTTTTTGTAAATTAATGAATTAGTTCCAGGCCATATTGTCATGTTCCTGGAATGAAAACTCTTCGCGGACTGAGGCTGATATTTCTGGTATGGAAGGTTGAAGTTGGAGATTGCTGGGTGCCATTGCCAAGCTTGGATGTGGTATCTACAGAAGATAAGGTGGTTGGATGAAGGGTGTTATTAGGCGGGCTTGATGAGACGGTTGGTGGATGCCAGGTGGTGGACATGTTGCTTGTAGTAGGGTATCCTGCAGTAGTCATCCGGTACTCTGTGTATCTATTACGACTGGTATGGCCAAAATCACAAGTATAACCATAAGCCCCAATATCAATATTTTATGGTTCTGGAAGACAGGGAGGAAATGTGTAAGAGATGGTGGGCATGTACCAAAACATCACTTTTATGGCATTTTTATTGTATGAGTGTTTGTTTATGGCATGAAATATCTACTGAGAGTACTTATATCTTCTATGATGTGTCTTCTTCTCAACGACTTGGCCCTTCCACTGAGGTACAAGACATCATGGAGCTAGAACATGAATATGCACCAGTTTCTATCGATGATCCTTATATGTCAACTAACACAGCTAATGCCCAGGAAGTCACGTTGGCGTGTGTTTCCATGACATTCAGGTTTGCTCATGTGCATGTAAGAGATATTGTATCTAGCAGAGACTGACATGCATCTGTGTATTTAGGGGTAGTGTTTCCATAGGGCCATAACTGATTCTGTTTCCCACTGGAAATTGAACTATTTGGGTTTTCCAACACCGAAAGGGAATGAAATCTCTATTATATGTTTCCCTCAGCTTCAAATACCAATGATAAGTTCTGCAGCTTTCTCTGTTCGCATAGGGAGCGGACATAGAGAAATCCCCAAAGTACCTGATGCATGTATTGAACCTGAGACTCCATGAATAACAGCATTGGGGCATGCAGACAGAGCATTTTCCCTAATATCACCTGTTATTGTGATAAACTGGTTTTTAACCCAACCATTAGGTCATCCCACAATGCCCCCCTAGCAGTGTTGGCCTTAGGCAGATTGGACTGGTTGGGTCCAATCGGGCCCTGTGCTCATCGGGCTCCACACAACTCACCAAGCACATCAGAATCTTTCTTCATGAGTTGTGTAGTTACTGTGATCAGTGTATAATGTATTATGTTTTCTAGTATACATTGCATTTCACTGTATATTATGGTTCTCTAGGGTTGCCACCTTATTTTGTGGGCAAAAATGGGAAGGGGGCAGGCCAGTAATGTTGGGGGCGGGCCAATGATGTCATGGGTGGGTGATGTGGGGAGATGGGGTGTGTGATGTCAGGGGTGGGCTTGATGACATGGCAATCCGAGATTGGTCTGTCCTGTTTTCCTAATTTTCTGGGCAGCCCTTCCAAAAACCGTACTGTCCTGGTGAAATCCGGACAGGTGGCAACCCTATGGTGGTCGTACCAGAAGCTCTCATTATATAACCTGATTAGTATACAGGACCCACACTACCCTTGTGTAGAACAAGTTAGTGATGCAATTAGCGGTTTTTCTTATATTACAATGAGCTGACAACACAATGGACCAAGCGTAGGTTGAAAAGGATGAGAGGCTGATAGAACTAAAGGGGTAGAATTAATGGGGAGTGAATATGGGGGTAGAATAAGCAATGAAATAGAAGAAAAGTTAAAGGATGAAAGGTGGAAGGAGTGAGAATTTCAAGAAAAAAAGGAAAGCAGAGTAGACATTTTGCTTTCCTTTTTTCTGTAACGCTTGTCATGAAATGTTTGAGGGCCACAAACATGGCACTCTTGGATGACAGATTGTGCCATGAGGTGCTGGAGGCCAATGGAACAAGGGAGGGAGGTGAAACTGCAGGGACCACCCGCAGGTGTATTCCCAGATCCCATTAGGTGGAGGCGCTGCCAGGAAAAGAACTTCCCAGTACCTTTAACTTAGCAAAGGGGCCTCAGGATCTGCATTGGATGTTGGTAAGAAGGTACAACCGTTGCACCAGGGGGGGTCGCCAAGAGGGTGTTACACTTACATATAGAGATAATTATGTGATTTTATTCTTCATTATATGACACTGGATCAGAGTAGAAATAATGTCGAAAAAAGAGAATCAAGGGTGAATAAAGAGAAGGTACCTCATACACCAATTACCTTTAAGAAGCCAGTGATGCTGCGACTGGATCTTTCCTTTAAGGAAAAGAAAAAAAAACTGAAAATTATATTTAAAGTCGATTTAAAGGGTAAATACACAGACTTTTCCACCTGTAACATTGGCATCCCCACTGTGGCATCCCAGGGTGGATGTATAATGGATTCACCTATTGCCCCCAGTCATGCCCTCTCTCTATTTCTATCTATGAGCTTGTGTCCAAGAGATACATTTAGGGGGGTCTCTGGGGCAGGATCTATTAAGGTTATATCTCATAAATATTAAAAAGTCAGACGGGTTGGAAAAGGGCACACATGTCCCCCCAAAAATACTCAGGGATGTACCGTCGAAGCATGTTTTTCCACCCCCCACTTTTGACCCAACTGCTATTATGCAGCCTGCCCCCTTATTCCCCAGTAGCACCAGTGATCCCTGTCCATCCAATGGCGTAACTAGATGTAACTGGGCCCACAGCAAATTCATTTTAGGGCCCTTAAACATATCCAGAGCTTGTCCTGTTTTACCACTATATGTTGAAATTGCTCATTAATTAGGGTATCATTGTGCCCCCTATACCTCCCGGGCCCCCCAGCAGCCGCAGGGTCTGCTTCCCCTGTAGTTAAGCCCCTCGTCCATCTGAATTTTTATTTCCCTTGTCATATTTTCCAGATTCACAAGGATTCATGTCACAGCCCAGTCCATATAACAGAACCTATAAACCGCAGTCAGTCTTATGGATAACGGGAAGCAAAGTAGGAAATGAGAAGCACACTTACCCACATCGGGTTTCCAATGGGAACTGGCCAAAATAAGAAACAGTTCAGATTATTTCATGGTTAAATAACAGTGTAAATAGCAGAAGAAACATAAATAACAGAATAAATATAATCTACATAATCTACATAGTAACATAGTAAGTAAAGACACAAGTCCATCGAGTTCAAACTTTTAGTTTTTTTTTAATCTGCCTAACTGCCAGTTGATCAAGAGGAAGGCAAAAAACCCATCTGAAGCCTCTCCAATTTGCCTCAGAGGGGGAAAAATTCCTCCAAAATGACAATGGGACCAGTCCCTGCATCAACTTGTACTATGAGCTATCTCCCATATCCCTGTATTCCCTCACTTGCTAAACACCATCCAACCCCTTCTTATACCTATCTAATGTATCAGCCTGTACCCCTGATTCAGGGAGACAATTCCACATCTTCACAGCTCTCATTGTAACAAACCCCTTCCCAATATTTAGCTGGAACCTCTTTTCTTCTAATCGGAATGGGTGACCTTGTGTCAGCTGGAAAGACCTACTGGTAAATAAATCATTAGAGAGATTATTATATGATCCCCTTATATATTTATACATAGTTATCATATCACCCCTTAAGCGCCTCTTCTCCAGCGTGAACATCCCCAATTTGGCCAGTCTTTCCTCATAGCTAAGATTTTCCCTTTACCAGCTTAGTTGCCCTTCTCTGTACCCTCTCTAATACAATAATGTCCTGTTTGAGTGATGGAGACCAAAACTGTAAGGCATATTCTAGATGGGGCCTTACCAGTGCTCTATACAGTGGAAGAATGACCCCTTCTCCTGTGAATCTCTGTCCCTTTTAATACATCTCAAGACCTTATTTGCCCTTGATGCTGCTGACTGGCATTGCTTGCTACAGACAAGTTTATTATCTACAAGGACTCCAAGCTCCGTCTCCATTATGGATTTGCCTAGTGCAGTCCCATTAAGGGTATAAGTGGATATTTTTACATCCCAGGTGCATGACTTTACATTTATCAACATTGAATCTCATTTGCCACTTAGCTGCCCAGATTGCCAGTTTGTCAAGATCCTGTTGCAAGTGCCACATCCTGGATGGAATTAATTGGGCTGATAGTTTTGTGTCATCTGCAAACACTGATACATTACTTACAACACCCTCCCCTAAGTCATTAATGAACAAGTTAAATAAAAGTGGACCCAATACTGAGCCCTGAGGGACCTCACTAAGAACCTTACTCCAAGTAGAGAATGTCCCATTAACAACCACCCTCTGTACCCGATCCTGTAGCCAGTTTCCTATCCACGTGCAAACGACTTCATTAAGCCCAACAGACCTTTAGAAAGCAGTCGTTTGTGGGGCACAGTATCAAATGCTTTGGCAAAATCCAAATAGATCACATCTACTGCCCCCCCACTGTCCAGCATCTTACTTACCTCATCATAAAAAGCAATGAAATTTGTCTGACATGACTGATCCTTCATAAAGCCATGCCGATTGCTGCTCATAATGCCATTCACTAGGACAAAATTTTTAATGTGATCCCTTAACAAGCCTTCAAATAATTTGTCCACCACAGATGTCAATCTTACTGGCCTATAATTGCCAGGCTGAGATTGTAATCCCTTTTTAAATATTGGAATAACATCAGCTTTTCTCTAATCCATAGGCACCATACCAGATGAAAGTGAAAGAGAAAATCAGAAATAAGGACTGGTCTAAAACTGAACTAAGCTCTCTTAGAACCCGGGGGTGTATGCCATCAGGCCCTGGAGCCTTGTTTACATCATATCAGTAGGCCCTAATAATGGGCAGTACTACATGTGAACTTTGGACTCATGAAATTCTTTATACAATTACTGTATGTTGACACTATGACAATTCCCCCCTTTTTTCATATGTAATATGGCTACATGGTTAATGACCTGAACCTAATTAAGGTAACCCACACCCCCCCTGTGTGATCTCACTTCCTGTCTGTACCCTTAAAAGTATGTGATTAATTTGTCTGTTTTACACTAGATAAAGGGCGAGTAGCCCGAAACATGTTGTGTGAACAATAAACCACTTAGCAGTAAATCTGCTTGGCGTGCTTTCTCTCAGTTCCTTTGAATCATTGGATTACACAGTTCCATAAAATTGTCATGTAACAGTTTATAAATCTGTTCCCATTAACTGATCTGGCAGTACCGTTGCTCCAGTCAATATCTGGGTAATTAAATCCCCCATTATCATTACTTTACCCAAACAGCCTTTTCTATTTGCATTAGGAGCTTAGCCTCCTCCTGGTCACTTACATTAGGGGGTCTATAGCATACGCTTACAATTAATTTGCTGGATTCTTTACAATTGGTGAAGAACTCCACCCATACGACTTCTGCCCCCTCATTTCCTGACATCACCTCCTCCTTTATATAAGCTTTTAAATCCTGCCTAACATACAGACATACCCCTCCTCCTTTTCTATTGCCTCTGTCCCTCCGAAACAAAGTATAGCCACTGATATTTACTGCCCAGTCATGTGACTCATTCAGCCATGTTTCAGCCACACCAATCACATCACATTACCCTTCCAGCATCTCCAGCTCTCCCATTTTATCAGACTCCTTGCATTTGCAAACATACATTTAATACTGGATACTAAATTCTAAACACTCGTTTACAAAATAATTAACAAATCCCCAGAAAACCTGCATTATCCAATCAGCTTCAGTTGTAGGAGCATTGACGTCAATTCATACGGAGCAGGTGCTGGGTGTTCCTACTGTGTAGAGCGATGGCTCTTTCACTTTGGACACAACTGTACTGACGTTCCGAGTGAGACTGAGTCGATACTTTAGATAAAAGTGTGCTGTGATGATTGACACAGGTCACTGTTGGACCCTGGAGCTTCTGCCTGTTATTTGGGGTGGTGGTGCGGCAAAAGTGCAACTATATGAAAGTGCAAGGAGTTCATTTTGACAAAAGAACCTGTAATGAATGGAATATTTTGTGCAAGGCCCTAAGGCAGGGGGTCCTCAAACTTTTTAAACATGCAGCCAGTTCACCGTCCCTCAGAATGTTGGGGTGCCGGTTAAATGAGCTTGGAGGAGCTTGCTGCAGGTTAAATGAGCTTGGAGGGTTGTATGCGGCCCACGGGCCGTAGTTTGAGGACCGTGGCCCTAAGCAATGGTATTTTGTTTTGGGTTCATAAGGAGGCCAATATGATGCCGCCTCAAGACTAGCCAAGTTGGTGGCAATATGAACAAGGATATGGACTCCGTTTTACAAAAATTCACAAAAATTCTCAGAAATGCATTGAAGTCTATGGGCAACATTTTTTTTTGACTTGCGACAATTTTTTTCTCCCATTGGGCGTCATTTTAGCAGCAAAACTTGGCTTCAAAATTCTCTCATCACTTCACCCTATCAGTAAAATTATTATTTAAACCCGCATGCACAATTATCTTATACCTGAGCTATGATTTGGGCTTTTCTTCTTTCTCTTTTTCATGATAATGTCCTTCAGCTCTTTCATTTTGTTCTCCATGAACTCATCGGACGTCAGAGCCTGGTAACTTTTCTCCTCGGAGCGGAAAAGGAAGAGCTGTGTGGCCAGTGCCCCAATGCTCGGCTGTTGCTGTAGGATCTTGTTCTTCAGTTCCGGGTCTGGGTCTGTCAGGTCATCGATCACGACAATGACGTTCTCTTTCCCTACAAAACAAAGCTTATTATTATTATCAGTAACAGTGCAGGAAGCCCTGGGTTCAATTCCTCCTGTCTCTTGTCTGCTCTTATTTATCAACTTCCATATTTGCTGGTAGTCTCCTAGGCCACCCCTAACCGCAGAAGCACCACTCAAGGTTACTTAGCCTGACTGGTCTATTCTCCTTGCCCCAAGCTGCTGCTGGCACTGCATACTGTATTGTACTCAGGGCCACCATCAGGGGGACACTGGGGGTACTGTTGTACTGGGACCAGGACTAAAGGAGGGCCCGGCTGTGTTGCACTTTTTGAATTAGCTGGGCCCCCCTTGACAGTGCCAAATTCATGCACCAAACCGCCAAAGAGCCAAAGTCGCGAACCGCTGAACAGCCAAAATCCCAAAGAGTCTAAGTCCTGAAGAGTCGAAGTCGCAAAGAGCTTAAGAGCTGAAGTCCTGAAGAGCTGAAGTCAAGAACAGCTGAAGTCCCGAAGAGCAGAACTCAAAAAGAGCTGAAGTCCCAAAGAGCTGAGGTCCCGAAGAGCTGAAGTTCCAAAAAGCTGAAGTCAAGAAGAGCCAAAGTCCAGAAGCCGCAAAAAGATCTGAAGCCACGAAAAGACCAAAAGTGTCACGATCGGTACCCAAAATCCAGAACCAATGCTAGACTCCCTGGTCTCGGCTCTTGCTTCCACCTTTAACAGCCGCCTTTCACCTCGGGAGGAGCTCTCGGCTAATTGGATGCCGCCAGGGCTTATTAAGAGAGGAGCCAAGATAAGGGTTCTGGACGAGCAGAGGGACACGATCGTTAGCAAAGTCTCTTTGGGCAAAAGGTCACAGTTCAAGGAATGGACAAAATCGTAATCAAATCAGGCCGGGTCGGTGCGGGCAGAATACGAGTGAAGTCGGACAGGCAAGGGTCAAAATCAGAAAAATCAGATCACAGTCAAGCCAGGCGCGGGTCGGATAACGGATTTCAGAATAGTCAGATAACAGGCAGAGGTCAGAATCACAGAAGTCAGCAAAGTCAGGAAGGCAGGGTAAAAACAGGAATCAGAATACAAATAGAAAACAAGCAGGAACTCAGAAATGGAACCTAACAAACGGGCAACAAGTTTGGATCAGAGGCCCCTTTAAATACAATTTGAATTTGGCGACATGCGCGCTGACGTCACACACCAGCGTCACTGCGATTCTAAGAAGAGACGCGCGCCCCCATAGGAACCGGCGCAACAGCATCAGAGCAGCGTGGCGGGCGTCCCCCCGACCCCCTTTAACCACTAGACCACCAGGGTGAGTAGATGTGACACAAAGTTAAAGTCTTGAAGCCACAAAAAGACCCAAAGCCACAAAAGGAGCCGAAGCTGAAGCCCTGAAGCCGCAAAAAGACACAAAGCCATGAATGGAGCCTACGGTATGTTCCAATGAACACCAATGTGTTTTTTTTTAATTAAACCCCTGGGCAACCAATGCATTATTTTAATACTGCATAGACCCTTGGCCACCAATCTTTTTTTTTAAATATTCCATGGGGCCCCTGACCACCAATTTTATCTTTGTAACGTGTAAGGGGGGACCCTGGCGCCAATGTTTTTTTTTTTAATTTATAGGGGGGCCCTGGCCACCAATGATTTTTTTTTACATGTAGGGGGGTCCTGACCACCAATGTTTTTTAAAAACTTTTATGCAGGACCCTGGCGCCAATGTTTTTTTCAATTTATAGGGGAGCCCTTGCCACCAATTATATATTTTAACTTGTAGGGGGGCCCTGACCACCAATCTTTTTTAAAAAAAACTTTTATGTGGGACCCTGGCTGCCAATGTTTTTTTTTTTAACTTGTGCGGGGGGTTACCGTTTTAATGCTGATGTCTGTGTTTTTACTATAGTGTGGGTGGGCGGAATCTGGGGTGGGGCTTGGGGATGGATGAGGACCAGGGGCCCACAAAATTTTGTTGTACGGGGTCCTGTGATTTCTGATGGTGGCCCTGTTGGTACTACCCACCAAGTATATACTTGATCTCCATTATCTTATCCCCCACCACTTTCTTACCGAGACCCTCAGACAAAAGCTTGAGCTCCTCGTCATACATTGAGTCAGTTACATCCGTTATGTTTATCCTTCCCCTGTTCTTGGAGTGATAGAGAACAGCAACGTCGCACTTGATCTCATCCAGGAGGCACCGGGAGTGGGAAATAAATACGGGCCGGACGTCTACTTGGAAGGAGATCAAGAGATTGAGCAGCCATTGGTATGACTCCTTGCTTTCCCTGGAGAAAATCCCCACCAGGACTTGTCTTCCTGCAGCCATTCCTCAATGACCTGAAAACACACACAACATTGTGGACAAGTTCTCCGTTAGGCTCACACACTTGTTTATAGGGGTGCAGGGCCTGGGAAAATACATGATTTATATAAAGTAGGGCCTCCAGGTTTCATTACTAAGGATTGTAACAAACATTGCACCCTTTGTTATGTAACCCCCTCTGAAGAGCTGAATGCATTTCTTTCTAAACATTTTTATCCCAACCCATAGTTTACGATACATTCTGCCACTGGGTGGAACCAGCAGTTCACTAATAGCAAATAAATAATCCTGCTTAAATTCCAGGAAAACAACATCAATATACAGAACTGAAACCAGCACTGCTTGCGTTTGTACAGCTCCTGTCTATAAAATTCATTGGCAATGGCCTGCATACACCTAGGTGTGGTTAAAGGGCAACTTCACCCAAAACCAGGTGCTATTTAAAAATATGCATTATTTAAAAGGGATTGATTCACCATTTTAAACTATAATAATATACAATAATAATATACAGTAATACTATTGAAAACAGTGCCTGTTAAGTCCATTCTGTTCTTTAGTTCTGATTGTTAAAATAGAAAAATATACTAATTTGACATAGAAACTCTATTTACAAAAAAATCCAGTCCTTGTTGAAACTCTGCCCAATTTGGCCGACCCTTACACTGAGCCAAACCTGATCATTAGGGCTCAGGATACGGGTCGGATCATAGTGCAGCCTATGGGGAGCCATCAGACTTACTAACAAGATACTAACAAGATACTAACACGATCTGCTCAGGAAGGAACATGAGTCTTCCGCTCTGTATTAACCACAACCACAACAGAGGTACCTTCTATAATCTTCTATACGGCTGTTTCTACTCAAACATCTTAAGGAAATGTCTGACTTTAGACACAATGAACAGATCATTAAATAACTTGGGAGCAAGTGGTTCTTTAAAGGGGTTGTTCTCCTTTGATATAACTTTCAGTATGATGTAGAAAGACAATTTGCAATAGGTTTTTTTTTTGTATAATTGAAAGCTTTTGAGTTATTTAGCTTTTTATTCAACAGCTCTTCAATTTTCATCTTAAGCAATCCGGTTGCTAAGGTACACATTACCCTAGCAACCATGCACTGATTTGAATAAGAGACTGGAATATGAATAGGAGAGGCCTGAATAGAAGGATCAGTGATAAAAAGTAGCAATAACAATACATTTGTAGCCTTACAGAGGATTTGGTTTTTTTAGAAGGGACCCCTATTTGAAAGCTTCAAAGAACCAGAAGAAAAAGGCAAATAACTATAAAATAATAAAAAATAAATAATGAAAACCAGGTGAAAAATTGCTTAGATTTGGCCACATAATAAAAGTGACCTTAAATGTGAACCACCCCTTTAAGCAAAGGTGAGCCAATCAGGGCCGGAACTAGGGGTAGGCAGAAGAGGTACGTGCCTAGGGCGCAAAGGTAGAGGGGCACCAGGCACGTACCTCTTCCGATCCCTAGTTCCAGAAGCAGTGACAGCTGTTTTTTCTTCTTCTGCCTGCTCACCTATGTGTGCTTGCGTGTCCCAGGCGCATGTGTGCTTGTGTGTCCCAGGCGCATGTGTGCTTGCACGTTCTCGGCATTGCAGGTCCTCAGTGCATGCGTCCTCTGCACATGCGCGAACGCTGGGGGGCGGTGTAGTCGCAGGGTTGTCTAGGGCACCCGGCCGACTTGGCCCACCACTGGAGCCAACCTTTACCCTCCCACATATTTAAGCAAGAAGTTCCCCTTATTTGAACCAGGAGTTGGCAAAGAGGACACAGAGGGGCACATTTACTTAGCTCGAGTGAAGGAATAGAATAAAAAATACTTCTAATTTTGAAGTATTTTTTGGCTACTTCGACCATCGACTATGACTTCGACTTCGAATCGAACGATTCTAACTAAAAATTGTTTTTTTTGATCGAAGGAAAATCGTTTGATCGATGGATTAAAATCCCTCTAATCGTTCGATTTGAAGGATTTAATCGTTCGATCGAGTGATTTTTCCTTCGATCGTACAAACGAAGGAAATGCGGTAAATCCTTCGACTTCGATAGACGAAGTTGAAGCATTTTACTTCGACGGTCGAATATCGAGGGTTAATTAACCCTCGATGTTCGACCCTAAGTAAATGTGCCCCAGAGTATGAGGTGTGGGGTGGAAGGTTAGACTGGGACCCACAGTAGATGTGACTTCAAGGGCCCCCCTCTCAACATCCACCCTCCTCCCCTGCCATGTGCCCCCGTACCATTCACCTCCTTCTGAATCTTTCATCTGTGATCAGTGGAGAGGGAAAGGTCCATGCAGTGGAGCAGACCAGGAGGGGGAGTGGGGGTCCACAGGGCCCATGAAGGGTAGGGGCCCGACACTGAAGGCAAGAGTAGATGGATACATTGGGATGAGGGTGAGAGAGTGCAGACCATAAGTGGCAGGGAGGAAGAGAAGATTGGATAGACATGTTGGAAGAAGGAAGAGAACACAGAGATAAAAGAAGTTACAGAGGAGGTGGAAAGTGCACAGAGATGTTGAGAGGAGGAGATAAGGGAATAGAGGAAAGGGTTGGGCCATAATGCTATAAAAGTTAAGCGAAGGGAGGGGTAAGACTTTGAATTAGATTAGAAGGGCTGTACTCATTTAATTACTAAGCCAGAAGCAACCAACCAGCAATTAGTTTTGATCAGTTTACAAGGACTTTGAAAGTGAAAGTAAAGAACTAACTGATGGCTACAGGCAACTGTACTGGCCCAGTGTAACTCCTACGATTCAGACTGTCTGTATCACACATCATAAGCCATAATCAGCATTTCAACATCACTCATTGTTGCTGTTTAACTTGTAATTGTGTCTGATGTGAAGGGACACAAGGACCTGTGGACCATTGACTCTTACGCAGTGTCGGACTGGCCCACCAGGATACAAGGAAAACTCCCAGTGGGCCCAGGTGACAGTGGACCCTCACGCTGCTAAACATTTGGACTATTTTATGGCCATTCCCTATTTCTATGAGGACAAAGAGGCTAAAGAGATGGAATAATTGATTATAGTATAAAGAAAGGAGACTAGGAGAATAGAGGTTGATTGAGGAGATGAAGAATATCAGTTGGCCCCTGGTCTAAGGTTTTATGGTGGGCCCCTGGTGTCCCAGTCCGACATTGCTCTTACGGAGGAGACATTCAATAAGACAAGTGCCTATAACTTTTTTATAATCTGTGTCATTTTCTTAATGATCTCATTAACCCAACAAACACATTGTACTATTAATTATGACCTTTACTCTCTAAAATCTAAATAAATATAAGAACCCTTGCTTTTGTATAAAGGCAGAAAAATATCTTATATACTTATGTCTGCCCATATTTACCGACCACAACAATAGTGCCTCTTCTTCTCACCCAGATACTCTGTCTCCTGTCACTGGGCTCATCTCCTATTTATGTACAACCTGATATATTCTCACAAGTGCCTGTTTCCTAACAACTCATACAGATGGTACATAGGGTTTGGCTTCTTGTGTATTTTATATATGTGCCATGTTGTGAAGGCAAGTGGTGCCCATCTATCCATATCCCTCACCACTTACTGTAACTGGGTCTCTGGAGAAAATGTGGTTCCTTACTGAGACAAATGCAGCTTCTGTACTGGATATTCTGTGAGTTTATTCAAAATGAAAGTAACATGATGTATCAGAGTATCAGCCCAACTCCCACCTCTCACATCAACATCCTCCTTACTTGCACTTACTCACACACCACTTACTGGTTACATAGCAAAGGTACTTGTTCCCGTTTAGTTTCTAGATGTGAGACATGGTGCCTATTAGTAACAGTGGATAATAGTCTCTGGGAAGGGAGTGTGACTGTGGGATAGCAGGTATAGTAGGGAGAGATGGTGTCTATAGTAACAGTGGATAATAGTCTCTGGGAAGGGAGTGTGACTGTGGGATAGCAGGTATAGTAGGGAGAGATGGTGCCTATAGTAACAGTGGGATAATAGTCTCTGGGAAGGGAGTGTGAATGTGGGATAGCAGGTATAGTAGGGAGAGATGGTGCCTATAGTAACAGAGGGATAATAGTCACTAGGAAGGGAGTGTGACTGTGGGATAGCAGGTATAGTAGGGAGAGATGGTGCCTATAGTAACAGTGGGATAATAGTCTCTGGGAAGGGAGTGTGACTGTGGGATAGCAGGTATAGTAGGGAGAGATGGTGCCTATAGTAACAGAGGGATAATAGTCTCTGGGAAGGGAGTGTGACTGTGGGATAGCAGGTATAGTAGGGAGAGATGGTGTCTATAGTAACAGTGGATAATAGTCTCTGGGAAGGGAGTGTGACTGTGGGATAGCAGGTATAGTAGGGAGAGATGGTGTCTATAGTAACAGTGGATAATAGTCTCTGGGAAGGCAGTGTGACTGTGGGATATCAGGTATAGTAGGGAGAGATGGTGCCTATAGTAACAGTGGATAATAGTCTCTGGGAAGGGAGTGTGACTATGGGATAGCAGGTATAGTAGGGAGAGATGGTGCCTATAGTAACAGTGGATAATAGTCTCTGGGAAGGGAGTGTGACTGTGGGATAGCAGGTATAGTAGGGAGAGATGGTGCCTATAGTAACAGTGGGAATATAGTCTGGGAATGGATTGTGGCTGTGGAATAGCAGGGAGAATGTATCTTTTTGCTTAAATGCTTTTGATGTGCTTCATTTCAGATAAGTAGAGAATTCTAATTTTAATGGAGGTACAGGCGCAGCTGTAAAATACAGGCCTCCCTTGTCTCTTGTGCATTTAGTGTTGGGTAAACAAGGTTGATATTAAGTGCTAATTGGCCCACTGCAATGCTGAATCTCCGTAAAGAAGAACTAAAGCCTAACTAAAGAAGTAGCTAGAAATGTTTGTGCTTCTGTACCAGCCCAAGGCAACCACAGCCCTTTAGCAGTAAAGATCTGTGTCTCCAAAGATGCCCCAGTAGCTCCCCATCTTCTTTTCTGCTGATTCACTGCACATGCTCTGTGCTGCTGTCACTTACTGAGCTTAGGGACCAACTGAAACTTTAGGCAGGTGCAATAAGTTCAGTATATACAGTAAAACATGGCAGTTTTAGCGATATACAGTTTTAGGGTTTAGTTATCCTTTAACAAAAATAACAAGAGAAAAGTTAAATGACTGTGGTAGAATATGTTGAAACAGAAGAAGCAGACAACGCTCCGTTTACCCAAACAAACACTTTATTGCCCCATGCATCAATACACAAACGTTCTTGCCAAACAATACAGGAAACAGGAATTTCTAATAAGCGGTTGGTTTGATAAGAAGAGAGAATTGTGTTTCCAAGGTTCAGTGTTTGGTCTACAGGATGAAGTGGGTGAGGTTTAGAGATATATATAAATCATATTCAGGATGGAGGATTCTGTTCCATGCGTTGAAAGGGAATGTCTCTGGGTTAATGGCAGAGTCTTACAGGTGAGAGTATTAGAGTAACATTCTCCTCTCCAAAGTCTCATCTACTCAACTCAACAGCCACAATGATAAAAATGTTGCCAATTCCAATGCCAATGAATCAAAGCACAGTGCAGTTCTGAAAGACAGATGAGATATATTTATTTATAAGACATGAAAATACCTCCTCCATATGTTACACAACAGCAAGTTGAGTGACACAGCAGGTTTTTTATTGGTCCGTGACCAAAAGGACTTCCCAGAAAAAAAATCCACGTTGGAACCAATTATTTAAAACGTATACGGCTTTATTTGTACATTGTTTAAAATACAAACGGTGGGCAGGGAAGTGTAAAGAAAATTATGTTTTTCGGGAAGTCCTTTTGGTCACGCACGTTTTTCGGATTGTGTGTTTGCTGTTGCCAGAGCGGAGGATTTGGACTATCCGGTAGGTGGACTAATTTAGCTCTCTCTTCTCAGCCATAACGTTACCTTCTTCCTTGGTGTGTCTGTAATAAAATGCATGCCCCCTACTGGACAGAGCTTGGTGGCAACAGCGGGATAGTTTTATGGAATGTTTACATCTTCTTGAAGGAATTTGTCAGAAATTGGATAAACTGGACCTCTACGTGGCATCATTAATCCCCCAAATTCCCCTGTGCCGTGGCATTCCAGCCTGCTGAGTGAGGGTGAGTAAGGGACAACACACACCACAAGGAACATGTGTAAAGCCTCACTCAAAAGAGTTCAGATGGGAAATAATGTTATGTTCCTCTACATTACCCAACACCCTGCTGGTGAGATGTTATAGTATTCTAATGGTTTCACAAGCCCATTGCTTGGATTGGATTATCTTGGGTCTGCCAGGCTCTTTTGTTGATGTTATTGATCCCCTCACTGCAACCACAGATATTTATTATATGCCCAATTGCCCTCTCTTCCGGCTCCTACAATTTATGTTGGTCTTGCCAATATTACAGTGGTTGTCTATGTGTTGGGGTAGGGCGCATGGGAGGAACCACACCACATCAGAAGGTCATGATGAAGGACAAATTACCCAAGATCCCGTTCATACACTCTATAAACAAGCTAAACGGACATATCTATTGGTAGATCGTCTGACCTTGGAGAAGTCACTGATCTGACGGACAAGTCTTGCTCTAAGCACATGCCTTCTTACCATATTGATTGCCTGGCAGCAATTTCTCATGTCGGCCTTTCAAGGAAAAAAATAAAAGTGAAAATTAAAAGCATTCCTTTATACTGAAATGCCAAGATAAGACTATAACCTGAAAATGTCTTCTCCTCTGTAAATTGCATTGTTTTCCCTTGGCTAAGTGGGGACTCTGGGTCAACTAAGCTTCAGAAGGCAGTGTTGGACTGGGACACCAGGGGCCCACCCAAAAACCTTTAACCAGGGGCCCACCAATTAATCTTAGACCAGGGGCCCACTCTCAGTACTATTTTTCTTCATCTCCTCACTCAACCTCTATTCTCCTAGTCTCTTTTCTTTACATAGTATAATCTATTATTCCATCTATTTAGCCTCTTTGTTCTCATAGAAATAGGGAATGACCATGAAATAGGCCAAAAGTTTAGCAGCATGAGGGACCACTGACACCTGGGCCCACCGAGAGTTTTCCTTTTATCCCGGTGGGCCAGTCCGACAGTATCAGAAGGGCATCATTATGTGTAGGCTTGGTGCACCATGGTATCATTTTATCTCTGGACAGGATCTCTCTACTCTGAGAACCCTATGAATTGTTGGTCTTAATAAAGCCGACAAAAATATCCCTATGTGTCATAAAACTAACATATGAGATTTCATTCAATAAAGAGGCCAAAGTGCTAAATACAGATACAAAGCTGTATGTTTTGTGCTCCACATTTTGGATCCATTACTGTATCAGCCCTTTCATATACAGGTCCTAGAATGCACCCGGGCACTCTCTGAATGTTATGTGATGTCACACCAAGTTTTCTTTATGTGTTTGACATCACCCCATGACATAGTCAACGTATTATTGCTGTTGGGGGACCCCTGACGAATTCATGTCAGAAGAAATATAAAATCAATGTGACATGAAATGTATTGGAAAAAAGAGGGGGGAATAGAAAAGTACAGGGAGAACAGTAGTAGAGAAATGAAAAGAGAGTCTTGAAGAGACTGGTAGATCAAGAGAAGATCAGATCAGAAGAGGCAGGATAAGGAAGAATAAGACAAAGTAATAGGAAAGGGGAAAAGAAGACCAATACAAGAAAGGAGAATAAAATAAAAACAGCTTCTAAAAGGAAAGCAAATCCCACCAATGAAAAACAATCCTTACCTGATCATAGTTGCTATGCATGTTAACTGCAAGAAAAAGAAAACAAAAACGGTTACAGAGAAAAAAAAAGACTTTACTAATCAGGCAGCAGCAAATGTAATGTATCATCCAATTTAATAAATAATCACGTTCCGTGCTTGATTACAATTCATATCAAAGTCGAAGAAACATCCCCAACCAATATGGCGTTTCCAACTCATTTATTTAAAACCAAATGCCTGTAAACCCCTATAAAACCCCATAATGAATAATCAGCTCTCATAATGAACTCATCGCTGATCACTGCTTTAAATACATTTACATATATTGTTATATTTAAATATCTATTTGTATATTATATATATCTTTTATTGTACCCTGTTTCAATTGTAGATAGCATTGCTAACTAGCCATGCAGTGTGCATGACCTGCTTCAAAAATGGAAATGTTATCTGCCTAACCATGCAGCATGTATAATTTATAAATTTCCAGCTCCAAAGATTAAAATCATTAGCATCTAACCATGCAGCATGTATAGTTTATAAATGTCCAGCTCCAAAGATAGAAAAAATGTACAACCTCCCAACATTTTGTAAATAAAAAGACGGACAAAAAAGTTACCGCGCGTAGCGCGTCAATTATTTTTGACCACACACATTTTTGTGTCCACATCCCCTAATTACCATGTTCATTTTACAAAATTTGGCAGGTTATGAAAGTTTTTCAGTTATTACAGTTTTGCTAATGAAGGTGAATTGCCCTTTAAGCTGTGAGTCTAACTTTATCTATCTGAAATTGTTACAAACGTTTCCAAGTGCACCTGGTGGCTGTTCTGGGCTCTCTTCCAAAAGCCAATTAAGTTAGAAACATTGTTTCTTTTTCTGGTTGTTCAGTGCAGCCAGACTGTCTCTCTAAAAACGGGCCAGTTGGGAGGTATCACAATGCAGCATGTACAGTTTATAAATGTCCAGCTTCGAATATTGAAATAATTTCCATCTAATCATGCAGCATGTATAGTTTATAAATGTCCAGCTCCAAACATTAAAATCATTACCGACTAACCATGCAGCATGTATAGTTTATAAATGTCCAGCTTCGAAGATTGAAATCATTACCGACTAACCATGCAGCATGTATAGTTTATACATGTCCAGCTCCAAAGATTTAAATCATTACCAACTAACCATGCAGCATGTATAGTTTATAAATGTCCAGCTTTGAAGATAGAAATCATTACCGACTAACAAAGCAGCATGTATAGTTTATAAATGTCCAGCTTCGAAGATTGAAATCATTACTGACTAACCATGCAGCATGTACCATGCAGCATGTATAGTTTATACATGTCCAGCTCCAAAGATTAAAATCATTACCAACTAACCATGCAGCATGTATAGTTTATAAATGTCCAGCTCCAAAGATAGAAATCATTACCGACTAACCATGCAGCATGTATTGTTTATAAATGTCCAGCTTCGAAGATTGAAATCATTACCGACTAACCATGCAGCATGTATAGTTTATACATGTCCAGCTCCAAAGATTAAAATCATTAGCATCTAACCATGCAGCATGTATAGTTTATAAATGTCCAGCTCCAAAGATAGAAAAAAGGTACAACCACCCAACATTTTGTAAATAAAAAGACAGACAAAAAAATTTCCACACGTAGCGCGTCAATTTTTTTTTGACCACACACTTTTTTGTGTCCACATCCCCTAATTACCATGTTCATTTTACAAAATTTGGCAGGTTATGAAAGTTTGAATTTTCCGTTATTACAGTTTTGCTAATGAAGGTGAATTGCCCTTTAAGCTGTGAGTCTAACTTTTTCTATCTGAAATTGTTACAAAAGTTTCCAAGTGCACCTGGTGGCTGTTCTGGGCTCTTTTCCAAAAGCCAATTAAGTTAGAAACATTGTTTCTTTTTCTGGTTGTTCAGTGCAGCCAGACTGTCTCTATAAAAACAGGCCAGTTGGGAGGTATCACCATGCAGCATGTACAGTTTATAAATGTTCAGCTTTGAATATTGAAATCATTTCCATCTAACCATGCAGCATGTATAGTTTATAAATGTCCAGCTTTGAATATTGAAATCATTTCCATCTAATCATGCAGCATGTATAGTTTATAAATGTCCAGCTTTGAAGATAGAAATCATTACCGACTAACCATGCAGCATGCATATTTTATGATTGTCCAGTTTCAAAGATGGAAGCATGTATATTTTATAAATGCCCGGCTACAATGATGGAAATGAATTCTAACTTGCCATGCACGGTGGATATTTTACAAACGTCTACCTTAAAAAATGGACATGGTTATGAACGAGCCATGCAGCTTGTACAGTTTATAAATGTCTAGTTGCAAAGAGTTGAAACTGATTCCTTCAAACCCTTTTAAAAAAGTCTTAGATGTGCAACTACAAATAAAAGCCATGTGTCTGTGGAATATCTCCTTACTGAGTAATTGAGTAGTAGCAAGTTAGCCTTGTTGAGGAAGCCAAGACTATAGTTAATGGTCACAAAAGAGGCCCAGAGAGATGGCCTAAATCACTTTATACCATACATCATCCTTCTGCTTCTTGTAATTTTGCCAATACTTATGTCCTGTCCCATGGGATGCGCAGATGGTTGCAAATTAGGTTATAATATTTGTTCTTTCACACCAACTGTATGCTTTACACAGGTCTTCTTATTTATACCCATGAGGGGCACTAAAATTAAATCATGGAAGAGGACTGTGCAGACCCCCTATTAATATCCAAGCTATTTATTGTAGTACATACTGTCGCTAGACTGGAGCTACATAATACACAATGATGTTATAGTGTGATGCAGTCACATTTCTTATGTATCCAAGCAGAGGTGGTAAAATCTACTACCTGAGGTTTCAGAACGACGGTTAATTTTCCCACTTATTAAGCTTGTCATTTGAAACCATTTGTTTCCGGTGAGATTGTCCGACGCTTCTCCTTGATAACTCTTGTCCTGCTCACTGAAGAGGAAGAGATCTATGGCCAGTCTCTTAATGCTCGGCTCCATCAGCAGGATATTGTTCTTGGCCTCCAAACTAGTGTTCTCCAGATCATCTATCACTACAATGATCCCATCTCTTCCTACATATCAGAGCACAAATTATTATTAATAGTATAATTTTTAATTGACAACAAGCACAATTTATTATCTAGTAAGGAACAGAAGGCACAATGTGTTCTAATGTAGCAAAGTGAGTAATAATGTTGCCCTTGATTTTTGGAAAATTGGTTCCACCTTGTGTACTAAAACGTTATATTAAAACTATTGAGAAGATCCTTAGTTTCCCATTTTTATAGGACCTTTAAAGAACATGCAAGTTTCTGATGGAACATTAGCACTAGATAAAGGCTGTTGGGCCAATTCCACTAATGGAAGATGTGGTCCTGTAAACAGTACAAGTCCAGTGATGTATAAGACAACTACAACAAGACTTGAATGGGTCATGTCTAAGGCAACTGAACTTTTTGAGTTTTCAAGAAAACTCCAGTTGCCTTAGACTTAACCCAACTAGATACTTTATATAGTGACCTGGATGAATGAGAAACTCCATCCACATGAACGTTACTGAATTTTCCCAGGAATATGAAGATATTTAAAAAGGTTTGTTCTAATTTTTGTCAAAAGTCACAATGATCAAGAAGATTATGTCAAATACCTAGACATCTGGACAAATCGGCCAGTTCTCTGTCATAGAGAGCGTCTGTCACTTTGGTTACATTTATCCTTCCCATGTTCTTGGAATGGTACAAGATGGCAAATGTGCACTTATAGGCCTCATCCATAATGTCTATATAGTTGGTGTTGGAGATATCTACAGTTCGAACATCCTTCACCCCAGGTATGGTCAGGAGGAAATTGATCAGCCAACCAAACGCATCCTGAGCGTCTCGTGAAAAGATGCCGACCACATGCTTCTTTGCCACCATTATTCTGCCGGAGGGAAGGGCTACTGAATCAGACCAAACATTGCAAGGTGTCAGTCACAACATCAATTGGAAATGTTCAGAAAATTCCTTAATACTTGAACTGTAGAATGCATGAATATAACATTTTTAACCAAATCCGTTGCGTTGCATGCTTATACAGCTGTATAACTGTTTGGGGGAGTTTTATGCATCATATAAACCCCACTCCCACATATATAAACAAGATTGTGACTGCAGTACTTAGTTTCATTGTTTTGGTGCAAAGACTTTCTTATACCAACCAGCCATTACCTCCTTTACCCTATACAATTTACAATGTAACCCATTGCCATGCCACTTTTACCCATTCTCACTTCTGACCACCTTATCTGCTAACGCCCAACACTCACTGTTCATGTCTGTTAAACAGTTTAGAACAGCAGCCCCCAAGCTTTTTTGGCCCAGGACAGGTATTTCGCTGCAGGATGTCCTAAAATGTGTTCCGTACAGGAGGGGGAGGGGTGCCTGCCATGTGCTGGGGAAATGTTTACTGCACAGGGACAGAGGCTCAACATATATATTTGGGATGCCAGGAAGCATGCTGGTGGAAGAGACAACTTTTTCACAAAAAGGGGGGTGAGATGTGCAGATGTACAGAACACATTTTAGGACATCATCAGGAGAACACACGCTCCTGCATGCGCTCTCGTAAAGAAAAAGTATGTAGACTCATCTCTTATCTACTCACTTATACAAAAAAACTGCAGTCACACCTCTGTGCTACCTGTCGTGGCTCATTCCTCAGCCCTCCCTCCTCAGTCCTTCCTCCTCAGCTCTCAGCCCCCCTCCTCAGCTTTCATCCCTCCCTCCTCAGCTCTCATCCCTCTCTCCTCAGCTCTCAGCCCTCCCTCCTCAGCTCTCAGCCCTCCCTCCTCAGCTCTCAGCCCTCCGTCCTCAGCTCTCAGCCCTCCCTCGTAAGCTCTCAGCCCTCCCTCCTCAGTTCTCAGCCCTCCCTCCTCAGTCCTACACTCTTTGTAGTCTATCTTTTAGCCAGTTCTCTATCCAGGTACAAATACTATGTTCCAGGCCATCATTCCTTCATTTAACCAGTAACCTTTTGTGTGGCACTGTATCAAATGCTTTAGCAAAATCTAAGTAAATTACATCCACTGCCATCCCAGAATCGAGGTCTCTACTTACCTTCTCATAAAAAGAAATTAAGTTAGTCTGGCAAGATCTATTACGCATAAAACCATGCTGGCACAAACTCATAATTTTATGATTTGCTATGAAGTCCAGTATCTTATCCTTTATTAACCCTTCGAAAAGCTTTCCTACCACTGACGTCAGACTAACTGGCCTATAGTTTTGAGGCTGAGAACGGGATCCTTTTTTGAATAGAGGCACCACATTAGCAATTCGCCAGTTAGAAACATTGTTTCTTTTTCTGGTTGTTCAGTGCAGCCAGACTGTCTCTCTAAAAACGGGCCAGTTGGGAGGTATCACCATGCAGCATGTACAGTTTGTAAATGTCCAGCTTCGAATATTGAAATAATTTCCATCTAACCATGCAGCATGTATAGTTTATAAATGTCCAGCTCCAAACATTAAAATCATTACCGACTAACATGTAGCATGTATAGTTTATACATGTCCAGCTCCAAAGATTAAAATCATTACCAACTAACCATGCATGTATAGTTTATAAATGTCCAGCTTTGAAGATAGAAATCATTACCGACTAACCATGCAGCATGTATAGTTTATAAATGTCCAGCTCCAAAGATAGAAATCATTAACAACTAACCATGCAGCATGCATATTTTATGATTGTCCAGTTTCAAAGATGGAAGCATGTATATTTTATAAATGCCCGGCTACAGTGATGGAAATGAATTCTAACTTGCCATGGACGGTGGGTATTTTACAAACGTCTACCTTAAAAAATGGACATGGTTATGAACGAGCCATGCAGCTTGTACAGTTTATAAATGTCTAGTTGCAAAGAGTTGAAACTGATTCCTTCAAACCCTTTTAAAAAAGTCTTAGATGTGCAACTACAAATAAAAACCATGTGTCAGTGGAATATCTCCTTACTGAGTAATTGAGTAGTAGCAAGTTAGCCTTGTTGAGGAAGCCACACAAAAGGTCACAAAAGAGGCCCAGAGAGATGGCCTACATCACTTTATACCATACATCATCCTTCTGCTTCTTGTAATTTTGCCAATACTTATGTCCTGTCCCATGGGATGCGCAGATGGTTGCAGATTAGGTTATAATATTTGTTCTTTCACACCAACTGTATGCTTTACATAGGTCTTCTTATTTATACCCATGAGGGGCACTAAAATTAAATCATGGAAGAGGACTGTGCAGACCCCCTACTAATATCCGAGCTATTTATTGTAGCACATACTGTCGCTAGACTGGGGCTACATAATACACAATGATGTTATAGTGTGATGCAGTCACATTTCTTATGTATCCAAGCAGAGGTGGTAAAATCTACTACCTGAGGTTTCAGAACGACGGTTACTTTTCCCACTTATTAAGCTTGTCATTTGAAACCATTTGTTTCCGGTGAGATTGTCCGACACTTCTCCTTGATAACTCTTGTCCTGCTCACTGAAGAGGAAGAGATCTATGGCCAGTCTCTCAATGCTCGGCTGCTTCAGCAGGATATTGTTCTTGGCCTCCAAACTAGTGTTCTCCAGATCATCTATCACTACAATGATCCCATCTCTTCCTACATATCAGAGCACAAATTATTATTAATAGTATAATTTTTAATTGACAACAAGCACAATTTATTATCTAGTAAGGAACAGAAGGCACAATGTGTTCTAATGTAGCAAAGTGAGTAATAATGTTGCCCTTGATTTTTGGAAAATTGGTTCCACCTTGTGTACTAAAACGTTATATTAAAACTATTGAGAAGGTCCTTAGTTTCCCATTTTTATAGGACCTTTAAAGAACATGCAAGTTTCTGATGGAACACTAGCACTAGATAAAGGCTGTTGGGCCAATTCCACTAATGGAAGATGTGGTCCTGTAAACAGTACAAGTCCAGTGATGTATAAGACAACTACAACAAGACTTGAATGGGTCATGTCTAAGGCAACTGAACTTTTTGAGTTTTCAAGAAAACTCCAGTTGCCTTAGACTTAACCCAACTAGATACTTTATATAGTGACCTGGATGAATGAGAAACTCCATCGACATGAACGTTACTGAATTTTCCCAGGAATATGAAGATATTTAAAAAGGTTTGTTCTAATTTTTGTCAAAAGTCACAATGATCAAGAAGATTATATCAAATACCTAGACATCTGGACAAATCGGCCAGTTCTCTGTCATAGAGAGCGTCTGTCACGTCGGTTACATTTATCCTTCCCCTGTTCTTGGAATGGTACAAGATGGCAAATGTGCACTTATAGGCCTCATCCATAACTTCTATATAGTTGGTGTTGGAGATATGTACAGTTCGAACATCCTTCACCCCAGGTATGGTCAGGAGGAAATTGATCAGCCAACCAAACGCATCCTGAGCGTCTCGTGAAAAGATGCCGACCACATGCTTCTTTGCCACCTTCATTCTGCCGGAGGGAAGGGCTACTGAATCAGACCAAACATTGCAAGGTGTCAGTCACAACATCAATTGGAAATGTTCAGAAAATTCCTTAATACTTGAACTGTAGAATGCATGAATATAACATTTTTAACCAAATCAGTTGCGTTGCATGCTTATACAGCTGTATAACTGTTTGGGGGAGTTTTATGCATCATATAAACCCCACTCCCACATATATAAACAAGATTGTGACTGCAGTACTTAGTTTCATTGTTTTGGTGCAAAGACTTTCTTATACCAACCAGCCATTACCTCCTTTACCCTATACAATTTACAATGTAACCCATTGCCATGCCACTTTTACCCATTCTCACTTCTGACCACCTTATCTGCTAACGCCCAACACTCACTGTTCATGTCTGTTAAACAGTTTAGAACAGCAGCCCCCAAGCTTTTTTGGCCCAGGACAGGTATTTCGCTGCAGGATGTCCTAAAATGTGTTCCGTACAGGAGGGGGAGGGGTACCTGCCATGTGCTGGGGAAATGTTTACTGCACAGGGACAGAGGCTCAACATACATATTTGGGATGCCAGGAAGCATGCTGGTGGAAGAGACAACTTTTTCACAAAAAGGGGGGTGAGATGTGCAGATGTACAGAACGCATTTTAGGACATCATCAGGAGAACACACGCCCCTGCATGCGCTCTCGTGAAGAAAAAGTATGTAGACTCATCTCTTATCTACTCACTTATATGAAAAAACTGCAGTCACCCCTCTGCTACCCCTCGTGGCTCATTCCTCAGCCCTCCCTCCTCAGTCCTTCCTCCTCAGCTCTCAGCCCCCCTCCTCAGCTCTCATCCCTCCCTCCTCAGCTCTCAGCCCTCCCTCCTCAGTACTAGTGCTGCTACAGCAGAATTCTGCACTGAAATCCATTTCTCAAAAGAGCAAACAGATTTTGTAATATTCAATTTTGAAATCTGACATGGGGCTAGACATATTGTCAATTCCCCAACTGCCCCAAGTCATGTGACTTGTACTCTCATAAACTTCAGTCACTTTTTACTGCTGTACTGCAAGTTGGAGTGATATCACCCCCTCCCTTTTCCCCCCCAACAGCCAAACAAAAGAACAATGGGAAGGTAACCAGATAGCAGCTCCCTAACACAAGATAATAGCTGCCTGGTAGATCTAAGAACAACACTCAATAGTAAAAACCCATGTCTCACTGAGACACATTCAGTTACATTGAGAAGGAAAAACAACAGCCTGCCAGAAAGCATTTCTCTCCTAAAGTGCAGGCACAAGTCACATGACCAGGGGCAGCCGGGAAATTGACAAAATGTCTAGCCCCATGTCAGATTTCAAAATTGAATATAAAAAAAATCTGTTTGCTCTTCTGAGAAATGGATTTCAGTGCAGAATTCTGCTGGAGTAGCACTATTAACTGATGTGTTTTGAAAAAAAACATGTTTTCCTCTGCCTTTACAATTGTGAAATCAACCAATGACCATTCAAATGATGTGACTGCTTAACAGGTATAAAATGAGCTTTTACAAAGGCATTTTTACTTTTTGTTATGGAAAATGGTTTTTCTAACACAATGAGAGCATAAGATTTGTACATTGAAGGTGATGATTACATCCAGTAATGGATGAAGCCAAAACATACCATGTGTCAACATTCATATGAGAGGAGGCTGCCATTTTGGGAGCTTGTATTTGGACGGACAATTATATTTCTTTACAGACCACAATACTTATAGCAACCCTACTGGGCATATACAAGTAATGCTTGTATTTTGCTTGCTATGGAAAAAATGCACAATAAGGCAGCCCCAGGGCACTAATGGGCAGGTCCTGATTCAGTCATCATTGGGGCGGGTTGAATTGAGATGACCAAATATTCAGCCATCAGGAGAATGATCAGATCATATGGGGTTAGCAGTGAAATAAAAAGAGCTACAGAAACTATACACAAACATTGCAGGTAAGACTCCAGGCATTTAGGAAAGGCAGGTATGGGCTAGGGTAGGTCATGTATAGGCTAGTGGAAGTCATGTATAGGCTTGTGCAAGTCATTTATGGATGGGTGTAATTCATGTACTATCTATTGCATGTCTAAACTAACATAAGTCATGTATTAGCTAGGGTAGATTATGTATAGGCTAGTGTAAGTCATGTATTAGCTAGGGTAGATTACATATAGGCAGGTGTAAGTCATGTATTAGCTAGGGTAGATTACATATAGGCAGGTGTAAGTCATGTTTTAGCTAGGGTAGATTTCATATATGCTAGTGTAAATCATTTATAAGCTAGGGTAGATTATGTATAGGCTAGTGTAAGTCATGTATTAGCTAGGGTAGATTACATATAGGCTAGTGTAAATCATGTATTAGCTAGGGTAGATTATGTATAGGCTAGTGAAACTCATGTATTAGCTAGGATAGATTACATATAGGCTAGTGTAAATCAGTTTTTTCCAGAATCATATGATATTTCAGGATTTCCCCCCCAAAAGTCCAAATGTTTTGAATTTTTGCGTAATAAGTCAGCTTTTTGGACAAATTCCATTGCAGACCACAGATACTTCCAAATAGGATAGGGACCTCTACCATTGAGCCATATACAGTTAGGCCCATACATCTTTGGACAGAGACAATTTTTTTCTAATTTTGGTTCTGTACATGACCACAATGAATTTTAAATGAAACAACTCAGATGCAGTTGAACTGCAGACTTTCAGCTTTAATTCAGTGGGTTGAACAAAAAGATTGCATGAAAATGTGAGGAACTAAAGCCTTTTTTTTTACACAATCATTTCATTTCAGGGGCTCAAAAGTAATTGGACAAGGGGCTCAAAAGTAATTGGACAAGGGGTTCAAAAGTAATTGGACAATTGACTCAAAGGTTATTTCATGGGCAGGTGTGGGGCAAAAGCAGATAAAAGCCCTGGAGTTGATTTGAGGGGGGGGGGTGCTTGTATGTGGAACAGACAACATGAGGACAAAGGAGCTCTCCATGCAGGTGAAACAAGTCATCCTTAAGCTGCAAAAACAGAAAAAAATCCATCAGAGAAATTGCTACAATATTAGGAGTGGCAAAATCTACAGTTTGGTGCATCCTGAGAAAGAAAGAAATCACTGGTGAACTCAGCAACGCAAAAAGACCACGGAAGACAACAGGGGTGGATGATCTCAGGATCATTTCCATAGTGAAGAGAAGCCCCTTCACAACAGCCAAACAAGTGAACACCACTCTCCAGGAGGTAGAGTATCCATATCCAAGTCTACCAAAAAGAGAAGACTGCATGAAAGTAAATACAGAGGCTGCACTGCAAGGTACAAGTCACTCATAAGCATCAATAATAGAAAGGCTACATTGGACTTTACAAAAAAATCTAAAAAAAAGCACAGTTCTGGAAAAACATTCTTTGGACAATGAAACCAAGATCAACCTCTAGCACAGTGATCCCCAACCAGTAGCTTGTGAGCAACATGTTACTCTCCAACCCCTTGGATGTTGCTCTCAGTGGCCTCAAAGCAGGTGCTTATTTTTTAATTCCAGGCTTGGAGGTGAATTCTAATTGCATAAAAACCAAGTATAGTGCCAAGTAGAGCCTCTAGTAGGCTACCAGTCCACATGGGGCTACCAGATAGCCAACCACAGCCCTTATTTGGCACCAAAGGGACTTTTTCAGGTTTGTGTTGCTCCCTAACTCATTTTACATTTGAATGTGGCTCATGGGTAAAAAAAGGTTGGGGATCCCTGCTCTAGCAGAATGATGGCAAGAAAAAAAGTCTGGAGAAGGTGTGGAAGAGCTCATGATCCAAAGCATAGCACAGTTGTGTATAAAACATTTGGGAGGCAGTTTGATGGCTTGGGTGTGCATGGCTGCCAGTGTGGAGGACAGGTGTCTGTGCTACTTTATTATCTTCTAGATAAAAAGTCTATTTTACTGTTATGCTGTGTGTTATCACTTATTTCCTTGCCCAGCTATTTGCAAAACATATATCATATATCGCTATAAGCTAGGAAGCAACAAAGAGGAACCTCTTCAAAGAAACAGGCTCATGCTAAGAAGGCGTCACAGTGGTTTGTGGGCAAGCCACTCTGCACCTGTTTCCTGAAGATGACTGCAGAAGCATTCCGAATAAGGACATATTATGATTTCTGTTATGACTATTGGTTATGCTGCTAAAAATCTTATATCCGGAGCTGCCAGCCTACACCCCACTTAACCCATATAATTCTCTGTGCCTTAGAATAAAGCAGAAGAAGCATTTTGTATACTGAACAGTCTGTGTCAGTGTAATTCTTCCGGTCTAGACCTTTGCACAAACTAATTAGGACGGGGATAGATAATCTCAGGACGAATTACGTCCCTAACACCAGTGGCACTGGGACACTAGTGTTTATCCATCATGTGACACAGGACAGAAGCACAAGAATGAATTGTGAGCTCTTCAGAGACACTGTCTGCTCAAATCCAGCTAAATGCACTCACATTGATTGGGCGGTATTTCATAATGACCCAAAACATAGAGCCAAAGCAACCCAGGAGTTTATTAAAGCAAAGAAGTGGAATATTGTTGAATGGTCAAGTCAGTCACCTGATGTGAAGCCAATTGAGCTGCATTTCACTTGTTGAAGACTAAACTTGGGACAGAAAGGCCACAAACAAACAGCAACTGAAAGCCGCTGCAGTAAAGACCTGGCAGAGCATTAAACAGGAGCAAACCCAGAATCTGGTGATGTCCATGAGTTCAAGACTTCAGCCTGTCATTGTCAGCAAAGGGTTTTCAACCAACTATTAGAGATGAACGTTTTATTTTCAGTTTTTTAATTTGTCCAATTACTTTTGAGCCCCTGAAATGAAGTGATTGTGTTAAAAAAAGGCTTTAGTTCCTCACATTTTTATGCAATCTTTTTGTTCAACCCACTGAAGTAAAGCTGAAAGTCTGCAGTTCAACTGCATCTGAGTTGTTTCATTTAAAATTCATTGTGGTCATGTACAGAACCAAAATTAGAATCTCTGTCCAAAGATTTATGGGCCTAATGTACAAAAACGGTAGGTCTGAGATGCCAGATTTTCGGATTTTTTGCAGACATAGGAAGGCTCTGTGACCGCTATTTGATAGCTGTAAAGTCAGAAGAAGAAGGCAAATAATTAAAAAAAACTATACTACTACTATAAGGCCAATTGAAGTTTCTTAGCCTGAGCCATTCCATAAGATAATAAAAGTTAACCATTCCTTTAAGGCTGTATTTGCCAAGATACAAGCTGTACACTTGTCTCCATTCCTATGTTGTAGAAAAGAATTTCGCCGGCACACAGGATTTTAGGCTGCAGGGCAAGCCCTTGCAATTTTTTAATGCAGTGCAGGTGCAACGTTTCGGGGTCACGCCCCTTTGTCAAGCATCGGTGTGTGGTTAACCGAAAATCTTCTTGGCTCCATTCCTATGTTGGCAGTCAGCAGAAATGGCCTGCGTTGCAGTTGTTTATTGCCATTAAGATTTAGACACAAGAGATTGGGTAACAGGGAACAGAATAATTACACCCCGGCTTTGGGCTGTATGAGTGGTAGAAGAAGGGAGAATAACAAGTCACAGGCAAATTGTGCACCTGGAGGTGTGACAGCAAATAAATGTGGAGCAGAACACCGGTACAAAGGTCAGTTTGAGAGCTGGCAGTCAGTAAACTGACACTTTTTTTTGGGATGTGAAACTGGGCAGTGTTTTTCTTATGATTTCTAATTATTTTACCTTGTAGCTGGCATTTGTACTTGAGTTTAGGCTGGAATTTGAATCCAATGACTATCTATGCATATGTGTGTATATATATATATATATATATATATATACATCCAAAGAAGATCAGCACTCTCAGGGCTTAAAAATATGAAAAAGGTTTTATTGAAAATAACACAGCATAGGACTAACGTTTCGGCCTTCCTCAAGGATGGATGGAGATATTATATTGATTGTGCACCCAAGCAAGCGAACACTTTGGGGCAAATTCACTAAGCGCCGAAGCGCCGAACGCTAGCGTCAATTCGCTAGCGTTGGGCATTTTCGTTACTTCGCAAATTCACTAACGAACGCTGGCGTAAATTCGCTTTGTTACTTCGCACCCTTACGCCTGGCGAATTTTCGCTACGGACGTAACTACACAAATTCACTAACGCGCGCAGTGTACTGAACGCTACCTTTTACGCTAGACTTCCTTCGCCACCTCAGACCTGGCGAAGTGCAATAGAGTAGATAGGGATTGCTTAAAAAAAAGTCAAAATTTTTTCTAAGTCCCAAAAAACGCTGGCGTTTTTTCTATATTATGGGTGATAGGCTGAAAAAGATCGAAAAATTTTTTGGGGCTCCCCTCCTTCCCCCCTACATTTCCTGACTCATGGCAACTTAACTATACAGTGGGCACATGTGTAGGGCAAAATAAACATTTTATTTGCTGTTTTGAAGGTTTTCTAGGTATTTGTAATGCTGATACGTATTCCTCCATTGAAATTTGAATTTGGCGCCGTATGCAAATGAACCATCGCTAGCGAAACTTCGATTCGCTTGGCGAATCAACGCTAGCGCAACTTCGCAAACTTACGCTACCTCTGTGTGCAACTTCGGATTTTATATATATATATATATCTGTGTTTGAAACACAGACAGGGACCAGAGAACATCTATAGGGAGCTCCAATAAAGGGGCTATTTTTAAAGATAATATTAATTTTAACACCATGTAAAAGCAACATCATATATTACTTATAATTGCCTACAAAATTAGGGTTTTTTCATTTATCCTATATGTCTCCTTTAAGAAACATAGGGCAATGAAATATGGGGTGTTTCCAAAAGCTTTTGCCCCCCCCCCCGCCCAATCTCCTTACAGAAAGTCACTGAGCAGGCTATAGAAATGAAGCTTACACAACTGCAACTCTCTTGCTCTGTAAATCACTCTGCAGTGTTTGATGTTAAGCAATAATGACCAGTTGGATAAATATTAGTTGCCTCCCATAATGCTTAGACCCATTGTCACCATGAAATGTGCTTCATTCAGGCTAAAGAAACACTTAGATGGGGGGGGGGGAAGATCAGAGATTCATAGCGCCAATTTTTCAGCAACAGCCGTGTAACATGGGGATATTATAAGTATAACATAGCAATATTACCCACCTAAATATAAATATTTCCTCCCCAACTTACCTTATCTGTGTTTTGGGGAGAGATTTTGTGCCTCGGTTAGAGGAGATCCTGGTCGACTCTCACATCTGCAATAGCAACTGACTCAAAATGAAAGTAAAAGCAGGTTGGCTTTGTAACAGCCCTTTCCTTCCAGTTCATATCAGTAATAAATTTAACTCCAGAAGGAAGATTAACCCTGAGATTCCATCTGATCACACCACTGGAATATTGCTGATATGAAACCATTTGACATTGTTATTGTCATGAAATGTATATGTGCAGTTGCCTTTTCTTATTTATGTGTGAGCTGCATATGTTATTTCAGACTATTATTGGCTCTTTTTCTGCTGCAGTTGGGATGAATGATTTTAGCACTTGGCAGGGGTGTCAGCAGTCCCCCTTTCTAAGGATAATGGCACCCATTAGTAAGTAGATACCCCATGGCAGCAGGATAATACAAGCTCTAACAGATAGCAATAAATGGAATATAAAATGTATTATATAAGTTGACAGGCTGGGCAGCTATGTGGGACTCATACAACTAATTTGCTTTCACAAATGAATTGGGTCCCTTTGCAACCACCGCCCAAACATTGTCTTCACAGTTTAAGAGTGGAGGCTCTGAAGGCCCCTATGCTGCTACCAAGGTTATCCACGGGCTTAAAAACAATAGGGATGTACCGAATACAGGAATCGTTTCGGGATTAGGCCAGGATTCTGTCTTTTTCAGCAGGGTTCAGATTCGGCCAAATCCTTGTGCCTTGCAGAACCAAATTGAATCCTAATCACAAGATTTTTCTTCACAAAACAAGGAAGTAAAATATTTTTTCCCACTTTTTCCTTTCCCTCTCCTAATTTGCATATGCAAATTTGGACTCAATATTCGGCAGAATCTTTCACAAAGGATTTGGCCGAATCCCAAATAGTGGATTCGGCGCATCCCTAAAAACCACTGCACCCTCACCTGTAGCAGTCCTGACTCCTGTCTGTTAACTAAATGATAGAAGTTTGTTATTAACAAGTTACTCACTCTTTAATGCTCTTTGTATACAAACTTGTTGACCTCACCTAGTTTTTACAAGCAACATGCAGGCTGCACCCAGTAAGTAACAGTTACCTAAATGCAGTGCCTTCTCTTGGAACGATAAAAAGAATCATGTCATATATTTGGGCAAAGGATGGTGGTTGAGGGCCTAGGACTTCCATGGAAAAGTAACACCTGATAGTACCCTGCATTAGGAATCCTCCTTGCCATTTTTGGAGTTTTTTCAGAACTAAGCAAGGTGGTCGCAACATGAAATATTGGAATTGAGAAGGAATTATCACTGAATAATCCTTGGTCTCATTTCTTCTGGTCTTACATACTGTAAAATCCTATTGGAAGCCAAACAAGCCTATTGGGTTTAATTCATGTTTAAAAATTTTTTTTATAGTAGACGGAAATTTATGTTAAATGCTCTTCCAGTGGTGTAACCAGTTGATGGAACCCTACAGATCAACTAAGAAAGGCATTCTCTCCTAACTGTCAATTTACCCACCCACTGGCAGCAGATTGGCCCCCAATAAATCACATGGCAAGTTGCAAAACCTGTAATTTCAGTGTAAACATATTTCCAGTGTTTAATTAACATTTCTATGATAATGGAAGGTGAACATTATGGAAATGTGATGGCGGAAAGTTTTTTTATTAGCATTATAATTGGCTAGAGTTAATGAGAAGTGGCAGATTATAGCTGGCAGAGACATGATAGTAATTTATTTGATGATGATGAAAAAGGGTCAATACAATAACAGGACCAACCTTTTCTATGGATCTGGTAACCCATAGCAGCCATATGAGCAATCTCTTCCACTGGTTAGTACATTGCCGGTATATAGTACCCATATTGCTATCCTTCCAGTATATATTTACAGCCAGATATAACTTCTCAATTGCAACCAGGGGTGTGACTTCAGAGGAAGCAGACCTAGGAACATGAGCTGATGACCTTTCCATAACTGCAGCTTACTGCCCACCATCCACTCAAAACTCAACCTGTCTCCACAGACCCCCAACCCTTGGCTTTTCATATTTTACCAATGATTCTTTTATTTTTTTCCAAGAGAAAACATTTCACTGCCCCTAAATCCCTCAAATATTTAAATGGAGAGGAGATGCCTTGACTTTCACCCATATCATCCTATACTTGAAGCTGAACTGAACTGAAGCTCATTGTCTCTTTCCGTGCCCTGGAGAGATCAGCCTGTAAATATAAAGTATGTGTTATGTGATGTTATGTTGTGTTAACAAGCAGTGGTCCTTGATGCAGAGTTGGCCAAGGAGAAGACCAATGTGGTGCTACTCTATATATGAAGCAGGACATGTGTGTTTATATTAGTCAGTGTTTCTGCAAGCTCTGTAGGCAGCAACTAGTCACTTACCCTGCAGCAACTCAGCTTTTCCGAGGCAGAATTATCCTTATCCCAAAAATAGAGACATTGCATATAAATAAACAGTGGCATTTGTAGAAGTGTTCATAAATGTAAACTATCTGTGTTGTAAAGAACATATGATATATCTTGGAAGGGCCAAGCTCAGAAGGTGGAAATGCGGGTCATAAGAGCCCGTAGATATATTGTTGCTTGGCCAGTGTCGGACTGACCCACTCGGTAGGCCCAGGTGTCAGTGGGTCCTCCTGCTTCTAAAATTTTGCCTATTTCATGGTTACCAATTACTGTATGGGAACAAAGAGGCTAAACAGATAGAATAATAAACTATAGTATATAAAGAAAAAAGACTTGGAGAATTAAGAGGGTTAAGGAAGAAGAGGAAATATAGTTTGGAGTGTGGGCCCATGATCTAAATTCCTGTTTTGTTTAAAGGGTAAGGCATTTTTTAGTAGCAGTATGCACAAAATGTCTTAAATATATTGATAATGGGTTGAGTGCAGAGGACCTCTTGTATACAAGAGATAAAGGTTCAAGAGAGGGGGAGGTAGAAGGTATGTGAGAGGCACAAGATAGATGAGAGTCGATAAAGGATGAGAGACACAAGTAGGGAGAGCTAAGATAAAATGTAAGTTGAGATAATTACATATACATAAATGGGATATATTTGCAGCAGGCATGAGCTTACATGAAAGCAGGCGCGCAAACGATCACAGCTAGCCGGATTTTGAAGACTGGACTGGTGTAGGCAGCAGTGAAAGTTACGTGCCTGGCGCCCCCTAAGTTTTGCACCCTAGGCAAGTGCCTACACAGCCTACCCCTAGTTCCGGCCCTGGATACATATATATAAGTATAGACATGTGCATGGAGAGAGAAGAGAGCAAGAGATGCCAAGTAGATATGTGAGCATGGAGAGGCCTGTAGGACAATAGATACAAAGTATAGACATGTGCACGGAGAGAGAAGAGGGCAAGACATGGCATATAGATATGTAAGCATGGAGAGGGTTGTAGGAAGTAGATACCAAGTAGAGACATATGCATGGAGAGTGGAGAGGGCAAGAAATGGCAAGTAGAGTATGGAGAGGGCAAGCTGATCTGATGAAGGAAACTGCATTGGATTGTACAATACAAACACACGTGTGAGCAATGCTAAATGGATGTTCTTGCTGTTGCTTGATAAGCTCTTCTGCCTAAATGTGGCTGTTAGTCTACATATTACATACTGTACTTCCATTGCATGGTGAGAAATCAATCTTCATGAGCCTTCCTAGTCCTTACTACCAATATCCTATTGCCTTATTGTTGAAGAGCAACACGTCTTGTATTAACAGCAGCATATCCCTAAGGACAGCAATAAGGGACATATTTATGCTGCAATCAAAGTAGAAGGAAGAACTGGTGATTGGGATAATTGCTCCTAGGAAGTAACCCTGTAATGAATTTATCAAACGTGGAGCTAAATACGGTATAATGATTATCAAAGGATGAAGAGAGTAAAATAGGGAGGTTCATAAGGTTTAAAGTGTTCCAGATCTCCATGTAGATATGCTGAATGCATGGTCAGTGCTTTTGAAGAAGGGAGGAGAGGAAGGAGACCCGGGCTATAGGGGCCCCATGAGGCCCTATTTCATATATCATTTCAATAAATATTGGTAAAACAAGTCAATCTCTAGAAATAATAATTTGCTGTGGGGCCCAGTAATATCTAGTTACACCACTGGTTATTTACTAAACTTCGAATTTATCTGGTCACGCTTTTTGGGGCAAAACTCTAATTTTTCTTTTTTAAAAAACTCAAATTTTTCAAGATTTATTAAAGCCTGATGCTGAAAAAAAAGTCTTAATCTGAAAATCCGACCATCTCAGACCTTTCCAAGGTTGTGTATAAGACAATGGGAGAGGTCCCTATCCTATTTGGAAGTCTCTGTGGTCTGCGCTGGAATTAACCTCCAAATTTGACTATTTCAGACTTTTTGGGCAAAAATCTGAAAAAGTCAGGCATTTCAGGAAAAAGCCTGAATAAAATGTACGATTCGTGAAAAAACTCGTATGATTCGGGTTTTCGCTTGATTTTATCGAGTTTGTCCCCAATCTGATTAAATCATGCTTTTTTTAAAAATAATGTAATAAGGTAAAATTGGGTATGGGAGTTTGGTTGAGGTTTTTCTTATTTATAATTATAATATAATTAATCCTTATTGGAGTCAAAATCAGTCTATTGGCTTTATTTGATGTTTATATGATTTTCTAGCAGAATTAAGATATGAAGATCCAAATTACAGAAAGATCCTTTATCTGGAAAACCCCAGGTCCTGAGCATTCTGGATAACAGGTCCCATACCTGTATAAAGTGCACTATATGTCTCTATCATTGGGGTTGGAACCAGTGGGAAACCAGAATATTTATGAGAGAAGAAGTTTGGTGCAGCCACTAAATAGGGAGGAGTCAGACAGGGATTTGGGGGATCCCTGGGTCAGTCACACACAAATGCACCAGATCCCAGTCTCTGTCACAGACACAAACAATTGTCTTCTCCCCTCCACCCCCCAAGGCAAAGTCTAACAGAGCATCATGTGACCAGGCTGAAAATAAGAAACAAAGTTTGAGTGTATGAGGCTGCAGCTGCCACTGACTCCTGCAATGTGATCGGGGGAGGCACAATCAGCTCTCACTCACGTCTTATTCTCAAATATGGCCACTTGCTCTTGTCCTGCTTTAGGGGAACACTCCAGGGGGAGGCAAACGCCCCGTCTTTGTCACCCATAGGTAATGTAACCTCCATAGCCAACCAGCCTGTGGCATTTATTCATCTCATGCAAATTGTACATAAAGGGCCCTTGCTAAAGTATTTGGGCCACAGACCAACTGTCTGTTTTGTTACAGAGGGTGAGAGCAGGGCTAAACTATTGTGTAGTGTTCTCTGTATTGTACTAAGCTCCTGCCCCCCCATCCCCTTAAAATCAGACACTAATGAAATCCACCCATAGCCTGAAAACACTGCTATTTATTTTGCTTTCATTTTGTTGTCTCTACAGCCCTGATCCCACCCCCTCTCTTTTCCATGTGAAACTGACAGTTGCTCGGCTGCCAGCAGGGTTGCCAGGTCTCATTTTCAAAACCAGCCAAAGTCATTGTCAAAACCAGCCCAAAACTAGCCAAGACACACTTCAAAACCAGCCCACAAATAGCCCAATATGTGCAGTGAAAAAAAGTCTAAAAATGTAATGAATATATGTGAAAATACACCTCTTTTCAAATTTTCACTCAATCTCATATTTTTCCATGAAGCCAAATGGGACAGATTCACTCATCACCAGGGGGCCCAGGAGTAGGGTTGCCACCTGGCCGGTATTTGATCGGACTGGCCGGTAAAAATGATGGCTGATCCCAATGTTATTAATTGGGAAAAAAGATAAATATATAGGAAGGCCGGTATTTTTTTTCCGGAAAAGGTGGCAACCCTACCCAGAAGGTATAGGGGCCCCATAAGGACAATTTTAATAAATACTGGTAAAACAGGTCAACTGCTAGACATTTTGGTGGCCAACAGATTTTTGCCCCAAAAATGTCTTAAATCAAGAAAAGTCAAAGGAAAATGCGATGGTAACAATGGACTACACAAGTCAGTCCCATTGCATGCTGGGTATTGTAGTCTTACATTCAACTCGACAGTTGGCAAAATGTTAAACAAAAATGACATTACCCAACATGCATTGGGAGATAAAGACTCGGCACATTAGGGCGAGAAAAATCTTTGGCTGGTTTCCAAAGTACAAAGGCCCAAAAAGTAGCCCAAATCTGTACCTTGGCTAGTTGGCACTTTCAAAACCCGCCTGGACTTTAAGTATCCCAAGCTCCTGCCCCCCATCTCCTTAAAATCAGGCACAAATTAAATCCACCCACAGCCTGAAAACACCGTCATTTATTTTGCTTTCATTTTGTTGTCTCTACAGCCCTGATCCCACCCCCTCTCTTTTCCATGTGAAACTGACAGTTGCTCGGCTGCCAGCAGGGTTGCCAGGTCTCATTTTCAAAACCAGCCAAAGTCATTGTCAAAACCAGCCCAAAACTAGCCAAGACACACTTCAAAACCAGCCCACAAACAGCCCAATATGTGCAGTGAAAAAAAGTCTAAAAATGTAATGAATATATGTGAAAATACACCTCTTTTCAAATTTTCACTCAATCTCATATTTTTCCATGAAGCCAAATGGGACAGATTCACTCATCACCAGGGGGCCCAGGAGTAGGGTTGCCACCTGGCCGGTATTTGATCGGACTGGCCGGTAAAAATGATGGCTGATCCCAATGTTATTAATTGGGAAAAAAGATAAATATATAGGAAGGCCGGTATTTTTTTTCCGGAAAAGGTGGCAACCCTACCCAGAAGGTATAGGGGCCCCATAAGGACAATTTTAATAAATACTGGTAAAACAGGTCAACTGCTAGACATTTTGGTGGCCAACAGATTTTTGCCCCAAAAATGTCTTAAATCAAGAAAAGTCAAAGGAAAATGCGATGGTAACAATGGACTACACAAGTCAGTCCCATTGCATGCTGGGTATTGTAGTCTTACATTCAACTCGACAGTTGGCAAAATGTTAAACAAAAATGACATTACCCAACATGCATTGGGAGATAAAGACTCG
Source organism: Xenopus petersii (assembly GCA_038501925.1). Lineage (NCBI taxonomy): Eukaryota > Metazoa > Chordata > Amphibia > Anura > Pipidae > Xenopus > Xenopus petersii. The sequence goes on from CM076688.1 coordinate 8,539,651, forward strand.
GCACATTAGGGCGAGAAAAATCTTTGGCTGGTTTCCAAAGTACAAAGGCCCAAAAAGTAGCCCAAATCTGTACCTTGGCTAGTTGGCACTTTCAAAACCCGCCTGGACTTTAAGTATCCCAAGCTCCTGCCCCCCATCTCCTTAAAATCAGGCACAAATTAAATCCACCCACAGCCTGAAAACACCGTCATTTATTTTGCTTTCATTTTGTTGTCTCTACAGCCCTGATCCCACCCCCTCTCTTTTCCATGTGAAACTGACAGTTGCTCGGCTGCCAGCAGGGTTGCCAGGTCTCATTTTCAAAACCAGCCAAAGTCATCGTCAAAACCAGCCCAAAACCAGCCAAGAGACACTTCAAAACCAGCCCACAAATAGCCCAATATGTGCAGAGAAAAAAAAGTCTAAAAATTAAATGAATATATGTGAAAATTTTAATTTTCACTGACTCGCATGTTTTTCCATGAAGTCAAATGGGACAGATTCGCCTGTCACCAGGGGAGAAACTACAGAGGGGGCCCAGGAGGTATAGGGGCCCCATAAAGGCCTACATCATGTACATTTTCATTAAATATTGGTAAAAACAGCTCAATCTCTAGACATTTTGGTGGCTAACAGATTTTTGCTGCAAAAATGGCTGAAATTAAGGAAAGTCACAGGAAAATGCGAGAATGCTTAAAAGTGACTGGGGGCAAAAGTGACTGGGGGCCAAAAATTGGTAACTCCCAACTACACAAGTCAGTCCCATTGCATGCTGGGTCTTGTAATCTAACATACAACTCGGCAGTTGGCAAAATATTAAACAAAAACGACATTACCCAACATGCACTGGGAGCAGGGCCGGAACTAGGGGTAGGCAGAAGAGGCACCTGACTAGGGCGTATAGCTGTGGGGGCGCTGGGTTGGTGCCTGTTCAAGAGTTTTGTACCTACCCCTAGTCCGGGCTGTTCGCTCCCCTGTTCCTCTCCTTCCTCCTTCACTCCCCTTGTCACTCTCCTCGTCACTCCCTCCCCTCATCATGACTCTGCCCTACCTTTTCATTAAGTTTCCCTATTGCGCACATATGATGAAAAGAGGGAAAAGGAAGTTTTTATAGTGTAGTATTTACTGAGAGTTGTAGTTCCACAACCAAAAAAACTATTTGGTGCAGTTACCCTTTACGATTCACCACAAGTGGCTATTGAATGGGTACTTACAAACGTTTAGATTTAGCATATGCACATCGCGATTTGTAGAGAATAAAATTGTAGGGTAATCCTTCTGAGCTGGAAGAGGTTAAAAATGCGCAAATATAGTGTAAAAACCCTTTTTATTAAATATCCTAAAAAAACCAACTGGTTGCACTCACATTTTAGTAGTTACAACAGGCATATAGTCACTTATCCGTGCAAGTCCGTACTGCTGCAAGTCTTTACTAGCGGTTACTGTTGGGGTTCCGACCAGCGTTTCCTCCACAATCCGCTTGCCGCTTGTTGCTTTAGGGATTTGTCTCCAGTAAAACCACAGCAGGGAAAGCCAGAAAAATAATAATCATAACACAATTTTTAAATAAGTAATTTCGGGGGAGTAGAGTTAGAACTGGAAAGTGAGGCGGATGCTGGGAGTTGTAGTCTAACAACACCAGTTTAGTATAGCTGATGACAGACACTAATTATAGAGGAAGAATTCATGTACATGGAAAATACTTCTGTGCAGTTTGTCATTTTATACCTACAACTCCCAGTATCTTAGGTGAGAGCTGCAAGGAGTTTACAACTTATTCAGAAACCCTTTAAAGTGAATATTTCCAGTTATCCCCACGGCTGATAGAGTTGCCCCTCCTGTACGGTACGTGGGAGTCGCAGAAGGTCCTGTGTCTGGAGGGAGAAGGAGCTGCCCAATCGGAGTGAAGCCATTTGAAGGTATAAGGGGGTTATGACTTTAAATAACGGAACATCCCGGAGTTTATCCCAGCCCAGTTTATATCCCAGTGTGTATATCCCAGTGTGTATATCCCAGTGTGTATATCCCAGTGTGTATATCCCAGTGTGTATATCCCAGTGTGTATATCCCAGTGTGTATATCCCAGTGTGTATCCAAGCTCTGTGGGAGGGTGAGTGGGATTTAGAAGAAGTTTGGTGCAGCCATTAAATAGGGAGGAGTCAGACTGGGATTTGGGGGTTCCCTGGGTAAGTACTACGGAATGCATATTAGGACATTCTGCTGCGAAATACATCTCCTTCCTGTGATGTCCTATGCCTTCAGAATGGCGCATCGGTTGCTTTTACCGTCACTCATCGTCCAAACCTGCAATCACACCTCCGTCCTCTACCCTCCCTTCTCAGCCGTCAGTCATATGAACTCCGCCCTCAGCCTTCTGCCCTCAGTCCTCCATCCTCCTCCCTCAGTCCTCTTCCTTCTGCCCTCACTCACCACTTTAGAAACTGATGGATAAGACTGTCGGCTGAAAAGAGAGATCTGGGGGGAGTGCTGAGCAGCGAGGGCGGAGGGAAGAAGGCGGAAGGAAGAGGACTGAGGGCGGAGGATGAAGGGCTGAGGGCGGAGTTCGTATGATTGACGGCTGAGAAGGGAGGGTAGAGGACGGATTTGTGATTGCAGATTTGGACGAAGAGTGACGGTAAAAGCAACTGATGCGCATTCCGAAGGCACAGGACATCGCATGAAGGAGATGTATTTTGCAGCAGGATGTCCTAAAATGTGTTCCGTACAAGTGGCCATATTTGAGAATAAGACGTCAGTGAGAGCTGATTGTGCCTCCCCCGAAACATTTTTTCCTGTGATGCAATTTATTACTATCTAGCAGACATCAAAATGTTTATTGGTCAAAAACACAAATGTGGGTCTGTGTGTTTATATATATTTATATATAAGTGAATAAGACGTCAGTGAGAGCTGATTGTGCCTCCCCCGATCACATTGCAGGAGTCAGTGGCAGCTGCAGCCTCATACACTCAAACTTTGTTTCTTATTTTCAGCCTGGTCACATGATGCTCTGTTAGACTTTGCCTTGGGGGGTGGAGGGGAGAAGACAATTGTTTGTGTCTGTGACAGAGACTGGGATCTGGTGCATTTGTGTGTGTGTGACTCAGGTCCGGAATGAGAATTAAAATAGGCCCTGGCATTTCAGGTACACAGAGGCCCAATTAGCCCACACAGAGGCCGAAACAGCCCCCACCAGCCCACTAAATACTGACTTTCTATGGCACCTTATAGCAGCCCCTCTGGCATTTGCCAGAACCCACAGATTGCCAGTCCGGGCCTGGTGTGACTGTACGGAACACATTTTAGGACATCCTGCAGCGAAATACATCTCCTTCCTGCGATGTCCTATGCCTTCGGAATGCGCATCAGTTGCTTTTACCGTCACTCATCGTCCAAATCTGCAATCACACCTCCGTCCTCTACCCTCCCTTCTCAGTTGTCAATCATACGAACTCCGCTCTCTGCCCTCCATCCTCAGTCCTCTTCCCTCCGCCCTCTTCCCTCCGCCCTCGCTGCTCAGCACTCCCCCCCCCCAGATCTCTCTTTTCAGCCGACAGTCTTATCCATCAGTTTCTAAAGTGGTGAGTGAGGGCAGAAGGAAGAGGACTGAGGGCGGAAGGCTGTGGGCGGAGTTCATATGACTGACGGCTGAGAAGGGAGGGTAGAGGACGGAGGTGTGATTGCAGGTTTGGACGATGAGTGACGGTAAAAGCAACCGATGCGCCATTCCGAAGGCATAGGACATTTTTCCATGAAGCCAAATGGGACAGATTCGCCCATCACTAGGGGAGTAATTACAGAGGGGGCCCAGGAGTAGGGTTGCCATCTGGCCGGTATTTTTAATTGGGAAAAGAGATAAATATATAGGCTGGTAATTTTTTCCAGAAAAGGTGGCAACCCTACCCAGGAGGCAGTGGCGTAACTACCGGGGGAGCAGGAGGTGCAGTTGCACCATGATCCGCTCCCCCTCAGGGCCCTCCGGAGCCACTGACTTTTTTTTAGGGTTTTTTTTTTTGCCTTTTTATTTTGTGGAAGTGGAAGTGGCAGGACGAGAAAGGAACCCCTGCCTGCTGGAGTCTGTGTCTGCAGAAACAGGAGGCCCGGGAAGAAGATCGGAGCATGGCGTTGACGCGCTGCTCGCACATAATCCAGGGGTGCTGGCTGTGTTGAACAGTATGGCCCCTCTCTGTCAGTGAGCCGCAGACTCCGTAGAGGAGAGCGGGAGGTAGGGTACGCGCATGTTCTTTTCACTGCACAGGTATCTATTGTATTGTCAATGCCGGGCCCCGCTTTAAACCTAAAACCCACCGGACCAGGGACCTCTCAGCCCCCTCCCCCGATGGTGGTCCTAACAGGCAAAGTCAGACAAGATGTACAACTCTGGGTATGCCGGTGCTGCTAAGGGTCGGCCTTGTCATATTAGCCTGTGGATTTTTGCTACTCCAGATCCCCATTCCCCAGCTGCGAATCCAACTGCACTTCTGCTATTTACTCCCTGCCCAACTGCTCCCTGAGAATCCCAGTCCTATTATAGTCCTGGTACCTTGTAAATCATATTCTCTTCTGTACTCCTTGCAACACCCCCATAACCAATGCAAATTGCATTCATCAGTTGCACCTTGCACACTGCATTTTCCAGCAACAGCCCAGCTGCCCACACCATAAAAATCCCATTTGCATCTGTATGAAGTAATGGTACAAATCAGTATAAAGTATTAAAGAAAAAAGTTAACCCTTTACAATATCCCCTTCCTGCCGTTCTCTTTCAGTCTCTCAACTGCATACAAAAATTCCAGAAAAAAGTAAAGCAAATATATATATTCCAATTGAAACAATATATATGTTTTCTTGTAGAACAGCGCCTAAAGCAAACGGAGAGAATAGAAAAACAGGAACATAATATAGTTTAGTATTTTTCAATTTGTTAAAACACCCTGTGGTGAACAAACCAGAAAATTGAAAAGTGGAAAAAAATGAGAAAAATGAAGAAAAAAATCCAAAAGGGTTTAGAGTATCTTATTGTCCCTTTAAAGTGTGTGGGGACAAAAAATAGTGTTTTCAATATCCTTCACCGAGGTTTGGTAAAATTGCCTACTTACAAGATAGCGGCAGTTTAATCGCATGTAGTTTTGGTTTCTTGTATTCTTCCCTCCTTTCAATCACCATTGGGCTCCCAAATAGGAATACAAAGGGTACATAGTGCGATAGCGTTTTATTTAAAAAAATTTCTTTAAAAACATTAAAAGATTTACACTCACATTTGTTTGCAAGGTTTGTCACATATAAGCAAGTCCTTTTTTGGAGATATCACCAGTTGTAAAGCAAAGGAGGATCTTTTGCCGGCGTCTCTCTCCCTCGTGGTGTCTGCTCCGTGCTCTGCTTGTGACGTCACTTCCCCCTGACGCGTTTCACCGACCAATCGGCTTCCGCAGAGGCATGAAGTGTCTCTACAGGAGCGCCCTTAAGAAGTGCATCCTCCCTCATTATGCTAAAGTTCTTTCTAGTGTGTTGCCCATGAGTTCCGTGCCTTTCCTATGGTGCACGTTTCCCTTGCGTTCCACATGCGTTCCATTGGTTACGTGCTTCCGGTTCTCCTGACTTTTAGTTGTATGAAGTAATGGCTCATCCTCATCCTGCAAATCTCATTACTACCCTGGAGTGTTGCAGCTAAAGATACTTCCTCCCTTGAAAGGACACATCAATAACTTGCGTGACTAATTAGATTTGATGTTAGTGCTCTAGTGTCTGTCCAACCATGCAGCCTGCATATTGATTAATTGCTAATTAACTATGCAGGTTGTAGTTCTGTGATTACCTGTACTTATCCTGTGAATTGTGTTCTGAATTCTGCCTTGATTACACCCTGTGTTTCTTGTATTTTAATGCTGGAAGTTCCAGGGCATCTCTCCCTAGTACCCAAATTGCAAACTACTATTCCATCGCTGCAGCTCATATCACTGTTGCCACCTGTCACTTGGAGCAATCTATGAATTACAGAACTTCTGTTCTGGTATTTTCTCGTTGTATGAGAAGACCTTGCCCAGCAAGTGGACCCCCTAATTTACAGGAAATGCTAGTTAATATAGCCCCCTTGTACTACCACCACTTCTCTAAAGGTGGCCATAGACACACAGATCTGATTGTACGAATCGAGGATTCGTACGATTTTTGGATCATGTGTGGCGCGTGCCGACATCTTTCGTCCGGCGGAGATCGGTCCTTTGGTCGATCGGTCAGGTTTGATTTTGACCCGACCGATCCGCCGGAGCCCATGGCACATCGTAATCGGATTGTTCGGCCATACGGCCGAACAATCAGATTACCCCCGATATAGCCATGCTCGTTAATGGCATATCGGGGAAAGATCCGCTCGTTTGGCAACATCACCAAACGAGCGGATCTTTGCATCTATGGCCACCTTAACACTACTTACTCATGCAACCCTAAGATAACCTTGTGCATTAATTTCTGTTCAGGATTCTTTTACACTAATAATGATGAATTGGTATTTATTTTCCCCAAGATTTACATAAACCTCAAACCCCTCCTGTTCCCCTTCGATACCTTTTATGGCAAAGTTTTTCAATGCTTTATGGTTCAAGCGCACATTTGAACCCCAGCATGTATTTATGACATCCATCCTGATAACCCTTCACTTCCCAGGTCTCACCTCCAACAGTGATACGTATTTGGGACCAAAAATTTGCAAAAGGTGGGTCTATAGGTATAGTAGGGAGAGATGGTGCCTATAGTAACAGTGGATAATAGTCTCTGGGAAGGGAGTGTGACTGTGGGATAGCAGGTATAGTAGGGAGAGATGGTGTCTATAGTAACAGTGGATAATAGTCTCTGGGAAGGGAGTGTGACTGTGGGATAGCAGGTATAGTAGGGAGAGATGGTGCCTATAGTAACAGTGGATAATAGTCTCTGGGAAGGGAGTGTGACTGTGGGATAGCAGGTATAGTAGGGAGAGATGGTGCCTATAGTAACAGTGGATAATAGTCTCTGGGAAGGGAGTGTGACTGTGGGATAGCAGGTATAGTAGGGAGAGATGGTGTCTATAGTAACAGTGGATAATAGTCTCTGGGAAGGGAGTGTGACTGTGGGATAGCAGGTATAGTAGGGAGAGATGGTGCCTATAGTAACAGTGGATAATAGTCTCTGGGAAGGGAGTGTGACTGTGGGATAGCAGGTATAGTAGGGAGAGATGGTGCCTATAGTAACAGTGGATAATAGTCTCTGGGAAGGGAGTGTGACTGTGGGATAGCAGGTATAGTAGGGAGAGATGGTGTCTATAGTAACAGTGGATAATAGTCTCTGGGAAGGGAGTGTGACTGTGGGATAGCAGGTATAGTAGGGAGAGATGGTGCCTATAGTAACAGTGGATAATAGTCTCTGGGAAGGGAGTGTGACTGTGGGATAGCAGGTATAGTAGGGAGAGATGGTGTCTATAGTAACAGTGGGATAATAGTTAGGGATGCACCGAATCCACTTTTTTGGATTCGGCCGAACCCCCGAATCCTTCGTGAAAGATTCGGCCGAATACCGAACCGAATCCGAACCCTAATTTGCATATGCAAATTAGGGGTGGTAAGGGGAAAACATTTTTTACTTCCTTGTTTTCTGACAAAAAGTCATGCAATTTCCCTCCCGCCCCTAATTTGCATATGCAAATTAGGATTCGGATTCGGTTCGGCTGGGCAGAAGGATTCGGCCGAATCCGAATCCTGCTGAAAAAGGCCGAATCCTAGCCGAATCCCGAACCGAATCCTGGATTCGGTGCATCTCTAATAGTCTCTGGGAAGGGAGTATGACTGTGGGATAGCAGGTATAGTAGGGAGAGATGGTGCCTATAGTAACAGTGGATAATAGTCTCTGGGAAGGGAGTGTGACTGTGGGATAGCAGGTATAGTAGGGAGAGATGTTGCCTATAGTAACAGTGGATAATAGTCTCTGGGAAGGGAGTGTGACTGTGGGATAGCAGGTATAGTAGGGAGAGATGGTGTCTATAGTAACAGTGGATAATAGTCTCTGGGAAGGGAGTGTGACTGTGGGATAGCAGGTATAGTAGGGAGAGATGGTGTCTATAGTAACAGTGGATAATAGTCTCTGGGAAGGGAGTGTGACTGTGGGATAGCAGGTATAGTAGGGAGAGATGGTGTCTATAGTAACAGTGGATAATAGTCTCTGGGAAGGGAGTGTGAGTGTGGGATAGCAGGTATAGTAGGGAGAGATGGTGTCTATAGTAACAGTGGGATAATAGTTAGGGATGCACCGAATCCACTTTTTTGGATTCGGCCGAACCCCCGAATCCTTCGTGAAAGATTCGGCCGAATACCGAATCCGAACCCTAATTTGCATATGCAAATTAGGGGTGGTAAGGGGAAAACATTTTTTACTTCCTTGTTTTCTGACAAAAAGTCATGCAATTTCCCTCCCGCCCCTAATTTGCATATGCAAATTAGGATTCGGATTCGGTTCGGCTGGGCAGAAGGATTCGGCCGAATCCGAATCCTGCTGAAAAAGGTCGAATCCTAGCCGAATCCCGAACCGAATCCTGGATTCGGTGCATCCCTAATAATAGTCTCTGGGAAGGGAGTGTGACTGTGGGATAGCAGGTATAGTAGGGAGAGATGGTGCCTATAGTAACAGTGGATAATAGTCTCTGGGAAGGGAGTGTGACTGTGGGATAGCAGGTATAGTAGGGAGAGATGGTGTCTATAGTAACAGTGGATAATAGTCTCTGGGAAGGGAGTGTGACTGTGGGATAGCAGGTATAGTAGGGAGAGATGGTGCCTATAGTAACAGTGGATAATAGTCTCTGGGAAGGGAGTGTGAGTGTGGGATAGCAGGTATAGTAGGGAGAGATGGTGTCTATAGTAACAGTGGGATAATAGTTAGGGATGCACCGAATCCACTTTTTTGGATTCGGCCGAACCCCCGAATCCTTCGTGAAAGATTCGGCCGAATACCGAACCGAATCCGAACCCTAATTTGCATATGCAAATTAGGGGTGGTAAGGGGAAAACATTTTTTACTTCCTTGTTTTCTGACAAAAAGTCATGCAATTTCCCTCCCGCCCCTAATTTGCATATGCAAATTAGGATTCGGTTCGGCTGGGCAGAAGGATTCGGCCGAATCCGAATCCTGCTGAAAAAGGCCCAATCCTAGCCGAATCCCGAACCGAATCCTGGATTCGGTGCATCCCTAATAATAGTCTCTGGGAAGGGAGTATGACTGTGGGATAGCAGGTATAGTAGGGAGAGATGGTGCCTATAGTAACAGTGGATAATAGTCTCTGGAAAGGGAGTGTGACTGTGGGATAGCAGGTATAGTAGGGAGAGATGGTGCCTATAGTAACAGTGGGATAATAGTCTCTGGGAAGGGAGTGTGACTGTGGGATAGCAGGTATAGTAGGGAGAGATGGTGTCTATAGTAACAGTGGGATAATAGTTAGGGATGCACCGAATCCACTTTTTTGGATTCGGCCGAACCCCCGAATCCTTCGTGAAAGATTCGGCCGAATACCGAACCGAATCCGAACCCTAATTTGCATATGCAAATTAGGGGTGGTAAGGGGAAAACATTTTTTACTTCCTTGTTTTCTGACAAAAAGTCATGCAATTTCCCTCCCGCCCCTAATTTGCATATGCAAATTAGGATTCGGATTCGGTTCGGCTGGGCAGAAGGATTCGGCCGAATCCGAATCCTGCTGAAAAAGGCCCAATCCTAGCCGAATCCCGAACCGAATCCTGGATTCGGTGCATCCCTAATAATAGTCTCTGGGAAGGGAGTATGACTGTGGGATAGCAGGTATAGTAGGGAGAGATGTGTCTATAGTAACAGTGGATAATAGTCTCTGGGAAGGGAGTGTGACTGAGGGATAGCAGGTATAGTAGGGAGAGATGGTGCCTATAGTAACAGTGGATAATAGTCTCTGGGAAGGGAGTGTGACTGTGGGATAGCAGGTATAGTAGGGAGAGATGGTGCCTATAGTAACAGTGGATAATAGTCTCTGGGAAGGGAGTGTGACTGTGGGATAGCAGGTATAGTAGGGAGAGATGTGTCTATAGTAACAGTGGATAATAGTCTCTGGGAAGGGAGTGTGACTGAGGGATAGCAGGTATAGTAGGGAGAGATGGTGCCTATAGTAACAGTGGATAATAGTCTCTGGGAAGGGAGTGTGACTGTGGGATAGCAGGTATAGTAGGGAGAGATGGTGTCTATAGTAACAGTGGGATAATAGTCTCTGGGAAGGGAGTGTGACTGAGGGATAGCAGGTATAGTAGGGAGAGATGGTACCTATAGTAACAGAGGGATAATAGTCTCTGGGAAGGGAGTGTGACTGTGGGATAGCAGGTATAGTAGAGAGAGATGGTGCCTATAGTAACAGTGGGATAATAGTCTCTGGGAAGGGAGTGTGACTGTGGGATAGCAGGTATAGTAGGGAGAGATGGTGTCTATAGTAACAGTGGATAATAGTCTCTGGGAAGGGAGTGTGACTGAGGGATAGCAGGTATAGTAGGGAGAGATGGTGTCTATAGTAACAGTGGGATAATAGTCTCTGGGAAGGGAGTGTGACTGAGGGATAGCAGGTATAGTAGGGAGAGATGGTGCCTATAGTAACAGTGGATAATAGTCTCTGGGAAGGGAGTGTGACTGTGGGATAGCAGGTATAGTAGGGAGAGATGGTGTCTATAGTAACAGTGGGATAATAGTCTCTGGGAAGGGAGTGTGACTGTGGGATAGCAGGTATAGTAGGGAGAGATGGTGCCTATAGTAACAGTGGATAATATTCTCTGGGAAGGGAGTGTGACTGTGGGATAGCAGGTATAGTAGGGAGAGATGGTGTCTATAGTAACAGAGGGATAATAGTCTCTGGGAAGGGAGTGTGGCACTCACTAGCGCTCCCCCGGATTGGATGTTCAATTCTTGGGCTTTGAGCTGGTATAACCTCTCTGGTCCTGATTGGTCAAACCACTGTTTCGCAGCTGAAGCAGTGCCGGTCAGCTCCTTGCCGCAGCCCGCCCCTTTTTATGTCATAGCCACGCCCCTTTTGACATCACACAGCTCCGTACCGTGGCCCCGCCTCTTTTTACATCATAGATCTGCACCTTTTTGCTGTCACACCCGTCCCTTTTTGTTCCCGCCCCCCCACCAGCCGGTAACAAAATTAGAAAAAGGTGGCAACCCTAGTCGCAGAAGGTCCTGTGTCTGGAGGGAGAAGGATCTGCACAATCAGAGTGAAGCCATTTGAAGCTATAGGGGGTTATGACTCCCGGGGTTTATCCCAGCCCAGTGTGTGTATCCCAGTGTGTATATCCCAGTGTGTATCCCAGTGTGTATATCCCAGTGTATATCCCAGTGTGTATATCCCAGTGTATATCCCAGTGTGTATATCCCAGTGTGTATATCCCAGTGTATATCCCAGTGTGTATCCCAGTGTGTATCCCAGTGTGTGTATCCCAGTGTGTGTATCCCAGTGTGTGTATCCCAGTGTTTATATCCCAGTGTGTATCCAAGCTCTGTGGGAGGTTGGGTGGGATTCAGAAGAAGTTTGGTGCAGCCACTAAATAGGGAGGAGTCAGACAGGGATTTGGGGGATCCCTGGGTCAGTCACACACAAATGCACCAGATCCCAGTCTCTGTCACAGACACAAACAATTGTCTTCTCCCCTCCACCCCCCAAGGCAAAGTCTAACAGAGCATCATGTGACCAGGCTGAAAATAAGAAACAAAGTTTGAGTGTATGAGGCTGCAGCTGCCACTGACTCCTGCAATGTGATCGGGGGAGGCACAATCAGCTCTCACTGACGTCTTAGGGTAGGACTACACGGCCGACTTGGATGCGTTTCCGTCGGATCCGACGCTGGGCGACAAAACGCCCGTGTCAAGTCGGATGCGTCTGGAAACAAGGTAATTAACAGAAAAGTCGCATGGTGTCGCAGCGTTCGTCCGACAGTCGTGTCCATTTCAGCCATGTAGTCCTACCCTTATTCTCAAATCTTATTCTCAAATTATTCTCACTTGCTAAACACCATCCAACCCCTTCTTATACCTATCTAATGTATCAGCCTGTACCACTGATTCAGGGAGACAATTCCACATCTTCACAGCTCTCACTGTAACAAACCCCTTCCCAATATTTAGCTGGAACCTCTTTTCTTCTATTCGAATGGGTGACCTTGTGTCAGCTGGAAAGACCTACTGGTAAATAAAGCATTAGAGAGATTATTATATGCAGTGGTGGAACTACCGGGGGAGCAGGGGGTGCGAGCGGGCCAGGGCCTGCACCCCCTCACGGCCCCCCGGCAGCTCGTGCGCCACTGTAATCCGGCCTGAAAATCACGTACGTAGGGGGGCGGGGGGCCCGGCTGCACGTCACACACCAGGGCCCGCCCCCCTCTAGTTACTTTACTGATTATAAGATCTCCTTATATATTTGTATATAATTATCATATCACCCCTTAAGCGCCTCTTCTCCAGCGTGAACATCCCCAATTTGGCCAGTCTTTCCTCATAGCTAAGATTTTCCCTTTACCAGCTTAGTTGCCCTTCTCTGTACCCTCTCTAATACAATAATGTCCTGTTTGAGTGATGGAGACCAAAACTGTACGGCATACACCAACACTAACCAACACAAATGAAACTGTAAAATCACAGTCTTAATTAAGAAATAACTTAGCGAATCTCCTCTTCAGAAAGCGATTGGCCGATCCATCGTGCGGTGCTCAATTTCTCCTCCCTGCCTTCCTTATAGGAGATAGCCAGGGAGGAGAAATCGAGATGGATCATCGCCGCGTTGCTTTTTCAGGACAGGAGCGCAAGTGGAGTTTCGGTAAGTTATTTCTTAATAAAGACTTAGCGATTTTAAAGTTTCATTTGTGTTGGTGGTTTTTTTTCTCCGATCTATACAAATGAATTTGATGTTACTGGTCCTTTAAGGCAATCACTGAGCACTTGGGAGTTGAGTGCAGGGGGACTGTACAAGGTGCTGTGAGTGTGGGACAGACACTTCTTCTCTACATGACTCTCCTGTTACTCCTGTAACCTGGAAACACTAGTTCTCTCTCAGAGGTGGAATATAAACTGTTTATAGGTATCAGTGGGGTGTGCCTGTGTGTGTGTTAGAGTCCTGCGTGGAACTAATTTCTAAGACCCAGACCTGAACCCGCAGCCCGCGACCCTAACCACAACCGGCATATTTACCCACTTTCATCCGCTACCCGACCAGGACCCGCAACTGCCTTATCCGCAAACAGGAAGTGATGTTGCTGCACACCGGAAGTGACGTCATGAAAAGTGGGCAGGCAGAAACAAGTTTTGTAAAGTAGTAAAATATAGACAATATTACATAGGATAAGAAATTTAGATGAGACCCACAATTTGACCGCACCTGAAAATCCTCCCCTCATTCCGCAAGGTGACCGATTTTTTTGCGGGTACCCAACCCGCTGCAGGACTCTAATGTGTGTGAGCATGGCACTATATCTATTAACCAGTTTTTATATCATCTCTCACTTTCCTCTTTTAGCTCTTCCAGCCAGTGAAGGAAATATCAATACTGCCCACTATACCAATATACTCGAATATAAGCCAAGCCGAGGTACCTAATTTTACCCACAAAAACTGGGAAAACGTATTGACTCGAGTATAAGCCTAGGGTGAGAAAGGCAGCAGCTCCTGGGACCGGGGCTTGGCTCCTAAGCAGCCGTGCAGCTACCTTAGTCTTGCTTTACTGCTGGAAGTGGTTGCTAGACACACTGTAACGGTAACCACGACATCATTCAAATGTGCTCGAACTCCTTGCTGTCCGGGATGCCATCTTTAACTGTTGGTAAATCCACAGTACCCGACCAGAGTAAGGAGGCACAGGGGTGCTATGGCTCAGCGCGTGAAAACTATGGGGCTTGTGAGCTGTGGGATACCTAAGAGAACTCAGAAAAAGGTTTCTTACACTCAGCCCCTCTTACACTGTCGCCTGTTTAATAGTAAAGAGTCCCATTGTGTCACATGGTGAATCTGTACACACCGTCTGAGCATCTGATTGGACAGGGATAAGGGGAGGAGCCTCCAAATTATCATTGGCTACCCAAAATCAATCAGGAAGTGCGCAAGCTGCCGGGGGCCCTGCGGCACGCAGTATCCCACAGCTCACAAGCCCCATAGTTTTCAGGTGCCGAGCCATAGCCCGCTGTACCTCCTTACTCTGGTCGGGTACTGTGGCTTTAACTACAGTTAAGATGGCATCCCAAACAGCAAGGAGTTTTAGCCGCAGGTGCAGGTCAGAAGCGCAGCCATCCGCTTCAGGGAAGAGGCACGTCGCATCGATCAGCTCGAGTATAAGCCGAGGTAGACTTTTTCAGCATATTTTGGGTGCTGAAAAACTCGGCTTATACTCGAGTATATATGGTATATATGAATAACTTTAATGGTGTTCTCCTCTCACTCAGCACACAGGTAGATTTCAGACTAAAGAGGCTGAAGCCTCTATTTTTGGGCCACAAACACTGAGGTTTGCTGTTATTGCACCCAGGGTCGGACTGGGCAGTTGGGGCCCCGCTGAACTAGACCCGCCTGAAACTATAGGCGCCCCCTCTGAGAATAGGTGTGAGCAAGGGGGTGTTGGGGTGTCGGTGGAAGACCTCACAACTGAGCCTGGGGGTCCCTAAGGTGGCAGCTCTGGACCTGGTAATCTGACGTCAATTGCCCCTATACACGTATATACAGGTACCTGTTATCCAGAATGCTCAGGACCTGGGGTTTTCTGGATAATGGATCTTTCTGTAATGTGGATCTTCATACCTTAAGTTTACTAGATCGTGTAAACATTAATTAACCCAATAGGCTGGTTTTGCCTCCAATAAGGATGAATTATATCTTAGTTGGGATCAAGTACAAGCTACTGTTTTATTATTACACAGAAATGGGAAATCATTTTTAAAATTTTGGATTACAATATTTAGATAAAATGGAGTCTATGGGAGAAGGCCTTTACGTAATTCGGAGCTTTTTGGAAAACAGGTTTCCAGATAACGAATTTCATACCTGTATATATACATATGGATTTGTACCTCAGCAATAGTAATGGGTGAATAAATTTGCCTGGTCTGAGTTTCGCTGCCGGCAAATAAATTCGCAAATCTCCATGCAAAATTTTGGATGCTTGTCGGGAAAGTCAAAATTGCCGCGTTTCAACACTATTCGTACACCCATTGACTAACGCCAGTGTCAAAATCGACGTGAGCAACTTTTCGGGCTTTACTTTTTGACTTTCACAAATTTTTCGCAAATTTTGCAGGAAGTTCGCAAATTTTCCAGTGAAACGGGAGAAATTCGCCCATCACTACTCAGCAGCAGCTGGAGAACTGGAAGTGCCAACAAATTACATGTCTGACATCTTTGCACTTTTGTGATGTCATCCCACATTTTATCTTCAGTAAAGTGAGTATTTAATAAAGATATCCAGTGTTTATGTCGACTTTCTCTCTTTTGAGATGTGTAAGGACATTGCCGACTGTTCCTTTATCTGGCAGATGAGGTTGATCCCCCAGCACTAATTAGAAATAAATATATATATACTGTATATACAGAAGAAAAGACGCAATGCACTCACAGAGCTTAAAGGGGTTGTTCACCTTTGAGTTAACTTTTAATATGATGTGGAGAGTGATATCTGAGACAATTTGCAATTGGTTTTCATTTTTTATTATTTGTGTTTTTTGACTTATTTAGCTTTTTATGCAGCAGCTCTCGAATTTGCAGTCCCAGCAATTGCTAGCAACCATGCATTGATTTGAATAAGAGACTGGAATATGAATAGGAGAGGCCTGAATAGAAAGAGGAGTAATAAAAAGTAGCAATAACATTATATTTGTAGCCTTACAGAGCTTTTGATTTTAGATGGGGTCACTGACCCCCATTTGAAAGCTGGAAAGAGTCAGAAGAAAAAGGCAAATAATTCAAAAACTATAAAAAAATAAATAATTGATAAGTTGCTTAGGAGCGACTATTTTGTGTAAATACTTTATATGATGTTTGTTCTCCTGTGATAAGAGATGATGGAGCACTCTACGCAGTGAGATATGAGACAGTTATTTCAAAGAAATAGAGTTGAACTTTAGAGCATAAGAGCATTTTCCTCTCTGAACGTAATTCAGCGCCTGTCCTTTCACTTTCCATTTGACTCCAGCTGCCAGTGCAATGCAGTTCAACATCAGGAAATAACAAGTATTGTACAGAACAGAGAAGTTGGCCGGTTTTAGAGAGAAATATAAAGAGAAGAAGGAGATTAGGAGTTGGGGAGCCAGCAAGGAGAGACCGCTGGAAGGACAAAGTGATAGGAGACTAGAGGAGAAGAAGAAGAATGCAAGCACAGTTGGTATAGACAGATTCACCAGCACAGAGAATAACAAAGGGGAAGTTAATTCAGCAGATTCTCACAGAAGATTCAAGTACAGGTAAGTGGCCCACAATACATCAGGGGCACAGAACCGTTTCAGGTGAAGAGGGGCTATATACACCTAATGGCGGAATTTGTATTGTATATGTCTGTCTTTAATTGAGATTAAGAAGTTATAGGCAGTGTCTACAGCTTCCTCACATTGGTCTTGGTGGAGATCTGGAATGGACTGTGTCCAGAGATGGTAGGCTTTGGTTGTCTCCATGATATCTTTAAAAAACTTGCATAAGAATTTTGCTCTCTATGGTAGCAGTGAAAAAAAAGCAGGGGGTTGAAACTGCTCCTGAAAGAGCTGGAGGTACCTATAGAATTGCACTTGTTGCTCTGGTACCCTTTCCTGTAGGTCTTGATATGTAGGCAATTGTGCACTAGGTAGAAGATCTGAAAGTTTCCTAAAACCCAGGTGTGACCAGTATATGAAATCAGGTAGATCATACAGATGGGGAAGTAGTGAGTTGTCCTACAATGAAAGGTTGGGTTGATAGATGCGGTAGAGGGTGGTCCTGGAGCTTCTGGGCTGTGGTCCATGCTGTATGTGGAGCCTGTAAGGTATCGGTCAAGTGGCCATGTCAGAGGGGTGCCTGTAGGGGTATGTAACAAGGCCCTTCATTTAGTGAAGAATGGAGGCTTCTAGGCCATGTTAGGATTACAGGGTTTAGGAGAGAAACACCAGTGCAAATAATAAATTTTTGAGGCAAAATAATAGAAATGGGGGAAAGCCAATCCCCTCAGCTCATGTTTGCCTCTATCACTGATAAAAAGTCACTTTTATGCCAGAAAACTCTACAAAAAGTCACATCAAAATCAATCACATTACTAATTAATTGGGGCGGGGCATAGACTTATTGAGATCATGTGACATGTAATACTTTCATAACCTAGATGTTACGTTTACCAATGGAAATATTTTGTTCTTTTAACTCCCAGCCCTCCAGATGAGGTACAAACCCACAAATTTGACAGAAACTTACACAAACCTGGCAGCTGTATAAATGCCTAGCAAATCTGCCCCCTCAGCTTAATCCCTTCGACTCCTCCCCTTCTGTGATCTCCAGGTCATAATAATGGTCAAGGAGTTCAAACCTGCCCGGTCAATTCTCAACTAGACAAAGACACATGTATTCACATTGTCCGTCACACATAAAATTTCTTTCTGGAATAATCTGTCTAGTTAAACATGGCTCCGATCCCAAAGATGAACCAACCCATCCAAGCAAATTCTGGAGAAGATCTCACAGCCATTGGTGGTGGTGTCCATTGTAGGACCATATCGCTCAGGGAAGTCTTATCTGATGAACAAATTGGCCAGAGTAAAGAAAGGTGAGTATCTAAGAAGCCCTCAGAATAAAAGTTGCCTGCAACATGTGGTCCTCCATCTTTTCAGAACTGCAGTTGAGGATCAATAATGGGCTGGATGGAGCTGAAGCTCTATGCTTCTTAGATCTTCAAACCAAGGACATGGAAGACCTAGGCTCAGAAAGCACATGATTTAACCTATCATACAGTATATTATTAAATGTAAATTAAATGTAAAAGTTAAGGAACACTTTAGGGAAAAATAGACTAACAGATACCACTCATCTTGCAAGATAAGTAAGCTAGCACCATCCCCCCACCCATATTTAACTACTCGCATATGACCAATACACACATTACACTGTAGTCACCCTCCAGTTTACTTTACCTTCTGCAGGACTCTTTGACTTCAGTATTTTCTTTATCAGGATGACTTGGGTGTTACCATAACACAGGAAAACTAAAGATCAGGAGCCAGTGTATAAAGGGGAAGACGTTCCATGTATTCCAATATGGTGGAATTCGTTAGGTTCCATCCCTGCCTTGGTACACTGTATCTAAATCAGTCGAATAAGACTAAGGTCAAACAGGAGAATTTTAAACAGTTTTTAAGAACCACATGTAGGTTCTAGGGGTAAAACATTGTAATAACCAAAAAGTACAACCATGGTAACCTGTATTTATTAAATAGATATATATGGGGGATTGTGGAGGGAAATTAAATATTAACATTACAGTCTCAACCAAAGTTCTCTCAAATAATTGCTCAGATTCACTCTTTGCTTTGTGCACACAAACGATAATTTTGGGGCACTAACTCAAAAATAGAGGGAATGTTGATTGTGTTGCAGGAACATGACAATGTCATGAGTCTTGTATTGACAGCAGACCATAATATCACAGAGTGAGCATTGACATACTCCATGAGCTTACAAAACGTGGGTAAGCATACCTAATTTTTAATTAATCATCTTTCTATTCAGGCCTCTCCTATTCATATTCCAGTCTCTAATCCAAAACGATGCATGGTTGCTAGGGTAATTTGGACCCTAGCAACCAGATGGCTGAAATTGCAAACTGGAGAGCTGCTGAATAAAAACTTCTCAAAAACTTCAAATAAAAAAAATTAAAACCAATTGCAAATATTGCTTTCTACATCATACTAAGGTGAAAAACCCTTTTAAGTAACTTGATCTGACATGTTTCATAAACATAGAGATTTCTTTTATTTTTGTATATTTACTATAAGGGCATACGATTTTAAAAATGATCGTATATGTCCTCTTTAAAGAGGTTGTTCACCATTAAATGAACTGTTAGTATGATGTAGAAAGCAGACAATTGACAATTTGCAACTGGTTTTCAATAATGAATGTACATTGCTAAAGTGCTTAGAATAGCATTCTCATTCGTTTTATATTCACTTAATTTTAAGGTTTGCTTATCCTTTAAACATTGTGTTTCCTGCTGATTTACATTTGTTATAGAAGCAAATGGAAGTTTAAGTGCAGAACATGAACTGTTAATGCCTGATAGGAGACTGAACAGTAGCCAGTGTTAATGCTAAGAATAAGTGACAGCAGCAGATGGACAGTTTAGAGGAAAAACATTCCCATGCGCTGGAGCTTTCAGTTTCACTCACTGACTCAGGCAAATAAACTCCCAACCCCCTGAATGCAGCGCAGAAAAGCTGCGTGTTCAGCAACAAGGGAACATTTCCAGTTTCCCAGAAAAGAACCGATTTAAATATTCTGGAAAGAATTAATGAGGGCCCAGTGACCTGCCTAGTCTATATTAGTCTATACCCATTTGTAACTATAAAAACTCATTATAAGGGGTATTTATGAACATAAGTGCAAGTGTCAGTCACTGCATTGCAAGTTACATTTTACACACACATGCGATTCTCACAGGCACCTCTACTTTAGGTCAGGGATCCCCAACCTTGTGAACTCATGAGCAACATTCAGAAGTAAAAGGAGTTAGTTGAGAGACACAAGCATGAAAATTGTTCTTGGGGTGCCAAATTAGGCCATTTGGTAGCCCCTATGTGGATTGTCAACCTACATTGAGACTTTGTTTGGCAGTGCGCCTGGTTTTTATGCAACGAAAACTTGCCTCCAAGCCTGGAATTCAAAAATAAGCTCCCGCTTTGAGGCCACTGGGGCAAAATCCAAGGGGTTGGAGAGCAACATGTTGCTCATGAGCCACTGGTTGGGGATCACTGCTTTAGGTATTGACCACATGGGTTAGGACAGCTAAGAGTTGCTCATATTATTCCAGTTGGGAGGTGGAACTGTTTCCCATTCCAGGTATTTCAGTAGTTGGCCTGAGGGTGTCAGGATTCACTAACCTTTAAAAGGGAAAGCCACCATGTGCCCAGTCTCTTTCTTTGGACCCTATATACTGGAGGGGTGGTTGGTGCTAGAAGAGCCTGAGGTGGAGGTAGGCCTCAGTAGGAGAACATTAAGAGGTAGGAGAGTTCTGTAATATCTCACTATAGGAATGAGAGGGAGGATTTAAGTAGTTAGTTGAGCAGCCTGAGGTTCTAGAAGGGAGACCAGAAAGGGTTAGTACCCTGGGTGTCACCAGTAAAGGGACACACATAGTCAAGCTCAGAATTAGGAGTAAGGCACCACTATGAGAGCTAGGGACAAGTTCACCTATAAGTGAGTACTTACTACCTCTGCAACTGCTATGCCCGTGTGGATGACACTGTCAAAGGTATTTGTTAAGTGACTGCATCATCCGAGAAGTACCACCACATTGTTGTATAATTGTATCAAGGAAATAAAGAGTTATCATTTTGTTGCAAGAAGCACGGGTGCCAAGTTATTGTGGGATCAGTGTGTGATTCTCATTCAACCACCAGTACAGTGAGGGCCCACCTGAGCGACATGCACTCTACCAGGAGTTGCAACTGGCCTAATCTCTCAGGTTGAGTTGGAATAAGTAAAGTACTACTAGCGGAGACTAGTCCATCTGATAAATAGTGTTACTTATACATCATTCTTTGTTGTATTGTGTGCAAAGTACCTGGACTACAGGTCCATGGGAGTCGTGGAATCAACACTTGCCTCTAAGGCTTTCTTAGTGTCTTGCACCTACACATCTAGTCAACAAGTGCTTTATATGTCAAAGGGCAATGTAGAGGCCTGGATCTGACTCCTGAACTGCACCAGCCACAGTCCCCAACCCCTCAATGAAATTGCCTCTTGTGCTGTTGGGAAATTAGATTTTGAGCAATTGGGACAATGACTAATAATTAAACTTTCTATGAGTAATGCTGGCCAAATACTATGACGAGGTCACCAAAAATGAGTGGATCTTTCTCCCTGATATGTCCATTTAAAGGAGAAATATACCCCCAAAATGAACACTTAAGCAACAGATAGTTCATATCATATTAAGTGGCATATTAAAGAATCTTACCAAACTGGAATATATATTTAAGTAAATCTTGTCCTTTTACATCTCTTGCCTTGAGCCACCATTTTGTGATGGTCTGTGTGCTGCCTCAGAGATCACCTGACCAGAAATACTACAACTCTAACTGTAACAGGAAGAAGTGTGGAAGCAAAAGACTCAACTCTGTCTGTTAATTGGCTCATGTGACCTGACATGTATAGTTTGTTGGTATGTTTGTGAGTACAGTGAATCCTACGATCCCAGGGGACGGCCCTTATTTTTTAAAATGGCAATTTTCTATTTATGATTACCCAATGGCACATACTACTAGAAAAGTATATTATTAAGAAAATGGTTTATTTACATGAAGCAGGATTTTACATATAAGCTGTTTCATGCAATATCTTATTATAGAGACCTACATTGTTTGGGGGGTATAGTTTTCCTTTAAGGTGGGCGATCCAATCCAATCACTGACTCTAGAGCAAAACACTCATATTACAATGGGAATACGAGCCATTAGAACAAGGACCACATTTCCTAGACGATGCAGTCCTCAATCCAACGGGAAAATCAAACAAACTTGATTGACATCTGGTCAGTTTTCAGCCAGATATAAATTGGGTGGGCCTGTCGGAGGACACCATACATGTTCAGAAACTGTAATCTGCCTGTGTATAGTCATCTTAAAATGTCAGCGCTATAAAGATAAAGTATAAAAACACACAAAATATTTCCTCTTCCTACTTTTGATCATCAGGGACACAAAAGCCAATAACTTTTACTAAATATTTATTTCAATTGCACATTTAATGTGAACTGCAATTAAAAGGGAAGCTTCTAAAATAAACTCTTCCAGCCACTGCAGTTACCCGCAAAGGTCAGTTACCGGCTGGATCCTTCTAAAAAGGAGAAGCTTGGTCTCATTAGCTACATTTCACTTCACAAAAAGAGAAAATATCAGTGTTACCCAATTCACAGCCTTTTCTCATAAAGGAATTCTTGTTGCTCAGCAGGCAGAGCACTGCTTTATGGGACTCTCTCAGCTGGGACCTCATGGGAATAATGGAGGTAAAGGGTTTTCAAGATGAGCTGCAACTCTCATAAGAAATCTTGCGTGCCAGCGGTTCACCTTGTTTAAGGAAAAAAAGTTACTACACTGTCAGTACACTGGATATACATACTAGATCATAGACTTATCATAACTTGGTCATTTCACATGGATATTATTCACACCCCAGATGTCCAGCCCCCAACTTACAAGGATCTCTCCGTCTGTCACAAGGGATCTCACATGCTACCCTGGGTCCTACCAACTGAAGTCTCCTCAGAATTACCCCAGACTACCAACTAAGTCTGTCTATCTCACACACCTATAGGAAGCTATGACATTAGTTCACTTAGGTCACTTACTATGAGCCGTCATTCAAGGTCCCTTTCCCCCCTTACCTTAGGATCCAGGCTTCTCCATCCTGATG
Source organism: Xenopus petersii (assembly GCA_038501925.1). Lineage (NCBI taxonomy): Eukaryota > Metazoa > Chordata > Amphibia > Anura > Pipidae > Xenopus > Xenopus petersii. Next base: position 8,562,274 of record CM076688.1, read on the forward strand.
CTCCTAGCTTCACACTTCCCAAAAGAATCTATCCCCCTCCCTTGAGTAGAGTCCAACAAGCAGCATGCCTTTACTAATACCCATAACACCCCTAGGCTGATAGAGATACATCCCTGCCACCGGGTATAGGTTACAGTACATAAAGTTATCCCCACCAGTATGGTAGGCTTACTCCATTGCATTCATAAATGAGGCTTCTGAAGTCTCTATAGTGTGCTAGAAATAACGAGAAAAGGAAGACAACAGTAAAAGCAACAGGAAGAATAAGAAGTAATAAGAATAAAGTTACTGATGTCCAGCAGTAATTAATACTTCTCAATCCCTACTTGGTCTACAAGTTATTGAAAAATGATACGGGAGCCTTATACCCTTCCCAAATAAAAGATCACCACTAGCCCTGCTTTATAAGAGTTAAATCATCTAAAGCTTTGAGCCTGATGAGATTCCATAGGGATGAGCTCAGCAGTGGATTTAACTTTCACTTTCCATGGGGCTAAAGCATAAATGCATGTAAGGGTTTTTAGACTTCCTTTTCATATTCCCACCGGCTGCAACAGCAGGAGCAGACAGGCTGCAGGAACAGTGCCATGTTTTCACAACCAAACATGAACGGAATCAGTGAAATGACAAATTACATGAAGGGCTTCAGCCTCAATGACTGTCCCAGAGGCAATCAGGGCCACAACCGAGTCTTCCTCCAGCTCTTTGTATTTTTAGGACACGGCAAATCCTCCTTCATCAACACCTGCAAGTTTGTCTTGTCTTGGAAGATGGGGAGTACCACCACAACTACATAAATTCAAAAGTATCACAAGGTGGTGACACTAAAGGCAGAATAATGTATCTGCTGATCAACACCATGACTGGTGGACAACCGTGTCTGCACCGTGATGAACGCTTATGCAACTAGAGAGATTTATGCCCAGCTGGGTAAGTGTGGGGAAACTTTGGATACAAGAGTGGGTTGTTAAAATGTCTCAGTTAATATGTACCATGAAATATTTACTTCTTTTAAGTTACACAAGATAAAATGTTTCATCTACCACAACCATTATATCCCCCAGCAAATCTATTGCCACTGGATACAGGAACGGAGTGGAGCAAAGGATTTGGGCTCACAGAGAGAATTATCATGGCTGAGAAATCAGTGAAAGCCTCAGATGTCATTTTCCCAATCTTTGAGTACAGGTGAGAACATGATTCACAACTGGGCCATTTGGGAATTTCCATTGATGTAACTAGAGTAATCCTTAAAGGGGACATATTCTGTCATCCTCATCTCTTAGTATAATGTGCCTCCCCTTATAATATATATTTCCAAAAACAGAATGTTTTCAGATGTGTTATCAGAGCGACAGCTTGGAGTCCAATTGAAATGAAGATTGGGGGTGGCAATACATTTTTCCAAGGGAGGAGCTTATAACTGTGAGTGACAGCCAGAACTATGCAATAGCAATCCAAGTCATGCCCCATGTCTCTTTACTTGCAGACATAGGGGCCCACAGGGAGACACAATCTTTCCTACTATTATTGTTTTTCAAATGTTGTACTTTTATCTAAGTTGATCTGAGACAGTAATAGTATTTGGATGGAACAGTTCAGCTAAATGCAATATAATTGCGGATTTGTTCCCAGTCAAGTAGAAATCCACCCAAATAATAAACAAATGAATTCTGCACAATGAAAGTGTAATTCTAGCCAACTTGCAGAAGATACAAGGCGATAGGCAGGTACTGATGGGACAGAACCACATACAGTAAACTGACTTTTCCCCCAACTCTTAGGGGGTAATTTATCAAAATCCGATTTTTTTAATTTTTAAAATAAAAAAGTCCGACCAAACAAGAATCCATGATGTGACCTTATTTATTATTAAAAAAGCACAATTTAATTGGATCAGAGACAAACTCAATAAAATCGAGAGAAAGCGAGTTTTTTTACCGAATCGTATGGTTTTTTTTCCAGATTCATACAATTTTATTCGAGCTCTTTCTTGAAAAGCCCAAATTTTTGGGATTTTTGGCCGAAAAGTCAGAAATAGTCCGATTTTCAGGCTTATTCCAGCACAGACCACAGAAACTTCCAAATAGGATAGGGACCTCTCCCATTGACCTAGATACAACCTTGGCAAGTCTGAGATGCCGTTTTTTTGTATTCAGATTTTTCCATCCTCAGGGTGTAATAAACCTCGAAAAAAAATGTTTCCACTAAAAATTTCAGTTTTGTAGAAAAAAAACCATGTTCTACAATTTGCTAAAAAAAAAACAATTACCTGTTACATCTCTAGAAAGCCCTTATGTTATAATAAAAAAAAACAGGAAAAACACTTTGCTACAATTTATGCCCAGTTTTTAATGTTAGAAGGGAATTCACGTTCTGGATGGAATTAATTGGGCTGATAGTTTTGTGTCATCTGCAAACACTGATACATTACTTACAACACCCTTCCCTAAGTCATTAATGAACAAGTTAAATAAAAGTGGACCCAATACTGAGCCCTGAGGGACCCCACTAAGAACCTTACTCCAACTAGAGAATGTCCCATTAACAACCACCCTCTGTACCCGATCCTGTAGCCAGTTTCCTATCCATGTGCAAACGACTTCATTAAGCCCAACAGACCTTAGTTTAGAAAGCAGTCGTTTGTGGGGCACAGTATCAAACGCTTTGGTGTTTAGATTTACTACTCCTACTGTCCAGCAACTTACTCATCCCTTCTCCCTTTATTTCAGATCCTGTTTATCCTGCCTGGTATCAAGTCAACTCTGGTTTCTGTTTCCCCAGAAAATGCTCTGACACAAAGAAATGGAAAGCTGCTCTTCTTTACACAGAAAAATAAACAGTAAATCACATGGTTAGTTTAATGATTAAAAAGCTTGTGAAACACAGAATAGAATAGCTTGGAACATTGAAATCACAGAAAACTGGCAGCGGGTAGTGACAAGTAGTGTTGCAAGATTTTTATATAAATTGCATTTTAAAGACAAAGATGATATTTGAAACGAAACAAAGCACCTACCGTATATACTCGTGTATAAGCCGACCCGTGTATAAGCCGAGGTACCTAATTTACCTAAGAAAACTGGAAAAATTTATTGACTCGTGTATAAGCCTAGGGGCTGATTGAAAATCAATCTGTACTTTGTACAGGAACGCTCCTCTAGTCATATAGACAGCCCTGCTGAGAATAAGGATTGCACTTCCCCAAGCAAACCAAAGGCGTCCATTGTATATGCTCTGAAAAGTGTAAGGCTAGATTATTACACCTTTAAAATAAATGAGAATGCCAGTCTGAAGCAATTTAATAAAGAAACAGATAATAAAAGATACTGCCCAGTATGAACTTCAAATATGATGCAGATCCATTTCTGATGAGACCCATAAAATATTAATGCAGGATTCTCCAGTACACCCAAGAAGCACACTGTGAGTTTGACAGTGATTAAATGTACTACATATATATTGAGAGTTTGAAATGCTTTGAGATTAATAACGTGGTGAATCCAAACAGTTTGTCTCCTATGTGGAAGCAGCAGCTCACATCAATCGCGTAATATCGGATCCCTCACCTCCCTCTCCCATAGCGCATCAGGACTCTGTGACTGACGATCGCCGCCCGGAGCAGGTCCAGGAGCTCCGGGCGGCGCGTCCTTCCCTGCCGGCGTCCTTCCAAAATGGCGGCGCCCATGGCCGCCACGTGGGTAGAGGCGCCGGCGCCGCTACCCACGTGGCGGCCATGGGCGCCGCCATTTTGGGAGCGACGCCGGCAGGGAAGGACGCGCCGCCCGGAGCTCCTGGACCTGCTCCGGGCGGCGATCGTCAGTCACAGAGTCCTGATGCGCTATGGGAGAGGGAGGTGAGGGATCCGGTGAGGGATTGGCGTATGACCCGCGTATAAGCCGAGGTCGAGTTTTTCAGCACATTTTGGGTGCTGAAAAACTCGGCTTATACGCGAGTATATACGGTACTTATATCTATAGTGTAAGAGATGTGCTTGAAATGATCATTGTTGAGTGTTGAACCTGGTAAACAGTTAATTCCAGGGAACATTTGTGTTGTTGCTTTATAAATAATAAATGCAACTTGCAGCTGATTTGTGCCAGAACACAAGCACAATTCTATCCGTTTTTGAGCATCAGATGCAATAGCAGCAGATGCAACTCACAGAGTAGCTACAATTAAACTGGAATATGGATTCTTGGTAACAAAAAACATGCATTTTGTTTAGAACTAATCCCTAGGGGCAAATTCTCTAACCTCCGAAAATTTGCCAGCGACGGCTTCGCTCACAGCACAACACTTCGCCAGGCGTAGATTCGCCAGGACAATGCTAATTCACTCAAATCTGAAGTTGCATCAAGGCAAACAAAGCGAAGTTGCGATATCGTTGGCTAATTTGCATACAGTGGGAAGTTAAAGTTGAATGGACGTATATGTTGCAGCAAATACATTACATTATACAAGCTCAGGGAAACCTTAATAAAATAGAAAAAATTTATGATCTTTTGAAGCTTATCACCCTGAAGTCGCCAGCGTTTTTTGGTAGAAAAATTTTCAACAATTTTTTAAGGAACTCCTATCTACTCTATTGCACTTCACCTGGTCTGAGGTGGCAAAGGCAAGTCTGGCGCAAGAGGTAACGCTGAGTAAAATCCGCATCTTAGTGAATTTGTGAAGTAACGCTCTTTCGCCAGAGCAAAACTTCACCTAGCGTTAGAGTGTGAAGTAGCACTAGAGACTATCTTCTTCGCTAGCGAATTTACGCCAGTTCCCGTTAGTAAATCGGCAAAGTACCGAAATGACAGCGTTCGCCTTTTAGTAAATTTGCCGCCTAGTGTCTCTTGCTAAACAACTATGGGGAAAATTCACTAACCTCCGGAAATTCAGCAGCGGCGTCTTCGCTCACATCGCCACACTTCGCCAGGCGAAAATTTGCCAGGGCAATGCTAATTCACTAAAATGCAAAGTTGCGTCCAAGGCTCAGAGCAAAAATACGCCTGGCGTTAGAGTGAGAAGTAGCATTAGAGTCTATCTCCTTTGCTAGTGAATTTATGCCGGCGCCCGTTAGTAAATCAGCAAAGTCCCAAAATTACATCACCCTGGCGAATTTTCCTTTAGTAAATTTTACCCCTATGGCTTACAACTAACATTGCAAATTAAACCCTGTTTCATCCACTGCCATACAAAAATGGGGATTGGTTTATTCACATTTCCTACTAATTCAGTCTAAATTCTTACTAATTCAGTGCAAAACATTGGTTTCTGTTACAAATTTATGATACAAAGTTAATAGTATAAAAATGCCGCGTCAAGGTTAATCCTACACTGTGGTCTTATTTATGACTTATGTATAATAATCTCACATCTACCTGCTTGGCTTCTCCATGTTTTTTGTTATATTCTAAATATACGTTAATCAGCCCTGGAGGGCATCCATAACTTTTCTTTTCCGTACTTTTCTCTTTTAGTTCTTATTCTGTAGGAAATCCAAACTTCCATGTGGTTGTGGCTCCCCCAACTAGTCCCTCCAAGGATGCTCTTGTGTCTTTGGAAAAAGTTGTTAGTGTTGGAGATGTTTTTCTATCACTAGACTGGGGGAGAATTAGACTTTGAAACCAATGCTCTGCAACTGGGCAGAGTGAATGAAAGAATAAATTACTAGTAACATATTTAGCCAGGAAATATGCACCAATCAGTCCACTATTAAACGTCTCCAGTGGCTTCTCCTTGAATAAAAAGGATGGATTTAATGTAGCAGTCAATGATATTTTACACAAGTCTGAAGCTGCATTCAGTCAGTGAAACCTTTATGGAAGTTATTGGGTGGAAAGCCAGAGGGAGACAAAATGAACAGGTATTGGACCTGTTACCCGAATGCTCAGGACCTGAGGTTTGCCGGGGGAACAAATCTTTCTTAAATTTGTATCTTCTTTCCTTAAGTCTACGAGAAAATCATGAAAACAATAAATAAACCCAATAGACTGGTGTCTCATCCAGTAAGGATTCATTATATCTTATTTTGGATCAAGTCCAAGGTAAGTTTTATTATTACAGAGAAAAAGGAAATCATTTTTAAAAAATTGGATTATATGGATGAAATTGGAGTCTATCTGGAGAAGTCCTGTCTATAATTTGGAGCTTTCTGGATAATGGGTTTCCAGATAACAGATCCAATACCTTGTGCATGATTTCACTGGCACAGGTATAATAAATGAGCACAGGGTCAGTGCTTTAAATGACCTGGTCAATGGCAAAAAAATAAAATCCAGAGTTTCCTTGCACATATCCATGCTGCTTTATTGCTTCATTAACATAAACAAGTGCAATAGGTGCCTTCTTAACAAATTGTACAACATTTTTTTTGGAAAAATAACAACATTTCTTTTTTAGAAAAACAACAACAGTTAACTCAGTTTTTTTAAAAAAAAATTAGCATTCATTCCTTCATTTATAAATACCGCATTATAGCCAGGGTCGGACTGGGCCGGCGGGACACCGGGAAAAAACCCGGTGGGCCTCCAGCTCATGTGGGCCTCGCCAGCCCAGATCCACACCCAGAACCTTCTTTGTGCCGAGACTTCCATTTGTCAGGGGTCGCGGCAAAGACACTGTGAGTGCACACATGAGCACAGATACAGCGCAACAGCGCAACAGCGCACACGCACGTGAACCTGCACATCAGCACGCATGTGTACATACGCCACGTGTCTCAGCAACGGAGGTCGGCGGGGGGCCTGGGACAGCAGCCCCGGTGGGTCCCGGGCCCCCCAGTCCGACCCTGATTATAGACTTCATTGTAAACTGGTCTGTAAAACCTAGAATTTTAAAAACTTTAGATAAAAAAGCTTGATGGTAAAAAAATACACTTAAGACTTAATAATGACTCTTTGAGAAACTTGATGAGATATTTCGACTGCGACAGACTGAAAAGGCTCAAATTTGGAAAAAACGGTAATACACGTTTTATAAACGTGAAAATCTTCAATCACACAAAAAAACTGTGAACTTGAATTTTTGGTAGATCAGCCACTTAGTATAAGATTTATGGCATTTTTAAACTGGACGGCACGTGTTAATAATAAATAACTGTTGAGGCCATTTAGTCCAGGATTTTAGCTACTGATGATCAAGAACGATCTCTTCAGAAGAACTTGTTTCAGAAAAGAACAAATGTATTTTTGTAAAACAAACATTTACTACTTGAGAAGTTTTAATTGTTTGAGCTTCTAAGCGCGAGGTATTCAAACTTTTTTATATTCAGATTTTTTACTAAGTATCCAATTTTGTTTTTTAAATTATGAGTTTACTGAAATAGAAAAAAAACCTCTAAAACCTCACAAGTTTGATTTCCGATAAGTCCATTAATAAACTTGCAAAAATAGTGTCGCTGCAGCTACTGTGATCTGCAAAAAGGGGGAAAATGGCGTCTGAAATCGAATTGGTATCATTCGCACCGGTTATCAGATATTTTCAGTTCAAACCTCTCCTTGCATGTCCTTACGGCCCAAGGATTTCAAGGGCAACAAATGTGTTTTATCCCACACCTCACCCTAGTTTAACTTCAAGCTCTGACCAAGACTATTCTAAAGCCCCTGTGTGATTACTTTAGATATCCCAAGGATGTTCAGACTTACAGTTTAGCAAATTGTATTAAGGACATGTCTGCGCCTCCCTATTAATGTATATCATATTCAGTAAATGGACACCCCAGTTATATGAGATCTATCGGTGCTTATGCATGTAAGTGGGAGCAGCCATGTTTGCTCTTATGAGGTCATCTCATCCACCAACACTGAGATGTTTCCCTCTAGCAGCCAGATTATTAATGGAGATGGTGGAATGTTTCTTACAGATCTCCTTCCAGATAATGTAGAACTTGTCAGTACAATGTGTCAGTATGAAGGGATTACGTTGTCTCACTTGGTTTGAAGAATCATTTACTTCTTCACTAGTTTTCTCTTATGGTTCAGCCTATTTAGAAAGTTGAAGCTGGGAGGATACGGAAGCCATTGTTGATGTAATAAATATAAAAATTAAGAAAATATCGAATTTCAGTAACATTTTTTACAAATTATGAATGTGTAGCAAAATACTGAAGTTGTGTTTTCTTGTTGATATTGTTTTAAACCTTTATTTTTGATCCTTTCATAGCAAATAAAGTTGGTTTATTTTTCCTCTATCAGAATTGTTAGCTTTTCCATGCTAATTTAAGTTTCCCCAACCAGTTAGTAGTAGTAATTTAAGTTAAAGGTACATGGTACTGGGCCATTAGATTTAGGACAATGCCTGCAACTAATATATTACATTTTAACAGATGGTTATAGTAAAGCTTTGGCTGGATGCTTCATATGGGCTGAACAGCGTTGAGTTTTAGTAAATATTCTCCTAAGTGTTCTGATTTAGTCCAGACCCTGCATTGTTACTGCCCAACATGAGCCAGCAAAACAAAACCGTGTAAAAACGAATACATAAATAATAACCTATTGAAGTATACCATTCAAAAACAATAAGCTTTTATTAAGGTAAACTACCCTTTTAATTCTACATAACACTGGTGCTCTATAAGGGTAGTCTCTGACCCAGTGTTGAGGCATGGAGGAAAAGTGACATCCCTTTCTTAGTAATGATGTCCTATATTAGGACTGAGTGTCCCCCACGTGCTGCTTGTGGCACCTAAGGACAGACATCACTCAGTATCCCCACTAATTAACATCAATGTCCTACAGACAATCTTTGCGGTAATTTCTTCCATTACAAACAACACAGATCTGAAGTTTTTAGATTCCCTGTGTCCAACTCCCCTCAACTCTGATTTTACAATGTTTGGTCGTCTACTTCCCACCCCACAACTAACAACAGGGTAAAATAAATATAAACAAATTGTCCTAATTATCGTCTTGTTTAATTTCTGGGTATCACGTCTGACACTTTTCTTCTAAAGGATAACAGAATCAACAAATAGGTTTATTTCAGTTTATTTTATTGGTAAATCAGTAACAAAGAAGAAATACATTTCACAGATGTATATATACAAAGTGCATTTTCTTGTTTGTCTGTAGCGACAGTACTTAGGGTCTCTTAAGATTTCTCTTCTTCTTGCTTATAGGCCAGGTCTATAATGTCGGCATTGCACAGTAAATCTGTAGGTAAGAATAAGACTATGTCAGTATATTAATCAGATATAACACAGTTGAATAAAACAGATTCTAAATATAAACCTACATGGAACAATCTGAACAGATATAACTCTCACCATTAGTCCATTGTGCAACAAGGTAGAAAAGGTTCTGCAACTCGATGTCTCTGGCACTTCAATAGTTTTAAACACGTCGGGCATCACATTTCTTCTATTCAAAATATTTCAGGCCAGCGTTTTGAAAGAAGTTTTCCAAAAATTGCCAAGATGAAATGAAAGCGCAGTGGCCGATACTGTATGATTTGGGCAGGTCAAAACTAACGTTGTATCTCACAAAGTTACAGTTCTCGTTGTGTAGAACAGGCTCAAGGATGTTACGGAGCATCTCGCTGTAAAAAGTTCCTGAAAAGGAGACGGCACTACATTGTTATATAAATACACAGTAGCCTTTCCATTCCACCAACAAACAATGACCTTGGATTTATCCAGCAAAGACTTGTGCACCTTCTTAATGTGCAGGAAAGATTTTTAATAAAATGTACAGCTGGAACTATTTAGCAGGGGTCAACTCTCCTCCAGCCAAGAGGCCTACTTTCCTTAATCTGTTGCATGATCTGTGATAAACAAACCTGTAAAGAATCACATCAGTGTGCAAGGCATTGTGGGAGCTGTAGTCTTGGCTGGAGGAGAACTGGCTACTGCTTCAGTGGTACATGTACTCTGTTCAGTAGACGTATGTTTAAAAGTGAGACCTTACCTAACTCATCTCCCTTCACAGCATCTTTGCACATTTCAATACGAGCGGAGTGATGGGGAACAACGTAATCTTGTAATGAGCTCACGAGAATCACATTCTTGAAGTGCTCCAAGCCTGTAATACAATAATATTCACCATGAGATTCCAGAACAATATAAAGGCATCAATACAGACGTATCTTTCATGAAGTCACGGGCATAATACTTTCAATAAGATAAATTTCAAATCACTAATGTAAGTTACTGAGGAGTATTGGGTCCATGTCAGGTCAATGGTAAGACATGCAAATCTCTTAAAATACTACCTTGCTGGTTATGGTTAAAATAGTTCCCAAAAGTTTCTTATTAAACTTTCAGATCACAGCAGCTTTATTTTAGGGTTTTATATGATTTAATATACAGATGAAAGCCATACGAAAGACGGGGCATATGTCTTACCTTTTTTCTGACTGAGTTTGTAGAGGAAACTTTGTCTTGGGTCTTTGTGATCTGATAATGCCATCTGAGATATGGAGACACCCATAGGCAACCGCTTCTCTATCCACAGGCCTATAACAAAAGAGATGCACAGATTTATTCATTGTATTATATAAAAGCATGTTAAAGTTCATTGAAATGTAGGTAAAGATACAGGGTTATATTATCACTGCATCTTGACAGTCCCAAAATACAGCCATGATCTTTCCCAAACATAATTTAAATGTTTTGACTTTTGTCCTATCATAATGATAAATGAATTGTACTTGATGTAAATGAAGCATGGTTAAATTCATATACATATATTACTTGTTGTTACTAATCTTTGAATTACTTGTCAATAATAAAGCAATGGCCAGTAAATCCCTACCAGTTTTATAGAGAAACGTGTTGGGGTACAGAAGGCCCATATGTGGTCCACCGAAGGAGAGGTAAGTGTGCAGGTTTCCACGGTAGCCTTCAAATTCAGGTCTCCACAGGGCTGAGCGTATTATTAGATTGCCCAAAGAAAAGCCGATAAAGCTGCGGGGAGAGAAAAGTAACATTACTATAACAATTGATATATATTAATAAGTATAGAGATTTTTTGCTAATTACTGTACCTGATCCTGGAAATAATGAGCTTCTTCCTGGTTATGTGCTGTAATATTTCATTTAGGAGATTTCTGCTTAATTTATTAATATCATCAAAGGTGTAGTAGCCCTATAAAGAAAACACAAGAAGTGAAAAATAAATATTGCATCAGAATTAAAACAAGACATGCACAGAGACCGACACTAATGAAAATATTATAGATGCCACAGTTATTTAACAGTGTATAAAATAGCAATATTTAAGGGTCTGTCTGCTAACAATCAGCAACAATAATCTTCTATAAGACCTATCTTGTTGCTCAAACATTTTTCATGCAATTTAATAAAATTTTTCTATATATTTTCAGATATCAAACCCCACAGAAGACGTTTCTGTTCAAAAGGAATTGTCATTGGTCGATCTATAATAGCGTCAATTTGTTACAGACCACTTGTTACAGTTATATATCAGAATGATCTTTATGGGCCCCACTACAACTGATCATTTCATATTAATCATCAGTAAACCAATAAAATACTAATAATAAAAGGATTTCTCAGGATAGTTACATTTTATCATCATTGCCTATTAGTTCCCATTGAGCTGAGATGGATAGAATGTTTGAACAGTTTCATATAGGAATGGAGATGACCCCTCAGAACTAGACACACAGATATACGTACCTCGTTGCAACGAGACATTAGGAAGTTGATTTTCCCATGTGTCACTCCAGACTCGATATGAGATTGTATAAGTAGAAGATCAAGTGCGGAACCTAGAGTAGAAATAAAGCCATTAATTTTAACAGGGCAGGGCAATGGTAAATCATGTGACAAAACACCCAACGTGTTCGTGTCAGAATCAAATCTTTAAAATTTTACTTACCACCCAAGCCGTGCACACAGACTATTAGATGTGTTCCGTCTTCACTACTGGAGTCGTCTTTGGAACCTACAATAAAATAAGTCAATTTAATTAAAGTAATGTCCTCTTTCCTTTAAAATCTAATGGGAAAATCAATGTTTAACTTACCAGTAAAACTGCTCTGCTTCTTTTTTGTAGGTCTAAGTCGCTCCCAAATGAGTTTCTTTTCGCTGGTTTCATGGAATAATCTACACAATAAAAACACACAATGTTGTGTCAAGTAAAACTCTCCATTGAAATTCATGATGATAGATAGATAGATAGATGATAGATAGATAGATGGATAGATAGATAATGGATGGATGGATAGATAGATAGATAGATAGATGGATAGATAGATGGATAATGGATGGATGGATAGAGATAGATAGCATTTCTGTATGTACAATATCACATCCTTTACCTGATCCTGGATATGATCAGACTGTTAGATTCTACAAGTTTTGCAATTTTCGTGAATAGACGATTAGTCAAAGAATCATATTGAGCCAGAGTTTGATCCTACAAGCAAAACAAACAAATAGTATTAGTAATTTGAAATAAATGCAGCATTTGCCTTGAAAACCAAAGAATCAGAAGAACAACAGAGACTTAATGCCTTGGCCATTCTAACGACTATATTTATAAAGCCCCTTTCCTCTTGCAACTTATAGGGGCTGAATTCAATAAAACAATTTAAACTTTCTTTCAGGACTCTGACATGATAAAAAAGCAGCAGCCAGCTCTCCCCCAGATTAGATTTCCTATAAGCATTTGGCTGCTACAATATTGTTTCAATAGTGAGAACCAGCTATGCAGGAAATAACAAGGTGCAAGCGAATAATATATCCCATAATCATTTCTCCCTCAGTTATTGATCTTGTTCCAAGTCCCGGCTACATACTGTACCTTGTTTCCTAGATGTCCGATGACAGCAGTTCTTCCACCGAGACATCCATATACAAAGGTAATTATTGCTTGAGGATCTGTTGTACCTAGGGTAAAAATAAGAACATGGTTAATGTTCAAATCAAGGTAAAATATATGTTATATTCATATTTCTCGCACAAGAAGATATAGTAAAAAGGGAATTACAATAAGTAGGTCTCATCCTGATATGCACAGATATTCCTTCATTTGATCCGTTGTCTAGTTCCATGCTCAGAGTAAACTCCTTGGAAGGGTTGTTGGAGAAGAATTGACTTATCCATTTCCTCAGTTCTTTTTTAATGGCACACAACCTAAAAAAAAACAAAAGATAATTTTTTTAGGCTAATATCTATAAAACTAACTGACACCACTGGGGGAAATCCAAAATTCTAGGTAAAAACACATAAACCTGATTTAACAATAGGGTATTGACTGATCAAAATATAGACTTAAGGACATATATAATTCTTTATTTGCTTTAGTACATCGTGAGAAGTCTGTGTCTCTCGGATTCACATATAAATCATTTGTAGAAAACAAATGTCCCCAATGAGGTGCTTGAATGCCATACCCAATGGCTCGGCCTCTGCTAGCCTGGCTTTATGATGAAAAGAACTTGGGGGGATGTTACATTCTTATAAACAGCAACAAAAAAATCCAGCTGTTCCAGTACAAGGCACGTTATGTTATGTAGCTGAACTCAGGTGACTATATTGCAAGATAACTAGTGATCCTGGGATTCATACTTATTTAGGATTGTTATGGCACTTTTTATATTTTACTATTTACATTTTTTTTATATTATATTTATATTTGGTAGGGATCAGAACTTACCCTTTCCTCAAATGAGATGTTATTGCACATCCATGTACTGTTCTGCGCTTCTCTTTAGTACTAGCAACAGGGGAAGATTTCACCTTTTCTGAGCAGTCTATAAAGTCTTCTGAACAATCTATAAAGTCTTCTGAACAGTCTATAAAGTCTTCTGAACAGTCTATAAAGTCTTCTGAACAATCTATAAAATACATTTTAAATGTTAGCAGGAAAATGCCTTCCCATCCACACTCATATATAGAAAAGTGATCTTATCTTTCATTCAGTACGTCATCTCAGTGGTTCTATTATACAGAGCGGTGGGATACGTTGGTACTTTAGAAATACGTATTTAATAGATAATAATGAATGGAAGGAGTTCTGGATGAACAACTGTCACACACTGAGGCAGCAGCACCTGTGGATTCTTTCCATACGTACCTATTGCTTCAGGCTCTAAGTACCGGTCTTCAAAGATCACGGGTGCAGATTTTGATACCGAGTCCCGGCACTCGAGACAATCATCTTTTGGAGCTTTTTTGACTTTTTCATAAATCTCTTTGTGGCTTTTGGTGCTGCAATGAGAAACGGGTATATTAAGAAATAAATCAAATCCAGAGATCAGTAAACTAAAAACTGAGGGAAGGAATAAAAAATCCAGTGTCCGATGGAGTATCCAACAGCAACCAATCCTATGAGTTTAAACACCTGATAATCAGACCAATAATATCTGCTGTTTGGTTGCTAAGGATACTAGACTTGTAGTAAATGTGTACCATGTATTACATTAACATGACAACAGTATGACATTTTCATAGAAAAGCATCTCTTAGAAGTAAAACTCTAAAGGACCATAAAAGTGTGTAAATGTAATTTTCCCCAATCAGATAACAACTGACTGTATCTAAACATAATTATTTGAAGAAACACTAGGGATGGGCGAATTTAACCCATTTTGTTTCGCCAAAAATTCTCCGTCGGCGAAATGTTGCAGACGCCCATTAAAGTCTATGGGCGTCAAAAAAGATTTGTTGCACACTGCCATACCAGTCTATGGGCGTCACTTTTTCGGTGAAACATGGCAAAAAAATTCACCCATCTTTAAGAAACAAGATTGTACTCACATCTTCTCATCATATAAAATAGCTTCTTGTCGGGGATGGTCAGTAGAGACGAATAATTTCTTGAACTTTTCTTCCTATAAAACAATAAAATAGACACAGTTCATAAGCACAAGCTTGAGAGATAACGTCAGTGTAAAACAATACATGGAGTCCCACTGAAGATTGAGCACTAAGCTTCCCCTGCCTTAAAGCCTATTCAATGCGCTTCTTACCTTTATTTGCTTCTTCTCTTGTTCAATCTCCAAGGAGGATTGAAGAAATTTTCCCCACAGATTGAGAAGTTGAGATGATAGCAATATTAGGCTGCTATTTATTGCTTCTGCCAGATCATTGGGGTCTTCTATTTCCTATAGTTAAAATATTAAATAATCAACAATTTGTGTAAACACAGAGAATACAGTATGTAAAGCACTTTTTAATACCCCAATAGTATAAGGAAACTAGTTTGGGGTGACAGGTTAGTATCAGATTACAGAATAAGCAATGAGCAAACTTACCATCACTTTGTCAGATAACTCACTGAGCCGGACTTTCAGATCCAGTTTTTCTGTGGAGGAAACAAAGACCATGTAAGAAAGGAAACAAATTTACTACTTGTAGCAGCAACATAACCACCTGTTACCCACCACAGGAAACATCTCAATAAAATGAATAAGAGGAGCCTTGTTAGACATGTAGGCAATAATTGCAGGTGCCCAGTTACTCGCGGTGCTTCCTAATGATGGTGAGTGACCTAATATGAGTAGCGGGTGTTTTACCATTTGCCACTGCCCTAATATTGACTCTATGATGATATCAAGGCCAGTGTGTAAACTAACGGTCACTTTGGGATACCTAAATGTGCACTTTGTTTGTTCATGCCCATAATCTTTCAACTTCCAAGAGGAAAGAATGTTTTCATTGACTCATCAATATCTATTATTCATTTGGGATGTTGGGTGGTCAGAGAAAGGTCAATGTTTAAATGAACTAATTTGAACAAAACCTAAAGAACAGGACAAGTAGGTGTCACAAAGTAGAAGCAATCACATACCAAGCTCCAGCTTGCATGAGGAAGGCAGCGTTTCTGATACGGAGATGAAATAACTGTACAGTCCATCATAGGAAAGCAGCAAGCAGGATCGTAGTGTTGAAAGGAAACGGTAGGCATGCTGCAAGTATTTCTCTTCTATCACAAAGCTTTTACCCTAAAATAGAGAAACAGAGTCATGAAGCAAGAAAGAAAGCAAAGAGGACACAAATCATTACAAGATGGTGCCCTACTACCCCACAGCACTACTCTTTTGCCAGTTAAAGACATCGGTGAAATGGTGAGACTCGTTGGGGTTCAGGAGGAGGGAGGGAGGCAGTTAGTGGGGCCTGGGGTTGTCTGTAATTATAATTCCACTCACAGAACTGTTTTTACCCTCTGGAAGGTTCAAATATAAATTCATGTTTCTTACTTACGTCTGCTGCCAATTTCTTTTTGAAGTTTTTGCCAAAAATGACATTTTCCAACATCGGTTTTTTAGCCTTTGTCCACCGGCTGGGAAGAATTCTTTGGAATACTGAGTTTTTCTTGGAAAAGCTATAAAAACAACACAGATGATTGTATTATCTTGAAATTGATATTATTTCTTAATGGAATAGTAAAATAATGTCATCATCTCTATCTGACAATAACAATCCGTGTACTTACGTCTTCAGTGGGGGTTGTAATACAACCAACAGGCCATGAACAATGACCGACAGCTTTGAACTTGTCTCAAACATTATATTCGTGCGGCCGTGAATCCCTCGATGCAGGTTAAAGTGCAATTTCATGTCCTCGCTGCACATTGGTGCCGAATGCTTACATTTGCTTAATCTGTTCAGATAAAACCAGAAGATCGATGTGTTAAACACAAATCAGATTTCACTAACCCATCAGTCTTGTTAGCTTTATTGTATTAGAATTAATTATATGCTGATTTATGGAACTGTATTGCCTCTTAACCAAGACTATTGGGGTTGTTCACCTTTAAATGAACGTTTAGTATGATGTAGAGAGGGATATTCTGAGATAATTTACAATTGGTTTTCATTTTTTATTATTTGTGATTTTTAAGTAATTTAGCTTTTTATTCAGCAGCTCTCCAGTTTGTAATTTCTGAATCAGAGACTGGAATATGAATAGGAGAGGCCTGAATAGAAAAACCAGTAATAAAAAGAAGCAATACCAATACATTTGTAGCCTTACAGAGCATTTGTTTTTTAGATTTTAAAGATGCAAAGTATCAGCAGAAAAGGGCAAGAAATAAAAAAAAAAAGATTACAGATATATAATGAAGACTAATAGGAAAGTTGCCATTCTATAATGTATGAAAAGTTAACTTAAAGGTGAACAACCCCTTTAACTGCTCAGGTAGAAAATGAATTTCTATATGTAAGTCTAAGTGGCCAATACAAGGGGGGTCGGGGGAAGTCCCCTCATTTGGCAAGGAGGCTGCCTGTCACGTAATCTTAACATTTTGCAGTAGAGCAAAAACATTAGAGAAATGGGAAAGAAAGGAATTACAGCACAAATATAGAGTCAGAGTTTTAATCTATTCTTCGATTCTGATCATTTCTCTACTTACTCTTTATGGTTTTCTTCATAGTAAAGGCCAAAGTTCATCTTGCTCTCCAGGGTATTCAGAGTCTCTTCAATCTGCCATTGTAGAGAGAATAGAAGAAACATAAGATACGGTATAGGGAACACACAAACACAAAGCTGATCTAAAAGACTTTTTATCACTTACTTGACTCTCATCCAGGAGGATATTAACGGTGTAGATCACAACGTCGTAAATTCTAATAGCACGTTTGGTTTTCTTTAATTTAAATGCACAGCTGAAAAAATCACTGCCCTCAACTGAAGCCGGATACGTCACGTTATCTAAAACAGAAGAGTTTTAATCAATTTACCAAACTATAACACAACAGAGTGAATAAAGACTGCGTCAGCAATAATAACAAATAGGGGAAGATTTATCAAGGGTCTATTTTAGTGTAATTTGACTAGGGAATAATCCAAATTAGAATTAAAAAAAATAGAAATTCGAATTTTAAAGTTTATAATGTACTGCCCTTTTAAGAATTCAAATTTCACCATCTAAAATCTGCCAGATTGGTGTTTTAGGCTATGGGTGACCTCCTACAATTAATTTGGAGTTGTTTGGTAGAGTTAAAAAAAACAAAACATTTTTTTTGTGTGAAAAAATCTTGAATCAGATTCAATCTAATAAGATTCGATTTGAGATTGCAGGCCGATCCTATTCACCCGATTTTAAAAAAATTTAAGTTTTTTAAAGAATTTTAAGAATTCGAATTTGACTATTCACCATCTAAAACCTGCCTGATTGGTGTTTTAAGCTATGGGGGACCTGCTACAATTAATTTGGAGTTGTTTGGTAGACTTTTGGAAAAAAACTTTTTTTTAATTTTGTGTGAAAAAACGTGGAATCAGATTCGATCTAATACGATTTTAATTGAGTTTGCAGGCCGATCCTGTAATAAATTTTCAATTTTTTCCCCAATTTTGACTTTATGGAAGTTTTTGGAAATATCATAAACTTGAAATTTGACCCTTGATAAATCTGCCCCTTAAAGTGAAATATTTCTGTAAATAACACTCGGAGATGGTCATTGTTTTAGGAAAACACGTACCTTCAGTATGGAAAATCCTTGCTTCGATTGTGTGAGGGATGCTCGTCAGAATCTCAAAGGATGTCTTAATTTGCCAACATCTAAAAGCAAAAACAATGTGACATTAAAATCAAACTCTCTCTGCTCCTCATGAACACGTTCTGTTAAAGGGGACGTTCATTTGCCTGAATGTTTCTATGTGATCCTTTCACTGCTACACAAGCCGCCCTTTGCTGCTGTCCATATGTAGGGGGTTATTTACTAAAAATCAAAAATCACAAAAAAACGTAATTTTTTTTTATAAAATCTGACTTTTAAAAAAAATCACAATTTGTTTGGGGAATTTATTAAACCCAGACGATGGAAAAGTCTGAATCGGAAAATCCGGCATCTCAGACCTGTCAAGGTTGCAGATAAGTCAATGGGAGAAGTCCCAATGATTTTTTGATGGGCACTGGGTTTCATGCAATACCCGAAGTTTTCAGAGTTTTTGGATAAAAATCTAAGTTTTCGGGAAGATTGGAAGAAAAATCAGAAAAGAAATCGGATTTTATCCCGCAAAAATGTTTTCAGGAAAATGTAATAATAAATAAGTACAAAAAACTTGAGCAGATTTGATTGGAGAGAAAATATTGAGATAAATTCAGACTTTGATAAATAACCCCCTTCTATGAAGGAGATGCCAATCCAAAAACAATCGGAATATGTTGCTCAATGTCTAAAGGACCTAAAATAATTTTACTGCAGGGCCCAGTAACTTGCAGTTTTACTATTTACTCAACACTGATCATAGGACATTGTGAGTATGTGAGAGCAATTGCCTTACAAGCTGCCATATTGAAGTATGCGCCAAATCTAACATTCAACTCAGTCCTAGGAAGTTTTTGGAAGATTTGGATTCAACCAAATTGGACTCCTTAAAGCATCAAGACACACTTACCCACTTTGAAGAAAAATCGTATTCTGGAATTGCTTTAGTTGTAATGAAAATTCAAGTGTAGCTTGTACTTTTTCCATAGTTATTGTTGTTTCAGGTTAATATACTAAAAAGCAAAAGAACAAAGAGGAAAATCATGTTAATGCTTCAAATCATCTGATAATGTGGCTGTAAAAGGTGTTGTACGTGTTCCCTGGTGTGTGTAGGTTTGTGTTACATGTGAGGAATAAACCATCCTACCGGCCAAACCCAAATCTACAAAGCTGGAAACGAATGAACATTGCAAAATGCACTTTTTTATCTGTATCTTTACTGAAATATGTTCAAATGTAATAAAATTCAATTCAATTTTTTTTTCACTTACCTAGTAATAAAGATGAAATTGAGAAGGAAAGAAAGAAAGAAATAAAGAAAGAAATTGAGAAAATTGAGAATAGAAAGAGAATTGAGAAAAGTCGAAGTAAAAGCGGGGAAGTTTTTCTGCGATGCGTCACGATGCGAAGATGCAGGAAAACTGATGCTTAATATGTGTTTACTGACTTATCACAGGATGCCTTGTGATGTCATAATGGGATTGACTTGTTTACTGATGCCATTGCCATGGTGACGATGATGTCATAGTGGTGCAGCTGTAAGGCAAGTTGAAGTGTTGGCTGAACGCAACTGGTGATGTCATAATGGTGCATCATGTGACCCGATGTCCAGCCTCCCAGAGCTGCAAACAGCTGTTTAACTGCACATCATATAAATGAGCCTGACGCTCGTAATGAGCTCAAATGTCTTTCTCTTATTAAATATCTATATTTACTGACTGTTACACAAACGGACGATATCAGCAGAAAATAAGTGAGGCTTGAGGAACGGATCAGTTT
This sequence comes from Xenopus petersii, assembly GCA_038501925.1. Taxonomy (NCBI): domain Eukaryota; kingdom Metazoa; phylum Chordata; class Amphibia; order Anura; family Pipidae; genus Xenopus; species Xenopus petersii. The sequence continues at coordinate 8,582,441 of CM076688.1, forward strand.
AATCACGACCATATCAGTCCTCATTCCCCGTGTTTATTCTGCCCTTATACAGGACTTTATCTGGCCTTTTAACTTACACTTTTAATTCATTCCCTGCTTTTTGTACTTTTATACATTTTCATGTTTTATTATTTGTGGTTTTTGAGTTATTTAGCTTTTTATTCAGCAGCTCTCCTGTTTGCAATTTCAGCAATCTGGTTGCTAGGGTCCAATTTACCCTAGCAACCAGACATTAATTAGAACAAGAGACCCCCATTTGAAATCTGTAAAGCGTCAGAAGATAAAGGCAAATAATGAAAAAACTATAACAAAATGAATAATGAAGACCAATTGAAAAATTGCTTAGAACTGGCCATTCTATAACATACTAAAAGTTAAATTAAAGGTAAACCCGCCCTTTAAAGACATTAAGAGGGGGAAGCCCAGAAGATAAGCCATAAAAGTTAATGGGATAGAAAGGGAATACAGAAATCCAAGAGACAGAAGAAGTGAAATAAAATGTATTTTATTTAGTGGAAATCCAACGTTTAATCTGAACAGTTATAATCATCATGCACTTTATGAGTCAGTCACTATTTATTGTCAATATTTATTTATACTGTGTGTGATGTACAAAATGTACAGTAATAGATCAGAGTAACCCTGCCGTGTGTCCCTGTGTTTAACATCAGCCATAAGGTACAGGTATGGGATCCGTTATTCGAAAACCTATTATACAGAAAGCTACTAATTATGGAAAGGCCGTCTCCCATAGACTCCATTTATAATTGAATAAAACATTTTTTTAAAAAAATGATTTCTTTTTTCTGTGTAATAATAAAACAGTAGTTTGTACTTGATCCCAACTAAATATTTAATTAATTATTATTTCTTAATAAAGATGTAGCAATTTTTTTAAAAAAACATTTGATGTTACTGGTGAGAATTGCCCAATGATCCAAGAGACCTGGAAGTGACATCACAGTATAAACATAAATCTTTCTCGTATACCAGAAAGATCCTAAAAAATGTATAAGCAATTAAAAATTCAAGTAACAGATTTATTATTCACAGTCTAGGAATATAATAGTCTCTGGGAAGGGAGTGTGACTGTGGGATAGCAGGTATAGTAGGGAGAGATGGTGCCTATAGTAACAGTGGATAATAGTCTCTGGGAAGGGAGTGTGGCTGTGGGATAGCAGGTATAATAGGGAGAGATGGTGCCTATAGTAACAGTGGATAATAGTCTCTGGGAAGGGAGTGTGACTGTGGGATAGCAGGTATAGTAGGGAGAGATGGTGTCTATAGTAACAGTGGATAATAGTCTCTGGGAAGGGAGTGTGACTGTGGGATAGCAGGTATAGTAGGGAGAGATGGTGTCTATAGTAACAGTGGATAATAGTCTCTGGGAAGGGAGTGTGACTGTGGGATAGCAGGTATAGTAGGGAGAGATGGTGCCTATAGTAACAGTGGGATAATAGTCTCTGGGAAGGGAGTGTGACTGTGGGATAGCAGGTATAGTAGGGAGAGATGGTGCCTATAGTAACAGTGGGATAATAGTCTCTGGGAAGGGAGTGTGACTGTGGGATAGCAGGTATAGTAGGGAGAGATGGTGCCTACAGTAGTGGGAATATTGCATTTCAACAGTGAAGTAGGCTGTTGTACACGAGGTATAGAAGAGAAAGCATCTGTGTCAATATATGTTGATGTTGCCCAGTTTATAACAACTTAATTGTTGTTGAATTACAATATGCAGCACCCACCTAGATCAGAAATACTTGATATTCCATGCATTACCAAAGAAAAATTATTAATATTTTTTTTCCATATAGGATGTCAGGATATGGTATCAAATATATATGATCAGATTCAGTTCAATGAGAAAACTTTATTTCATTGTTTAGCACAAGTAAACTACATTGAAGTCTATGGACAAATCTGAAATTGCATTAGGAGATGTCTTCCTAATCAAACTTTTAACCCCTCAACTATATTATTACAGGAAAAGTACAATCAAGTCTATCAGACTGGATACCAAAAGTGTGCCACAAAAAAAGAACGAAAGTGCCTCCATCTTGAATCTAGGCTTGAGATATTCTTGATGTTCCTGGTATGGAGTGGATCACAAGAAATGATTGTATTCATTAGATCTAGCTTAGCCCTTGGCAAACACAATGAACCAGAAGCACAAAAGGCCAAGCAGATGGGCTGATTTATTTAAGGAACATGAGGAGATGGTATTGGCCTCCTGTAGAGTGGCGGTTGTTGTGGATACACTATTTGCTGTGCCCACAATATCTACAATAATTTTCTCTTCTGTTGTGTTGAGCCATGACTGGTAAGCAGGTACCAGGGTATAAACACCAGGTTGGTTGGGGATGGCACATCCTTCCCCCCAACTCAGAATGCCGATTTGATACCAGACTCCATGTAATTTACAGACAAGTGGTCCTCCGGAGTCTCCCTGTAAGACAAAAAGGACATTTATTTCAGTTCCTAGATGGTAAATTTCTGACCAAGCTTGCTTTTAGGCCTTGTACAGAACCTACTAACATTACTCTGCAGAACTGGGAAGTCCCTGTGTACTTAATCAAATTGTCACTGGAGATGATCAGGCTACAGGGTAGACATCCAGTTAGAAGAATAGAAGATGTTCCTCAAATGATACAGCCTTGGACGATGCCAATCTGACAGCTTTCCTTATATACCACATATGTATTGTGTATTTATTTGTGTATCTACTGCATAGGAAAGTTGTCTGAAAATCCATGCGGTTGCAGATGTAGACTATGTAAGGGGGTAGTATATCAAACTTACCCCTCCATACACTCACATAAATAAATAAATAATTATATATATATATATACACCAATATCTATACTAACTATAGAGTTTAGTATCACAATATCCTTGGATATTATGTTTGTCCAAGAAATCATCCAAGCCCCTGTTATCGTCATTAACTGAATCGGCATCACAACATCACCGGCAGTGCATTCCCCACTCTCACTGTCCTCATGTGAAGAACCTTCTACGTTACTATCTCCTCTAGCCTAAAGGGGTGGCCTCTGGTGCGATGCTCCATGTTATTTCAAAAAGACCCCCTTCTGTCTGTCTATAATGTCCTCTAATGTACTTGTAAAGAGTAATCATGTCCCCTTGCAAGGTCCCTTTGAACCATGACAAAATCCCTTTAACTAGATACTCACATTCAGAGCTAATTCTGCCCCATCCAGTTACCCAGCATTCCATGCCTTCAGTGAAGATGTTGAAGGTATTCAGACCTGGTGTATGTGATGGGGCTTGTTAGTTTCAGTAAGGCAATATCTGCTCTGTTTGTTGAGCTGTTATACATTGAGTTCACATTAATACTATTGACTCTGGATGTGATCTCATGTGGACTAGTCAGAGACAACTGGTATTCCCCCAGCCGAACCGTATAGTCTGATGGAGACAGGGAGCTGGGGGGAAAATAACAAGCACCATGGGGCATTAAGTTCAAGAAAACTTTATTATAGAACAAGGCGCCCCTGTAATGCTGGGATCCAAGGGAAAATACCATTTACAAAACTTACTTTGTACAAGAAGAAGCAACAAATGTGGAGGCAAATTCACTAAAGGGCGAATTACACTTCGCCAGGTGCAAATTCGTTGCCACTGCGCTAATTCACTAAAATGCGAAGTTGCGCCTCAGCTGCCAAACGCTGGCGACTTTTCACATTACTTTCTACATTAAAGTTGTATACATGCCTTTATTAGAGATGGTACAAATAGTTAAAGTGGCCACTTTTTATTACACATGTCTATGGAACCTGAATAAAGACATAGAAGATCCTCTAATGCCCTAGACATGAGCCCACCCTAAAACAAATGTGGCATGCCCCTCAAATTAGTTCACACATAAATCTGTAATAGTTTGGACTTTTGAAGGCAATTCCTCTATAAAAAAAAGAAAGTCGCCAGCGTATTTTTTACAATGCATTACCGGCTTAGAGGATAGGATGTCACTGACATAAGATTGAGGAAGATGAAGTTTCATTTAGCAGTTCGCCTGGTCTGAGGTGGCGAAATAAACTCTGACAAAAAAGGTAACATTCTGTAAAATTCGCATCTTAGTGAATTTGTGGAGTTACAACCATTCGTCAGAGTGAAAAGTCGCGATGAAGCTGCCGATGACATCGCTGGCAAAATGTCGCTAGTGTTAGCCACTTCGCATTTTAGTGAATCTGCCCCCAAATAATCCAACAGAGATGTAAAGGAAGATCATGAGGTCCCATAAGCTCTTCAAGCTACACAGGCTTCCTTGTATAAATTGCCTTCACATATAAAAACCATTATCCTGGCAATACCCATATTTCATGACCAGGCCCACCTGCATGCAAGACATGGAGCCATTTGTCAGGAAATGATCATTATAATAATCAGACTACCTGGTCTACTTAGCACTACATCCCACCTGTAGTGGTCATCTGACTATGTGATTCAGGTCTGTTAGGCAGATCCATTTCAGCTGGAGTCAGTACTAAGAGGATGATCTGATATGCATCTTATTCCAACTGGATAAGTCTGAGCTTTATAATATTTATCTGTGGTGATGTGGAGGATGGTGCTCCACCATATGGGAGGGTCCCAAGTTATATGAGAAAGGCATGGTGCCACATTGCTGAAAAAATACCATTAAGGAAATGACACACTTACAGCTTTAAGCAGTGGGCAGCTGTCAGAATCCACTGAGTGCCAATCACAGACCCCCCACAAATGTGTGACCTGCGATAGGCCAGACTGACCTGCCAGGGCCACGCCCCATCTGTGGCAATAGTACCTCCCACAATCCTACTGTGAGACCAATGGGGAACCACAAGCCATTGGGGTAGATGTTGGGTCATCAGAAGCTGTGGGGGAGACAGAAGCTGAAGGAGAGATATCTCAGAACTGCAGAGCTTAGCACCAACATTTTTATCCATATCACAGGGAGAACCTACTACCTGCTGAGGAATTAGTCAAATATTTATTATTACTGCATGGAGAGTTTCAAGAAAATTGTAAGAAAAATGATGCTTATTGGTAACACGGAAGAGCCATGAACGCCAACCATGGGCTTGCTGCTCAGTGGCTGCATCTTAAATTGCTCACAAAATAAATAATAATTTACAACTAATTGGAAATATCCATAATCTCATATGCTTCCTCTCAAATTCAGACTGTATTGCAGTAATCCTTTGGATGCATCAGGGAAAGCATGGTACCAGTACCAACGACTTATGACTACGGTTGGCATTGACATTTCTATGACCATGGAAATATATCAAAACAGGGTAAATTCCATGAAATTATAAAATCTTGTTCTTCTTCAGAAAGTTACTGACAAATGACTTTATGGAAGTTCATTTTCTTATTGCTGCAGGAAGAATAATGTCCATCATACTGCGATTATTTAGAAACTATTAGATTATTTATTATAGAAAAACAAAAGCAAATGGAACCATACATCTCAGTTGGGTATATTAAACTATATAGTAAATGAGTCCTCAGAGATGTCCTGCGTGAGGCAGTTGTCCATATGGCCTGATGCTCATGGGAAATTGATACTGATCAGGTTGCACAGTGCTATGTCTACTGGCCTAACAGTTGGCTAAGACTACTGTAACATAGGCTTGTTTATTATAATGAGTTATTCATCTAGTGGATTTCCACAGGATATCATGAAAAGCCATAAGATGTTAGCACTCCTTTTGCATTCTCAAGTTCCTGGGAAGGTGAATTCATTTACTTGTTTGAAAACAATGGGGTTGAAAGGGTACAGCAACTCTCTGTTTATACTGGTGGAGAAATTTCTAAAGCTTCCTTATCATCCAGAACTTCTCTAGGGATGTCCAACCCATGGTTTGAAAAACAAAATGGCTTGCAGATGTTTGCTTGGAGTTCCTACTCTTTTCTGCACGTCAAAATGTTTTTTCTACCCTTTATACAGTAGATAGCTACTGCAAAGTCTAATACCCCAAACAGAATCTGTTGTAAAGTCAACTACATTTATATGTAGGGACCCTGAGGTTCAGGTATATCTATTCAGGCAGTTTCCCCTTAGGATTTGACCAACTAAAGTGGTCCTGTATGTTTACCTGGACAGCTATGTCTCTTTCCTGGGTCCTTAGGAGTTAAGCTGCCACTAGATGACAGTGGTTAAAATTATAAACTGGGACCGTGCCTCCCAGTGAGGTGCTACAGGACCAGGGCTCTGGTCCATAGATAAGCCTAGACAGTAGTAGTGAGCATTGTAATAGTCACTCTAGGAGTGAGAGTAAGTTCATAGTAGTTAGTGAGCAGCTGTGGCTCCAACAAGGAGAAGCAGTGGGGTTAGGACCCCTTGGTGTCAGGGGCGATCCTGGCCCCTCCACCGCCTGAGGCAGCAGCAGTGCTGCTGCCCCCCCTCCCCCTAAAATTTGCTCTTAAAGTACCAGGAGCAGCATTTTTGCAGCCTCTGGTACCTAGAGGGGCGCTGCCGCCTGAGGCGACGGACGCAACTTGCCTCATTGGCGAAGCACCCCTGCTTGGTGTGTAAACCACTAGAGCAGGGACTACAGTGGGTGAGTTGAGGACCAGATAGGGTACCAAGACCCCAGGCTGAATACAGTGGTTGAGGGGAGGACCAAGTAAGGTGCTAAGACACAAGACCCCAGGCTGAGAAACCCAAGGCCTAGTTTTTTTCCTCAGGAGGGATATTGTCTAGTGAGAGCGGTAATTATCCTTTGAATCTGTTATTTCTACTGTTTTGGCCAATACATTACTTTCCAGGGGTCCATGAAGGGGCAGGTCAATGATGTAAGAGGCATGGCAATGATGTGAACAGGCCAGGGACAATTTCTATGATAGCTGAATGCGAGAGTTGAGCTAGTAGAGGGGGAGCTTGGGAGGGGATTTTGGGCAGATCAGGAGGGGGTTTGGGGTGTATAGGAGGCATGCCAGGGTCGGAAGACTAGTTATTACAAATTTACCAGCATATACATTGCCGGTAAATTTATATTACTGGCCCTGTCCTTGGCAAGTATTTTGCCAGTTAGGTTGGTGAAATATCAGCCAGGTGGCAACCCTAGGGATATAGGCAGAGAGAATAGCTAGGAAAGGCCACCTTGTGCCACACCCAGAAGTCAGTCGTTAGTTCCCAAGTGGAAATTTTAGCTTATAGGAAGGACCCTGATGTGCTTAAAACCTAATGCCTGAGAAGGTGTATGGCTGGACCCTGTAGAAAGCACCTGGCAAAGCTGGTACCATCTATCTATGTATTATTTATATATCTATCATCTATTTATACAGGTGGGGAACTTGTTATACAGAATGCTAGGGACCTAGAGTTTTCTGGATGAGGGGTCTTTCACTAATTTCAAGCTCCATACCTTAATACTACTAAAATATTTAAACATTAAATAAACACAGTAGAACTGTTTTGCCTCCAATAGGGATAAATCATATCTTAGTTTGGATAAAGTACAAGCTACTGTTTTATTATTACAGAGAAATATGAAATTGCTTTTTAAAATTTGAATTATTTAATTAAAATTGAGTTTATGGAATGTAGCCTTTCTGTAATTTGGAACATTCTGGATAAGGGATTTCTGGATAACGGATCTCATACCTAAAACTCATTCTTTACATGCTGTGAAACTCCAGATACCTTCCTTTTGAGCCTGTTATTTGAACCGGGACTATCTGAATGAAAAGCATGGAGGTTGATTTAGACAAAATGATTGTTGACCGTGTTTTGAGATCTACTGATCACCAGCTAAAGGTTTTCTGGTAGGTCCCTATCTACGTTTTGGGCACCCCAGCTTTAAAGCCTTGGTAACAGGCAGGGGGGTCGGATTGACAGGCACAGAAGGCAGCAGACAATGGCACTGATGGGCATACAGAAGAAGTATGTGTTTAGCACTCCCCTAACATTGCACCCTAGGCACCTGTTTCTTCTTCCCACCCGGACTGAAGTAATGGCAAAAAGCCAGCAAGTTAAGTTTCAGTGTTCATCGCAAGTGAATATATTGCCCTCATTTTTAGATCTACAGCTAAAGTGGAGCACAGATATTGTGAACCCAAAATCACCTGCAACTATAAAATGTACTTTGACCAGAGACATCATTGAACTTCAGTGGTGTGCCTGGCATGGGTGCAAGGAGAAACCCTCCAACATCCAAAAAGAACATTGCTGCCCATCTAAAGATCACATGGATACAGTGATTAGGAAGCTCCTGGAAGTATGTTGAGAAAGATTAGACCAAAATAGAATTGTCTGAATGAAAATCCTTATGTTTAGTGAAAGATAACACTACATTCCAGTGTAAGAACCTTATCCGAGCTGTGACACATGGTGGTGGCAGTATCATGGTTTGGCCATGCTTGCTATCATTGACAGAACTATGAATTCCTATGCTGAAGCTCTGAAGAACTGAAGCTCAATAAAAATGGCTCAAGCTGCTGACCATCACTCCCACTTATGAGGTCAGGCACCCTTGTTGTGTCCAATTGTATGTCAGGGTGCATCCAGGTGTAAGTCATAGAGATATGTCTGGCCCGTCTACTGTAGGAATGTAAATAAACCCTGTCTGTGTAGGTTATACTTGTATTTTGGCAATAAAGCATACTGTATGTACAAAGGTATTTGAGCCTTAAGCTATGATTTTCATCTTTCAGGTTGCTCTTGCATGGTTGGTGTTGAAAATGTCAAATTTACTTGTCTTCCCTAGATGCTCTACAGCAGTGATCCCCAACCAGTAGCTCGTGAGTAACATGTTGCTCTCCAACCCCTTGGTTGTTGCTCCCAGTGGCCTCAAAGCAGGTGCTTATTTGAATTCCAGGCTTGGAGGCAAGTTTTGGTTGTATAAAAACCAGTTGTACTGCCAAACAGAGCTTCCTGTAGGCTGCCTGTCCACATAGGGGCTACCAAATAGCCAATCACAACCCTTATTGGGCACCCCAGGAACTTTTTGTATGCTTGTTTTCCTACCCAAATCTCTTTACGATTGAAAGTGGCTCACGGGTTGGAAGCTTTAAGCCCAGTTTCCCAGCACTGAACAAGTCTGTCCTTTATCCCCATGTCTGATTCCAGTGTCATATAATGAAGAATAAAATGATAATTATCTTTGTATGTAAGATAACAACAAGATGCCTGACATTGTGCTGGGATATCAACATTATGTGTGAATTTTTTTACTAATTTTATTTTTAAATACAGTGCAACCATAACTTATTTATATTATCTTTTTACATGTACAGAGATTGGCCCCCATGAAGGTTAAGAGATCTTTTCCTTTAAACTGACACAGAATTAGGAGTAAAAGCATGAAAAATTATGTTTTTTTAAAGTTAAAAAAAAAATCACAATAATTAAACCACTGTAGTGAAAAAGCACTAAAGTAAACTTTATCCCCTCAGGTATGTGATTAGTTGATCAGTGATCAGTGAAACGTGTCATGGAAAATAGCGTCAGTGCCACCATATTTAATCTATTGCTAGGCAGGATGGTGGTTCAGTGGGTGGCACTGCTTCCCTGCAGCTCTGGGTTCTTGATTTTGATTCCAGCCTGGACATCCTCTGCAAGGAGTGTGTTTGTTGTCCCTGTGTTGCCATTGTTTTTCCATGGGTACTCTGGTTTCCTCCCCTACTCCAACAACATACAATTGGCTTCTGATAGAACTGGTGTGATAGGGATAGGGATAGATTCCTGGTGCTTATGGAATTGCTGCTATGATCAAATCTCAAGCTGATATTGTATTTAGTAGATCTAGCTTAGTCCTTGGCCACCGCAATGAGCCAGATGTAGGAAGCCAGATAGAAGGGTCGATTTATTTAAGGAACACGAGGAGGATGTATCTGCTCTCTGAGTGGTGGGTGCTGATGTGATGTTTACTTGGTTTTCTGTGGCATTATATGAGGAGAGCCATGACTGGAAAGCAGGTACCAAGGTATAAACTCCAGGTCGGTTTCGACGGCACATCCTTCTCCCCAACTCACAATTCCTATCTGATACCAGATTCCCTGTAATTTACAGACAAGGGGCCCCCCGGAGTCACCCTGTGAGATAAAAAGAGGGTTTTTTTTTATCAGAATTCAACTTTGAGATGGGAAATATCTGGCCAAAGAGGATTAGGACTAATGCAGGACCTGGTGACAACCCAAGTCCATATGTGCTAAATCAACAATGGCTAAAATTGGAGAATATATTTCCAGTAAAATCTACACGTTTAAAGCTTACTTATCTATTGCATGTCAGGAGCGCCAACGGTGGTGTCCCTTCAAAGATGGCTGAATTGCTGTTTCCTGGCTTCCTGGCCCTTAGCCTGACTTTGATTCTGATTCTTTCTGCCTGCCTTGTTGAACTCTTGCCTGAACTTGACTTTGCTTACACCTGACCCCTTTTGGATACCGCAAACTTGGACTTTAACCCTAAGCTTCCTCCTTGGTCCGGACATCTCCTGCTGGGAGCTGATAGGCCCCCTGAAACTGCAAAACTGAGTTGGCTGAAAATCCTGGACTGTGTAGTTATAGATGCTAAATATCTAGAGGGCAGTATACCTGTAATCTTCAATCCTACCAGAATGTACCAGGAAAATCAAGGAAAATCTTTTATAAATGGAAAGATCCACTCATTTGGAATGGTCGGTAATGCAAAGATCCACTCGTTTGGCATTCTCTCCAGATAAGCTATTTGCCCAATGTCACCACCTATGCAATGGACATTCTGTAATATGGCTCATCCACTTGTTGATGTGAGGGCCATACTATGGAGCTACAGAAACCTGTTGGGCAGTGACTGCATCAACTCATCAATATGGTCGTTTCCCAACTGGATTTTTTGACAGATATCAGCCTGGCAGGGTGGTTGGAGTTTTCCTGCAGATCTAGTGCTCCATAGCAACCAACAAGAATGTAGCACCTGGTTGGCTGTTTTAAAGCAACCTTGAATGGGGTTCATGGAGTGATTGACAGTCATTGAGTGTTACAGACAGGAATGTGAATATTTTGGAGACCATTAGTTCCAGATAACATTGACTAGTGTTACCCATGAGCTCACTTTATGAATTTATATCAAGCTAGTTATTTCTGCTCTTCTTAACACCAAGGGGCAAATTCACTAAGAATTATAGTTGCGCCAGGTGCAAATCCGCCGCACTTCGCCACACTTCGCCAGGCGTAGTTTCGCCAGTGCTCCGCAAATTCACTAAAATCCGAAGTTGCACTCAGGGGTAGCGTAGTTTGCGAAATTGCGCTAGCGTTAATTCGCCAATCGAAGCGAAGTTTCGCTAGCGATGGTTAATTTGCATACGGAGCCAAATTCAAATTTCAATGGAGGAATATGTATCGGCACTACAAATGCCTAAAAAACCTTCAAAACATCAAATAAAAATGTTTATTTTGCCCTACACATGTGCCCACTGTATAGTTAAGTTGCCATGAGTTAGGAAATGTAGGGGGGAAGGAGGGGAGCCCCAAAAATTTTTTCGATCTTTTTCAGCCTATCACCCATAATATAGAAAACACGCCAGCGTTTTTTGGGACTTAGAAAAAATTTTCACTTTTTTTGAAGCAATCCCTATCTACTCTATTGCGCTTCGCCTGGTCTGAGGTGGCGAAGGAAGTCTAGCGTAAAAGGTGGCGTTCAGAACAATGCACGCGTTAGTGAATTTGCGTAGTTTCATTCGTTGCGCAAATTCGCCAGGCGTAAGGGTGCGAAGTTACACTAGCGAAATTACACCAGCATCCGTTAGAATTTGCGAAGTAACGAAAATGCCCGACGCTAGCGAATTGACGCTAGCGTTCGGCGCTTCGGCACTTAGTGAATTTTAAATTTATTATGAGTGCATATGAATTTTCTAAAACTGCATGCATGCTAAGAAACCCTGGCATTACCCCAAGCCTGAACCTGGCAGGAATTCCAGAGTTCCACCAGTGGACTATGTCCATGGACACAAACAGCTAATGCCAATCAAATTGCTACTGGGGGCTATTGCAGTTGTCAGCACAGTGGTTTGCTGGAAGTGATACATTCCCACTGAAATAAACTTGTGCCACAACTTACACACAATGTGCCAACAATTACTCTGGAGATTACTGGGAAAGACAGTCAATATTGTGATGCTTAAAGGTACCACAGGCTGGTGCTTGGAGCTCTTGCCTGGGGTAAAGCATCACAGTGATCATAAATGTTAACCATCCACGGTACACTAGAACTAAACAAAATGATACTGCTTTGCACTTACATGACTGGGTATTAGTAGCGTAACTGATAAACAGTGCTTCCACGATACATTAACCCTTAAACCTTAAATCATGGAGTCAGAATTGGAACATCTATCACAAGAAGGAGGTTCAAATCTGAGAACTAGATGGGTTTGGGTCTCACTGTCCTACATACACTAATGAAAAAGCAGTTACTCCATGATAGATGAAACCCCTGAGCATTTACATTTGAGCTTCATTGTCAGAGCAAGAACATCTATTCCAGGAATCAGGTTAAAGATGGAGCATTAGGTTTATGAATTTTGAAGTGGAATGTTGGTGGTAAAGAAGACATCAGACCTACCTGACAAGAATCATTCTTCCCAGCTGCATATCCAGCACAGATCTGATCTGCTGGTATTTTCACAGTATTAGAAGCATCCTGGGATCCAATGTGGTACATCTTTTCACAATTTGCCCTACTAATAAATGGGGTCACCGCTTGCTGCAAGGTCCTAGGATATGGAAGGTTCACTGAAAAGAGACACTGATATGTCACTATGATACAGATACACATTTAGAACATATATATGAGTGAAGTTCACCTCTGATAATACTTTGTATAGTAAATCAAGTGCTACTCCTTGTTAGAACTCTGTGGTTGAGAACATGGGGCCTGGCAAGTGCTGATTGTTTCTCCCCTCTACTCCCTGGTCCAAGCTCTCAATCCAGATGCAGCTGTAGCCTAATTAAAGGTCCGATTGCCATTTTGGAGTCAGGAAGGAATTTTTTTCCCCTCTGAGGCAAATTGGAGATACTTCAAATGTTTTTTTTTTTGCCTTCCTCTGGATCACTTGGCAGTTAGGCAGATTAAAAAAAAAAAAACAGTTGAACTTGATGGACGTGTCTTTTTTCAACCTTATTTACTATGTTACTATGTTACTATGTCAATGTTGTGAACAATGCCTTTTAATTTATTCGAAATAACAATTACTTAGTAATTCTATAAAGTGCCAAGTGATAAATAATTAATTAGTAAGTTAATTACATTCAATGAAGTGCTGTGCTAATAATTAAACAAAGAGGATCCCCAATTGATTTATACAAATAGTGAATTAATCAGTAACCTTGTTCCTAGAAATGAAATTAATTATCGGATAAATTATTTCCCAATCATCTCAATTCATGAAGAGATAGTAGGAAGAATGAAAAATAAGGCAGTGGAGTTGTCCCATAAACTGCTACGTGATTTTTTTCTATCCCTGGGGCACCACAAAGATGTAGAAGACAGGGAAACCGGGACTGTCTCCTTTATTATTTAACTTGCCCTAAGCTGTTGAAGAGCTGACTAAGCCTCACAAATGCCACAAATCGTCGGTCCCCTTACAGTTCCAGTGCAGGAATGTGATAGGGAGGTAGAGTAGTTGAACAGAGTGATGGATTGAATTACACGCCACCCCACTTGACCAATTCCCAATTAAATATCTAAAGACCACTATAAGCTTGACAATTAAAATCAAATAGATTATGCAGAGCTTCAACAACGCGTTTCGCTAGTTTCGCTTTATCAAGGCGACTGGTGGCCCGTCAGGAGATACGCGATTTAAAACATTTCCGAGTTCTACGTCATCCCGGAAGTCTCGTGAGAGTTCATAGAGATAGCTTTCAACTCATGAAGATCATCTCAGGGATCACATGTTGCGTAGGCAACCCTTAAATCGCCACAACTTGGCACTAACCAATGGTTCAATACGACCTATTATGACATCCAATTAACCCTTAGTTATTCTGGTCCTAATTGCCTCGGATTTATTTATCACACGCTTCTCCTTCAATGGCCGTCAATTTGATTATGTATATAGATACATCATGAATTCTGCATATTTATTTATTTATAAGATAATCAATCACCCATACATTAATTATTAATTACAATCAATTTAAAATGACAGACTTTATTCTATGTAAATATAAAAATCATCATATGATTATTATTATAGAGACATGAATTTAATAAAATCAAGAACATAAATTAATTAAATGAATGCAGTAAATAGATTATTTTCATTTATTCCTTTTGGAGAAACAGAGTTCAATTTAAATAGCCAGTAGCTTTTCCCGAAGAGCCTGTTCTAGATTTCCTTTGCGTATCCCCGAAAATGCATTAAAGTTCCAAAAATGCTGGCGACTTTTCCTTTTTTGAAGTGGAATTGCCTGCAAAAGTCCTGACAAACTTTTTTTGGCTGACTTAAACTTTTGTTGGGTAACCGGTTTTCTCCAGACATTTGATAATTTACGGAACATTAATTTTACAGTGGGCTCATGTTTAGGGCATTATATTAACTCTATTGTCTTTATTAAGGTTCCCTGGACTGCATCTGCACCAACATTTATAATAAAGACGTCCATACAACTTTAAATTACCCGCCCTATGCAAATTGACCTAAGCACAAGGTCACTAGCGAATTTTCGCTAGTCACAAATAAACGCTAGCTCATCTTCACTATGAAATGCTCGCACAGCAGATGGAACGCTAGAGAAAAGTCACCTGTGTTTGACGCACGGGACGAAACTTCGCACTTGATTTAAGGCCTTGTACAGAACCTACTAACATTACTCTGCAGAACTGGGAAGTTCCTGTGTACTTAATCAAATTGTCACTGGAAATAATCAGGCTAGAGGGTAGACCTCCAGTTAGAAGAATAGAAGATGTTCCTCAAATGATACAGCCTTGCATGATGCCAATCTGAAGGCCTTGTACAGAACCTACTAACATTGCTCTGCAGAACTGGGAAGTCCCTGTGTACTTAATCAAATTGCCACTGGAGAAGATTAGGCTACAAGGTGGACATCCAGTTAGAAGGACAGTAAGATGTTCCTCAAATGATACAGCCTTACCCGATGTAAACTGACAGCTTTCCTTATATACCACATTTTTATTGTGTATTTATTTGTTTATCTACTGCATAGGAAAGTTGAGATTTCCTGCCAGGTTAAAAAGGACAAGTAGATGAGTTTAGTTTGGGTTTAACTGCCCTACCAGAACAGTCAATGTAACAGAGACTTCATGATTGAGTCCTTGAATCTTAAACCATGGTGTCTAAACAGAGTCATAATGAGGTTCATTTTGGAGAAGCGGATGGGCTGGAGTCTTACTGCTTGGGAAAAATTCTGATGTGATGCATTGCAGAAGACATCACACCTACCTGCCAGGAATCCTGCAGAGCTGCATATCCAGCACAGATCTGGTCTGATGGAATTATCTATAGCAGAAAAAGGAAAGTTGTGCCCATTTGTTGAGGTTCAATTAGGCTGTGATCACAACATTCATACATTAAAAATCAAAAGGTCCTCTGCACTCAATCCATTATCAATATATTACTAACATTGAGACATTTTGAACCTTAAACTACTAAAAAATGCCCTCCCTTTAAACAAAACAGGGAGTGTTTGAGCACATTTTGCAATATATTCAAGCTGGCCTACTACGGCAAAGTGATGTGATTAATGTCCGTAATATATTGATAATAGGTGAGTGCAGAGGACCTCTAGTGGAATTATGTGACATCCAGTTAGAAGGACAGTAAGATGTTCCTCAAATGATACAGCCTTACCCAATGTAAACTGACAGCTTTCCTTATATACCACATATTTATTGTATATTTATTTGTGTATCTACTGCATAGGAAAGTTGGTTGAAAATCCAGAGATGTGAAGTTGCAGATGTAGACTATGTAAGGGGCAGAAAGAAATTCAACTTTGTGTATATATATATATATCAATGAGGCCTATACACAATTGTCCAGCACCATTATGGAATAAATGTATGTTTGCCAGGGATTCTAAGAAAGCAGGGACCATAATATAATAATTCCTTATATGGTGGTGATACAGGGCAACAGAAATTAGATGGAAACAGAAGGGGAACCAAAATGTTGTCATTGTTTGATCATCTGCTCAATGGTTGATATTTGCATTGTGCTAACTGCTCCATTCAGTGGCTGTACAGTTCCCTTCACTGGTTCCACAATGCATTCCTGGTTCTTACTCTATGCCATAGGCAGCCTTAAACCTTCTGCCTTCACATATTGATAATAGATGAGTACAGAGGACCTCTAGTGGAATGATGTGACTCACCAGGGAGACAACCTGGTACATTTGGTTACAAGTTGCCGTGCTAATAAGTGGTGTCATCACGTTTGAGGATTTGGTAAATTCACTGAAAACAGACAAGATATGTGAATGAAAGTCATACACATCTAAACATGTTGTAAATATATTTAGTGTTTTTGTGCGCTGTTCATTGATGTTTTTAGATTAGACACTAGAGGTCTCACTGTGACTAGTGTAAGTTTAAATAGTTGCAGAGTTACATAGTTATGTTGGGTTAAATAAAGACCAAAACCCATTGAGTTCAAGTCTCCAAATGAAATCCAGCATCCATACATACACTGACTCTGAACCCTCCATGCACTCACACCAACTATATATACTGTATCAATATCTACACTAATTGTAGATTTTAGTATCACATTAGCCTCGGATATTATGTTTTTCCAAGACATCATCCAAGCCCCTCTTAAAGGCATTAACAGAACCAGCCATCACAACATCACCCGACATTCCCCACTCTCACTGTCCTCATGTGAAGAACCTTCTACATTACTAGCTCCTCTAGCCTAAAGGTCTGGTCTCTGGTGCGATGATCCATTTTATGGAAAAAAGACCCCCCTCTGTCTGCTTATAAGGCTCTCTAATGTACTTGTAAAGAGTAATCATGTCTCTTTGCAAGCATATTTTTCCAGAAAGAACAACCTACACCATGACAGAATCCCTTTATTCAGTTACTCACATTCAGAGCTAATTCTGCCCCATCCAGTTACCCAGCATTCCATGCCTTCAGTGAAGTTGTCAGATGTTGAAGGTAGGCAGACAGGTAGGATGTAGTTGGTGTATGTGATGGGACTTGTTAGTTTCAGTAAGGCAATATCTGCTCTGTTTGTTGAGCTGTTATACATTGAGTTAACATTAATACAATCGACTCTGGATGTGATCTCATGTGGACTAGTCAGAGACAACTGCTATGCCCCCAGCCGAACCGTATAGTCTGATGGAGACAGGGAGCTGGGGGGAAAATAACAAGCACCATGGGGCATTAAGTTCAAGAAAACCTTATACATGAGAAGGAAGGGTTAAAACTAAGTAAGCCTTATCAGAAAGGTCCACCTAAATAAACAAGTAAACCCTCAAAGTAATTCTGCTCTGAGTCTCCTGTCAAAAGAAACACCACATTTCTTTCCTTCTATTATGTACTCATGGGCTTCTGTATCAGACTTCCTGTTTTCAGCTTAAACCTCCAGGGCTTGGGCTTGAGCATGCTCAGTTTGCTCCTCTCTCCCTCCTCCCCCTAGCCTAAAAATGTTAGGGCATTTGCCCTGTGTACCAGGTAGGCTGGGCGGGAGAAAGGAGGGGTCTAGGTAGGGTTGGTGGGTAGGGAGTTTAAGGTTTGGGTTGAATTCTCCTTTAAACCTCCTTGCCCCGGGCATGAGCATGTTAAGTTTGCTCCTCTTCTCCTCTTCTCTTCTCTCCCCTCCCTTCTCTGTTGTAATCTGAGCCCAGAGCTATGAGTGAGCAGGGACAGACTCAGGCAGGAAGTGATGTCACACAAAGCTAATATGACAGCTGCTATCCTAAACAAACAGAGAGCTTCTAGAGCTTTTTACTCAGGTATGGTAAAACATTCTACAGAATAAATATGACATTCTTGCTTGCACTTTTGCAGCCAATCTATTGGCAATAAAATGCATCCATAACTTTCCTTCTCCTTTAAAGGATCTAAATAATGGAAAGACCAAAAACCTGGTTCCAAGCAAATTGGACCAGCAAATGGATATGGCCTGTCAAATATGGATTGACTCCCGTTGTCTGACAGATGAGTTTAAAAGAGGCTCTTGCCTTAACAAATATATATTGTGCTGGTGCCTGAAAATGATGCCGTATGTTAGTAAATCAGAGTGATTTTGTGAAACAGCATTTTGCTTAAATACTGGAAACATGTGAGTCAATTTCTTGTTTGTATTGTGTGTAAGTGTCTATTATTAAAGACTGTATATTGTAATACTGTGTAGTTTTATCCTCATTTATGGTTGAGTTTCCAACACATTTTATATTCCAGCCATTAGATCACATGCATCAAGGGTCAGGTGATGTTCTAGCTGAAACCCACCTGTCCATCTTCTGCCCAATATGTTTTTTCTCTTTTGAAAGGTAGATAAAAGAGTTCTGTGTATTACACAGTTAATCAATCAGCCGTCTTTATTTCCCATAAAGTGGCAGATATTTGGATGATTGAACTCAACTGGTTCTTTTGGCAGCAATCAGAATATCTCAATTGATCATAACCATTGGATTCATAACAATAAATGTATTTTGGTCAGTAAATTAAGGCAATAATACATTCTTATTATTATTCTTTTAATGCAGTCACAAAATAGAGTCAAGATCACTAGTTCCTTTTGTAAAAAGAGCTAGATACAGTTCAAACCTAACCTTTTCATATTCAGGACAACATTTGATATACCGTATATACTCGAGTATAAGCCATCCCAAGTGTAAGCCGAGGTACTTAATTTTACCTCCAAAAACTGGGAAAGCTTATTGACTCGAGTATAAGCCGAGGGTGAGAAATGCAGCAGCTTCTGTTAAGTTTCAATCAAAAAATTGAGGTTTTCTGCTCCCATTGGAGGTGCCGGCGTCTCGTTTTTGGATGCCGGCGTCCATTCTTTGATGCCAGCGAATATTCTTGGTGACTATTGTTGGATGCCGGTGACTATTCATAGACGCAGGCGACCGTTTTTGCGCTTGACCCGAGTATAAGCCGAGGTAGAGTTTTTCAGCATATTTTGGGGGCTGAAAAACTCGGCTTATACTCGAGTATATACAGTAGTCTGATTTTATCTATATATATGGGGTTGTTATTCTGGGCCTCACAGTGCTAGCCCTGTGTATGGGAGGAGTAGCTGCCCCCAGAGTCTGGATTTAGACAAAAGTATTACAAGAGTAGGTTGTGCCGGTCTAACTTTTTATTTGGTAGCTTTACTGGCGTTGTTGCTGGTCACATCTGACTTCCATTCCTCCATGTGCTTCACAGTCCAACCAGTCTCCCAGGTCTTTAGGTGAAGTGTGTTGATCCCTCTGATACCACTCGCATCCTCGCAGGGTCCATCATCACACACTGGATGTTCAGTTGTCACATGTGTTTCTTGCACTCTATAAAGTGAGCTCTCTGTTTCGGTACCTCCGCCAAAAAGTCTGCATTAATGGAAACAGTGCTGTCTTGGAAGGTGATTGAGCCATTCTGTCTGGCTAGCTTGAGCAGCCCGTCCCGGTCTCATGCATTTAGTATTCTTGCAATAAGCAGTCTGGGAGACATCCCAGCAGGTCTACGTCTGGTGCTGACCCCATGCTCATTGAATGTCTGTGAAAGGGAATGTTGACCAAATTTGTCCCTTAGCCAGGATTCCAGAAATTGCTCCGGGGCCTCTCCCTCCACGTTCAAAGGAAAGCCCACAAACCGCAAATTGTTTCTTCTGATTTGTGCAGCTCTTGTACCTGGGAGAGGTAGGCAAGTATCCTCCAGGGTGCTTATCCTTTGCTCAGCTGCTATGGCTCTTTTGCGCATGTCATGATTATAGAAAAATCCTTAGTGCTGATAAGTAAAGCGCATGTGTCTCTGGTGGATCGTATCTCCGTAAGCAGGTCCATGAGAGAAGCCTATGTGGGTTCTTGGGGAGTTGGGTCATTTCCTGAAGGTGGGGCCTAGTGAGGAAGCAAAAATATATTTAACAGTTACAACTTTTAAACATAATCCTACTTTAAAATATGAAATAACGCCACTATTTTGTCTTTTTTTATGACTTTTTGGGCATACAGGATATGATGTCACTGATATAAGATTGAGGAGGATGTAACTTCAGGCATGACCTGGTGAAACAGACTCTGGCAAAAAGGGTAACGTAGTGGAAAATCGCACTTTGATGAATTTGCTGAGTAACGATTGTTTGCCTGAGCGAGAATTTTTTTAGCAATGAGCTCTTTTGCGAATTGTTCTCTATGTGTCAGGTATTGCTGGGAGTCGAGCCGGGGACCTTTGGGTTTCTGGCCCGATACCCTAACCATTTGGCCAGGTGAGCAGCCTGTAGGGTTGCTCACTGTGTGTAACCTGGCCTCTGCAGGCCCAGCTGCCGCCTGATTGGCCTCTCCAGCCCCAGCTCAGCTGCTGCCTATCTTAATCAACCAATCAGGGCTGCCTCTTCCCTATTTAAGGGCAGCTCTCAGACCACTCCTTGCCAGAGCATTGCATGGTTTTCTAGTACTGCGGCATCGTCCCTAACTAGGTTTCTAGCTCTTGCCCCTTCTCCCTTGTTATTCTGCCTTGTCTTGTCCTGCTCACCTTTCCTATCTTGTACCTTCCCAGCCTCGACCTTGTTCCAACCCTACCTTGTACTCCTCTCTTGCTATCCAGCTTCCAGCTCTCTCTAGCTATCCTGCTTCCAGTCCCTTCTTGCTATCCTGCTCCAGTCTCCCTCTCTTGCTATCTTGCTCCAGTCTCCCTCTCTTGCTATCTTGCTCCAGTCTCCCTCTCTTGCTCCAGTCCTCTCTTGCTATCTTGCTCCAGTCTCCCTCTTTTGCTATCTTGCTCCAGTCTCCCTCTCTTGCTATCTTGCTCCAGTCTCCCTCTCTTGCTCCAGTCCTCTCTTGCTATCTTGCTCCAGTCCTCTCTTGCTATCTTGCTCCAGTCCTCTCTTGCTATCTTGCTCCAGTCCTCTCTTGCTATCTTGCTCCAGTCCTCTCTTGCTATCTTGCTCCAGTCCTCTCTTGCTATCTTGCCCCAGCCCTCTCTTGCTATCTTGCCCCAGCCCTCTCTTGCTATCTTGCCCCAGTCCTCTCTTGCTATCTTGCTCCAGTCCTCTCTTGCTCCAGTCCTCTCTTGCTATCTTGCTCCAGTCCTCTCTTGCTCCAGTCCTCTCTTGCTATCTTGCTCCAGTCCTCTCTTGCTCCAGTCCTCTCTTGCTATCTTGCTCCAGTCCTCTCTTGCTCCAGTCCTCTCTTGCTATCTTGCTCCAGTCCTCTCTTGCTCCAGTCCTCTCTTGCTATCTTGCTCCAGTCCTCTCTTGCTATCTTGCTCCAGTCTCCTTCTGCTACTGTCTTGCTATCCGCTCCTGTCTCCTTCTGCTACTGTCTTGCTATCCGCTCCTGTCTCCCTCTGCACTCTATCCCCCAGTTTGATCTACGCCCGCACCGTCCTGTCCCATCCAAGCCGTTCCACTCCTGCCACGTCCAGTCCTTTCCTGTTGAGTCGTCGCCCTCTTCTTCCTGTCTTGTCCAGTCCTGTTCCAGTCTGACTCTTCGCCCTCATCAACCTGTTCCTGCTTCCCTTCAAGTTTCCCCTTGACACATACAGCCCCTGCCTCAAGGACTCGCCCTTTCCCTTCAGACTCTACAGCGCCCCCTACCTAATCCTTGACACTATGCCTGTTAGTAAATTAGCGATGTCCCTGCTTTTTTGGCAAATTTTCTCTAGCGATGGCCACCTTGCTCTTTAGTAAATTTGCCCCACTGCTTCTCGTTTCACTTCAGTCTAGTTACATGAGTCATGGTGCTCGATTTTTGAAACTAAACAGGGAAACACCTTAGACTGAGAGTAATTCACATTCTAAGTTTCTGGTTCTTAAAAGAAGTTGGAATGACGATTGCCTTCAGTTTTAGTTTTTGTGCTGTTCAGTGCATCATATTTGTAAGTTGAAACAATAAGTAATAGCTACATTCATCCTCTCCTGTTCATGAAACTAATGCTGAAAAGGGAAGTGTACCATTAAGGCTGCTGATCAAAACATTAGGTATCACATCCTTATGTGTTAAAAAAGAACATGATGTTTTACCAAGAACTTAGGTCATCAGCTGTAGCTCCTTTGAACAATGGAGCTACAGTTCTCCAGCCCTTTGCATTTTCAGATAACACTAAGTTCCTTTGGTTTCCATCATACCTTAGAGAGCACAGAAGTCTTTACTTGTGCTAGTCTAGAAATGACTGCTTTCAACTTGTGCCATATGGTCTGGTGTAAAGCTGGTCATACAAGAGCAAAATTACTTGCCAACTTACACCCTTTAGACCACTTCCATTTGCAGGTCTTTAAGATCTTTCTTAGCCTGGTGGACGTCAGTCCAGGGATCTTCCCATTTGGAGTGTAGTGTATCCATAGCATTGTGTGTAGTGTATCCATAGCATTGTGTGTAGTGTATCCATAGCGTTGTGTGTAGTGTATCCATAGCATTGTGTAGAGTACAGTATAACACAGATTATTATAGTCACTCTTACCTTATACAATAATATTGGGTGAATAATTTTTGATAACTACAATGATTAAAAAGACCAATCCAATAGTGATGTGCGGGCCGGCCAATACCCGCGGAATACGCGGGTCGGGGCTGACCAGTGGCGTAACTAGACACCTAGGGGCCCCGGTGTGGAAGTTTGCAACTGGGCCCCCCTCTAGTTTTTTTAGGGCAAAATACCGTACAACTTAAGTTCCATTTTATAACTGTAACAATATTGTGAAAATAATCTGGCGCAGACCGCAGTGATAACAAATCATGGCAACAGTCTGTAAACATGTTTAGTGGTGGGCCAGACATTACTGATCAGTTACTTTTATGACTTTTATGACAAGCTCACCCAGGACTCGAAATATGAAAGCAGCTTCGTGGGTAAAATCGAAGTGTCACTGTATATGGTGTTATTGTATACAGACCAAATAATATTATACAGATTAATTCCATGTATTGTACCAGAAACAATAGGCACAAAGCAGTCCACGGCACACGGCCACAACCATGTATACAGACATAAAAACGATATATATGTAAATAAAATGCTCAACATCCTACTCGCTTACTTGCTTGTTTTCTACTTTTCTTTCCTTCCTCTTTCTCTCCTGATTTGCTTCACTACCTCTCTGTATTTTTTTCACCGTTACAGCATTTCTTTTCTGTTTTGCTTTTTATTCTGTTCCTACTTATTTTTTATCTATTGTGCTACCACTTTTCTTCCTCTTCCCTACTCCCAGGCTTCCCTTTGCCCTTATGTAAATCATCCATTCTCCCCTTCACCCCTTAAATATTCTGTTGGTCGGCATCTTTCTGGCAGTTTTCTAAAAAGGGCGCTGGATCCAGTGCAGAGATTTGTATAGACGTGAATCACCATAAAAATGTCAAATAGTCTCCAGTTGGGCCTCATACTAAAATGTCTTATGTGATTGAGGGACTGACTTTGCAGTAAGAAGGAGAGAAGCGTTATCAGTCTATGGTGATTTGCATCTATACATAAACATATCTTCTTTAAAGAACAATTAAAGTAAAGCCTTTACCCTGTATGTAACTTCACTTTAGCATTAGTTGACCAGATTTTCAGAGAGAATTCCAGGAACACGGAGCAGCTTCATGTATAATACCCCAGAGCTCCGAGGAAAATGATAAAGTGGAAATAACACGTATAATACCCCCAGCCCCAGATTTCCATTTAACTTTGACTATAATTCTTTGTACAGGTATGGGACCTGTTATCCAGAATGCTCGAGACCTGGGGTTTTCCGGAGAACGTATCTTTCCGTAATTTGGATCTTCATGCCTTAAGTCTACTAGAAATTCATTTAAACATGAAATAAACCCAATAGGCTGGTTTTGCTTCCAATAAGGATTAATTCTATCTTAGTTGGGATCAAGTACAAGCGACTGTTTTATTATTACACAGAAAAAGGAAATCATTTTTAAAAATGTGGCTTATTTGGATAAAATGGAGTCCATGGGAGACAGCCATTCCGTAATTCGGAGCTTTCTGGATATCGGGTTTCCGGATAAGGGATCCTATACCTCTACTACTTTAATTCCTGTCTAGCCAAGTGAACTGGTGTGGGAAAAGGTGGTAAACACCACTAAAAAAATCCAACAGCAAACCCAGTAGTTCAGCAATTAAACAACAATGTAATATCTATGAAAAAAGAAACATTTCTGGAATCATTTTGTCTCGTGAAAAACAATCGAGTTGTTCTGAGTCACCTGCTTGAATTCATTCTGAAAGCAGCCAGAGAAATCTCAGCTATCATTTGTCTGGCACATATAATTAATGACATTTCTGCTTCTTCTACTTGACTGGCTCAAAAACTATACAGCTTCCTTAACTTCACCTACAAATTCTTCACAGTAAAATATTTCAGAATGTGAATCCTTTTCTTATTTGCACTGATTATATTAGTATTTATTATATTATTTCCAATAGGCTAGTAGGTTTTTCAGGTTTTGTTGGGCTAGGGTTTGGAGTGTGTATATACCACTGGGTCTGGTTTGCGTGCCCCTCTTCTGCCTTGGGAAAGTCCACCGACCCAAATGATAATCCAGGCACACACACACATACTGCTCTATTTAGGGAGGACAGAGCCTGTTCCTATCATTGGGAAGCTACAGGACTTTCCAAAAGCTTGTGATGGGCCAGAAATATGTCTGGACATGGTCAGGGAAGTCTTGCAGCAGATAATCTTGGGAGGAATGTACCTGCATAACATTAATGGAGGGGCCCAGCAATACACTCAAGCCTGGAAGGGTCCGTGGGGTCATATATTAGCTTGGCTCTGGATCTAGGGGAGGATTTCATGGCATGGCCCCCAAATTTGTTATTGTTCCAGAATCTTATAGTGAAAGGCAACAGCGTTCCTCCTTGCTACTGTCAGCTGCATTCCTTCCTCTGCCTGTTATCTGCCTGCTCTGTGCAGGGAGGGGGCGGAGGGGGATCAGGACACAGGCAGGAACCAGAAGCGAAGAGAGAAAAAAAAAAAATACTTTGGCGCAAAGTACTTCAATGTACAAACTGGCCAATCAGGAGGCACTTCAGGTTTTACAGCAAATTGAAAGTGCTAGGCTCCCTAATTGGCCAATTTGCACATTGAAGTTATTAATGCGGAAGGGTCTGCTTAGGTGTCCGTGCAAATAGCCTGACAATTCTGGGGATTCAGGACGGAGCCATATTTTCCAGGCGGGCCCCACGAAGTTACGCCACTGGGGCTGACCTCGACCCCCATATGCGGGTGGCGGGCAGGTCTGGGTCGAGCTCTTCTTCCTGCCACCTTGCACTGCTGGCTTCCGACTTCCTTTTTTTATTGACACACGCCTGTTCGCCCCACCCCTTTTGTGACATCATTGGTAGGTCGGGTCAGGCGCTGGTCTAAAGGAGGAACCCGGAAGTCAGGCATGGGTGGGCTGAGGGTGGGCTGGTTAGGGTCGGGTGCGGGACAGATTTTACCTGATCCGCACATCACTAAAATCCAAGCTCACCCTCCGCTAAAGGCAGCTTGAGACTGGTGCTCAGTACACAGCGTCCCTACTGTATCGATGCGGCACAAATGATGAAATGGACGGTACTCCAGATAAAAGTAGGTTTATTGCAGCGAGCTGCTGATGTAGTACACCTGACGCGTTTTGTGTATCACTCCCTTAATCATAGACAAGTGCAATGCAGTTACCTTATATACACAATATTACAGCAGCCCCATCTGGGCTTTACATAAAATACATTTTAATTCAATTTATTATTATCAATAAAAACCTAATGTACAATGAAGTAAAAACCTCAAAGAACTTTTTTACATTTTACAAAATATTTTACAAAAAACGACATATTCAAGTGCAGCCTCCAGAGTGGAAGGGTTTACTTATAGATTCCAAGTTAGGAGAAACATGAACTACATATAACATATTCATATTATATCATCGACCTGTTCCAAAGTCATATAAATGTAGCGCTATAGTAAATTGAGCGGCACCGACTCTACTAAGAGCTCAACCTAATATATATTTGTGCTCCGGGTGAGACCTTTCTCTCAGGGGTGCAGCAATGGTGTGGAGGCAGGGTGTAGTGCAACTGTAATAAAGTGCTATGCATAATAACTGGGCGCCAGTGGTTCTTTATGCTTAACCAGAGAACATGATTCTTGAAACGCGTCAGATGTACTACATCAGCTGCTTGCTATAATAAACCTGCTTTTATCTGGAGTGCCGTCCATTTCATCATTTGTCCTGCAATAATTTTTAATGGAACATTCTTAAACAGCCCTTTATAACACATCACAGAATATACATATTTAATGCTTGTGTGAAGACCTTCATTGCATTGTGGTCATAACTGTAACCATATATTACTTAATAGTCTTTGCAGAGAAATACCCTGAATATAAGCCAGTACAGGTAGTGATGTGCGGGCCGGCCAGATACGCGCGGGTTGGGTGGGTTCGGGCCGACCCCACACCCCCCTTTCTGGGTCGCAGGTGGGTTCATGTTGAGCTCTTCTCCCACTCATGACCATCCAAATGCTGGTTTCTGACTTGAATATAGATGCGCGCATCTCGCCCCCACCCCTTTTGTGACATCATCGGCGGGTCAGCGCGGGTCCATAAAAGGAACCTGGAAGTCGGGCTCAGGTGGTGGGACGGCGGGTGCCGGGTTTGCGCAAAAATAGTGTCGCTGCAGCTACTGTGATCTGCAAAAATGGGGAAAATGGCGTCTGAAATCAAATTGGTATAACATTAGATCAGCGATTAGATCATTAGATAGGTAACATTAGATCAGCAGTTATCAGATATTTTCAGTTCAAACCTCTCCTTGCATGTCCTTACGGCCCAAGGATATCAAGGGCAACAAATGTTTTTATCCCACACCTCACCCTAGTTTAACTTCAAGCTCTGACCAAGACTATTCTAAAGCCCCTGTGTGATTACTTTAGATTTCCCAAGGATGTTCAGACTTACAGTTTAGGAAATTATATTAAGGACATGTCTGCACCTCCCTATTAATGTATATTCAGTAAATGGACACCCCAGTTATATGAGATCTATCGGTGCTTATGCATGTAAGTGGGAGCAGCCATGTTTGCTCTTATGAGCTCATCTCATCCACCAACACTGAGATGTTTCCCTCTAGCAGCCAGATTATTAATGGAGATGGTGGAATGTTTCTTACAGATCTCCTTCCAGATAATGTAGAACTTGTCAGTACAATGTGTCAGTATGAAGGGATTACGTTGTCTCACTTGGTTTGAAGAATCATTTACTTCTTCACTAGTTTTCTCTTATGGTTCAGCCTATTTAGAAAGTTGAAGCTGGGAGGATGGGGAAGACATTGTTGATGTAATAAATATAAAAATTAAGAAAATATAGAATTTCAGTAACATTTTTTTACAAATTATGAATGTGTAGCAAAATACTAAAGTTGCTTTTTCTTGTTGATATTGTTTTAAAACTTTATTCTTGATCCTTTCATAGCAAATAAAGTTGGTTTGTTTGACCTCTATTAAACCGGTTAGCTCATCTACGCTAATTTAAGTTTCCCCAACCAGTTAGTAGAAGTAATTTAAGTTTAACCTACATGGTACTGGGCCATTAGATTTAGGACAATGCCTGCAACTAATATATTACATTTTAACAGATGGTTACATAGTTAAATTGGGTTGAAAAAAGACAAAGTCCATCAAGTTCAACCCCTCTAAATGAAAACCCAGCATCTATACATACACCCCTCTCTACTTTTAATTAAATTCTATATACCCATATCTATACTAACTATAGAGTTTAGTATCACAATAGCCTTTGATATTATGTCTGTCCAAAAAATCATCCAAGTCCCTCTTATAGTCATTAACTGAATCAGCATCACAACATCACCCGGCAGTGCATTCCCCAACCTCACTGTCCTGACTGTGAAGATCCCCCTACGTTGCTTCAAATGAAAGTTCTTTTCTTCTAGTCTGAAGGGGAGGCCTCTGGTACGAGATCCACTGGATGCTTCATATGGGCCGAACAGTGTACAAAATTAAGGGGCCCATTTATTAAACCTCAAATTCTTCTGGTTGAGTTTTTAAAGGGTAAAACTAGAAATTTTAAAGGGGGAAATAAAAACTTGAATTTTTAGTTATTTATTCTACCCAAAAGTTGCTAAAAATCCCAAAATCCTGTATATTGTTGAGGTCATGTAGAAGTTAAAGGCAAATGTCCCTGAAGATGTTTCTTGACGCTGTGATTCGTGTTGGTTTTCGTCCGATAAAGTTGAGTTTTCACGGTAACAAATTGATAAAGTAGAGCTTCAAGAGCATTAAAGTGAAAAAGTTCCATGATTTAAATTGATGATCAATTTTGTCGTGAGTTAAATTTGTGGTTGTGAGTTAGTTTGACTTTGTTTCAATAAAAAAATGAGATTCATTTGAGTTTTAGTAAATACCCTTCTAAGTGTTCTGATTTAGTCCAGACCCTGCATTGTTACTGCCCAACATGAGCCAGCAAAACAAAACCGTGTAAAAACAAATACATAAATAATAACCCATTGAAGTATACCATTCAAAAACAATAAGCTTTTATTAAGGTAAACTACCCTTTTAATTCTACATAACACTGGTGCTATATAAGGGTAGTCTCTGACCCAGTGTTGAGGCATGGAGGAAAAGTAACATCCCTTTCTTAGTAATGATGTCCTATATTAGGACTGAGTGTCCCCCACGTGCTGCTTGTGGCACCTAAGGACAGACATCACTCAGTATCCCCACTAATTAACATCAATCTCCTACAGACAATCTTTGCGGTAATTTCTTCCATTACAAACAACACAGATCTGAAGTTTTTAGATTTCCTGTGTCCAACACCCCTCAACTCTGATTTTACAATGTTTGGTCGTCTACTTCCCACCCCACAACTAACAACAGGGTAAAATAAATATAAACAAATTGTCCCAATTATCGTCTTGTTTAATTTCTGGGTATCACGTCTGACACTTTTCTTCTAAAGGATAACAGAATCAACAAATAGGTTTATTGAAGTTTATTTTATTGGTAAATAGGTAACAAAGAAGAAATACATTTCACAGATGTATATATACAAAGTGCATTTTCTTGTTTGTCTGTAGCGACAGTACTTAGGGTCTCTTAAGATTTCTCTTCTTCTTGCTTATAGGCCAGGTCTATAATGTCGGCATTGCACAGTAAATCTGTAGGTAAGAATAAGACTATGTCAGTATATTAATCAGATATAACACAGTTGAATAAAACAGATTCTAAATATAAACCTACATGGAACAATCTACACAGATATAAATCTCACCATTAGTCCATTGTGCAACAAGGTACAAAAGGTTCTGCAACTCGATGTCTCTGGCACTTCAATAGTGTTAAACACGTCGGGCATCACATTTCTTCTATTCAAAATATTTCAGGCCAGCGTTTTTAAAGAAGTTGTCCAAAAATTGCCAAGATGAAATGAAAGCGCAGTGGCCGGTACTGTATGATTCGGGCAGGTCAAAACCAACGTTGTATCTGACAAAGTTACAGTTCTCGTTGTGTAGAACAGGCTCAAGGATGTTACGGAGCATCTCACTGTAAAAAGTTCCTGAAAAGGAAACGGCACTACATTGTTATATAAATACACAGTAGTCTTTCCATTCCACCAACAAACAATGACCTTGGATTTATCCAGCAAAGACTTGTGCACCTTCTTAATGTGCAGGAAAGATTTTTAATAAAATCTACAGCTGGAACTATTTAGCAGGGGTCAACTCTCCTCCAGCCAAGAGGCCTACTTTCCTTAATCTGTTGCATGATCTGTGATAAACAAACCTGTAAAGAATCACATCAGTGTGCAAGGCATTGTGGGAGCTGTAGTCTTGGCTGGAGGAGAACTGGCTACTGCTTCAGTGGTACATGTACTCTGTTCAGTAGACGTATGTTTAAAAGTGAGACCTTACCTAACTTATCTCCCTTCACAGCATCTTTGCACATTTCAATACGAGCGGAGTGATAGGGAACAACGTAATCTTGTAACGAGCTCACGAGAATCACATTCTTGAAGTGCTCCAAGCCTGTAATACAATAATATTCACCATGAGATTCCAGAACAATATTAAGGCATCAATACAGACGTATCTTTCATGAAATCACGAGCATAATACTTTCAATAAGATAAATTTCAAATCACTAATGTAAGTTACTGAAGAGTATTGGGTCCATGTCAGGTCAATAGTAAGACATGGAAATCTCTTAAACTACTACCTTGCTGGTTATGGTTAAAATAGTTCCCAAAAGTTTCTAATTAAACTTTCAGATCACAGCAGCTTTATTTTAGGGTTTTATATGATTTAATATACAGATGAAAGCCATACGAAAGACGGGGCATATGTCTTACCTTTTTTCTGACTGAGTTTGTAGAGGAAACTTTGTCTTGGGTCTTTGTGATCTGATAATGCCATCTGAGATATGGAGACACCTATATGCAAACGCTTCTCTATCCACAGGCCTATAACAAAAGAGATGCACAGATGTATTCATTGTATTATATAAAAGCATGTTAAAGTTCATTGAAATGTAGGTAAAGATACAGGGTTATATTATCACTGCATCTTGACAGTCCCAAAATACAGCCGTGATCTTTCCTAAACATAATTTAAATGTTTTTACTTTTGTCCTATCATAATGATAAATTAATTGTACTTGATGTAAATGAAGCATGGTTAAATCCATATACATATATTACTTGTTGTTTCTAATCTTTGAATTACTTGTCAATAATAAAGCAATGGCCAGTAAATCCCTACCAGTTTTATAGAGAAACGAGTTGGGGTACAGAAGGCCCATATGTGGTCCACCGAAGGAGAGGTAAGTGTGCAGGTTTCCACGGTAGCCTTCAAATTCAGGTGTCCACAGGGCTGAGCGTATTATTAGATTGCCCAAAGAAAAGCCGATAAAGCTGCGGGGAGAGAAAAGTAACATTATTATAAAAATTGATATATATTAATAAGTATAGAGATTTTTTGCTAATTACTGTACCTGATCCTGGAAATAATGAGCTTATTGCTGGTGATGTGCTGTAATATTTCTTTTAGGAGATTTCTGCTTAATTTATTAATATCAGCAAAGGTGTAGCCCTGTAAAAAAAATACAAGAATTGAAAAAGAACACAATAAATATTGCATCAGAATTAAAACAAGACATGCACAGAGACCAACACTAATGAAAATATTATAGATGCCACAGTTATTTAACAGTGTATAAAATAGCAATATTAAAGGGCCTGTCTGCTAACAATCAGCAACAATAATCTTCTATAAGACCTATCCACGTCCCGTCTTGTTGCTCAAACATTTATCATGCAATTTAATAAAAATTTTCTATATATTTTCAGATATCAAACCCCACAGAAGACGTTTCCGTTCAAAAGTATTTGTCATTGGTCGATCTATAATAGCGTCAATTAGTTACAGACCACTTGTTACAGTTATATATCAGAATGATCTTTATGGGCCCCACTACAACTGATCATTTCATATTAATCATCAGTAAACCAATAAAATACTAATAATAAAAGGATTTCTCAGGATAGTTACATTTTATCATCATTGCCTATTAGTTCCCATTGAGCTGAGATGGATAGAATGTTTGAACAGTTTCATATAGGAATGGAGATGACCCCTCAGAACTAGACACACAGATATACGTACCTGGTTGTAACAAGACATTAGGAAGTTGATTTTCCCATGTGTCACTCCAGACTCAATATGAGATTGTATAAGTAGAAGATCAAGTGCGGAACCTAGAGTAGAAATAAAGCCATTAATTTTAACAGGGCAGGGCAATGGTAAATCATATGGTAAAACACACAACGTGTTTGTGTCAGAATCAAATCTTTAAAATTTTACTTACCACCCAAGCCGTGCACACAGACTATTAGATGTGTTCCATCTTCACTACTGGAGTCGTCTTTGGAACCTACAATAAAATAAGTAAATTTAATTAATGTAATGTCCTCTTTCCTTTAAAATCTAATGGGAAAATCAATGTTTAACTTACCAGTAAAACTGCTCTGCTTCTTTTTTGTAGGTCTAAGTCGCTCCCAAATGAGTTTCTTTTCGCTGGTTTCATGGAATAATCTACACAATAAAAACACACAATGTTGTGTCAAGTAAAACTCTCCATTGAAATTCATGATAATAGATAGATAGATAGATAGATCGATAGATATAGATAGATAGATAGATAGATAGATAGATAGATAGATAGATGGATAGATGGATGGATGGATGGATGGATGGATAGATAGATAGATAGATATAGATAGATGGATAGATAGATAGATAGATAGATGGATAGATGGATGGATGGATGGATGGATGGATGGATGGATAGATAGATAGATAGATAGATAGATAGATAGATATAGATAGATAGATAGATAGATAGATAGATAGATAGATAGATAGATAGATAGATGGATAATGGATGGATAGATGGATGGATAGAGATAGATAGCATTTCTGTATGTACAATATCACATCCTTTACCTGATCCTGGATATGATCAGACTGTTAGATTCTACAAGTCTTGCAATTTTGGTGAATAGACGATTAGTCAAAGAATCATATTGAGCCAGAGTTTGATACTACAAGCAAAACAAACAAATAGTATTAGTAATTTGAAATAAATGCAGCATTTGCCTTGAAAACCAAAGAATCAGAAGAACAACAGAGACTTAATGCCTTGGCCATTCTAACGACTATATTTATAAAGCCCCTTTCCTCTAGCAACTTATAGGGCTGAATTTAATAAAATAATTTAAACTTTCTTTCAGGACTCTGACATGATAAAAAAGCAGCAGCCAGCTCTCCCCCAGATTAGATTTCCTATAAGCATTTGGCTGCTACAATATTGTTTCAATAGTCAGAACCAGCTATGCAGGAAATAACAAGGGGCAAGCGAATAATATATTCCATAATCATTTCTCCCTCAGTTATTGATCTTGTTCCAAGTCCCGGCTACATACTGTACCTCGTTTCCTAGATGTCCGATGACAGCAGTTCTTCCACCGAGACATCCATATACAAAGGTAATTATTGCTTGAGGATCTGTTGTACCTAGGGTAAAAATAAGTCCGTGGTTAATGTTCAAATCAAGGTAAAATATATGTTATATTCATATTTCTCACACGAGAAGATATAGTAAAAAGGGAATTACAATTAGTAGGTCTCATCCTGATATGCACAGATATTCCTTCATTTGATCCGTTGTCTAGTTCCATGCTCAGAGTAAACTCCTTGGAAGGGTTGTTGGAGAAGAATTGACTTATCCATTTCCTCAGTTCTTTTTTAATGGCACACAACCTAAAAAAAAACAAAAGATAATTTTTTTAGGCTAATATCTATAAAACTAACTGACACCACTGGGGGAAATCCAAAATTCTAGGTAAAAACACATAAACTTGATTTAACAATAGGGTATTGACTGATCAAAATATAGACTTAAGGACATATATAATTCTTTATTTGCTTTAGTACATTGTGAGAAGTCTGTGTCTCTCGGATTCACATATAAATCATTTGTAGAAAACAAATGTCCCCAATGAGGTGCTTGAATGCCATACCCAATGGCTCGGCCTCTGCTAGCCTGGCTTTATGATGAAAAGAACTTGGGGGGGTGTTACATTCAGCAACAAAAAAATCCAGCTGTTCTAGTACAAGGCACGTTATGTTATGTAGCTGAACTCAGGTGACTATATTGCAAGATAACTAGTGTTCCTGGGATTCACACTTATTTAGGATTGTTATGGCCCTTTTTATATTTTACTATTTACATTTTTTTTTTATATTATATTTTGTGCATTATATTTATATTTGGTAGGGATCAGAACTTACCCTTTCCTCAAATGAGATGTTCTGGCACATCCATGTACTGTTCTGCGCTTCTCTTTAGTACTAGCAACAGGGGAAGATTTCACCTTTTCTGAGCAGTCTATAAAGTCTTCTGAACAATCTATAAAGTCTTCTGAACAATCTATAAAGTCTTCTGAACAGTCTATAAAGTCTTCTGAACAGTCTATAAAGTCTTCTGAGCAGTCTATAAAGTCTTCTGAACAGTCTATAAAGTCTTCTGAGCAGTCTATAAAGTCTTCTGAACAATCTATAAAGTCTTCTGAACAATCTATAAAGTCTTCTGAACAATCTATAAAATAAATTTTAAATGTTAGCAGGAAAATGCCTTCCCATCCACACTCATATATAGAAAAGTGATCTTATCTTTCATTCAGTACGTCATCTCAGTGGTTCTATTGTACAGAGCGGTGGGATACGTTGGTACTTTAGAAATACGTATTTAATAGATAATAATGAATGGAAGGAGTTCTGGATGAACAACTGTCACACACTGAGGCAGCAGCACCTGTGGATTCTTTCCATACGTACCTATTGCTTCAGGCTCTAAGTACCGGTCTTCAAAGATCACGGGTGCAGATGTTGATACCATGTCCGTGTCCCGGCACTCGAGACAATCATCTTTTGGAGCTTTTTTAACTTTTTCATAAATCTCTTTGTGGCTTTTGGTGCTGCAATGAGAAACGGGTATATTAAGAAATAAATCAGATAACAACTGACTGTATCTAAACATAATTATTTGAAGAAACACAAGGGATGGGTGAATTTGACCCATTTCGTTTCGCCAAAAATTCTCCGTCGGCGAAATGTTGCAGATGCCCATTAAAGTCTATGGGCGTCAAAAAAGATTTGTTGCACACCGCCATACCAGTCTATGGGCGTCACTTTTTCGGTGAAACATGGCAAAAAAATTCACCCATCTTTAAGAAACAAGATTGTACTCACATCTTCTCATCATATAAAATAGCTTCTTGTCGGGGATGGTCAGTAGAAAAGAATAATTTCTTGAACTTTTCTTCCTATAAAACAATAAAATAGACACAGTTCATAAGCACAAGCTTGAGAGATAACGGCAGTGTAAAACAATAAATGGAGTCCCACTGAAGATTGAGCACTAAACTTCCCCTGCCTTAAAGCCTATTCAATGCGCTTCTTACCTTTATTTGCTTCTTCTCTTGTTCAATCTCCAAAGAGGAGTGAAGAAATTTTCCCCACAGATTGAGAAGTTGAGATGATAGCAATATTAGGCTGCTATTTATTGCTTCTGCCAGATCATTGGGGTCTTCTATTTCCTATAGTTAAAATATTAAATAATAAACAATTTGTGTAAACACAGAGAATACAGTATGTAAAGCACTTTTTAATACCCCAATAGTATAAGGAAACTAGTTTGGGGTGACAGGTTAGTATCAGATTACAGAATAAGCAATGAGCAAACTTACCATCACTTTGTCAGATAACTCACTGAGCCGGACTTTCAGATCCAGTTTTTCTGTGGAGGAAACAAAGACCATGTAAATGAGCAGTGAAACAACGGCATTATATTACAATTCACAATAATGTTTTGTATTTCTAAAAATAGAAGTTTATTCCCTTTCCCACGTGTGTTACTTTACTATTGTGATGTAAAATATGGAGTGGATCAGACTGGAAAGGAATGAGAGCCCCTAGGATATAGCAATGGTGCAACAGAAGAATCTAATCTTGGGAGTTTTCCAGGTGACCTATGTCATTCTCCAACATCTGTTACCCACCACAGGGAACATCTCAATAAAATGAATAAGAGGAGCCTTGTTAGACGTGTAGGCAATAATTGTAGGTGCCCAGTTACTCGCGGTGCTTCCTAATGATGGTGAGTGACCTAATATGAGTAGCGGGTGTTTTACCATTTGCCACTGCCCTAATATTGACTCTATGATAATATCAAGGCCAGTGTGTAAACTAACGGTCACTTTGGGATACCTAAATGTGCACTTTGTTTGTTCATGCCCATAATCTTTCAACTTCCAAGAGGAAAGAATGTTTTCATTGATTCATCAATATCTATTATTCATTTTGGATGTTGGGTGGTCAGAGAAAGGTCAATGTTTAAATGAACTAATTTGAACAAAACCTAAAGAACAGGACAAGTAGGTGTCACAAAGTAGAAGCAATCACATACCAAGCTCCAGCTTGCATGAGGAAGGCAGCGTTTCTGATACGGAGATGAAATAACTGTACAGTCCATCATAGGAAAGCAGCAAGCAGGATCGTAGTGTTGAAAGGAAACGGTAGGCATGCTGCAAGTATTTCTCTTTTATCACAAAGCTTTTACCCTAAAATAGAGAAACAGAGTCATGAAGCAAGAAAG
The DNA here is from genome assembly GCA_038501925.1 of Xenopus petersii. Lineage (NCBI taxonomy): Eukaryota > Metazoa > Chordata > Amphibia > Anura > Pipidae > Xenopus > Xenopus petersii. The sequence goes on from CM076688.1 coordinate 8,618,754, forward strand.
AAAGCAAAGAGGACACAAATCATTACAAGATGGTGCCCTACTACCCCACAGCACTACTCTTTTGCCAGTTAAAGACATCGGTGAATTGGTGAGACTCGTTGGGGTTCAGGAGGAGGGAGGGAGGCAGTTAGTGGGGCCTGGGGTTGTCTGTAATTATAATTCCACTCACATAACTGTTTTTACCCTCTGGAAGGTTCAAATACAAATTCATGTTTGTTACTTACGTCTGCTGCCAATTTCTTTTTGAAGTTTTTGCCAAAAATGACACTTTCCAACATCGGTATTTTAGTCTTTGTCCACCGGCTGGGAAGAATTCTTTGGAATACTGAGTTTTTCTTGGAAAAGCTATAAAAACAACACAGATGATTGTATTATCTTGAAATTGATATTATTTCTTAATGGAATAGTAAAATAATGTCATCATCTCTATCTGACAATAACAATCCGTGTACTTACGTCTTCAGTGGGGGTTGTAATACAACCAACAGGCCATGAACAATGACCGACAGCTTTGCACATGACTCAAACACTATATTCGTGCGGCCGTGAATCCCTCGATGCAGGTTAAAGTGCAATTTCATGTCCTCACGCCACATTGGTGCTGAATGCTTACATTTGCTTAATCTGTTCAGATAAAACCAGAAAATCGATGTGTTAAACACAAATCAGATTTCACTAACCCATCAGTCTTGTTAGCTTTATTGTATTAGAACTAGTTATATTCTGATTTATGGAACCATATTGCCTCTTAACCAAGACTATTGGGGTTGTTCACCTTTAAATGAACGTTTAGTATGATGTAGAGAGGGATATTCTGAGATAATTTACAATTGGTTTTCATTTTTTATTATTTGTGATTTTTAAGTCATTTAGCTTTTTATTCAGCAGCTCTCCAGTTTGTAATTTCTGAATCAGAGACTGGAATATGAATAGGAGAGGCCTGAATAGAAAGACCAGTAATAAAAAGAAGCAATACCAATACATTTGTAGCCTTACAGAGCATTTGTGTTTTAGATTTTAAAGATAAAGATGCAAAGTATCAGCAGAAAAGGGCAAGAAATAAACAAAAAAAAATTTAAAAAATTATAATGAAGACTAATAGGAAAGTTGCCATTCTATAATGTATGAAAAGTTAACTTAAAGGTGAACAACCCCTTTAACTGCTCAGGTAGAAAATGAATTTCTATATGTAAGTCTAAGTGGCCAATACAAGGGGGGTCGGGGGAAGTCCCCTCATTTGGCAAGGAGGCTGCCTGTCACGTAATCTTAACATTTTGCAGTAAAGGAAAAACATTAGAGAAATGGGAAAGAAAGGAATTACAGCACAAATATAGAGTCAGAGTTTTAATCTATTCTTCGATTCTGATCATTTCTCTACTTACTCTTTATGGTTTTCTTCATAGTAAAGTCCAAAGTTCATCTTGCTCTCCAGGGTATTCAGAGTCTCTTCAATCTGCCATTGTAGAGAGAATAGAAGAAACATAAGATACGGTATAGGGAACACACAAACACAAAGCTGATCTAAAAGACTTTTTATCACTTACTTGACTCTCATCCAGGAGGATATTAACGGTGTAGATCACAACGTCGTCAATTCTAACAGAAAGTGCGGTTTTCTTTAATTTAAACGCACTGCTGAAAAAATCACTGCCCTCAACTGAAGCCGGATACTTCACGTTATCTAAAACAGAAGAGTTTTAATCAATTTACCAAACTATAACACAACAGAGTGAATAAAGACCGCATCAGCAATAATAACAAATAGGGGAAGATTTATCAAGGGTCTATTTTAGTGTAATTTGACTAGGGAATAATCCAAATTCAAATTAAAAAAAAATAGAAATTCGAATTTTAAATTTATAATGTACTGCCCCTTTAAGAATTCAAATTTCACCATCTAAAATCTGCCAGATGTGTTATAGGCTATGGGTGACCTCCTACAATTAATTTGGAGTTGTTTGGTAGAGTTAAAAACATTTTTTTTGTGTGAAAAAAACTCGAATCAGATTCAATCTAATACGATTCGATTTGAGATTGCAGGCCGATCCTATTCACCCGAGTTTAAAATTTTTTTTTAAAGAATTTTAAGAATTTGAATTTGACTATTCACCATCTAAAACCTGCCTGATTGGTGTTTTAAGCTATGGGGGACCTGCTACAATTAATTTGGATTTGTTTGGTAGACTTTTGGAAAAAAACTTTTTTTTAATTTTGTGTGAAAAAACCTGGAATCAGATTCGATCTAATACGATTTTAATCGAGTTTGCAGGCCGATCCTGTAATAAATTTTCAGTTTTTTCCCCAATTTTGAGTTTATGGAAGTTTTTGGAAATATCATAAACTTGAAATTTGACCCTTGATAAATCTGCCCCTTAAAGTGCAATATTTCTGTAAATAACACTCGGAGATGGTCATTGTTTTAGGAAAACACGTACCTTCAGTATGGAAAATCCTTGCTTCGATTGTGTGAGGGATGCTCGTCAGAATCTTAAAGGATGTCTTAATTTGCCAACATCTAAAAGCAAAAACAATGTGACATTAAAATCAAACTCTCTCTGCTCCTCATGAACACGTTCTGTTAAAGGGGAAGTTCATTTGCCTGAATGTTTCTATGTGATCCTTTCACTGCTACACAAGCCGCCCTTTGCTGCTGTCCATATGTAGGGGGTTATTTACTAAAAATCAAAAATCACAAAAAAACTTGATTTTTTTTATAAAATCAGACTTTTAAAAAAAAATCACAATTTGTTTGGGGAATTTATTAAACCCAGACGATGGAAAAGTCTGAATCGGAAAATCCGGCATCTCAGACCTATCAAGGTTGCAGATAAGTCAACGGGAGAAGTCCCAATGATTTTTTGATGGGCACTGGGTTTCATGCAATACCCAAAGTTTTCAGAGTTTTTGGACAAAAATCTAAGTTTTCGGGAAGATTGGAAGAAAAATCAGAAAAGAAATCGGATTTTATCCCGCAAAAATGTTTTCAGGAAAATGTAATAATAAATAAGCGCAAAAAACTTGAGCAGATTTGATTGGAGAGAAAATATTGAGATAAATTCAGACTTTGATAAATAACCCCCTTCTATGAAGGAGATGCCAATCCAAAAACAATTGGAATATGTTGCTCAATGTCTAAAGGACCTAAAATGATTTTACTGCAGGGCCCAGTAACTTGCAGTTTTACTATTTACTCAACACTGATCATAGGACATTGTGAGTATGTGAGAGCAATTGCCTTACAAGCTGCCATATTGAAGTATGCGCCAAATCTAACATTCAACTCAGTCCTAGGAAGTTTTTGGAAGATTTGGATTCAACCAAATTGGACTCCTTAAAGCATCAAGACACACTTACCCACTTTGAAGAAAAATCGGATTCTGGAATTGCTTTAGTTGTAATGAAAATTCAAGTGTAGCTTGTACTTTTTCCATAGTTATTGTTGTTTCAGGTTAATATACTAAAAAGCAAAAGAACAAAGAGGAAAATCATGTTAATGCTTCAAATCATCTGATAATGTGGCTGTAAAAGGTGTTGTACGTGTTCCCTGGTGTGTGTAGGTTTGTGTTACATGTGAGGAATAAACCATCCTACCGGCCAAACCCAAATCTACAAAGCTGGAAACGAATGAACATTGCAAAATGCACTTTTTTATCTGTATCTTTACTGAAATATGTTCAAATGTAATAAAATTCAATTCAATTTTTTTTTCACTTACCTAGTAATAAAGATGAAATTGAGAAGGAAAGAAAGAAAGAAATAAAGAAAGAAATTGAGAAAATTGAGAATAGAAAGAGAATTGAGAAAAGTCGAAGTAAAAGCGGGGAAGTTTTTCTGCGATGCGTCACGATGCGAAGATGCAGGAAAACTGATGCTTAATATGTGTTTACTGACTTATCACAGGATGCCTTGTGATGTCATAATGGCATTGACTTGTTTACTGATGCCATTGCCATGGTGACGATGATGTCATAGTGGTGCAGCTGTAAGGCAAGTTGAAGTGTTGGCTGAACGCAACTGGTGATGTCATAATGGTGCATCATGTGACCCGATGTCCAGCCTCCCAGAGCTGCAAACAGCTGTTTAACTGCACATCATATAAATGAGCCTGACGCTCGTAATGAGCTCAAATGTCTTTCTCTTATTAAATATCTATATTTACTGACTGTTACACAAACGGACGATATCAGCGGAAAATAAGTGAGGCTTGAGGAACGGATCAGTTTAATCACGACCATATCAGTCCTCATTCCCCGTGTTTATTCTGCCCTTATACAGGACTTTATCTGGCCTTTTAACTTACACTTTTAATTCATTCCCTGCTTTTTGTACTTTTATACATTTTCATGTTTTATTATTTGTGGTTTTTGAGTTATTTAGCTTTTTATTCAGCAGCTCTCCTGTTTGCAATTTCAGCAATCTGGTTGCTAGGGTCCAATTTACCCTAGCAACCAGACATTAATTAGAACAAGAGACCCCCATTTGAAATCTGTAAAGCGTCAGAAGATAAAGGCAAATAATGAAAAAACTATAACAAAATGAATAATGAAGACCAATTGAAAAATTGCTTAGAACTGGCCATTCTATAACATACTAAAAGTTAAATTAAAGGTAAACCCGCCCTTTAAAGACATTAAGAGGGGGAAGCCCAGAAGATAAGCCATAAAAGTTAATGGGATAGAAAGGGAATACAGAAATCCAAGAGACAGAAGAAGTGAAATAAAATGTATTTTATTTAGTGGAAATCCAACGTTTAATCTGAACAGTTATAATCATCATGCACTTTATGAGTCAGTCACTATTTATTGTCAATATTTATTTATACTGTGTGTGATGTACAAAATGTACAGTAATAGGTCAGAGTAACCCTGCCGTGTGTCCCTGTGTTTAACATCAGCCATAAGGTACAGGTATGGGATCCGTTATTCGAAAACCTATTATACAGAAAGCTACTAATTATGGAAAGGCCGTCTCCCATAGACTCCATTTATAATTGAATAAAACATTTTTTTAAAAAAATGATTTCTTTTTTCTGTGTAATAATAAAACAGTAGTTTGTACTTGATCCCAACTAAATATTTAATTAATTATTATTTCTTAATAAAGATGTAGCAATTTTTTTAAAAAAACATTTGATGTTACTGGTGAGAATTGCCCAATGATCCAAGAGACCTGGAAGTGACATCACAGTATAAACATAAATCTTTCTCGTATACCAGAAAGATCCTAAAAAATGTATAAGCAATTAAAAATTCAAGTAACAGATTTATTATTCACAGTCTAGGAATATAATAGTCTCTGGGAAGGGAGTGTGACTGTGGGATAGCAGGTATAATAGGGAGAGATGGTGCCTATAGTAACAGTGGATAATAGTCTCTGGGAAGGGAGTGTGACTGTGGGATAGCAGGTATAGTAGGGAGAGATGGTGTCTATAGTAACAGTGGATAATAGTCTCTGGGAAGGGAGTGTGACTGTGGGATAGCAGGTATAGTAGGGAGAGATGGTGCCTACAGTAGTGGGAATATTGCATTTCAACAGTGAAGTAGGCTGTTGTACACGAGGTATAGAAGAGAAAGCATCTGTGTCAATATATGTTGATGTTGCCCAGTTTATAACAACTTAATTGTTGTTGAATTACAATATGCAGCACCCACCTAGATCAGAAATACTTGATATTCCATGCATTACCAAAGAAAAATTATTAATATTTTTTTTCCATATAGGATGTCAGGATATGGTATCAAATATATATGATCAGATTCAGTTCAATGAGAAAACTTTATTTCATTGTTTAGCACAAGTAAACTACATTGAAGTCTATGGACAAATCTGAAATTGCATTAGGAGATGTCTTCCTAATCAAACTTTTAACCCCTCAACTATATTATTACAGGAAAAGTACAATCAAGTCTATCAGACTGGATACCAAAAGTGTGCCACAAAAAAAGAACGAAAGTGCCTCCATCTTGAATCTAGGCTTGAGATATTCTTGATGTTCCTGGTATGGAGTGGATCACAAGAAATGATTGTATTCATTAGATCTAGCTTAGCCCTTGGCAAACACAATGAACCAGAAGCACAAAAGGCCAAGCAGATGGGCTGATTTATTTAAGGAACATGAGGAGATGGTATTGGCCTCCTGTAGAGTGGCGGTTGTTGTGGATACACTATTTGCTGTGCCCACAATATCTACAATAATTTTCTCTTCTGTTGTGTTGAGCCATGACTGGTAAGCAGGTACCAGGGTATAAACACCAGGTCGGTTGGGGATGGCACATCCTTCCCCCCAACTCAGAATGCCGATTTGATACCAGACTCCATGTAATTTACAGACAAGTGGTCCTCCGGAGTCTCCCTGTAAGACAAAAAGGACATTTATTTCAGTTCCTAGATGGTAAATTTCTGACCAAGCTTGCTTTTAGGCCTTGTACAGAACCTACTAACATTACTCTGCAGAACTGGGAAGTCCCTGTGTACTTAATCAAATTGTCACTGGAGATGATCAGGCTACAGGGTAGACATCCAGTTAGAAGAATAGAAGATGTTCCTCAAATGATACAGCCTTGGACGATGCCAATCTGACAGCTTTCCTTATATACCACATATGTATTGTGTATTTATTTGTGTATCTACTGCATAGGAAAGTTGTCTGAAAATCCATGCGGTTGCAGATGTAGACTATGTAAGGGGGTAGTATATCAAACTTACCCCTCCATACACTCACATAAATAAATAAATAATTATATATATATATATACACCAATATCTATACTAACTATAGAGTTTAGTATCACAATATCCTTGGATATTATGTTTGTCCAAGAAATCATCCAAGCCCCTGTTATCGTCATTAACTGAATCGGCATCACAACATCACCGGCAGTGCATTCCCCACTCTCACTGTCCTCATGTGAAGAACCTTCTACGTTACTATCTCCTCTAGCCTAAAGGGGTGGCCTCTGGTGCGATGCTCCATGTTATTTCAAAAAGACCCCCTTCTGTCTGTCTATAATGTCCTCTAATGTACTTGTAAAGAGTAATCATGTCCCCTTGCAAGGTCCCTTTGAACCATGACAAAATCCCTTTAACTAGATACTCACATTCAGAGCTAATTCTGCCCCATCCAGTTACCCAGCATTCCATGCCTTCAGTGAAGATGTTGAAGGTATTCAGACCTGGTGTATGTGATGGGGCTTGTTAGTTTCAGTAAGGCAATATCTGCTCTGTTTGTTGAGCTGTTATACATTGAGTTCACATTAATACTATTGACTCTGGATGTGATCTCATGTGGACTAGTCAGAGACAACTGGTATTCCCCCAGCCGAACTGTATAGTCTGATGGAGACAGGGAGCTGGGGGGAAAATAACAAGCACCATGGGGCATTAAGTTCAAGAAAACTTTATTATAGAACAAGGCGCCCCTGTAATGCTGGGATCCAAGGGAAAATACCATTTACAAAACTTACTTTGTACAAGAAGAAGCAACAAATGTGGAGGCAAATTCACTAAAGGGCGAATTACACTTCGCCAGGTGCAAATTCGTTGCCACTGCGCTAATTCACTAAAATGCGAAGTTGCGCCTCAGCTGCCAAACGCTGGCGACTTTTCACATTACTTTCTACATTAAAGTTGTATACATGCCTTTATTAGAGATGGTACAAATAGTTAAAGTGGCCACTTTTTATTACACATGTCTATGGAACCTGAATAAAGACATAGAAGATCCTCTAATGCCCTAGACATGAGCCCACCCTAAAACAAATGTGGCATGCCCCTCAAATTAGTTCACACATAAATCTGTAATAGTTTGGACTTTTGAAGGCAATTCCTCTATAAAAAAAAGAAAGTCGCCAGCGTATTTTTTACAATGCATTACCGGCTTAGAGGATAGGATGTCACTGACATAAGATTGAGGAAGATGAAGTTTCATTTAGCAGTTCGCCTGGTCTGAGGTGGCGAAATAAACTCTGACAAAAAAGGTAACATTCTGTAAAATTCGCATCTTAGTGAATTTGTGGAGTTACAACCATTCGTCAGAGTGAAAAGTCGCGATGAAGCTGCCGATGACATCGCTGGCAAAATGTCGCTAGTGTTAGCCACTTCGCATTTTAGTGAATCTGCCCCCAAATAATCCAACAGAGATGTAAAGGAAGATCATGAGGTCCCATAAGCTCTTCAAGCTACACAGGCTTCCTTGTATAAATTGCCTTCACATATAAAAACCATTATCCTGGCAATACCCATATTTCATGACCAGGCCCACCTGCATGCAAGACATGGAGCCATTTGTCAGGAAATGATCATTATAATAATCAGACTACCTGGTCTACTTAGCACTACATCCCACCTGTAGTGGTCATCTGACTATGTGATTCAGGTCTGTTAGGCAGATCCATTTCAGCTGGAGTCAGTACTAAGAGGATGATCTGATATGCATCTTATTCCAACTGGATAAGTCTGAGCTTTATAATATTTATCTGTGGTGATGTGGAGGATGGTGCTCCACCATATGCGAGGGTCCCAAGTTATATGAGAAAGGCATGGTGCCACATTGCTGAAAAAATACCATTAAGGAAATGACACACTTACAGCTTTAAGCAGTGGGCAGCTGTCAGAATCCACTGAGTGCCAATCACAGACCCCCCACAAATGTGTGACCTGCGATAGGCCAGACTGACCTGCCAGGGCCACGCCCCATCTGTGGCAATAGTACCTCCCACAATCCTACTGTGAGACCAATGGGGAACCACAAGCCATTGGGGTAGATGTTGGGTCATCAGAAGCTGTGGGGGAGACAGAAGCTGAAGGAGAGATATCTCAGAACTGCAGAGCTTAGCACCAACATTTTTATCCATATCACAGGGAGAACCTACTACCTGCTGAGGAATTAGTCAAATATTTATTATTACTGCATGGAGAGTTTCAAGAAAATTGTAAGAAAAATGATGCTTATTGGTAACACGGAAGAGCCATGAACGCCAACCATGGGCTTGCTGCTCAGTGGCTGCATCTTAAATTGCTCACAAAATAAATAATAATTTACAACTAATTGGAAATATCCATAATCTCATATGCTTCCTCTCAAATTCAGACTGTATTGCAGTAATCCTTTGGATGCATCAGGGAAAGCATGGTACCAGTACCAACGACTTATGACTACGGTTGGCATTGACATTTCTATGACCATGGAAATATATCAAAACAGGGTAAATTCCATGAAATTATAAAATCTTGTTCTTCTTCAGAAAGTTACTGACAAATGACTTTATGGAAGTTCATTTTCTTATTGCTGCAGGAAGAATAATGTCCATCATACTGCGATTATTTAGAAACTATTAGATTATTTATTATAGAAAAACAAAAGCAAATGGAACCATACATCTCAGTTGGGTATATTAAACTATATAGTAAATGAGTCCTCAGAGATGTCCTGCGTGAGGCAGTTGTCCATATGGCCTGATGCTCATGGGAAATTGATACTGATCAGGTTGCACAGTGCTATGTCTACTGGCCTAACAGTTGGCTAAGACTACTGTAACATAGGCTTGTTTATTATAATGAGTTATTCATCTAGTGGATTTCCACAGGATATCATGAAAAGCCATAAGATGTTAGCACTCCTTTTGCATTCTCAAGTTCCTGGGAAGGTGAATTCATTTACTTGTTTGAAAACAATGGGGTTGAAAGGGTACAGCAACTCTCTGTTTATACTGGTGGAGAAATTTCTAAAGCTTCCTTATCATCCAGAACTTCTCTAGGGATGTCCAACCCATGGTTTGAAAAACAAAATGGCTTGCAGATGTTTGCTTGGAGTTCCTACTCTTTTCTGCACGTCAAAATGTTTTTTCTACCCTTTATACAGTAGATAGCTACTGCAAAGTCTAATACCCCAAACAGAATCTGTTGTAAAGTCAACTACATTTATATGTAGGGACCCTGAGGTTCAGGTATATCTATTCAGGCAGTTTCCCCTTAGGATTTGACCAACTAAAGTGGTCCTGTATGTTTACCTGGACAGCTATGTCTCTTTCCTGGGTCCTTAGGAGTTAAGCTGCCACTAGATGACAGTGGTTAAAATTATAAACTGGGACCGTGCCTCCCAGTGAGGTGCTACAGGACCAGGGCTCTGGTCCATAGATAAGCCTAGACAGTAGTAGTGAGCATTGTAATAGTCACTCTAGGAGTGAGAGTAAGTTCATAGTAGTTAGTGAGCAGCTGTGGCTCCAACAAGGAGAAGCAGTGGGGTTAGGACCCCTTGGTGTCAGGGGCGATCCTGGCCCCTCCACCGCCTGAGGCAGCAGCAGTGCTGCTGCCCCCCCTCCCCCTAAAATTTGCTCTTAAAGTACCAGGAGCAGCATTTTTGCAGCCTCTGGTGCCTAGAGGGGCGCTGCCGCCTGAGGCGACGGACGCAACTTGCCTCATTGGCGAAGCACCCCTGCTTGGTGTGTAAACCACTAGAGCAGGGACTACAGTGGGTGAGTTGAGGACCAGATAGGGTACCAAGACCCCAGGCTGAATACAGTGGTTGAGGGGAGGACCAAGTAAGGTGCTAAGACACAAGACCCCAGGCTGAGAAACCCAAGGCCTAGTTTTTTTCCTCAGGAGGGATATTGTCTAGTGAGAGCGGTAATTATCCTTTGAATCTGTTATTTCTACTGTTTTGGCCAATACATTACTTTCCAGGGGTCCATGAAGGGGCAGGTCAATGATGTAAGAGGCATGGCAATGATGTGAACAGGCCAGGGACAATTTCTATGATAGCTGAATGCGAGAGTTGAGCTAGTAGAGGGGGAGCTTGGGAGGGGATTTTGGGCAGATCAGGAGGGGGTTTGGGGTGTATAGGAGGCATGCCAGGGTCGGAAGACTAGTTATTACAAATTTACCAGCATATACATTGCCGGTAAATTTATATTACTGGCCCTGTCCTTGGCAAGTATTTTGCCAGTTAGGTTGGTGAAATATCAGCCAGGTGGCAACCCTAGGGATATAGGCAGAGAGAATAGCTAGGAAAGGCCACCTTGTGCCACACCCAGAAGTCAGTCGTTAGTTCCCAAGTGGAAATTTTAGCTTATAGGAAGGACCCTGATGTGCTTAAAACCTAATGCCTGAGAAGGTGTATGGCTGGACCCTGTAGAAAGCACCTGGCAAAGCTGGTACCATCTATCTATGTATTATTTATATATCTATCATCTATTTATACAGGTGGGGAACTTGTTATACAGAATGCTAGGGACCTAGAGTTTTCTGGATGAGGGGTCTTTCACTAATTTCAAGCTCCATACCTTAATACTACTAAAATATTTAAACATTAAATAAACACAGTAGAACTGTTTTGCCTCCAATAGGGATAAATCATATCTTAGTTTGGATAAAGTACAAGCTACTGTTTTATTATTACAGAGAAATATGAAATTGCTTTTTAAAATTTGAATTATTTAATTAAAATTGAGTTTATGGAATGTAGCCTTTCTGTAATTTGGAACATTCTGGATAAGGGATTTCTGGATAACGGATCTCATACCTAAAACTCATTCTTTACATGCTGTGAAACTCCAGATACCTTCCTTTTGAGCCTGTTATTTGAACCGGGACTATCTGAATGAAAAGCATGGAGGTTGATTTAGACAAAATGATTGTTGACCGTGTTTTGAGATCTACTGATCACCAGCTAAAGGTTTTCTGGTAGGTCCCTATCTACGTTTTGGGCACCCCAGCTTTAAAGCCTTGGTAACAGGCAGGGGGGTCGGATTGACAGGCACAGAAGGCAGCAGACAATGGCACTGATGGGCATACAGAAGAAGTATGTGTTTAGCACTCCCCTAACATTGCACCCTAGGCACCTGTTTCTTCTTCCCACCCGGACTGAAGTAATGGCAAAAAGCCAGCAAGTTAAGTTTCAGTGTTCATCGCAAGTGAATATATTGCCCTCATTTTTAGATCTACAGCTAAAGTGGAGCACAGATATTGTGAACCCAAAATCACCTGCAACTATAAAATGTACTTTGACCAGAGACATCATTGAACTTCAGTGGTGTGCCTGGCATGGGTGCAAGGAGAAACCCTCCAACATCCAAAAAGAACATTGCTGCCCATCTAAAGATCACATGGATACAGTGATTAGGAAGCTCCTGGAAGTATGTTGAGAAAGATTAGACCAAAATAGAATTGTCTGAATGAAAATCCTTATGTTTAGTGAAAGATAACACTACATTCCAGTGTAAGAACCTTATCCGAGCTGTGACACATGGTGGTGGCAGTATCATGGTTTGGCCATGCTTGCTATCATTAACAGAACTATGAATTCCTATGCTGAAGCTCTGAAGAACTGAAGCTCAATAAAAATGGCTCAAGCTGCTGACCATCACTCCCACTTATGAGGTCAGGCACCCTTGTTGTGTCCAATTGTATGTCAGGGTGCATCCAGGTGTAAGTCATAGAGATATGTCTGGCCCGTCTACTGTAGGAATGTAAATAAACCCTGTCTGTGTAGGTTATACTTGTATTTTGGCAATAAAGCATACTGTATGTACAAAGGTATTTGAGCCTTAAGCTATGATTTTCATCTTTCAGGTTGCTCTTGCATGGTTGGTGTTGAAAATGTCAAATTTACTTGTCTTCCCTAGATGCTCTACAGCAGTGATCCCCAACCAGTAGCTCGTGAGTAACATGTTGCTCTCCAACCCCTTGGTTGTTGCTCCCAGTGGCCTCAAAGCAGGTGCTTATTTGAATTCCAGGCTTGGAGGCAAGTTTTGGTTGTATAAAAACCAGTTGTACTGCCAAACAGAGCTTCCTGTAGGCTGCCTGTCCACATAGGGGCTACCAAATAGCCAATCACAACCCTTATTGGGCACCCCAGGAACTTTTTGTATGCTTGTTTTCCTACCCAAATCTCTTTACGATTGAAAGTGGCTCACGGGTTGGAAGCTTTAAGCCCAGTTTCCCAGCACTGAACAAGTCTGTCCTTTATCCCCATGTCTGATTCCAGTGTCATATAATGAAGAATAAAATGATAATTATCTTTGTATGTAAGATAACAACAAGATGCCTGACATTGTGCTGGGATATCAACATTATGTGTGAATTTTTTTACTAATTTTATTTTTAAATACAGTGCAACCATAACTTATTTATATTATCTTTTTACATGTACAGAGATTGGCCCCCATGAAGGTTAAGAGATCTTTTCCTTTAAACTGACACAGAATTAGGAGTAAAAGCATGAAAAATTATGTTTTTTTAAAGTTAAAAAAAAATCACAATAATTAAACCACTGTAGTGAAAAAGCACTAAAGTAAACTTTATCCCCTCAGGTATGTGATTAGTTGATCAGTGATCAGTGAAACGTGTCATGGAAAATAGCGTCAGTGCCACCATATTTAATCTATTGCTAGGCAGGATGGTGGTTCAGTGGGTGGCACTGCTTCCCTGCAGCTCTGGGTTCTTGATTTTGATTCCAGCCTGGACATCCTCTGCAAGGAGTGTGTTTGTTGTCCCTGTGTTGCCATTGTTTTTCCATGGGTACTCTGGTTTCCTCCCCTACTCCAACAACATACAATTGGCTTCTGATAGAACTGGTGTGATAGGGATAGGGATAGATTCCTGGTGCTTATGGAATTGCTGCTATGATCAAATCTCAAGCTGATATTGTATTTAGTAGATCTAGCTTAGTCCTTGGCCACCGCAATGAGCCAGATGTAGGAAGCCAGATAGAAGGGTCGATTTATTTAAGGAACACGAGGAGGATGTATCTGCTCTCTGAGTGGTGGGTGCTGATGTGATGTTTACTTGGTTTTCTGTGGCATTATATGAGGAGAGCCATGACTGGAAAGCAGGTACCAAGGTATAAACTCCAGGTCGGTTTCGACGGCACATCCTTCTCCCCAACTCACAATTCCTATCTGATACCAGATTCCCTGTAATTTACAGACAAGGGGCCCCCCGGAGTCACCCTGTGAGATAAAAAGAGGGTTTTTTTTTATCAGAATTCAACTTTGAGATGGGAAATATCTGGCCAAAGAGGATTAGGACTAATGCAGGACCTGGTGACAACCCAAGTCCATATGTGCTAAATCAACAATGGCTAAAATTGGAGAATATATTTCCAGTAAAATCTACACGTTTAAAGCTTACTTATCTATTGCATGTCAGGAGCGCCAACGGTGGTGTCCCTTCAAAGATGGCTGAATTGCTGTTTCCTGGCTTCCTGGCCCTTAGCCTGACTTTGATTCTGATTCTTTCTGCCTGCCTTGTTGAACTCTTGCCTGAACTTGACTTTGCTTACACCTGACCCCTTTTGGATACCGCAAACTTGGACTTTAACCCTAAGCTTCCTCCTTGGTCCGGACATCTCCTGCTGGGAGCTGATAGGCCCCCTGAAACTGCAAAACTGAGTTGGCTGAAAATCCTGGACTGTGTAGTTATAGATGCTAAATATCTAGAGGGCAGTATACCTGTAATCTTCAATCCTACCAGAATGTACCAGGAAAATCAAGGAAAATCTTTTATAAATGGAAAGATCCACTCATTTGGAATGGTCGGTAATGCAAAGATCCACTCGTTTGGCATTCTCTCCAGATAAGCTATTTGCCCAATGTCACCACCTATGCAATGGACATTCTGTAATATGGCTCATCCACTTGTTGATGTGAGGGCCATACTATGGAGCTACAGAAACCTGTTGGGCAGTGACTGCATCAACTCATCAATATGGTCGTTTCCCAACTGGATTTTTTGACAGATATCAGCCTGGCAGGGTGGTTGGAGTTTTCCTGCAGATCTAGTGCTCCATAGCAACCAACAAGAATGTAGCACCTGGTTGGCTGTTTTAAAGCAACCTTGAATGGGGTTCATGGAGTGATTGACAGTCATTGAGTGTTACAGACAGGAATGTGAATATTTTGGAGACCATTAGTTCCAGATAACATTGACTAGTGTTACCCATGAGCTCACTTTATGAATTTATATCAAGCTAGTTATTTCTGCTCTTCTTAACACCAAGGGGCAAATTCACTAAGAATTATAGTTGCGCCAGGTGCAAATCCGCCGCACTTCGCCACACTTCGCCAGGCGTAGTTTCGCCAGTGCTCCGCAAATTCACTAAAATCCGAAGTTGCACTCAGGGGTAGCGTAGTTTGCGAAATTGCGCTAGCGTTAATTCGCCAATCGAAGCGAAGTTTCGCTAGCGATGGTTAATTTGCATACGGAGCCAAATTCAAATTTCAATGGAGGAATATGTATCGGCACTACAAATGCCTAAAAAACCTTCAAAACATCAAATAAAAATGTTTATTTTGCCCTACACATGTGCCCACTGTATAGTTAAGTTGCCATGAGTTAGGAAATGTAGGGGGGAAGGAGGGGAGCCCCAAAAATTTTTTCGATCTTTTTCAGCCTATCACCCATAATATAGAAAACACGCCAGCGTTTTTTGGGACTTAGAAAAAATTTTCACTTTTTTTGAAGCAATCCCTATCTACTCTATTGCGCTTCGCCTGGTCTGAGGTGGCGAAGGAAGTCTAGCGTAAAAGGTGGCGTTCAGAACAATGCACGCGTTAGTGAATTTGCGTAGTTTCATTCGTTGCGCAAATTCGCCAGGCGTAAGGGTGCGAAGTTACACTAGCGAAATTACACCAGCATCCGTTAGAATTTGCGAAGTAACGAAAATGCCCGACGCTAGCGAATTGACGCTAGCGTTCGGCGCTTCGGCACTTAGTGAATTTTAAATTTATTATGAGTGCATATGAATTTTCTAAAACTGCATGCATGCTAAGAAACCCTGGCATTACCCCAAGCCTGAACCTGGCAGGAATTCCAGAGTTCCACCAGTGGACTATGTCCATGGACACAAACAGCTAATGCCAATCAAATTGCTACTGGGGGCTATTGCAGTTGTCAGCACAGTGGTTTGCTGGAAGTGATACATTCCCACTGAAATAAACATGTGCCACAACTTACACACAATGTGCCAACAATTACTCTGGAGATTACTGGGAAAGGCAGTCAATATTGTGATGCTTAAAGGTACCACAGGCTGGTGCTTGGAGCTCTTGCCTGGGGTAAAGCATCACAGTGATCATAAATGTTAACCATCCACGGTACACTAGAACTAAACAAAATGATACTGCTTTGCACTTACATGACTGGGTATTAGTAGCGTAACTGATAAACAGTGCTTCCACGATACATTAACCCTTAAACCTTAAATCATGGAGTCAGAATTGGAACATCTATCACAAGAAGGAGGTTCAAATCTGAGAACTAGATGGGTTTGGGTCTCACTGTCCTACATACACTAATGAAAAAGCAGTTACTCCATGATAGATGAAACCCCTGAGCGTTAACATTTGAGCTTCATTGTCAGAGCAAGAACATCTATTCCAGGAATCAGGTTAAAGATGGAGCATTAGGTTTATGAATTTTGAAGTGGAATGTTGGTGGTAAAGAAGACATCAGACCTACCTGACAAGAATCATTCTTCCCAGCTGCATATCCAGCACAGATCTGATCTGCTGGTATTTTCACAGTATTAGAAGCATCCTGGGATCCAATGTGGTACATCTTTTCACAATTTGCCCTACTAATAAATGGGGTCACCGCTTGCTGCAAGGTCCTAGGATATGGAAGGTTCACTGAAAAGAGACACTGATATGTCACTATGATACAGATACACATTTAGAACATATATATGAGTGAAGTTCACCTCTGATAATACTTTGTATAGTAAATCAAGTGCTACTCCTTGTTAGAACTCTGTGGTTGAGAACATGGGGCCTGGCAAGTGCTGATTGTTTCTCCCCTCTACTCCCTGGTCCAAGCTCTCAATCCAGATGCAGCTGTAGCCTAATTAAAGGTCCGATTGCCATTTTGGAGTCAGGAAGGAATTTTTTTCCCCTCTGAGGCAAATTGGAGATACTTCAAATGTTTTTTTTTTTGCCTTCCTCTGGATCACTTGGCAGTTAGGCAGATTAAAAAAAAAAAAACAGTTGAACTTGATGGACGTGTCTTTTTTCAACCTTATTTACTATGTTACTATGTTACTATGTCAATGTTGTGAACAATGCCTTTTAATTTATTCGAAATAACAATTACTTAGTAATTCTATAAAGTGCCAAGTGATAAATAATTAATTAGTAAGTTAATTACATTCAATGAAGTGCTGTGCTAATAATTAAACAAAGAGGATCCCCAATTGATTTATACAAATAGTGAATTAATCAGTAACCTTGTTCCTAGAAATGAAATTAATTATCGGATAAATTATTTCCCAATCATCTCAATTCATGAAGAGATAGTAGGAAGAATGAAAAATAAGGCAGTGGAGTTGTCCCATAAACTGCTACGTGATTTTTTTCTATCCCTGGGGCACCACAAAGATGTAGAAGACAGGGAAACCGGGACTGTCTCCTTTATTATTTAACTTGCCCTAAGCTGTTGAAGAGCTGACTAAGCCTCACAAATGCCACAAATCGTCGGTCCCCTTACAGTTCCAGTGCAGGAATGTGATAGGGAGGTAGAGTAGTTGAACAGAGTGATGGATTGAATTACACGCCACCCCACTTGACCAATTCCCAATTAAATATCTAAAGACCACTATAAGCTTGACAATTAAAATCAAATAGATTATGCAGAGCTTCAACAACGCGTTTCGCTAGTTTCGCTTTATCAAGGCGACTGGTGGCCCGTCAGGAGATACGCGATTTAAAACATTTCCGAGTTCTACGTCATCCCGGAAGTCTCGTGAGAGTTCATAGACATAGCTTTCAACTCATGAAGATCATCTCAGGGATCACATGTTGCGTAGGCAACCCTTAAATCGCCACAACTTGGCACTAACCAATGGTTCAATACGACCTATTATGACATCCAATTAACCCTTAGTTATTCTGGTCCTAATTGCCTCGGATTTATTTATCACACGCTTCTCCTTCAATGGCCGTCAATTTGATTATGTATATAGATACATCATGAATTCTGCATATTTATTTATTTATAAGATAATCAATCACCCATACATTAATTATTAATTACAATCAATTTAAAATGACAGACTTTATTCTATGTAAATATAAAAATCATCATATGATTATTATTATAGAGACATGAATTTAATAAAATCAAGAACATAAATTAATTAAATGAATGCAGTAAATAGATTATTTTCATTTATTCCTTTTGGAGAAACAGAGTTCAATTTAAATAGCCAGTAGCTTTTCCCGAAGAGCCTGTTCTAGATTTCCTTTGCGTATCCCCGAAAATGCATTAAAGTTCCAAAAATGCTGGCGACTTTTCCTTTTTTGAAGTGGAATTGCCTGCAAAAGTCCTGACAAACTTTTTTTGGCTGACTTAAACTTTTGTTGGGTAACCGGTTTTCTCCAGACATTTGATAATTTACGGAACATTAATTTTACAGTGGGCTCATGTTTAGGGCATTATATTAACTCTATTGTCTTTATTAAGGTTCCCTGGACTGCATCTGCACCAACATTTATAATAAAGACGTCCATACAACTTTAAATTACCCGCCCTATGCAAATTGACCTAAGCACAAGGTCACTAGCGAATTTTCGCTAGTCACAAATAAACGCTAGCTCATCTTCACTATGAAATGCTCGCACAGCAGATGGAACGCTAGAGAAAAGTCACCTGTGTTTGACGCACGGGACGAAACTTCGCACTTGATTTAAGGCCTTGTACAGAACCTACTAACATTACTCTGCAGAACTGGGAAGTTCCTGTGTACTTAATCAAATTGTCACTGGAAATAATCAGGCTAGAGGGTAGACCTCCAGTTAGAAGAATAGAAGATGTTCCTCAAATGATACAGCCTTGCATGATGCCAATCTGAAGGCCTTGTACAGAACCTACTAACATTGCTCTGCAGAACTGGGAAGTCCCTGTGTACTTAATCAAATTGCCACTGGAGAAGATTAGGCTACAAGGTGGACATCCAGTTAGAAGGACAGTAAGATGTTCCTCAAATGATACAGCCTTACCCGATGTAAACTGACAGCTTTCCTTATATACCACATTTTTATTGTGTATTTATTTGTTTATCTACTGCATAGGAAAGTTGAGATTTCCTGCCAGGTTAAAAAGGACAAGTAGATGAGTTTAGTTTGGGTTTAACTGCCCTACCAGAACAGTCAATGTAACAGAGACTTCATGATTGAGTCCTTGAATCTTAAACCATGGTGTCTAAACAGAGTCATAATGAGGTTCATTTTGGAGAAGCGGATGGGCTGGAGTCTTACTGCTTGGGAAAAATTCTGATGTGATGCATTGCAGAAGACATCACACCTACCTGCCAGGAATCCTGCAGAGCTGCATATCCAGCACAGATCTGGTCTGATGGAATTATCTATAGCAGAAAAAGGAAAGTTGTGCCCATTTGTTGAGGTTCAATTAGGCTGTGATCACAACATTCATACATTAAAAATCAAAAGGTCCTCTGCACTCAATCCATTATCAATATATTACTAACATTGAGACATTTTGAACCTTAAACTACTAAAAAATGCCCTCCCTTTAAACAAAACAGGGAGTGTTTGAGCACATTTTGCAATATATTCAAGCTGGCCTACTACAGCAAAGTGATGTGATTAATGTCCGTAATATATTGATAATAGGTGAGTGCAGAGGACCTCTAGTGGAATTATGTGACATCCAGTTAGAAGGACAGTAAGATGTTCCTCAAATGATACAGCCTTACCCAATGTAAACTGACAGCTTTCCTTATATACCACATATTTATTGTATATTTATTTGTGTATCTACTGCATAGGAAAGTTGGTTGAAAATCCAGAGATGTGAAGTTGCAGATGTAGACTATGTAAGGGGCAGAAAGAAATTCAACTTTGTGTATATATATATATATCAATGAGGCCTATACACAATTGTCCAGCACCATTATGGAATAAATGTATGTTTGCCAGGGATTCTAAGAAAGCAGGGACCATAATATAATAATTCCTTATATGGTGGTGATACAGGGCAACAGAAATTAGATGGAAACAGAAGGGGAACCAAAATGTTGTCATTGTTTGATCATCTGCTCAATGGTTGATATTTGCATTGTGCTAACTGCTCCATTCAGTGGCTGTACAGTTCCCTTCACTGGTTCCACAATGCATTCCTGGTTCTTACTCTATGCCATAGGCAGCCTTAAACCTTCTGCCTTCACATATTGATAATAGATGAGTACAGAGGACCTCTAGTGGAATGATGTGACTCACCAGGGAGACAACCTGGTACATTTGGTTACAAGTTGCCGTGCTAATAAGTGGTGTCATCACGTTTGAGGATTTGGTAAATTCACTGAAAACAGACAAGATATGTGAATGAAAGTCATACACATCTAAACATGTTGTAAATATATTTAGTGTTTTTGTGCGCTGTTCATTGATGTTTTTAGATTAGACACTAGAGGTCTCACTGTGACTAGTGTAAGTTTAAATAGTTGCAGAGTTACATAGTTATGTTGGGTTAAATAAAGACCAAAACCCATTGAGTTCAAGTCTCCAAATGAAATCCAGCATCCATACATACACTGACTCTGAACCCTCCATGCACTCACACCAACTATATATACTGTATCAATATCTACACTAATTGTAGATTTTAGTATCACATTAGCCTCGGATATTATGTTTTTCCAAGACATCATCCAAGCCCCTCTTAAAGGCATTAACAGAACCAGCCATCACAACATCACCCGACATTCCCCACTCTCACTGTCCTCATGTGAAGAACCTTCTACATTACTAGCTCCTCTAGCCTAAAGGGCTGGTCTCTGGTGCGATGATCCATTTTATGGAAAAAAGACCCCCCTCTGTCTGCTTATAAGGCTCTCTAATGTACTTGTAAAGAGTAATCATGTCTCTTTGCAAGCATATTTTTCCAGAAAGAACAACCTACACCATGACAGAATCCCTTTATTCAGTTACTCACATTCAGAGCTAATTCTGCCCCATCCAGTTACCCAGCATTCCATGCCTTCAGTGAAGTTGTCAGATGTTGAAGGTAGGCAGACAGGTAGGATGTAGTTGGTGTATGTGATGGGACTTGTTAGTTTCAGTAAGGCAATATCTGCTCTGTTTGTTGAGCTGTTATACATTGAGTTAACATTAATACAATCGACTCTGGATGTGATCTCATGTGGACTAGTCAGAGACAACTGCTATGCCCCCAGCCGAACCGTATAGTCTGATGGAGACAGGGAGCTGGGGGGAAAATAACAAGCACCATGGGGCATTAAGTTCAAGAAAACCTTATATATGAGAAGGAAGGGTTAAAACTAAGTAAGCCTTATCAGAAAGGTCCACCTAAATAAACAAGTAAACCCTCAAAGTAATTCTGCTCTGAGTCTCCTGTCAAAAGAAACACCACATTTCTTTCCTTCTATTATGTACTCATGGGCTTTTGTATCAGACTTCCTGTTTTCAGCTTAAACCTCCAGGGCTTGGGCTTGAGCATGCTCAGTTTGCTCCTCTCTCCCTCCTCCCCCTAGCCTAAAAATGTTAGGGCATTTGCCCTGTGTACCAGGTAGGCTGGGCGGGAGAAAGGAGGGGTCTAGGTAGGGTTGGTGGGTAGGGAGTTTAAGGTTTGGGTTGAATTCTCCTTTAAACCTCCTTGCCCCGGGCATGAGCATGTTAAGTTTGCTCCTCTTCTCCTCTTCTCTTCTCTCCCCTCCCTTCTCTGTTGTAATCTGAGCCCAGAGCTATGAGTGAGCAGGGACAGACTCAGGCAGGAAGTGATGTCACACAAAGCTAATATGACAGCTGCTATCCTAAACAAACAGAGAGCTTCTAGAGCTTTTTACTCAGGTATGGTAAAACATTCTACAGAATAAATATGACATTCTTGCTTGCACTTTTGCAGCCAATCTATTGGCAATAAAATGCATCCATAACTTTCCTTCTCCTTTAAAGGATCTAAATAATGGAAAGACCAAAAACCTGGTTCCAAGCAAATTGGACCAGCAAATGGATATGGCCTGTCAAATATGGATTGACTCCCGTTGTCTGACAGATGAGTTTAAAAGAGGCTCTTGCCTTAACAAATATATATTGTGCTGGTGCCTGAAAATGATGCCGTATGTTAGTAAATCAGAGTGATTTTGTGAAACAGCATTTTGCTTTTATACTGGAAACATGTGAGTCAATTTCTTGTTTGTATTGTGTGTAAGTGTCTATTATTAAAGACTGTATATTGTAATACTGTGTCGTTTTATCCTCATTTATGGTTGAGTTTCCAACACATTTTATATTCCAGCCATTAGATCACATGCATCAAGGGTCAGGTGATGTTCTAGCTGAAACCCACCTGTCCATCTTCTGCCCAATATGTTTTTTCTCTTTTGAAAGGTAGATAAAAGAGTTCTGTGTATTACACAGTTAATCAATCAGCCGTCTTTATTTCCCATAAAGTGGCAGATATTTGGATGATTGAACTCAACTGGTTCTTTTGGCAGCAATCAGAATATCTCAATTGATCATAACCATTGGATTCATAACAATAAATGTATTTTGGTCAGTAAATTAAGGCAATAATGCATTCTTATTATTATTCTTTTAATGCAGTCACAAAATAGAGTCAAGATCACTAGTTCCTTTTGTAAAAAGAGCTAGATACAGTTCAAACCTAACCTTTTCATATTCAGGACAACATTTGATATACCGTATATACTCGAGTATAAGCCATCCCAAGTGTAAGCCGAGGTACTTAATTTTACCTCCAAAAACTGGGAAAGCTTATTGACTCGAGTATAAGCCGAGGGTGAGAAATGCAGCAGCTTCTGTTAAGTTTCAATCAAAAAATTGAGGTTTTCTGCTCCCATTGGAGGTGCCGGCGTCTCGTTTTTGGATGCCGGCGTCCATTCTTTGATGCCAGCGAATATTCTTGGTGACTATTGTTGGATGCCGGTGACTATTCTTAGACGCAGGCGACCGTTTTTGCGCTTGACCCGAGTATAAGCCGAGGTAGAGTTTTTCAGCATATTTTGGGGGCTGAAAAACTCGGCTTATACTCGAGTATATACAGTAGTCTGATTTTATCTATATATATGGGGTTGTTATTCTGGGCCTCACAGTGCTAGCCCTGTGTATGGGAGGAGTAGCTGCCCCCAGAGTCTGGATTTAGACAAAAGTATTACAAGAGTAGGTTGTGCCGGTCTAACTTTTTATTTGGTAGCTTTACTGGCGTTGTTGCTGGTCACATCTGACTTCCATTCCTCCATGTGCTTCACAGTCCAACCAGTCTCCCAGGTCTTTAGGTGAAGTGTGTTGATCCCTCTGATACCACTCGCATCCTCGCAGGGTCCATCATCACACACTGGATGTTCAGTTGTCACATGTGTTTCTTGCACTCTATAAAGTGAGCTCTCTGTTTCGGTACCTCCGCCAAAAAGTCTGCATTAATGGAAACAGTGCTGTCTTGGAAGGTGATTGAGCCATTCTGTCTGGCTAGCTTGAGCAGCCCGTCCCGGTCTCATGCATTTAGTATTCTTGCAATAAGCAGTCTGGGAGACATCCCAGCAGGTCTACGTCTGGTGCTGACCCCATGCTCATTGAATGTCTGTGAAAGGGAATGTTGACCAAATTTGTCCCTTAGCCAGGATTCCAGAAATTGCTCCGGGGCCTCTCCCTCCACGTTCAAAGGAAAGCCCACAAACCGCAAATTGTTTCTTCTGATTTGTGCAGCTCTTGTACCTGGGAGAGGTAGGCAAGTATCCTCCAGGGTGCTTATCCTTTGCTCAGCTGCTATGGCTCTTTTGCGCATGTCATGATTATAGAAAAATCCTTAGTGCTGATAAGTAAAGCGC
This sequence comes from Xenopus petersii, assembly GCA_038501925.1. NCBI lineage: Eukaryota > Metazoa > Chordata > Amphibia > Anura > Pipidae > Xenopus > Xenopus petersii. The sequence continues at coordinate 8,642,569 of CM076688.1, forward strand.
ATGTTTCTCTGGTGGATCGTATCTCCGTAAGCAGGTCCATGAGAGAAGCCTATGTGGGTTCTTGGGGAGTTGGGTCATTTCCTGAAGGTGGGGATAGTGAGGAAGCAAAAATATATTTAACAGTTACAACTTTTAAACATAATCCTACTTTAAAATATGAAATAACGCCACTATTTTGTCTTTTTTTATGACTTTTTGGGCATACAGGATATGATGTCACTGATATAAGATAGAGGAGGATGTAACTTCAGGCATGACCTGGTGAAACAGACTCTGGCAAAAAGGGTAACGTAGTGGAAAATCGCACTTTGATGAATTTGCTGAGTAACGATTGTTTGCCTGAGCGAGAATTTTTTTAGCAATGAGCTCTTTTGCGAATTGTTCTCTATGTGTCAGGTATTGCTGGGAGTCGAGCCGGGGACCTTTGGGTTTCTGGCTCGATACCCTAACCATTTGGCCAGGTGAGCAGCCTGTAGGGTTGCTCACTGTGTGTAACCTGGCCTCTGCAGGCCCAGCTGCCGCCTGATTGGCCTCTCCAGCCCCAGCTCAGCTGCTGCCTATCTTAATCAACCAATCAGGGCTGCCTCTTCCCTATTTAAGGGCAGCTCTCAGACCACTCCTTGCCAGAGCATTGCATGGTTTTCTAGTACTGCGGCATCGTCCCTAACTAGGTTTCTAGCTCTTGCCCCTTCTCCCTTGTTATTCTGCCTTGTCTTGTCCTGCTCACCTTTCCTATCTTGTACCTTCCCAGCCTCGACCTTGTTCCAACCCTACCTTGTACTCCTCTCTTGCTATCCAGCTTCCAGCTCTCTCTAGCTATCCTGCTTCCAGTCCCTTCTTGCTATCCTGCTCCAGTCTCCCTCTCTTGCTATCTTGCTCCAGTCTCCCTCTCTTGCTATCTTGCTCCAGTCTCCCTCTCTTGCTCCAGTCCTCTCTTGCTATCTTGCTCCAGTCCTCTCTTGCTATCTTGCTCCAGTCTCCCTCTCTTGCTATCTTGCTCCAGTCTCCCTCTCTTGCTCCAGTCCTCTCTTGCTATCTTTCCCCAGCCCTCTCTTGCTATCTTGCCCCAGCCCTCTCTTGCTATCTTGCCCCAGTCCTCTCTTGCTATCTTGCTCCAGTCCTCTCTTGCTCCAGTCCTCTCTTGCTATCTTGCTCCAGTCCTCTCTTGCTCCAGTCCTCTCTTGCTATCTTGCTCCAGTCCTCTCTTGCTCCAGTCATCTCTTGCTCCAGTCCTCTCTTGCTATCTTGCTCCAGTCATCTCTTGCTCCAGTCCTCTCTTGCTATCTTGCTCCAGTCTCCTTCTGCTACTGTCTTGCTATCCGCTCCTGTCTCCTTCTGCTACTGTCTTGCTATCCGCTCCTGTCTCCTTCTGCTACTGTCTTGCTATCCGCTCCTGTCTCCCTCTGCACTCTATCCCCCAGTTTGATCTACGCCCGCACCGTCCTGTCCCATCCAAGCCGTTCCACTCCTGCCACGTCCAGTCCTTTCCTGTTGAGTCGTCGCCCTCTTCTTCCTGTCTTGTCCAGTCCTGTTCCAGTCTGACTCTTCGCCCTCATCAACCTGTTCCTGCTTCCCTTCAAGTTTCCCCTTGACACATACAGCCCCTGCCTCAAGGACTCGCCCTTTCCCTTCAGACTCTACAGCGCCCCCTACCTAATCCTTGACACTATGCCTGTTAGTAAATTAGCGATGTCCCTGCTTTTTTGGCAAATTTTCTCTAGCGATGGCCACCTTGCTCTTTAGTAAATTTGCCCCACTGCTTCTCGTTCCACTTCAGTCTAGTTACATGAGTCATGGTGCTCGATTTTTGAAACTAAACAGGGAAACACCTTAGACTGAGAGTAATTCACATTCCAAGTTTCTGGTTCTTAAAAGAAGTTGGAATGACGATTGCCTTCAGTTTTAGTTTTTGTGCTGTTCAGTGCATCATATTTGTAAGTTGAAACAATAAGTAATAGCTACATTCATCCTCTCCTGTTCATGAAACTAATGCTGAAAAGGGAAGTGTACCATTAAGGCTGCTGATCAAAACATTAGGTATCACATCCTTATGTGTTAAAAAAGAACATGATGTTTTACCAAGAACTTAGGTCATCAGCTGTAGCTCCTTTGAACAATGGAGCTACAGTTCTCCAGCCCTTTGCATTTTCAGATAACACTAAGTTCCTTTGGTTTCCATCATACCTTAGAGAGCACAGAAGTCTTTACTTGTGCTAGTCTAGAAATGACTGCTTTCAACTTGTGCCATATGGTCTGGTGTAAAGCTGGTCATACAAGAGCAAAATTACTTGCCAACTTACACCCTTTAGACCACTTCCATTTGCAGGTCTTTAAGATCTTTCTTAGCCTGGTGGACGTCAGTCCAGGGATCTTCCCATTTGGAGTGTAGTGTATCCATAGCATTGTGTGTAGTGTATCCATAGCATTGTGTGTAGTGTATCCATAGCGTTGTGTGTAGTGTATCCATAGCATTGTGTAGAGTACAGTATAACACAGATTATTATAGTCACTCTTACCTTATACAATAATATTGGGTGAATAATTTTTGATAACTACAATGATTAAAAAGACCAATCCAATAGTGATGTGCGGGCCGGCCAATACCCGCGGAATACGCGGGTCGGGGCTGACCAGTGGCGTAACTAGACACCTAGGGGCCCCGGTGTGGAAGTTTGCAACTGGGCCCCCCTCTAGTTTTTTTAGGGCAAAATACCGTACAACTTAAGTTCCATTTTATAACTGTAACAATATTGTGAAAATAATCTGGTGCAGACCGCAGTGATAACAAATCATGGCAACAGTCTGTAAACATGTTTAGTGGTGGGCCAGACATTACTGATCAGTTACTTTTATGACTTTTATGACAAGCTCACCCAGGACTCGAAATATGAAAGCAGCTTCGTGGGTAAAATTGAAGTGTCACTGTATATGGTGTTATTGTATACAGACCAAATAATATTATACAGATTAATTCCATGTATTGTACCAGAAACAATAGGCACAAAGCAGTCCACGGCACACGGCCACAACCATGTATACAGACATAAAAACGATATATATGTAAATAAAATGCTCAACATCCTACTCGCTTACTTGCTTGTTTTCTACTTTTCTTTCCTTCCTCTTTCTCTCCTGATTTGCTTCACTACCTCTCTGTATTTTTTTCACCGTTACAGCATTTCTTTTCTGTTTTGCTTTTTATTCTGTTCCTACTTATTTTTTAAAACAATTGTGCTACCACTTTTCTTCCTCTTCCCTACTCCCAGGCTTCCCTTTGCCCTTATGTAAATCATCCATTCTCCCCTTCGCCCCTTAAATATTCTGTTGGTCGGCATCTTTCTGGCAGTTTTTTAAAAAGGGCGCTGGATCCAGTGCAGAGATTTGTATAGACGTGAATCACCATAGACTGACACCGCTGTCAGTTAAAAATGTCAAATAGTCTCCAGTTGGGCCTCATACTAAATTGTCTTATGTGATTGAGGGACTGACTTTGCAGTAAGAAGGAGAGAAGCGTTATCAGTCTATGGTGATTTGCATCTATACATAAACATATCTTCTTTAAAGAACAATTAAAGTAAAGCCTTTACCCTGTATGTAACTTCACTTTAGCATTAGTTGACCAGATTTTCAGAGAGAATTCCAGGAACACGGAGCAGTTTCATGTATAATACCCCAGAGCTCCGAGGAAAATGATAAAGTGGAAATAACACGTATAATACCCCCAGCCCCAGATTTCCATTTAACTTTGACTATAATTCTTTGTACAGGTATGGGACCTGTTATCCAGAATGCTCGAGACCTGGGGTTTTCCGGAGAACGTATCTTTCCGTAATTTGGATCTTCATGCCTTAAGTCTACTAGAAATTCATTTAAACATGAAATAAACCCAATAGGCTGGTTTTGCTTCCAATAAGGATTAATTCTATCTTAGTTGGGATCAAGTACAAGCGACTGTTTTATTATTACACAGAAAAAGGAAATCATTTTTAAAAATGTGGATTATTTGGATAAAATGGAGTCCATGGGAGACAGCCATTCCGTAATTCGGAGCTTTCTGGATATCGGGTTTCCGGATAAGGGATCCTATACCTGTACTACTTTAATTCCTGTCTAGCCAAGTGAACTGGTGTGGGAAAAGGTGGTAAACACCACTAAAAAATTCCAACAGCAAACCCAGTAGTTCAGCAATTAAACAACAATGTAATATCTATGAAAAAAGAAACATTTCTGGAATCATTTTGTCTCGTGAAAAACAATCGAGTTGTTCTGAGTCACCTGCTTGAATTCATTCTGAAAGCAGCCAGAGAAAACTCAGCTATCATTTGTCTGGCACATATAATTAATGACATTTCTGCTTCTTCTACTTGACTGGCTCAAAAACTATACAGCTTCCTTAACTTCACCTACAAATTCTTCACAGTAAAATATTTCAGAATGTGAATCCTTTTCTTATTTGCACTGATTATATTAGTATTTATTATATTATTTCCAATAGGCTAGTAGGTTTTTCAGGTTTTGTTGGGCTAGGGTTTGGAGTGTGTATATACCACTGGGTCTGGTTTGCGTGCCCCTCTTCTGCCTTGGGAAAGTCCACCGACCCAAATGATAATCCAGGCACACACACACATACTGCTCTATTTAGGGAGGACAGAGCCTGTTCCTATCATTGGGAAGCTACAGGACTTTCCAAAAGCTTGTGATGGGCCAGAAATATGTCTGGACATGGTCAGGGAAGTCTTTCAGCAGATAATCTTGGGAGGAATGTACCTGCATAACATTAATGGAGGGGCCCAGCAATACACTCAAGCCTGGAAGGGTCCGTGGGGTCATATATTAGCTTGGCTCTGGATCTAGGGGAGGATTTCATGGCATGGCCCCCAAATTTGTTATTGTTCCAGAATCTTATAGTGAAAGGCAACAGCGTTCCTCCTTGCTACTGTCAGCTGCATTCCTTCCTCTGCCTGTTATCTGCCTGCTCTGTGCAGGGAGGGGGCGGAGGGGGATCAGGACACAGGCAGGAACCAGAAGCGAAGAAGAAGAAAAAAAAAAAATACTTTGGCGCAAAGTACTTCAATGTACAAACTGGCCAATCAGGAGGCACTTCAGGTTTTACAGCAAATTGAAAGTGCTAGGCTCCCTAATTGGCCAATTTGCACATTGAAGTTATTAATGCGGAAGGGTCTGCTTAGGTGGCCGTGCAAATAGCCTGACAATTCTGGGGATTCAGGACGGAGCCATATTTTCCAGGCGGGCCCCACGAAGTTACGCCACTGGGGCTGACCTCGACCCCCATATGCGGGTGGCGGGCAGGTCTGGGTCGAGCTCTTCTTCCTGCCACCTTGCACTGCTGGCTTCCGACTTCCTTTTTTTATTGACACACGCCTGTTCGCCCCACCTCTTTTGTGACATCATTGGTAGGTCGGGTCAGGCGCTGGTCTAAAGGAGGAACCCGGAAGTCAGGCATGGGTGGGCTGAGGGTGGGCTGGTTAGGGTCGGGTGCGGGACAGATTTTACCTGATCCGCACATCACTAAAATCCAAGCTCACCCTCCGCTAAAGGCAGCTTGAGACTGGTGCTCAGTACACAGCGTCCCTACTGTATCGATGCGGCACAAATGATGAAATGGACGGCACTCCAGATAAAAGTAGGTTTATTGCAGCGAGCTGCTGATGTAGTACACCTGACGCGTTTTGTGTATCACTCCCTTAATCATAGACAAGTGCAATGCAGTTACCTTATATACACAATATTACAGCAGCCCCATCTGGGCTTTACATAAAATACATTTTAATTCAATTTATTATTATCAATAAAAACCTAATGTACAATGAAGTAAAAACCTCAAAGAACTTTTTTAAATTTTACAAAATATTTTACAAAAAACGACATATTCAAGTGCAGCCTCCAGAGTGGAAGGGTTTACTTATAGATTCCAAGTTAGGAGAAACATGAACTACATATAACATATTCATATTATATCATCGACCTGTTCCAAAGTCATATAAATGTAGCGCTATAGTAAATTAAGCGGCACCGACTCTACTAAGAGCTCAACCTAATATATATTTGTGCTCCGGGTGAGACCTTTCTCTCAGGGGTGCAGCAATGGTGTGGAGGCAGGGTGTAGTGCAACTGTAATAAAGTGCTATGCATAATAACTGGGCGCCAGTGGTTCTTTATGCTTAACCAGAGAACATGATTCTTGAAACGCGTCAGGTGTACTACATCAGCAGCTTGCTATAATAAACCTGCTTTTGTCTGGAGTGCCGTCCATTTCATCATTTGTCCTGCAATAATTTTTAATGGAACATTCTTAAACAGCCCTTTATAACACATCACAGAATATACATATTTAATGCTTGTGTGAAGACCTTCATTGCATTGTGGTCATAACTGTAACCATATATTACTTAATAGTCTTTGCAGAGAAATACCCTGAATATTAGCCAGTACAGATAGTGATGTGCGGGCCGGCCAGATACGCGCGGGTTGGGTGGGTTCGGGCCGACCTCACACCCCCCTTTCTGGGTCGCAGGTGGGTTCATGTTGAGCTCTTCTCCCACTCATGACCATCCAAATGCTGGTTTCTGACTTGAATATAGATGCGCGCATCTCGCCCCCACCCCTTTTGTGACATCATCGGCGGGTCAGCACGGGTCCATAAAAGGAACCTGGAAGTCGGGCTCAGGTGGTGGGAGGGCGGGTGCCGGGCTTGCGCAAAAATAGTGTCGCTGCAGCTACTGTGATCTGCAAAAATGGGGAAAATGGCGTCTGAAATCAAATTGGTATAACATTAGATCAGCGATTAGATCATTAGATAGGTAACATTAGATCAGCAGTTATCAGATATTTTCAGTTCAAACCTCTCCTTGCATGTCCTTACGGCCCAAGGATATCAAGGGCAACAAATGTTTTTATCCCACACCTCACCCTAGTTTAACTTCAAGCTCTGACCAAGACTATTCTAAAGCCCCTGTGTGATTACTTTAGATTTCCCAAGGATGTTCAGACTTACAGTTTAGGAAATTATATTAAGGACATGTCTGCACCTCCCTATTAATGTATATTCAGTAAATGGACACCCCAGTTATATGAGATCTATCGGTGCTTATGCATGTAAGTGGGAGCAGCCATGTTTGCTCTTATGAGCTCATCTCATCCACCAACACTGAGATGTTTCCCTCTAGCAGCCAGATTATTAATGGAGATGGTGGAATGTTTCTTACAGATCTCCTTCCAGATAATGTAGAACTTGTCAGTACAATGTGTCAGTATGAAGGGATTACGTTGTCTCACTTGGTTTGAAGACTCATTTACTTCTTCACTAGTTTTCTCTTATGGTTCAGCCTATTTAGAAAGTTGAAGCTGGGAGGATGGGGAAGACATTGTTGATGTAATAAATATAAAAATTAAGAAAATATAGAATTTCAGTAACATTTTTTTACAAATTATGAATGTGTAGCAAAATACTAAAGTTGTTTTTTCTTGTTGATATTGTTTTAAAACTTTATTCTTGATCCTTTCATAGCAAATAAAGTTGGTTTGTTTGACCTCTATTAAACCGGTTAGCTCATCTACGCTAATTTAAGTTTCCCCAACCAGTTAGTAGAAGTAATTTAAGTTTAACCTACATGGTACTGGGCCATTAGATTTAGGACAATGCCTGCAACTAATATATTACATTTTAACAGATGGTTACATAGTTAAATTGGGTTGAAAAAAGACAAAGTCCATCAAGTTCAACCCCTCTAAATGAAAACCCAGCATCCATACATACACCCCTCCCTACTTTTAATTAAATTATATATACCCATATCTATACTAACTATAGAGCTTAGTATCACAATAGCCTTTGATATTATGTCTGTCCAAAAAATCATCCAAGTCCCTCTTATAGTCATTAACTGAATCAGCATCACAACATCACCCGGCAGTGCATTCCACAACCTCACTGTCCTGACTGTGAAGATCCCCCTACGTTGCTTCAAATGAAAGTTCTTTTCTTCTAGTCTGAAGGGGAGGCCTCTGGTACGAGATCCACTGGATGCTTCATATGGGCCGAACAGTGTACAAAATTAAGGGGCCCATTTATTAAACCTCAAATTCTTCTGGTTGAGTTTTTAAAGGGTAAAACTAGAAATTTTAAAGGGGGAAATAAAAACTTGAATTTTTAGTTATTTATTCTACCCAAAAGTTGCTAAAAATCCCAAAATCCTGTATCTTGTTGAGGTCATGTAGAAGTTAAAGGCAAATGTCCCTGAAGATGTTTCTTGACGCTGTGATTCGTGTTGGTTTTCGTCCGATAAAGTTGAGTTTTCACGGTAACAAATTGATAAAGTAGAGCTTCAAGAGCATTAAAGTGAAAAAGTTCCATGATTTAAATTGATGATCAATTTTGTCGTGAGTTAAATTTGTGGTTGTGAGTTAGTTTGACTTTGTTTCAATAAAAAAATGAGATTCATTTGAGTTTTAGTAAATACCCTTCTAAGTGTACTGATTTAGTCCAGACCCTGCATTGTTACTGCCCAACATGAGCCAGCAAAACAAAACCGTGTAAAAACAAATACATAAATAATAACCCATTGAAGTATACCATTCAAAAACAATAAGCTTTTATTAAGGTAAACTACCATTTTAATTCTACATAACACTGGCGCTATATAAGGGTAGTCTCTGACCCAGTGTTGAGGCATGGAGGAAAAGTGACATCCCTTTCTTAGTAATGATGTCCTATATTAGGACTGAGTGTCCCCCACGTGCTGCTTGTGGCACCTAAGGACAGACATCACTCAGTATCCCCACTAATTAACATCAATGTCCTACAGACAATCTTTGCGGTAATTTCTTCCATTACAAACAACACAGATCTGAAGTTTTTAGATTTCCTGTGTCCAACACCCCTCAACTCTGATTTTACAATGTTTGGTCGTCTACTTCCCACCCCACAACTAACAACAGGGTAAAATAAATATAAACAAATTGTCCTAATTATCGTCTTGTTTTATTTCTGGGTATCACGTCTGACACTTTTCTACTAAAGGATAACAGAATCAACAAATAGGTTTATTGAAGTTTATTTTATTGGTAAATAGGTAACAAAGAAGAAATACATTTCACAGATGTATATATACAAAGTGCATTTTCTTGTTTGTCTGTAGCGACAGTACTTAGGGTCTCTTAAGATTTCTCTTCTTCTTGCTTATAGGCCAGGTCTATAATGTCGGCATTGCACAGTAAATCTGTAGGTAAGAATAAGACTATGTCAGTATATTAATCAGATATAACACAGTTGAATAAAACAGATTCTAAATATAAACCTACATGGAACAATCTACACAGATATAAATCTCACCATTAGTCCATTGTGCAACAAGGTACAAAAGGTTCTGCAACTCAATGTCTCTGGCACTTCAATAGTGTTAAACACGTCGGGCATCACATTTCTTCTATTCAAAATATTTCAGGCCAGCGTTTTTAAAGAAGTTGTCCAAAAATTGCCAAGATGAAATGAAAGCGCAGTGGCCGGTACTGTATGATTCGGGCAGGTCAAAACCAACGTTGTATCTGACAAAGTTACAGTTCTTGTTGTGTAGAACAGGCTCAAGGATGTTACGGAGCATCTCACTGTAAAAAGTTCCTGAAAAGGAAACGGCACTACATTGTTATATAAATACACGGTAGCCTTTCCATTCCACCAACAAACAATGACCTTGGATTTATCCAGCAAAGACTTGTGCACCTTCTTAATGTGCAGGAAAGATTTTTAATAAAATGTACAGCTGGAACTATTTAGCAGGGGTCAACTCTCCTCCAGCCAAGAGGCCTACTTTCCTTAATCTGTTGCATGATCTGTGATAAACAAACCTGTAAAGAATCACATCAGTGTGCAAGGCATTGTGGGAGCTGTAGTCTTGGCTGGAGGAGAACTGGCTACTGCTTCAGTGGTACATGTACTCTGTTCAGTAGACATATGTTTAAAAGTGAGACCTTACCTAACTTATCTCCCTTCACAGCATCTTTGCACATTTCAATACGAGCGGAGTGATAGGGAACAACGTAATCTTGTAACGAGCTCACGAGAATCACATTCTTGAAGTGCTCCAAGCCTGTAATACAATAATATTCACCATGAGATTCCAGAACAATATTAAGGCATCAATACAGACGTATCTTTCATGAAGTCACGAGCATAATACTTTCAATAAGATAAATTTCAAATCACTAATGTAAGTTACTGAAGAGTACTGGGTCCATGTCAGGTCAATAGTAAGACATGGAAATCTCTTAAACTACTACCTTGCTGGTTATGGTTAAAATAGTTCCCAAAAGTTTCTAATTAAACTTTCAGATCACAGCAGCTTTATTTTAGGGTTTTATATGATTTAATATACAGATGAAAGCCATACGAAAGACGGGGCATATGTCTTACCTTTTTTCTGACTGAGTTTGTAGAGGAAACTTAGTCTTGGGTCTTTGTGATCTGATAATGCCATCTGAGATATGGAGACACCTATATGCAACCGCTTCTCTAACCACAGGCCTATAACAAAAGAGATGCACAGATTTATTCATTGTATTATATAAAAGCATGTTAAAGTTCATTGAAATGTAGGTAAAGATACAGGGTTATATTATCACTGCATCTTGACAGTCCCAAAATACAGCCGTGATCTTTCCTAAACATAATTTAAATGTTTTTACTTTTGTCCTATCATAATGATAAATTAATTGTACTTGATGTAAATGAAGCATGGTTAAATCCATATACATATATTACTTGTTGTTTCTAGTCTTTGAATTACTTGTCAATAATAAAGCAATGGCCAGTAAATCCCTACCAGTTTTATAGAGAAACGAGTTGGGGTACAGAAGGCCCATATGTGGTCCACCGAAGGAGAGGTAAGTGTGCAGGTTTCCACGGTAGCCTTCAAATTCAGGTGTCCACAGGGCTGAGCGTATTATTAGATTGCCCAAAGAAAAGCCGATAAAGCTGCGGGGAGAGAAAAGTAACATTATTATAAAAATTGATATATATTAATAAGTATAGAGATTTTTTGCTAATTACTGTACCTGATCCTGGAAATAATGAGCTTATTGCTGGTGATGTGCTGTAATATTTCTTTTAGGAGATTTCTGCTTAATTTATTAATATCAGCAAAGGTGTAGCCCTGTAAAAAAAATACAAGAATTGAAAAAGAACACAATAAATATTGCATCAGAATTAAAACAAGACATGCACAGAGACCAACACTAATGAAAATATTATAGATGCCACAGTTATTTAACAGTGTATAAAATAGCAATATTAAAGGGCCTGTCTGCTAACAATCAGCAACAATAATCTTCTATAAGACCTATCCACGTCCCGTCTTGTTGCTCAAACATTTATCATGCAATTTAATAAAAATTTTCTATATATTTTCAGATATCAAACCCCACAGAAGACGTTTCCGTTCAAAAGGATTTGTCATTGGGCGATCTATAATAGCGTCAATTAGTTACAGACCACTTGTTACAGTTATATATCAGAATGATCTTTATGGGCCCCATTACAACTGATCATTTCATATTAATCATCAGTAAACCAATAAAATACTAATAATAAAAGGATTTCTCAGGATAGTTACATTTTATCATCATTGCCTATTAGTTCCCATTGAGCTGAGATGGATAGAATGTTTGAACAGTTTCATATAGGAATGGAGATGACCCCTCAGAACTAGACACACAGATAAACGTACCTGGTTGTAACAAGACATTAGGAAGTTGATTTTCCCATGTGTCACTCCAGACTCGATATGAGATTGTATAAGTAGAAGATCAAGTGCGGAACCTAGAGTAGAAATAAAGCCATTAATTTTAACAGGGCAGGGCAATGGTAAATCATATGGTAAAACACACAACGTGTTTGTGTCAGAATCAAATCTTTAAAATTTTACTTACCACCCAAGCCGTGCACACAGACTATTAGATGTGTTCCATCTTCACTACTGGAGTCGTCTTTGGAACCTACAATAAAATAAGTAAATTTAATTAATGTAATGTCCTCTTTCCTTTAAAATCTAATGGGAAAATCAATGTTTAACTTACCAGTAAAACTGCTCTGCTTCTTTTTTGTAGGTCTAAGTCGCTCCCAAATGAGTTTCTTTTCGCTGGTTTCATGGAATAATCTACACAATAAAAACACACAATGTTGTGTCAAGTAAAACTCTCCATTGAAATTCATGATAATAGATAGATAGATAGATAGATAGATAGATATAGATAGATAGATAGATAGATAGATAGATGGATGGATGGATGGATGGATGGATGGATGGATGGATGGATGGATGGATGGATGGATGGATGGATGGATGGATGGATAGATAGATAGATAGATAGATAGAGATGGATGGATGGATGGATGGATGGATGGATGGATGGATGGATGGATGGATGGATGGATGGATGGATGGATGGATAGATAGATAGATAGATAGATAGAGATGGATGGATGGATGGATGGATGGATGGATGGATGGATGGATGGATGGATGGATGGATGGATGGATGGATGGATAGATAGATAGATAGATAGATAGATAGATAGATAGATATAGATAGATAGATAGATAGATAGATAGATAGATAGATAGATAGATAGATGGATAATGGATGGATAGATGGATGGATAGAGATAGATAGCATTTCTGTATGTACAATATCACATCCTTTACCTGATCCTGGATATGATCAGACTGTTAGATTCTACAAGTCTTGCAATTTTGGTGAATAGACGATTAGTCAAAGAATCATATTGAGCCAGAGTTTGATACTACAAGCAAAACAAACAAATAGTATTAGTAATTTGAAATAAATGCAGCATTTGCCTTGAAAACCAAAGAATCAGAAGAACAACAGAGACTTAATGCCTTGGCCATTCTAACGACTATATTTATAAAGCCCCTTTCCTCTAGCAACTTATAGGGGCTGAATTTAATAAAATAATTTAAACTTTCTTTCAGGACTCTGACATGATAAAAAAGCAGCAGCCAGCTCTCCCCCAGATTAGATTTCCTATAAGCATTTGGCTGCTACAATATTGTTTCAATAGTCAGAACCAGCTATGCAGGAAATAACAAGGGGCAAGCGAATAATATATTCCATAATCATTTCTCCCTCAGTTATTGATCTTGTTCCAAGTCCCGGCTACATACTGTACCTTGTTTCCTAGATGTCCGATGACAGCAGTTCTTCCACCGAGACATCCATATACAAAGGTAATTATTGCTTGAGGATCTGTTGTACCTAGGGTAAAAATAAGTCCGTGGTTAATGTTCAAATCAAGGTAAAATATATGTTATATTCATATTTCTCACACGAGAAGATATAGTAAAAAGGGAATTACAATTAGTAGGTCTCATCCTGATATGCACAGATATTCCTTCATTTGATCCGTTGTCTAGTTCCATGCTCAGAGTAAACTCCTTGGAAGGGTTGTTGGAGAAGAATTGACTTATCCATTTCCTCAATTCTTTTTTAATGGCACACAACCTAAAAAAAACAGAAGATAATTCTTTTAGGCTAATATCTATAAAACTAACTGACACCACTGGGGGAAATCCAAAATTCTAGGTAAAAACACATAAACTTGATTTAACAATAGGGTATTGACTGATCAAAATATAGACTTAAGGACATATATAATTCTTTATTTGCTTTAGTACATTGTGAGAAGTCTGTGTCTCTCGGATTCACATATAAATCATTTGTAGAAAACAAATGTCCCCAATGAGGTGCTTGAATGCCATACCCAATGGCTCGGCCTCTGCTAGCCTGGCTTTATGATGAAAAGAACTTGGGGGGGTGTTACATTCAGCAACAAAAAAATCCAGCTGTTCCAGTACAAGGCACGTTATGTTATGTAGCTGAACTCAGGTGACTAAATTGCAAGATAACTAGTGTTCCTGGGATTCACACTTATTTAGGATTGTTATGGCCCTTTTTATATTTTACTATTTACATTTTTTTTTTATATTATATTTTGTGCATTATATTTATATTTGGTAGGGATCAGAACTTACCCTTTCCTCAAATGAGATGTTCTGGCACATCCATGTACTGTTCTGCCCTTCTCTTTAGTACTAGCAACAGGGGAAGATTTCACCTTTTCTGAGCAGTCTATAAAGTCTTCTGAACAATCTATAAAGTCTTCTGAACAATCTTTAAAGTCTTCTGAACAATCTATAAAGTCTTCTGAACAGTCTATAAAGTCTTCTGAGCAGTCTATAAAGTCTTCTGAACAGTCTATAAAGTCTTCTGAGCAGTCTATAAAGTCTTCTGAACAGTCTATAAAGTCTTCTGAGCAGTCTATAAAGTCTTCTGAACAATCTATAAAGTCTTCTGAACAATCTATAAAGTCTTCTGAACAATCTATAAAATAAATTTTAAATGTTAGCAGGAAAATGCCTTCCTATCCACACTCATATATAGAAAAGTGATCTTATCTTTCATTCAGTACGTCATCTCAGTGGTTCTATTGTACAGAGCGGTGGGATACGTTGGTACTTTAGAAATACGTATTTAATAGATAATAATGAATGGAAGGAGTTCTGGATGAACAACTGTCACACACTGAGGCAGCAGCACCTGTGGATTCTTTCCATACGTACCTATTGCTTCAGGCTCTAAGTACCGGTCTTCAAAGATCACGGGTGCAGATGTTGATACCATGTCCGTGTCCCGGCACTCGAGACAATCATCTTTTGGAGCTTTTTTGACTTTTTCATAAATCTCTTTGTGGCTTTTGGTGCTGCAATGAGAAACGGGTATATTAAGAAATAAATCAGATAACAACTGACTGTATCTAAACATAATTATTTGAAGAAACACAAGGGATGGGTGAATTTGACCCATTTCGTTTCGCCAAAAATTCTCCGTCGGCGAAATGTTGCAGATGCCCATTAAAGTCTATGGGCGTCAAAAAAGATTTGTTGCACACCGCCATACCAGTCTATGGGCGTCACTTTTTCGGTGAAACATGGCAAAAAAATTCACCCATCTTTAAGAAACAAGATTGTACTCACATCTTCTCATCATATAAAATAGCTTCTTGTCGGGGATGGTCAGTAGAAAAGAATAATTTCTTGAACTTTTCTTCCTATAAAACAATAAAATAGACACAGTTCATAAGCACAAGCTTGAGAGATAACGGCAATGTAAAACAATAAATGGAGTCCCACTGAAGATTGAGCACTAAACTTCCCCTGCCTTAAAGCCTATTCAATGCGCTTCTTACCTTTATTTGCTTCTTCTCTTGTTCAATCGCCAAAGAGGAGTGAAGAAATTTTCCCCACAGATTGAGAAGTTGAGATGATAGCAATATTAGGCTGCTATTTATTGCTTCTGCCAGATCATTGGGGTCTTCTATTTCCTATAGTTAAAATATTAAATAATAAACAATTTGTGTAAACACAGAGAATACAGTATGTAAAGCACTTTTTAATACCCCAATAGTATAAGGAAACTAGTTTGGGGTGACAGGTTAGTATCAGATTACAGAATAAGCAATGAGCAAACTTACCGCCACTTTGTCAGATAACTCACTGAGCCGGACTTTCAGATCCAGTTTTTCTGTGGAGGAAACAAAGACCATGTAAATGAGCAGTGAAACAACGGCATTATATTACAATTCACAATAATGTTTTGTATTTCTAAAAATAGAAGTTTATTCCCTTTCCCACGTGTGTTACTTTGCTATTGTGATGTATAATATGGAGTGGATCAGACTGGAAAGGAATGAGAGCCCCTAGGATATAGCAATGGTGCAACAGAAGAATCTAATCTTGGGAGTTTTCCAGGTGACCTATGTCATTCTCCAACATCTGTTACCCACCACAGGGAACATCTCAATAAAATGAATAAGAGGAGCCTTGTTAGACGTGTAGGCAATAATTGTAGGTGCCCAGTTACTCGCGGTGCTTCCTAATGATGGTGAGTGACCTAATATGAGTAGCGGGTGTTTTACCATTTGCCACTGCCCTAATATTGACTCTATGATAATATCAAGGCCAGTGTGTAAACTAACGGTCACTTTGGGATACCTAAATGTGCACTTTGTTTGTTCATGCCCATAATCTTTCAACTTCCAAGAGGAAAGAATGTTTTCATTGATTCATCAATATCTATTATTCATTTTGGATGTTGGGTGGTCAGAGAAAGGTCAATGTTTAAATGAACTAAGTTGAACAAAACCTAAAGAACAGGACAAGTAGGTGTCACAAAGTAGAAGCAATCACATACCAAGCTCCAGCTTGCATGAGGAAGGCAGCGTTTCTGATACGGAGATGAAATAACTGTACAGTCCATCATAGGAAAGCAGCAAGCAGGATCGTAGTGTTGAAAGGAAACGGTAGGCATGCTGCAAGTATTTCTCTTTTATCACAAAGCTTTTACCCTAAAATAGAGAAACAGAGTCATGAAGCAAGAAAGAAAGCAAAGAGGACACAAATCATTACAAGATGGTGCCCTACTACCCCACAGCACTACTCTTTTGCCAGTTAAAGACATTGGTGAAATGGTGAGACTCGTTGGGGTTCAGGAGGAGGGAGGGAGGCAGTTAGTGGGGCCTGGGGTTGTCTGTAATTATAATTCCACTCACATAACTGTTTTTACCCTCTGGAAGGTTCAACTACAAATTCATGTTTGTTACTTACGTCTGCTGCCAATTTCTTTTTGAAGTTTTTGCCAAAAATGACACTTTCCAACATCGGTATTTTAGTCTTTGTCCACCGGCTGGGAAGAATTCTTTGGAATACTGAGTTTTTCTTGGAAAAGCTATAAAAACAACAAATACAGATGATTGTATTATCTTGAAATTGATATTATTTCTTAATGGAATAGTAAAATAATGTCATCATCTCTGTCTGACAATAACAATCCGTGTACTTACGTCTTCAGTGGGGGTTGTAATACAACCAACAGGCCATGAACAATGACCGACAGCTTTGCACATGACTCAAACACTATATTCGTGCGGCCGTGAATCCCTCGATGCAGGTTAAAGTGCAATTTCATGTCCTCACGCCACATTGGTGCTGAACGCTTACATTTGCTTAATCTGTTCAGATAAAACCAGAAAATCGATGTGTTAAACACAAATCAGATTTCACTAACCCATCAGTCTTGTTAGCTTTATTGTATTAGAACTAGTTATATTCTGATTTATGGAACCATATTGCCTCTTAACCAAGACTATTGGGGTTGTTCACCTTTAAATGAACGTTTAGTATGATGTAGAGAGGGATATTCTGAGATAATTTACAATTGGTTTTCATTTTTTATTATTTGTGATTTTTAAGTCATTTAGCTTTTTATTCAGCAGCTCTCCAGTTTGTAATTTCTGAATCAGAGACTGGAATATGAATAGGAGAGGCCTGAATAGAAAGACCAGTAATAAAAAGAAGCAATACCAATACATTTGTAGCCTTACAGAGCATTTGTGTTTTAGATTTTAAAGATGCAAAGTATCAGCAGAAAAGGGCAAGTAATAAAAAAAAAAAGATTACAAATATATAATGAAGACTAATAGGAAAGTTGCCATTCTATAACGTATGAAAAGTTAACTTAAAGGTGAACAACCCCTTTAACTGCTCAGGTAGAAAATGAATTTCTATATGTAAGTCTAAGTGGCCAATACAAGGGTGGTCGGGGGAAGTCCCCTCATTTGGCAAGGAGGCTGCCTGTCACGTAATCTTAACATTTTGCAGTAAAGGAAAAACATTAGAGAAATGGGAAAGAAAGGAATTACAGCACAAATATAGAGTCAGAGTTTTAATCTATTCTTCGATTCTGATCATTTCTCTACTTACTCTTTATGGTTTTCTTCATAGTAAAGTCCAAAGTTCATCTTGCTCTCCAGGGTATTCAGAGTCTCTTCAATCTGCCATTGTAGAGAGAATAGAAGAAACATAAGATACGGTATAGGGAACACACAAACACAAAGCTGATCTAAAAGACTTTTTATCACTTACTTGACTCTCATCCAGGAGGACATTAACGGTGTAGATCACAACGTCGTCAATTCTAACAGAAAGTGCGGTTTTCTTTAATTTAAACGCACTGCTGAAAAAATCACTGCCCTCAACTGAAGCCGGATACTTCACGTTATCTAAAACAGAAGAGTTTTAATCAATTTACCAAACTATAACACAACAGAGTGAATAAAGACTGCGTCAGCAATAATAACAAATAGGGGAAGATTTATCAAGGGTCTATTTTAGTGTAATTTGACTAGGGAATAATCCAAATTCAAATTAAAAAAAAATAGAAATTCGAATTTTAAATTTATAATGTACTGCCCCTTTAAGAATTCAAATTTCACCATCTAAAATCTGCCAGATGTGTTATAGGCTATGGGTGACCTCCTACAATTAATTTGGAGTTGTTTGGTAGAGTTAAAAACATTTTTTTTGTGTGAAAAAAACTCGAATCAGATTCAATCTAATACGATTCGATTTGAGATTGCAGGCCGATCCTATTCACCCGAGTTTAAAATTTTTTTTTAAAGAATTTTAAGAATTTGAATTTGACTATTCACCATCTAAAACCTGCCTGATTGGTGTTTTAAGCTATGGGGGACCTGCTACAATTAATTTGGAGTTGTTTGGTAGACTTTTGGAAAAAAACTTTTTTTTAATTTTGTGTGAAAAAACCTGGAATCAGATTCGATCTAATACGATTTTAATCGAGTTTGCAGGCCGATCCTGTAATAAATTTTCAGTTTTTTCCCCAATTTTGAGTTTATGGAAGTTTTTGGAAATATCATAAACTTGAAATTTGACCCTTGATAAATCTGCCCCTTAAAGTGCAATATTTCTGTAAATAACACTCGGAGATGGTCATTGTTTTAGGAAAACACGTACCTTCAGTATGGAAAATCCTTGCTTCGATTGTGTGAGGGATGCTCGTCAGAATCTTAAAGGATGTCTTAATTTGCCAACATCTAAAAGCAAAAACAATGTGACATTAAAATCAAACTCTCTCTGCTCCTCATGAACACGTTCTGTTAAAGGGGAAGTTCATTTGCCTGAATGTTTCTATGTGATCCTTTCACTGCTACACAAGCCGCCCTTTGCTGCTGTCCATATGTAGGGGGTTATTTACTAAAAATCAAAAATCACAAAAAACTTGATTTTTTTTATAAAATCAGACTTTTAAAAAAAAATCACAATTTGTTTGGGGAATTTATTAAACCCAGACGATGGAAAAGTCTGAATCGGAAAATCCGGCATCTCAGACCTATCAAGGTTGCAGATAAGTCAACGGGAGAAGTCCCAATGATTTTTTGATGGGCACTGGGTTTCATGCAATACCCAAAGTTTTCAGAGTTTTTGGACAAAAATCTAAGTTTTCGGGAAGATTGGAAGAAAAATCAGAAAAGAAATCGGATTTTATCCCGCAAAAATGTTTTCAGGAAAATGTAATAATAAATAAGCGCAAAAAACTTGAGCAGATTTGATTGGAGAGAAAATATTGAGATAAATTCAGACTTTGATAAATAACCCCCTTCTATGAAGGAGATGCCAATCCAAAAACAATTGGAATATGTTGCTCAATGTCTAAAGGACCTAAAATGATTTTACTGCAGGGCCCAGTAACTTGCAGTTTTACTATTTACTCAACACTGATCATAGGACATTGTGAGTATGTGAGAGCAATTGCCTTACAAGCTGCCATATTGAAGTATGCGCCAAATCTAACATTCAACTCAGTCCTAGGAAGTTTTTGGAAGATTTGGATTCAACCAAATTGGACTCCTTAAAGCATCAAGACACACTTACCGACTTTGAAGAAAAATCGGATTCTGGAATTGCTTTAGTTGTAGTGAAAATTCAAGTGTAGCTTGTACTTTTTTCATAGTTATTGTTGTTTCAGGTTAATATACTAAAAAGCAAAAGAACAAAGAGGAAAATCATGTTAATGCTTCAAATCATCTGATAATGTGGCTGTAAAAGGTGTTGTACGTGTTCCCTGGTGTGTGTAGGTTTGTGTTACATGTGAGGAATAAACCATCCTACCGGCCAAACCCAAATCTACAAAGCTGGAAACGAAGGAACATTGCAAAATGCACTTTTTTATCTGTCTCTTTACTGAAATATGTTCAAATGTAATAAAATTCAAGATTTCAGGGTTTTTTTTCACTTACCTAGTAATAAAGATGAAATTGAGAAGGAAAGAAAGAAAGAAATAAAGAAAGAAATTGAGAAAATTGAGAATAGAAAGAGAATTGAGAAAAGTCGAAGTAAAAGCGGGGAAGTTTTTCTGCGATGCGTCACGATGCGAAGATGCAGGAAAACTGATGCTTAATATGTGTTTACTGACTTATCACAGGATGCCTTGTGATGTCATAATGGCATTGACTTGTTTACTGATGCCGTTGCCATGGTGACAATGATGTCATAGTGGTGCAGCTGTAAGGCAAGTTGAAGTGTTGGCTGAACGCAACTGGTGATGTCATAATGGTGCGTCATGTGACCCGATGTCCAGCCTCCCAGAGCTGCAAACAGCTGTTTAACTGCACATCATATAAATGAGCCTGACGCTTGTAATGAGCTCAAATGTCTTTCTCTTATTAAATATCTATATTTACTGACTGTTACACAAACGGACGATATCAGCAGAAAATAAGTGAGGCTTGAGGAACGGATCAGTTTAATCACGACCATATCAGTCCTCATTCCCCGTGTTTATTCTGCCCTTATACAGGACTTTATCTGGCCTTTTAACTTACACTTTTAATTCATTCCCTGCTTTTTGTACTTTTATACATTTTCATGTTTTATTATTTGTGGTTTTTGAGTTATTTAGCTTTTTATTCAGCAGCTCTCCTGTTTGCAATTTCAGTAATCTGGTTGCTAGGGTCCAATTTACCCTAGCAACCATGCATTGATTAGAACAAGAGACCCCCATTTGACATCTGTAAAGCGTCAGAAGATAAAGGCAAATAATTAAAAAACTATAACAAATTGAATAATGAAGACCAATTGAAAAATTGCTTAGAACTGCCCATTCTATAACATACTAAAAGTTAAATTAAAGGTAAACCAGCCCTTTAAAGACATTAAGAGGGGAAAGCCCAGAAGATAAGCCATAAAAGTCAATGGGATAGAAAGGGAATACAGAAATCCAAGAGACAGAAGAAGTGAAATAAAATGTATTTTATTTAGTGGAAATCCAATGTTTAATCTGAACAGTTATAATCATCATGCACTTTATGAGTCAGTCACTATTTATTGTCAATATTTATTTATACTGTGTGTGATGTACAAAATGTACAGTAATAGGTCAGAGTAACCCTGCCGTGTGTCCCTGTATTTAACATCAGCCATAAGGTACAGATATGGGATCCATTATCCGAAAACCCATTATACAGAAAGCTACTAATTATGGAAAGGCCGTCTCCCATAGACTCCATTTACTATTGAATAAAACATTTTTTTTTAAAAAATGATTTCTTTTTTCTGTGTAATAATAAAACAGTAGTTTGTACTTGATCCCAACTAAATATTTAATTAATTATTATTTCTTAATAAAGATGTAGCAATTTTTTTTAAAAAACATTTGATGTTACTGGTGAGAATTGGCCAATGATCCAAGAGACCTGGAAGTGACATCACAGTATAAACATAAATCTTTCTCGTATACCAGAAAGATCCTAAAAAATGTATAAGCAATTAAAAATTCAAGTAACAGATTTATTATTCACAGTCTAGGAATATAATAGTCTCTGGGAAGGGAGTGTGACTGTGGGATAGCAGGTATAGTAGGGAGAGATGGTGCCTATAGTAACAGTGGATAATAGTCTCTGGGAAGGGAATGTGACTGTGGGATAGCAGGTATAGTAGGGAGAGATGCTGCCTATAGTAACAGTGGGATAATAGTCTCTGGGAAAGGAGTGTGACTGTGGGATAGCAGGTATAGTAGGGAGAGATGGTGCCTACAGTAGTGGGAATATTGCATTTCAACAGTGAAGTAGGCTGATGTACACGAGGTATAGAAGAGAAAGCATCTGTGTCAATATATGTTGATGTTGCCCAGTTTATAACAACTTAATTGTTGTTGAATTACAATATGCAGCACCCACCTAGATCAGAAATACTTGATATTCCATGCATTACCAAAGAAAAATTATTAATATTTTTTTTCCATATAGGTTGTCAGGATATGGTATCAAATATATATGATCAGATTCAGTTCAATGAGAAAACTTTATTTCATTGTTTAGCACAAGAAAACTCAATTGAAGTCTATGGAAAAATCTGAAATTGCATTAGGAGATGTCTTCCTAATCAAACTTTTAACCCCTCAACTATATTATTACAGGAAAAGTACAATCAAGTCTATCAGACTGGATACCAAAAGTGTGCCACAAAAAAAGAACGAAAGTGCCTCCATCTTGAATCTAGGCTTGAGATATTCTTGATGTTCCTGGTATGGAGTGGATCACAAGAAATGATTGTATTCATTAGATCTAGCTTAGCCCTTGGCAAACACAATGAACCAGAAGCACAAAAGGCCAAGCAGATGGGCTGATTCAATTAAGGAACATGAGGAGATGGTATTGGCCTCCTGTAGAGTGGCGGTTGTTGTGGATACACTATTTGCTGTGCCCACAATATCTACAATAATTTTCTCTTCTGTTGTGTTGAGCCATGACTGGTAAGCAGGTACCAGGGTATAAACACCAGGTTGGTTGGGGATGGCACATCCTTCCCCCCAACTCAGAATGCCGATTTGATACCAGACTCCATGTAATTTACAGACAAGTGGTCCTCCGGAGTCTCCCTGTAAGACAAAAAGGACATTTATTTCAGTTCCTAGATGGTAAATTTCTGACCAAGCTTGCTTTTAGGCCTTGTACAGAACCTACTAACATTACTCTGCAGAACTGGGAAGTCCCTGTGTACTTAATCAAATTGTCACTGGAGATGATCAGGCTACAGGGTAGACATCCAGTTAGAAGAATAGAAGATGTTCCTCAAATGATACAGCCTTGGACGATGCCAATCTGACAGCTTTCCTTATATACCACATATGTATTGTGTATTTATTTGTGTATCTACTGCATAGGAAAGTTGTCTGAAAATCCATGCGGTTGCAGATGTAGACTATGTAAGGGGGTAGTATATCAAACTTACCCCTCCATACACTCACATAAATAAATAAATAATTATATATATATATATACACCAATATCTATACTAACTATAGAGTTTAGTATCACAATATCCTTGGATATTATGTTTGTCCAAGAAATCATCCAAGCCCCTGTTATCGTCATTAACTGAATCGGCATCACAACATCACCGGCAGTGCATTCCCCACTCTCACTGTCCTCATGTGAAGAACCTTCTACGTTACTATCTCCTCTAGCCTAAAGGGGTGGCCTCTGGTGCGATGCTCCATGTTATTTCAAAAAGACCCCCTTCTGTCTGTCTATAATGTCCTCTAATGTACTTGTAAAGAGTAATCATGTCCCCTTGCAAGGTCCCTTTGAACCATGACAAAATCCCTTTAACTAGATACTCACATTCAGAGCTAATTCTGCCCCATCCAGTTACCCAGCATTCCATGCCTTCAGTGAAGATGTTGAAGGTATTCAGACCTGGTGTATGTGATGGGGCTTGTTAGTTTCAGTAAGGCAATATCTGCTCTGTTTGTTGAGCTGTTATACATTGAGTTCACATTAATACTATTGACTCTGGATGTGATCTCATGTGGACTAGTCAGAGACAACTGGTATTCCCCCAGCCGAACCGTATAGTCTGATGGAGACAGGGAGCTGGGGGGAAAATAACAAGCACCATGGGGCATTAAGTTCAAGAAAACTTTATTATAGAACAAGGCGCCCCTGTAATGCTGGGATCCAAGGGAAAATACCATTTACACTAAAGGGCGAATTACACTTCGCCAGGTGCAAATTCGTTGCCACTGCGCTAATTCACTAAAATGCGAAGTTGCGCCTCAGCTGCCGAACGCTGGTGACTTTTCACATTACTTTCTACATTAAAGTTGTATACATGCCTTTATTAGAGATGGTACAAATAGTTAAAGTGGCCACTTTTTATTACACATGTCTATGGAACCTGAATAAAGACATAGAAGATCCTCTAATGCCCTAGACATGAGCCCACCCTAAAACAAATGTGGCATGCCCCTCAAATTAGTTCACACATAAATCTGTAATAGTTTGGACTTTTGAAGGCAATTCCTCTATAAAAAAAAGAAAGTCGCCAGCGTATTTTTTACAATGCATTACCGGCTTAGAGGATAGGATGTCACTGACATAAGATTGAGGAAGATGAAGTTTCATTTAGCAGTTCGCCTGGTCTGAGGTGGCGAAATAAACTCTGACAAAAAAGGTAACATTCTGTAAAATTCGCATCTTAGTGAATTTGTGGAGTTACAACCATTCGTCAGAGTGAAAAGTCGCGATGAAGCTGCCGATGACATCGCTGGCAAAATGTCGCTAGCGTTAGCCACTTCGCATTTTAGTGAATCTGCCCCCAAATAATCCAACAGAGATGTAAAGGAAGATCATGAGGTCCCATAAGCTCTTCAAGCTACACAGGCTTCCTTGTATAAATTGCCTTCACATATAAAAACCATTATCCTGGCAATACCCATATTTCATGACCAGGCCCACCTGCATGCAAGACATGGAGCCATTTGTCAGGAAATGATCATTATAATAATCAGACTACCTGGTCTACTTAGCACTACATCCCACCTGTAGTGGTCATCTGACTATGTGATTCAGGTCTGTTAGGCAGATCCATTTCAGCTGGAGTCAGTACTAAGAGGATGATCTGATATGCATCTTATTCCAACTGGATAGGTCTGAGCTTTATAATATCTGTGGTGATGTGGAGGATGGTGCTCCACCATATGCGAGGGTCCCAAGTTATATGAGAAAGGCATGGTGCCACATTGCTGAAAAAATACCATTAAGGAAATGACACACTTACAGCTTTAAGCAGTGGGCAGCTGTCAGAATCCACTGAGTGCCAATCACAGACCCCCCACAAATGTGTGACCTGCGATAGGCCAGACTGACCTGCCAGGGCCACGCCCCATCTGTGGCAATAGTACCTCCCACAATCCTACTGTGAGACCAATGGGGAACCACAAGCCATTGGGGTAGATGTTGGGTCATCAGAAGCTGTGGGGGAGACAGAAGCTGAAGGAGAGATATCTCAGAACTGCAGAGCTTAGCACCAACATTTTTATCCATATCACAGGGAGAACCTACTACCTGCTGAGGAATTAGTCAAATATTTATTATTACTGCATGGAGAGTTTCAAGAAAATTGTAAGAAAAATGATGCTTATTGGTAACACGGAAGAGCCATGAACGCCAACCATGGGCTTGCTGCTCAGTGGCTGCATCTTAAATTGCTCACAAAATAAATAATAATTTACAACTAAATGGAAATATCCATAATCTCATATGCCTCCTCTCAAATTCAGATGCATCAGGGAAAGCATGGTACCAGTACCAACGACTTATGACTACGGTTGGCATTGACATTTCTATGACCATGGAAATATATCAAAACAGGGTAAATTCCATGAAATTATAAAATCTTGTTCTTCTTCAGAAAGTTACTGACAAATGACTTTATGGAAGTTCATTTTCTTATTGCTGCAGGAAGAATAATGTCCATCATACTGCGATTATTTAGAAACTATTAGATTATTTATTATAGAAAAACAAAAGCAAATGGAACCATACATCTCAGTTGGGTATATTAAACTATATAGTAAATGAGTCCTCAGAGATGTCCTGCGTGAGGCAGTTGTCCATATGGCCTGATGCTCATGGGAAATTGATACTGATCAGGTTGCACAGTGCTATGTCTACTGGCCTAACAGTTGGCTAAGACTACTGTAACATAGGCTTGTTTATTATAATGAGTTATTCATCTAGTAGATTTCCACAGGATATCATGAAAAGCCCTAAGATGTTAGCACTCCTTTTGCATCCTCAAGTTCCTGGGAAGGTGAATTCATTTACTTGTTTGAAAACAATGGGGTTGAAAGGGTACAGCAACTCTCTGTTTATACTGGTGGAGAAATTTCTAAAGCTTCCTTATCATCCAGAACTTCTCTAGGGATGTCCAACCCATGGTTTGAAAAACAAAATGGCTTGCAGATGTTTGCTTGGAGTTCCCACTCTTTTCTGCACGTCAAAATGTTTTTTCTACCCTTTATACAGTAGATAGCTACTGCAAAGTCTAATACCCCAAACAGAATCTGTTGTAAAGTCAACTACATTTATATGTAGGGACCCTGAGGTTCAGGTATATCTATTCAGGCAGTTTCCCCTTAGGATTTGACCAACTAAAGTGGTCCTGTATGTTTACCTGGACAGCTATGTCTCTTTCCTGGGTCCTTAGGAGTTAAGCTGCCACTAGATGACAGTGGTTAAAATTATAAACTGGGACCGTGCCTCCCAGTGAGGTGCTACAGGACCAGGGCTCTGGTCCATAGATAAGCCTAGACAGTAGTAGTGAGCATTGTAATAGTCACTCTAGGAGTGAGAGTAAGTTCATAGTAGTTAGTGAGCAGCTGTGGCTCCAACAAGGAGAAGCAGTGGGGTTAGGACCCCTTGGTGTCAGGGGCGATCCTGGCCCCTCCACCGCCTGAGGCAGCAGCAGTGCTGCTGCCCCCCCTCCCCCTAAAATTTGCTCTTAAAGTACCAGGAGCAGCATTTTTGCAGCCTCTGGTACCTAGAGGGGCGCTGCCGCCTGAGGCGACGGACGCAACTTGCCTCATTGGCGAAGCACCCCTGCTTGGTGTGTAAACCACTAGAGCAGGGACTACAGTGGGTGAGTTGAGGACCAGATAGGGTACCAAGACCCCAGGCTGAATACAGTGGTTGAGGGGAGGACCAAGTAAGGTGCTAAGACACAAGACCCCAGGCTGAGAAACCCAAGGCCTAGTTTTTTTCCTCAGGAGGGATATTGTCTAGTGAGAGCGGTAATTATCCTTTGAATCTGTTATTTCTGCTGTTTTGGCCAATACATTACTTTCCAGGGGTCCATGAAGGGGCAGGTCAATGATGTAAGAGGCATGGCAATGATGTGAACAGGCCAGGGACAATTTCTATGATAGCTGAATGCGAGAGTTGAGCTAGTAGAGGGGGAGCTTGGGAGGGGATTTTGGGCAGATCAGGAGGGGGTTTGGGGTGTATAGGAGGCATGCCAGGGTCGGAAGACTAGTTATTACAAATTTACCAGCATATACATTGCCGGTAAATTTATATTACTGGCCCTGTCCTTGGCAAGTATTTTGCCAGTTAGGTTGGTGAAATATCAGCCAGGTGGCAACCCTAGGGATATAGGCAGAGAGAATAGCTAGGAAAGGCCACCTTGTGCCACACCCAGAAGTCAGTCGTTAGTTCCCAAGTGGAAATTTTAGCTTATAGGAAGGACCCTGATGTGCTTAAAACCTAATGCCTGAGAAGGTGTATGGCTGGACCCTGTAGAAAGCACCTGGCAAAGCTGGTACCATCTATCTATGTATTATTTATATATCTATCATCTATTTATACAGGTGGGGAACTTGTTATACAGAATGCTAGGGACCTAGAGTTTTCTGGATGAGGGGTCTTTCACTAATTTCAAGCTCCATACCTTAATACTACTAAAATATTTAAACATTAAATAAACACAGTAGAACTGTTTTGCCTCCAATAGGGATAAATCATATCTTAGTTTGGATAAAGTACAAGCTACTGTTTTATTATTACAGAGAAATATGAAATTGCTTTTTAAAATTTGAATTATTTAATTAAAATTGAGTTTATGGAATGTAGCCTTTCTGTAATTTGGAACATTCTGGATAAGGGATTTCTGGATAACGGATCTCATACCTAAAACTCATTCTTTACATGCTGTGAAACTCCAGATACCTTCCTTTTGAGCCTGTTATTTGAACCGGGACTATCTGAATGAAAAGCACGGAGGTTGATTTAGACAAAATGATTGTTGACCGTGTTTTGAGATCTACTGATCACCAGCTAAAGGTTTTCTGGTAGGTCCCTATCTACGTTTTGGGCACCCCAGCTTTAAAGCCTTGGTAACAGGCAGGGGGGTCGGATTGACAGGCACAGAAGGCAGCAGACAATGGCACTGATGGGCATACAGAAGAAGTATGTGTTTAGCACTCCCCTAACATTGCACCCTAGGCACCTGCTTCTTCTTCCCACCCGGACTAAAGTAATGGCAAAAAGCCAGCAAGTTAAGTTTCAGTGTTCATCGCAAGTGAATATATTGCCCTCATTTTTAGATCTACAGCTAAAGTGGAGCACAGATATTGTGAACCCAAAATCACCTGCAACTATAAAATGTACTTTGACCAGAGACATCATTGAACTTCAGTGGTGTGCCTGGCATGGGTGCAAGGAGAAACCCTCCAACATCCAAAAAGAACATTGCTGCCCATCTAAAGATCACATGGATACAGTGATTAGGAAGCTCCTGGAAGTATGTTGAGAAAGATTAGACCAAAATAGAATTGTCTGAATGAAAATTCTTATGTTTAGTGAAAGATAACACTACATTCCAGTGTAAGAACCTTATCCGAGCTGTGACACATGGTGGTGGCAGTATCATGGTTTGGCCATGCTTGCTATCATTGACAGAACTATGAATTCCTATGCTGAAGCTCTGAAGAACTGAAGCTCAATAAAAATGGCTCAAGCTGCTGACCATCACTCCCACTTATGAGGTCAGGCACCCTTGTTGTGTCCAATTGTATGTCAGGGTGCATCCAGGTGTAAGTCATAGAGATATGTCTGGCCCGTCTACTGTAGGAATGTAAATAAACCCTGTCTGTGTAGGTTATACTTGTATTTTGGCAATAAAGCATACTGTATGTACAAAGGTATTTGAGCCTTAAGCTATGATTTTCATCTTTCAGGTTGCTCTTGCATGGTTGGTGTTGAAAATGTCAAATTTACTTGTCTTCCCTAGATGCTCTACAGCAGTGATCCCCAACCAGTAGCTCGTGAGTAACATGTTGCTCTCCAACCCCTTGGTTGTTGCTCCCAGTGGCCTCAAAGCAGGTGCTTATTTGAATTCCAGGCTTGGAGGCAAGTTTTGGTTGTATAAAAACCAGTTGTACTGCCAAACAGAGCTTCCTGTAGGCTGCCTGTCCACATAGGGGCTACCAAATAGCCAATCACAACCCTTATTGGGCACCCCAGGAACTTTTTGTATGCTTGTTTTCCTACCCAAATCTCTTTACGATTGAAAGTGGCTCACGGGTTGGAAGCTTTAAGCCCAGTTTCCCAGCACTGAACAAGTCTGTCCTTTATCCCCATGTCTGATTCCAGTGTCATATAATGAAGAATAAAATGATAATTATCTTTGTATGTAAGATAACAACAAGATGCCTGACATTGTGCTGGGATATCAACATTATGTGTGAATTTTTTTACTAATTTTATTTTTAAATACAGTGCAACCATAACTTATTTATATTATCTTTTTACATGTACAGAGATTGGCCCCCATGAAGGTTAAGAGATCTTTTCCTTTAAACTGACACAGAATTAGGAGTAAAAGCATGAAAAATTATGTTTTTTTAAAGTTAAAAAAAAAATCACAATAATTAAACCACTGTAGTGAAAAAGCACTAAAGTAAACTGTATCCCCTCAGGTATGTGATTAGATGATCAGTATAATTATGTCCACCAGACTGAAACCCAGAAATGTGTCATGGAAAATAGCGTCAGTGCCACCATATTTAATCTATTGCTAGGCAGGATGGTGGTTCAGTGGGTGGCACTGCTTCCCTGCAGCTCTGGGTTCTTGATTTTGATTCCAGCCTGGACATCCTCTGCAAGGAGTGTGTTTGTTGTCCCTGTGTTGCCATTGTTTTTCCATGGGTACTCTGGTTTCCTCCCCTACTCCAACAACATACAATTGGCTTCTGATAGAACTGGTGTGATAGGGATAGGGATAGATTCCTGGTGCTTATGGAATTGCTGCTATGATCAAATCTCAAGCTGATATTGTATTTAGTAGATCTAGCTTAGTCCTTGGCCACCGCAATGAGCCAGATGTAGGAAGCCAGATAGAAGGGTCGATTTATTTAAGGAACACGAGGAGGATGTATCTGCTCTCTGAGTGGTGGGTGCTGATGTGATGTTTACTTGGTTTTCTGTGGCATTATATGAGGAGAGCCATGACTGGAAAGCAGGTACCAAGGTATAAACTCCAGGTCGGTTTCGACGGCACATCCTTCTCCCCAACTCACAATTCCTATCTGATACCAGATTCCCTGTAATTTACAGACAAGGGGCCCCCCGGAGTCACCCTGTGAGATAAAAAGAGGGGTTTTTTTTATCAGAATTCAACTTTGAGATGGGAAATATCTGGCCAAAGAGGATTAGGACTAATGCAGGACCTGGTGACAACCCAAGTCCATATGTGCTAAATCAACAATGGCTAAAATTGGAGAATATATTTCCAGTAAAATCTACAGGTTTAAAGCTTACTTATCTATTGCATGTCAGGAGCGCCGGAGACGGGAGCGTCAACGGTGGTGTCCCTTCAAAGATGGCTGAATTGCTGTTTCCTGGCTTCCTGGCCCTTAGCCTGACTTTGATTCTGATTCTTTCTGCCTGCCTTGTTGAACTCTTGCCTGAACTTGACTTTGCTTACACCTGACCCCTTTTGGATACCGCAAACTTGGACTTTAACCCTAAGCTTCCTCCTTGGTCCGGACATCTCCTGCTGGGAGCTGATAGGCCCCCTGAAACTGCAAAACTGAGTTGGCTGAAAATCCTGGACTGTGTAGTTATAGATGCTAAATATCTAGAGGGCAGTATACCTGTAATCTTCAATCCTACCAGAATGTACCAGGAAAATCAAGGAAAATCTTTTATAAATGGAAAGATCCACTCATTTGGAATGGTCGGTAATGCAAAGATCCACTCGTTTGGCATTCTCTCCAGATAAGCTATTTGCCCAATGTCACCACCTATGCAATGGACATACTGTAATATGGCTCATCCAATTGTTGATGTGAGGGCCATACTATGGAGCTACAGAAACCTGTTGGGCAGTGACTGCATCAACTCATCAATATGGTCGTTTCCCAACTAGATTTTTTGACAGATATCAGCCTGGCAGGGTGGTTGGAGTTTTCCTGCAGATCTAGTGCTCCATAGCAACCAACAAGAATGTAGCACCTGGTTGGCTGTTTTAAAGCAACCTTGAATGGGGTTCATGGAGTGATTGACAGTCATTGAGTGTTACAGACAGGAATGTGAATATTTTGGAGACCATTAGTTCCAGATAACATTGACTAGTGTTACCCATGAGCTCACTTTATGAATTTATATCAAGCTAGTTATTTCTGCTCTTCTTAACACCAAGGGGCAAATTCACTAAGAATTATAGTTGCGCCAGGTGCAAATCCGCCGCACTTCGCCACACTTCGCCAGGCGTAGTTTCGCCAGTGCTCCGCAAATTCACTAAAATCCGAAGTTGCACTCAGGGGTAGCGTAGTTTGCGAAATTGCGCTAGCGTTAATTCGCCAATCGAAGCGAAGTTTCGCTAGCGATGGTTAATTTGCATACGGAGCCAAATTCAAATTTCAATGGAGGAATATGTATCGGCACTACAAATGCCTAAAAAACCTTCAAAACATCAAATAAAAATGTTTATTTTGCCCTACACATGTGCCCACTGTATAGTTAAGTTGCCATGAGTTAGGAAATGTAGGGGGGAAGGAGGGGAGCCCCAAAAATTTTTTCGATCTTTTTCAGCCTATCACCCATAATATAGAAAACACGCCAGCGTTTTTTGGGACTTAGAAAAAATTTTCACTTTTTTTGAAGCAATCCCTATCTACTCTATTGCGCTTCGCCTGGTCTGAGGTGGCGAAGGAAGTCTAGCGTAAAAGGTGGCGTTCAGAACAATGCACGCGTTAGTGAATTTGCGTAGTTTCATTCGTTGCGCAAATTCGCCAGGCGTAAGGGTGCGAAGTTACACTAGCGAAATTACACCAGCATCCGTTAGAATTTGCGAAGTAACGAAAATGCCCGACGCTAGCGAATTGACGCTAGCGTTCGGCGCTTCGGCACTTAGTGAATTTTAAATTTATTATGAGTGCATATGAATTTTCTAAAACTGCATGCATGCTAAGAAACCCTGGCATTACCCCAAGCCTGAACCTGGCAGGAATTCCAGAGTTCCACCAGTGGACTATGTCCATGGACACAAACAGCTAATGCCAATCAAATTGCTACTGGGGGCTATTGCAGTTGTCAGCACAGTGGTTTGCTGGAAGTGATACATTCCCACTGAAATAAACATGTGCCACAACTTACACACAATGTGCCAACAATTACTCTGGAGATTACTGGGAAAGGCAGTCAATATTGTGATGCTTAAAGGTACCACAGGCTGGTGCTTGGAGCTCTTGCCTGGGGTAAAGCATCACAGTGATCATAAATGTTAACCATCCACGGTACACTAGAACTAAACAAAATGATACTGCTTTGCACTTACATGACTGGGTATTAGTAGCGTAACTGATAAACAGTGCTTCCATGATAAATTAACCCTTAAACCTTAAATCATGGAGTCAGAATTGGAACATCTATCACAAGAAGGAGGTTCAAATCTGAGAACTAGATGGGTTTGGGTCTCACTGTCCTACATACACTAATGAAAAAGCAGTTACTCCATGATAGATGAAACCCCTGAGCGTTAACATTTGAGCTTCATTGTCAGAGCAAGAACATCTATTCCAGGAATCAGGTTAAAGATGGAGCATTAGGTCTATGAATTTTGAAGTGAAATGTTGGTGGTAAAGAAGACATCAGACCTACCTGACAAGAATCATTCTTCCCAGCTGCATATCCAGCACAGATCTGATCTGCTGGTATTTTCACAGTATTAGAAGCATCCTGGGATCCAATGTGGTACATCTTTTCACAATTTTCCCTACTAATAAATGGGGTCACCGCTTGCTGCAAGGTCCTAGGATATGGAAGGTTCACTGAAAAGAGACACTGATATGTCACTATGATACAGATACACATTTAGAACATATATATGAGTGAAGTTCACCTCTGATAATACTTTGTATAGTAAATCAAGCGCTACTCCTTGTTAGAACTCTGTGGTTGAGAACATGGGGCCTGGCAAGTGCTGATTGTTTCTCCCCTCTACTCCCTGGTCCAAGCTCTCAATCCAGATGCAGCTGTAGCCTAATTAAAGGTCCGATTGCCATTTTGGAGTCAGGAAGGAATTTTTTTTCCCCTCTGAGGCAAATTGGAGAGGCTTCAAATGTTTTTTTTTTGCCTTCCTCTGGATCACTTGGCAGTTAGGCAGATTAAAAAAAAAAAACCAGTTGAACTTGATGGACGTGTCTTTTTTCAACCTTACTTACTATGTTACTATGTCAATGTTGTGAACAATGCCTTTTAATTTATTCTAAATAACAATTACTTAGTAATTCTATAAAGTGCCAAGTGATAAATAATTAATTAGTAAGTTAATTACATTCAATGAAGTGCTGTGCTAATAATTAAACAAAGAGGATCCCAAATTGATTTATACAGATAGTGAATTAATCAGTAACCTTGTTCCTAGAAATGAAATTAATTATCGGATAAATTATTTCCCAATCATCTCAATTCATGAAGAGATAGTAGGAAGAATGAAAAATAAGGCAGTGGAGTTGTCCCATAAACTGTTACGTGATTTTTTCTATCCCTGGGGCACCACAAAGATGTAGAAGACAGGGAAACCGGGACTGTCTCCTTGATTATTTA
Organism: Xenopus petersii; assembly: GCA_038501925.1. NCBI lineage: Eukaryota > Metazoa > Chordata > Amphibia > Anura > Pipidae > Xenopus > Xenopus petersii. The sequence goes on from CM076688.1 coordinate 8,676,410, forward strand.
ACTTGCTGTCATGGCCGGCACCCGATACCAGAACAAATGCCAAGCACCCTGGTCTCGGCTCGGCTTCACCAGTAGTGTGACCACCGTTGGGCTTCGGGAGGAGCCCTCAGCTTACTTGGGTGCCACCTGGACTTAACGAGGGGTGCAAGGCAAGATGTTCTGGCTGGCGAAGGGGCACGGCTGTTAGCAGAGTCTTTAGGCCGAAGGTCACGGTACAAAAGGTCAAGGCAAGTGGATGGTCAGACAGGCTGGATCGAGGCAGGCGGATATCAGAATCGTCAGGAAGGCAAAGGGTCAAAACCACGTGATCAATCAGATGGGTTGAGGCAGAATCGGAATCAATAAACAGGCAGAGGTCAAACCGGAACGTCAAACAGGAGGATTAAGCAGAGTCAAGGTCGATTTCAGGCAAGGGTCAGGTTCCAGAGATCAGAATAGTCAAACAGGCAGGCAAGGGTCAAAACAGATAATCAGGATCAGATTTATGCAGAATAGCAACAACTAAAGCACCAGGAACAAATCCTATCACGGGCAATGACAAACTGTGGGTATGCCTCTTTAATACTCTTGAATTTGGCGCCATTGCGCGCTGACGTCATTACGTCAGCGCGCATGCGCCTTTAAATCCGGAAGTGCGCATGCGCGCGCGCACTAGGAGAGAGCCGGCACAAGAAGAGGATCGGCGCGGCGTGACGGGTGTCCCCGTCGAGGGGGCGGCAAGTGTCCCTGCCGTCCCCCCACTAGACCACCAGGGTGAGACTTCGTTACACTTGCCCTAAGCTGTTGAAGAGCTGACTAAGCCTCACAAATGCCACAAATCGTCGGTCCCCTTACAGTTCCAGTGCAGGAATGTGATAGGGAGGTAGAGTAGTTGAACAGAGTGATGGATTGAATTACACGCCACCCCACTTGACCAATTCCCAATTAAATATCTAAAGACCACTATAAGCTTGACAATTAAAATCAAATAGATTATGCAGAGCTTCAACAACGCGTTTCGCTAGTTTCGCTTTTTCAAGGCGACTGGTGGCCCGTCGGGAGATACGCGATTTAAAACATTTCCGAGTTCTACATCATCCCGGAAGTCTCGTGAGAGTTCATAGACATAGCTTTCAACTCATGAAGATCATCTCAGGGATCACATGTTGCGTAGGCAACCCTTAAATCGCCACAACTTGGCACTAACCAATGGTTCAATACGACCTATTATGACATCCAATTAACCCTTATTATTCTGGTCCTAATTGCCTCGGATTTATTTATCACACGCTTCTCCTTCAATGGCCGTCAATTTGATTATGTATATAGATACATCAGGAATTCTGCATATTTATTTATTTATTTATTTATAAGATAATCAATCACCCATACATTAATTATTAATTACAATCAATTTAAAATGACAGACTTTATTCTATGTAAATATAAAAATCATCATATGATTATTATTATAGAGACCTGAATTTAATAAAATCAAGAACATAAATTAATTAAATGAATGCAGTAAATAGATTATTTTCATTTATTCCTTTTGGAGAAACAGAGTTCAATTTAAATAGCCAGTAGCTTTTCCCGAAGAGCCTGTTCTAAATTTCCTTTGCGTATCCCCGAAAATGCATTAAAGTTCCAAAAATGCTGGCGACTTTTCCTTTTTTGAAGCGGAATTGCCTGCAAAAGTCCTGACAAACTTTTTTTGGCTGACTTAAACTTTTGTTGGTTAACCGGTTTTCTCCAGACATTTGATAATTTATGGAACATTAATTTTACAGTGGGCTCATGTGTAGGGCATTATATTAACTGTATTGTCTTTATTAAGGTTCCCTGGACTGCATCTGCACCAACATTTATAATAAAGACGTCTGTACAACTTTAAATTACCCGCCCTATGCAAATTGACCTAAGCACAAGGTCACTAGCGAAATTTCGCTAGTCACAAATAAACGCTAGCTCATCTTCACTATGAAATGCTCGCACAGCAGATGGAACACTAGAGAAAAGTCACCTGTGTTTGACGCACGGGGCGAAACTTCGCACTTAAGTGAATTAGCGTATTCGTATCCCACCTGGGTCTGTCAAAGTTGTGCGAAGTGGTCGCTGGTGACAATTTGCCCTTTAGTCGATGTTGCCCAGTTTATCACAACTTAATTGTTGTTGAATTACAACATGCAGCACCCACCTAGATCAGAAACCACTTGATATGACCTACCGAAGAAAAATAATTGTTTTTCCACATAGGATGTCAGGATATTGTATCATATATATGATCAGTTTCAGTTCAATGAGAAAACTTTAATTCATGGTTACATAAGAAAACTCCATTGAAGCCTATGGAAAAATCTGGAAATGAATGAGGAGATGTCTTTGTAATCAAGCTTTTAACCCCTCAACTATATTATTACAGGAAAAGTACAATCACGTCTATCAGACTGGATACCAAAAGTGTGCCACAAAAAAAGAATGAAAGTGCCGCCATCTTGAATCTAGGCTTGAGATATTCTTGATGTTCCTGGTATGGAGTGGATCACAAGAATTGATTGTATTCATTAGATCTAGCTTAGCCCTTGGCAAACACAATGAACCAGAAGCACAAAAGGCCAAGCAGATGGGCTGATTTATTTAAGGAACATGAGGAGATGGTATTGGCAGTTGATGTAGGTACACTATTTGCTGTGCCCACAATATCTACAATAATTATATCTGCTGTTGCGTTGAGCCATGACTGGTAAGCAGGTCCCAGTGTATAAACACCAGGTAGATTGGTGATGGCACATCCTTCTCCCCAATCACAATGCCGATTTGATGCCAGACTCCCTGTAATTTACAGACAAGAGGTCCCCCAAAGTCTCCCTGCAAGATAAAAAAGGCATTTATTTCAGTTTCTAGATGGTAAATTTCTGGCCAAACTTGATTTAAGGCCTTGTACAGAACCTACTAACATTACTCTGCAGAACTGGGAAGTCCCTGTGTACTTAATCAAATTGTCACTGGAAATAATCAGGCTACAGGGTAGACCTCCAGTTAGAAGAATAGAAGATTTTCCTCAAATGCTACAGCCTTGCATGATGCCAATCTGAAGGCCTTGTACAGAACCTACTAACATTGCTCTGCAGAACTGGGAAGTCCCTGTGTACTTAATCAAATTGTCACTGGAGAAGATTAGGCTACAAGGTGGACATCCAGTTATAAGGACAGTAAGATGTTCCTCAAATGATACAGCCTTACCCGATGTAAACTGACAGCTTTCCTTATATACCACATATTTATTGTGTATTTATGTGTGTATCTACTGCATAGGAAAGTTGGCTGAAATTCCAGAGATGTGAAGTTGCAGATGTAGACTATGTAAGGGGGCAGAAAGAAATTCAACTTTGTGTGTATATATATATATATATCAATGAGGCCTATACACAATTGTCCAGCACCATTATGGAATAAATGTATGTTTGCCAGGGATTCTGAGAAAGCAGGGACCATAATATAATAATTCCTTATATGGTGGTGATACAGGGCAACAGAAATTAGACGGAAACAGAAGGGGAACCAAAATGTTGTCATTGTTTTATTATCTGCTCAATGGTTGATATTTGCATTGTGCTAACTGCTCCATTCAGTGGCTGTACAGTTCCCTTCACTGGTTCCACAATGCATTCCTGGTTCTTTTCCTTCTGCCTTCACATATTGACAGTGGCGTAACTAGATATCCAAGGGCCCCGGTGCAGTTACAACTGGGCCCCCCATACGCTTGTCTCAGTATGGACAACTACGGGACCATTACTGACCTAATATCATAGGACTGGATTTAAAAATATAATACATAGAATAAAAGAATGGAAAAATAGAATACAGTCGGGTGGACTGCGCCGAGGGGTAAGTGCAAAGTATGGGGCATTTCCCTGGGGGGGGGGGTAGTTAGCCTGGGGGGAGGAGGGCGGGAGATTTACCTGGGGGAGGTTCCCCACAGGTTGAATTCTCTTTTAATAAATTACTTCACTAAACTACTTTCTTAATTACTCGGTTTTAAACTATACATGAATTCACTGACTGATAAAATTAGGCTAAAATAGAAACTAGTTAAATGGTATCCCAGACCCAGAGTCTCAAACTCAGTTAGGAAATAAATATTCCAAAATTGTTCGGAATAAAAATTGAAAGTGAAAGCCAGTTTATGCACTTCAAAATGAACTTTTCAAAATGAACTTTTCGTATGATGTAAAGAGTGATATTCCGAGACAATTTGCAATTGGTTTTCATTTTTTATTATTTGTGTTTTTTTTTAGTTATTTAGCTTTTTATCCAGCAACTTTCCATTTGACAATTTTAGCAATCTGGTTGCTAGGCTACAAATTACCCTAGCAACCATGCATTAATTTGAATAAGATATTGGAATATGATCAGGAGAGTGGCTGACTAGAAAGATGAGTAATACAAAGTAGCGATAACAATATATTTTTAGCCTTACAGAGCATTTGTTTTAGATGGGGTCAGTGGCCTCCATTTGAAAGCTGGAAAGAGTCAGAGGAAGAGGGCAAACAATTCAAAAACAATAAAAAATAAATAATAAAGACTGGTTGAAAAGCTGTTTAGAAACAGCCATTCTATAACAAACTAAATGTTCACTTAAAGGCAAATAACCCCTTTAAATTGTCATATGTGCTGGTAAAGTAACACAACTATGCTGACACTGACACTGCCTTAAATCGGTTATATTTCACCTGGATACACTGAGCCTAATTACTGACAGTTCTTCAGTTTAGATAGTAATTACAATTTCTATTTCTGTAGGAAGCAAGCCGTATACATTCACATTACCCCAGTCATTGGTGATTAGCTGCAAGTTTGCCCCATACATATAATATATATATGGCACCTGTTATCCGGAAACTCATTATCCTGAATTACGGATTAAGATTGTCTTCCATAGACTCCATTATAATCAAATAATCCACATTTTTTTTTCATTTTTCCTCTGTAATATCAAAACAATAGCTTGTACTTGATCCCAACTAATATACTGTAATTAATCCGTATTGGAGGCAAAACCAGCCTATTGGGTTTATTTAATGTTTAAATGATTTTCTAGGAGACTTAAGAAGTAAAAAGATCCATTATCTGGACAACCCCAAGACACACGTCCATCAAGTTCAACCTTTTAAGTCTATATATAACCTGCCTAACTGCTAGTTGATCCAGAGGAAGGCATAAAACCCCATCTGAAGACTCTCCATTTTGCCTCAGAGGGGGAAAAAATTCCTTCCTGACTCCAAGATGACTCCCTGCATCAACTTGTACTATGAGTTATTTTAGTAACCCTGTATTTTCTAACTTACTACCAATTAACATGTATTAAGTGTATCCGTTTCCATGATGTTGCCCAAACATCAGTGGCTCTTGCACAAATTGCCAAATTCTATGGCATGACATGCACATGTAAATATTATAACCATGGCATATAAACATTAGTTACTGGTGGCCAGTTTTAGATTAACTGCCTAAATACATATTGCTCTTTGCTCTGCCACTGTAATTTCCACTCTGGATTTTTGCTGCTGCCTGGTTTCTCCTGTTGAAGCTTTACAACTAAAGGCCAAACAATAATAAATATAGTAGTACTACAATACAAGCACTAGATAAAAGCATGTTATTACAGAAATAGACAAGCACATAATTAACCTCATGCATGCCTGTATTGTGGGAAATGTATTTTTAGCCGTTAACCCCTGGCATTTTAGTATGTGGTGTCAACTGGGGCACCAAGGGCCCATCACAGAAGTTTAAACTATGGGCCCATTTCAATATTGATGGCAACTTATAATTGTAAGCAGAAATTCTGAGCAGATGAGCAACTGCTGAGGTACAGCACAGGCAGCTCTCATTACCTGAAAGTTTAGCTGAGGCCCAGGATATATATTGTACATTTTATAAAAAGAGGAACTGGTCAAGAGAGATGCTGCCACTCCCACCTCATTTATTTAACTGGTCAGCTCATACATTTATTTTAGTAGCAGGCAAATGCCTACTTACTTTAAAAGGCAACTCACTCCCACCCGTCTTTGGTCATTTCATTTCGGCAGCAGACTGCAAACCAGTGTAGAGCTGCCAGAGCACATTACTTCTTCCAGGCTGCTACAATCATCCATCACTTTCCAGATGGGAACGGCTCCTTCCCGCACAATCAGCCCGCACAGACGCTGTTTCCGATGCTCTGCATTTTTTTTACAGAGCGGCTGCTGATGACATCACATACACGATCTTGCAGTAAACTTGCCACACAGTAAAAACTTTTTTTTAAAACATACTTCCCCCTCCAGGCAAGCGGGCCCTATAGGGAGTGCAGACGCCATGGGGCCCTGGTACAGCTGCACCCCTTGAACCCCCGGTAGTTACGCCACTGCATATTGATAATAGATGAGTACAGAGGACCTCTAGTGGAATGATGTGACTTACCAGGGAGACAACCTGGTACATTTGGTTACAAGTTGCCGTGCTAATAAGTGGTGTCATCACGTCTGAGGATTTCTGAGGATTTGGTAAATTCACTGAAAACAGACAATATATGTGAATGAAAGACATACACATCTAAACATGTTGTAAATAGATTTAGTGTTGTTGTGCGCTGTTCATTGATGTTTTTAGATTAGACACTAGAGGTCTCATTGTGACCAGTGTAAGTATAACTAGTTGCAGAGTTACATAGTTATGTTGGGTTAAATAAAGACCAAAACCCATCGAGTTCAAGTCTCCAAATGAAATCCAGCATCCATACATACACTGACTCTGAACCCTCCATGCACTCACACCAACTATATATACTGTATCAATATCTACACTAATTGTAGATTTTAGTATCACATTAGCCTCAGATATTATGTTTTTCCAAGACATCATCCAAGCCCCTCTTAAAGGCATTAACAGAACCAGCCATCACAACATCAACCGACATTCCCCACTCTCACTGTCCTCATGTGAAGAACCTTCTACATTACTAGCTCCTCTAGCCTAAAGGGCTGGTCTCTGGTATGATGATCCATTTTATGGAAAAAAGACCCCCCTCTGTCTGCTTATAAGGCTCTCTAATGTACTTGTAAAGAGTAATCATGTCTCTTTGCAAGCATATTTTTTCCAGAAAGAACAACCTACACCATGACAGAATCCCTTTATTCAGTTACTCACATTCAGAGCTAATTCTGCCCCATCCAGTTACCCAGCATTCCATGCCTTCAGTGAAGTTGTCAGATGTTGAAGGTAGGCAGACAGGTAGGATGTAGTTGGTGTATGTGATGGGACTTGTTAGTTTCAGTAAGGCAATATCTGCTCTGTTTGTTGAGTTGTCATACATTGAGTTCACATTAATACAATCGACTCTGGATGTGATCTCATGTGGACTAGTCAGAGACAACTGCTATGCCCCCAGCCGAACCGTATAGTCTGATGGAGACAGGGAGCTGGGGGGAAAATAACAAGCACCATGGGGCATTAAGTTCAAGAAAACCTTATATATGAGAAGGAAGGGTTAAAACTAAGTAAGCTTTATCAGAAAGGTCCACCTAAATAAACCAGTAAACCCTCAAAATAATTCTGCTCTGAGTCTCCTGTCAAAAGAAACACCACATTTCTTTCCTTTTATTGAGTACACATGGGCTTCTGTATCAGACTTCCTGTTTTCTGCTTAAACCTCCAGGGCTTGGGCTTGAGCATGCTCAGTTTGCTCCTCTCTCCCTCCTCCCCCTAGCCTAAAAATGTTAGCGGGAGAAAGGAGGGGTCTAGGTAGGGTTGGGGGGTAGCGAGTTTTTAAAGTTTGGGTTTAATTCTCCTTTAAACCTCCTTGCCCCGGGCATGAGCATGTTAAGTTTGCTCCTCTTCTCTCCTCTCCCTTCTCTGCTGTAATCTGAGCCCAGAGCTATGAGTGAGCAGGGAGAGACTCAGGCAGGATGTGATGTCACACCAAGCTAATATGGCAGCTGCTATCCTAAACAAACAGAGAGCTTCTGGAGCTTTTCACTCAGGTATGGTAAAACATTCTACAGAATAAATATGACATCCTAGCTTGCACTATTGCAGCCAATCTATTGGCAATAAAATGCATCCATAGCTTTCCTTCTCCTTTAAAGGATCTAAATAATGGAAAGACCAAAAAAAAACCTGGTTCCAAGCAAATTGGACCAGCAAATGGATTAAAGACTGTATACTGTAATACTGTGTAGTTTTATCCTCATTTATGGATGAGTTTCCAACACATTTTATATTCCAGCCATTAGATCACATGCATGAAGGGTCAGGTAACGTTCTAGCTGAAACCCACCTGTCCATCTTCTGCCCAATATGTTTTTTCTCTTTTGAAAGGTAGATAAAAGAGTTCTGTGTATTAAAAAGTTAATAAATCAGCCGTCTTTATTTCCCATAAAGTGGCAGATATTTGGATGATTGAACTCAACTGGTTCTTTTGGCAGCAATCAGAATATCTCAATTGATCATAACCATTGGATTCATAACAATAAATGTATTTTGGTCAGTAAATTAAGGCAATAATACATTCTTATTATTATTCTTTTAATGCAGTCACAAAATAGAGTCAAGATCACTAGTTCCGTTTGTAAAAAGAGCTACATACAGTTCAAACCTAACCTTTTCATATTCAGGATCAACATTTGATATACCATATATACTCGAGTATAAGCCGTCCCAAGTGTAAGGCGAGGTACCTAATTTTACCTCCAAAAACTGGGAAAGCTTATTGACTCGAGTATAAGCCGAGGGTGAGAAATGCAGCAGCTTCTGGTAAGTTTCAATCAAAAAATTGAGGTTTTCTGCTCCCATTGCCGGCGACCATTCTTTGACGCCAGTGAATATTCTTGGTGACTATTGTTGGATGCCGGCGACTATTCTTAGACGCCGGCGACCGTTTTTGCGCTTGACCCGAGTATAAGCCGAGGCAGAGTTTTTCAGCATATTTTGGGGGCTGAAAAACTCAGCTTATACTTGAGTATATACAGTAGTCTGATTTTATCTATATATATGGGGTTGTTATTCTGGGCCTCACAGTGCTAGCCCTGTGTATGGGAGGAGTAGCTGCCCCCAGAGTCTGGATTTAGACAAAAGTATTAGAAGAGTAGGTTGTGTCGGTCTAACTTTTTATTTGGTAGCTTTACTGGCGTTGTTGCCGGTCACATCCGACTTCCATTCCTCCATGTGCTTCACAGTCCAACCAGTCTCCCAGGTCTTTAGGTGAAGTGTGTTGATCCCTCTGATACCACTCGCATCCTCGCAGGGTACATCATCACACACTGGATGTTCAGTTGTCACATGTGTTTCTTGCACTCTATAAAGTGAGCTCTCTGTTTCGGTACCTCCGCCGAAAAGTCTGCGTTAATGGAAACAGTGCTGTCTTGGAAGGTGATTGAGCCTTTCTGTCTGGCTAGCTTGAGCAGCCTGTCCCGGTCTCATGCATTTAGTATTCTTGCAATAAGCAGTCTGGGAGGCATCCCAGCAGGTCTACGTCTGGTGCTGACCCCATGCTCAATTGCCAATGTCTGTGAAAGGGAATGTTGACCAAATTTGTCCCTTAGCCAGGATTCCAGAAATTGCTCCGGGGCCTCTCCCTCCACGTTCAAAGGAAAGCCCACAAACCGCAAATTGTTTCTTCTGATTTGTGCAGCTCTTGTACCTGGGAGAGGTAGGCAAGTATCCTCCAGGGTGCTTATCCTTTGCTCAGCTGCTATGGCTCTTTTGCGCATGTCATGATTATAGAAAAATCCTTAGTGCTGATAAGTAAAGCGCACGTGTCTCTGGTGGATCGTATCTCCATAAGCAGGTCCATGAGAGAAGCCTATGTGGGGTCTTGGGGAGTTGGGTCATTTCCTGAAGGTGGGGCCTAGTGAGGAAGCAAAAATATATTTAACAGTTACAACTTTTAAACATAATCCTACTTTAAAATATGAAAAAACTCCACTGTTTTGTCTTTTTTTATGACTTTTTGGCATACAGGATATGATGTCACTGATATAAGATTGAGGAGGATGTAACTTCAGGTATGACCTGGTGAAACAGACTCTGGCAAAAAGGGTAACGTAGTGGAAAATCGCACTTTGATGAATTTGCTGAGTAACGATTGTTTGCCTGAGCGAGAATTCGTCTGGCAAAAGGGTGCAAAACTTTTTTAGCAATGAGCTCTTTTGCGAATTGTCCTCTATGCCTGTTAGTAAATTAGCGATGTCCCTGCTTTTTTGGCAAATTTTCTCTAGCGATGGCCACCTTGCCCTTTAGTAAATTTGCCCCACTGCTTCTCGTTCCACTTCAGTCTAGTTACATGAGTCATGGTGCTCGATATTTTTGGAACTAAACAGGGAAACACCTTAAACTGAGATTAATTCACATTCCAAGTTTCTGGTTCTTAAAAGAAGTTGGAATGACGATTGCCTTCAGTTTTAGTTTTTGTGCTGTTCAGTGCATCATATTTGTAAGTTGAAACAATAAGTAATAGCTCCATTCATCCTCTCCTGTTCATGAAACTAATGCTGAAAAGAGAAGTGTACCATTAAGGCTGCTGATCAAAACATTAGGTATCACATCCTTATGTATTAAAAAATAACATGATGTTTTCCAAGAACTTAGGTCATCAGCTGTAGCTCCTTTGAACAATGGAGCTACAGTTCACCAGCCCTTTGCATTTTCAGATAACACTAAGTTCCTTTGGTTTCCATCATACCTTAGAGAGCACAGAAGTCTTTACTTGTGCTAGTCTAGAAATGACTGCTTTCAACTTGTGCCATATGGTCTGGTGTAAAGCTGGTCATACAAGAGCAAAATGACTTGCCAACTTACACCCTTTTGACCACTTCCATTTGCAGGTCTTTAAGATCTTTCTTAGCCTGGTGGACATCAGTCCAGGGATCTTCCCATTTGGAGTATAGTGTATCCATAGCATTGTGTGTAGTGTATCCATAGCATTGTGTGTAGTGTATCCATAGCGTTGTGTGTAGTGTATCCATAGCATTGTGTGTAGTGTATCCATAGCATTGTGTGTAGTGTATCCATAGCATTGTGTGTAGTGTATCCATAGCATTGTGTAGAGTACAGTATAACACAGATTATTATAGTCACTCTTACCTTATACAATAATATTGGGTGAATAATTTTTGATAACTACAATGATTAAAAAGACCAATCCAATAGTGATGTACGGGCCGGCCAATACCTGCGGAATACGCGGGTCGGGGCTGACCAGTGGCGTAACTAGACACCTAGGGGCCTCGATGTGGAAGTTTGCAACTAGGCCCCCCCCTCTAGTTTTTTTAGGGCAAAATACCGTACAACTTAAGTTCCATTTTATAACTGTAACAATATTGTGAAAATAATCTGGCGCAGACCGCAATGATAACAAATCATGGCAACAGTCTGTGAACATGTTTAGTGGTGGGCCGGACATTACTGATCAGTTACTTTTATGACTTTTATGACAAGCTCACCCAGGACTCGAAATATGAAAGCAGCTTCGTGGGTAAAATTGAAGTGTCACTGTATATGGTGTTATTGTATACAGACCAAATAATATTATACAGATTAATTCCATGTATTGTACCAGAAACAATAGGCACAAAGCAGTCCACGGCACACGGCCACAACCATGTATACAGACATAAAAACGATATATATGTAAATAAAATGCTCAACGTCCTACTCGCTTACTTGCTTGTTTTCTACTTTTCTTTCCTTCCTCTTTCTCTCCTGATTTGCTTCACTACCTCTCTGTATTTTTTTACCGTTACAGCATTTCTTTTCTGTTTTGCTTTTTATTCTGTTCCTACTTATTTTTTTAACTATTGTGCTACCACTTTTCTTCCTCTTCCCTACTCCCAGGCTTCCCTTTGCCCTTATGTAAATCATCCATTCTCCCCTTCGCCCCTTAAATATTCTGTTGGTCGGCATCTTTCTGGCAGTTTTTTAAAAAGGGCGCTGGATCCAGTGCAGAGATTTGTATAGACGTGAATCACCATAAAAATGTCAAATAGTCTCCAGTTGGGCCTCATACTAAAATGTCTTATGTGATTGAGGGACTGACTTTGCAGTAAGAAGGAGAGAAGCGTTATCAGTCTATGGTGATTTGCATCTATACATAAACATATCTTCTTTAAAGAACAATTAAAGTAAAGCCTTTACCCTGTATGTGCACACTTCACTTTAGCATTAGTTGACCAGATTTTCAGAGAGAATTCCAGGAACACGGAGCAGTTTCATGTATAATACCCCAGAGCTCCGAGGAAAATGATAAAGTGGAAATAACACGTATAATACCCCCAGCCCCAGATTTCCATTTAACTTTGACTATAATTCTTTGTACAGGTATGGGACCTGTTATCCAGAATGCTCGAGACCTGGGGTTTTCCGGAGAACGTATCTTTCCGTAATTTGGATCTTCATGCCTTAAGTCTACTAGAAATTCATTTAAACATGAAATAAACCCAATAGGCTGGTTTTGCTTCCAATAAGGATTAATTCTATCTTAGTTGGGATCAAGTACAAGCGACTGTTTTATTATTACACAGAAAAAGGAAATCATTTTTAAAAATGTGGCTTATTTGGATAAAATGGAGTCCATGGGAGACAGCCATTCCGTAATTCGGAGCTTTCTGGATATCGGGTTTCCGGATAAGGGATCCTATACCTGTACTACTTTAATTCCTGTCTAGCCAAGTGAACTGGTGTGGGAAAAGGTGGTAAACACCACTAAAAAAATCCAACAGCAAACCCAGTAGTTCAGCAATTAAACAACAATGTAATATCTATGAAAAAAGAAACATTTCTGGAATCATTTTGTCTCGTGAAAAACAATCGAGTTGTTCTGAGTCACCTGCTTGAATTCATTCTGAAAGCAGCCAGAGAAATCTCAGCTATCATTTGTCTGGCACATATAATTAATGACATTTCTGCTTCTTCTACTTGACTGGCTCAAAAACTATACAGCTTCCTTAACTTCACCTACAAATTCTTCACAGTAAAATATTTCAGAATGTGAATCCTTTTCTTATTTGCACTGATTATATTAGTATTTATTATATTATTTCCAATAGGCTAGTAGGTTTTTCAGGTTTTGTTGGGCTAGGGTTTGGAGTGTGTATATACCACTGGGTCTGGTTTGCGTGCCCCTCTTCTGCCTTGGGAAAGTCCACCGACCCAAATGATAATCCAGGCACACACACACATACTGCTCTATTTAGGGAGGACAGAGCCTGTTCCTATCATTGGGAAGCTACAGGACTTTCCAAAAGCTTGTGATGGGCCAGGAATATGTCTGGACATGGTCAGGGAAGTCTTTCAGCAGATAATCTTGGGAGGAATGTACCTGCATGACATTAATGGAGGGGCCCAGCAATACACTCAAGCCTGGAAGGGTCCGTGGGGTCATATATTAGCTCGGCTCTGGATCTAAGGGAGGATTTCATGGCATGACCCCCAAATTTGTTATTGTTCCAGAATCTTATAGTGAAAGGCAACAGCGTTCCTCCTTGCTACTGTCAGCTGCATTCCTTCCTCTGCCTGTTATCTGCCTGCTCTGTGCAGGGAGGGGGCAGAGGGGGATCAGGACACAGGCAGGAACCAGAAGCGAAGAAGAAGAAAAAAAACGACTTTGGCGCAAAGTACTTCAATGTACAAACTGGCCAATCAGGAGGCACTTCAGGTTTTACAGCAAATTGAAAGTGCTAGGCTCCCTAATTGGCCAATTTGCACACTGAAGTTATTAATGCGGAAGGACCTGCTTAGGTGGCCGTGCAAATAGCCTGACAATTCTGGGGATTCAGGACGGAGCCATATTTTCCAGGTGGGCCCCACGAAGTTGCGCCACTGGGGCTGACCTCGCACCCCCATATGCAGGTGGTGGGCAGGTCTGGGTCGAGCTCTTCTTCCTGCCACCTTGCACTGCTGGCTTCCGACTTCCTTTTTTATTGACACACGCCTGTTCGCCCCACCCCTTTTGTGACATCATTGGTAGGTCGGGTCAGGCTCTGGTCTAAAAGAGGAACCCGGAAGTCAGGCACGGGTGGGCTGAGGGAGGGCTGGTTAGGGTCGGGTGCGAGCTGCTGATGTAGTACACCTGACGCGTTTTGTGTATCACTCCCTTAATCATAGACAAGTGCAATGCAGTTACCTTATATACACAATATTACAGCAGCCCTGTCTGGGCTTTACATAAAATACATTTTAATTCAATTTATTATTATCAATAAAAACCTAATGTACAATGAAGTAAAAGACTCAAAGAACTTTAAATTTTACAAAATATTTTACAAAAAACGACATATTCAAGTGCAGCCTCCAGAGTGGAAGGGTTTACTTATAGATTCCAAGTTAGGAGAAATATGAACTACATATAACATATTCATATTATATCATCGACCTGTTCCAAAGTCATATAAATGTAGCGCTATAGTAAATTGAGCGGCACCGACTCTACTAAGAGCTCAACCTAATATATATTTGTGCTCCGGGTGAGACCTTTCTCTCAGGGGTGCAGCAATGGTGTGGAGGCAGGGTGTAGTGCAACTGTAATAAAGTGCTATGCATAATAACTGGGCGCCAGTGGTTCTTTATGCTTAACCAGAGAACATGATTCTTGAAACGCGTCAGATGTACTACATCAGCAGCTTGCTATAATAAACCTGCTTTTATCTGGAGTGCCGTCCATTTCATCATTTGTCCTGCAATAATTTTTAATGGAACATTCTTAAACAGCCCTTTATAACACATCACAAAATATACATATTTAATGCTTGTGTGAAGACCTTCATTGCATTGTGGTCATAACTGTAACCATATATTACTTAATAGTCTTTGCAGAGAAATACCCTGAATATAAGCCAGTACAGGTAGTGATGTGCGGGCCGGCCAGATACGCGCGGGTTGGGTGGGTTCAGGCCAACCTCACACCCCCCTTTCTGGGTCGCAGGTGGGTGCATGTTGAGCTCTTCTCCCACTCATGACCATCCAAATGCTGGTTTCTGACTTGAATATAGATGCGCGCATCTCGCCCCCACCCCTTTTGTGACATCATCGGCGGGTCAGCGCGGGTCCATAAAAGGAACCTGGAAGTCGGGCTCAGGTGGTGGGAGGGCGGGCTTGCGCAAAAATAGTGTCGCTGCAGCTACTGTGATCTGCAAAAAGGGGGAAAATGGCTTCTGAAATCGAATTGGTATCATTCGCACTTGATTTAAGACTGGCCCAGACATAACTGATCACATTAGATCAGCAGTTATCAGATATTTTCAGTTCAAACCTCTCCTTGCATGTCCTTACGGCCCAAGGATTTCAAGGGCAACAAATGTGTTTTATCCCACACCTCACCCTAGTTTAACTTCAAGCTCTGACCAAGACTATTCTAAAGCCCCTGTGTGATTACTTTAGATATCCCAAGGATGTTCAGACTTACAGTTTAGCAAATTGTATTAAGGACATGTCTGCACCTCCCTATTAATGTATATCATATTCAGTAAATGGACACCCCAGTTACATGAGATCTATCGTTGCTTATGCATGTAAGTGGGAGCAGCCATGTTTGCTCTTATGAGTTCATCTCATCCACCAACACTGAGATGTTTCCCTCTAGCAGCCAGATTATTAATGGAGATGGTGGAATGTTTCTTACAGATCTCCTTCCAGATAATGTAGAACTTGTCAGTACAATGTGTCAGTATGAAGGGATTACGTTGTCTCACTTGGTTTGAAGAATCATTTACTTCTTCACTAGTTTTCTCTTATGGTTCAGCCTATTTAGAAAGTTGAAGCTGGGAGGATGCGGAAGACATTGTTGATGTAATAAATATAAAAATTAAGAAAATATCGAATTTCAGTAAAAATTTTTAATAATTATGAATGTGTAGCAAAATACTAAAGTTGCTTTTTCTTGTTGATATTGTTTTAAAACTTTATTCTTGATCCTTTCATAGCAAATAAAGTTAGTTTGTTTGACCTCTATTAAACCGGTTAGCTCATCTACGCTAATTTAAGTTTCCCCAACCAGTTAGTAGAAGTAATTTAAGTTTAACCTACATGGTACTGGGCCATTAGATTTAGGACAATGCCTGCAACTAATATATTACATTTTAACAGATGGTTACATAGTTAAATTGGGTTGAAAAAAGACAAAGTCCATCAAGTTCAACCCCTCCAAATGAAAACCCAGCATCCATACATACACCCCTCTCTACTTTTAATTAAATTCTATATACCCATATCTATACTAACTATAGAGCTTAGTATCACAATAGCCTTTGATATTATGTCTGTCCAAAAAATCATCCAAGTCCCTCTTATAGTCATTAACTGAATCAGCATCACAACATCACCCGGCAGTGCATTCCCCAACCTCACTGTCCTGACTGTGAAGAACCCCCTACGTTGCTTCAAATGAAAGTTCTTTTCTTCTAGTCTAAAGGGGAGGCCTCTGGTACGAGATCCACTGGATGCTTCATATGGGCCGAACAGTGTACAAAATTAAGGGGCCCATTTATTAAACCTCAAATTCTTCTGGTTGAGTTTTTAAAGGGTAAAACTAGAAATTTTAAAGGGGGAAATAAAAACTTGAATTTTTAGTTATTTATTCTACCCAAAAGTTGCTAAAAATCCCAAAATCTTGTTGAGGTCATGTAGAAGTTAAAGGCAAATGTCCCTGAAGATGTTTCTTGACGCTGTGATTCGTGCTGGTTTTCGTCCGATAAAGTTGAGTTTTCATGGCAACAAATTGATAAAGTAGAGCTTCAAGAGCATTAAAGTGAAAAAGTTGCATGATTTAAATTGACGATCGATTTTGTCATGAGTTAAATTTGTGGTTGGGAGTTAGGTTGACTTTGTTTAAATAAAAAAATGAGATTCATTTGAGTTTTAGTAAATACCCTTCTAAGTGTACTGATTTAGTCCAGACCCTGCATTGTTACTGCCCAACATGAGCCAGCAAAACAAAACCGTGTAAAAACAAATACATAAATAATAACCTATTGACTTATACCATTTAAAATCTATACGCTTTTATTAAGGTAAACTACCCTTTTAATTCTACATAACACTGGCGCTATATAAGGGTAGTCTCTGACCCAGTGTTGAGGCATGGAGGAAAAGTGACATCCCTTTCTTAGTAATGATGTCCTATATTAGGACTGAGTGTCCCCCACGTGCTGCTTGTGGCACCTAAGGACAGACATCACTCAGTATCCCCACTAATTGACATCAATGTCCTACAGACAATCTTTGCGGTAATTTCTTCCATTACAAACAACACAGATCTGAAGTTTTTAGATTTCCTGTGTCCAACACCCCTCAACTCTGATTTTACAATGTTTGGTCGCCTACTTCCCACCCCACAACTAACAACAGGGTAAAATAAATATAAACAAATTGTCCTAATTATCGTCTTGTTTAATTTCTGGGTATCACGTCTGACACTTTTCTACTAAAAGATAACAGAATCAACAAATAGGTTTATTTCAGTTTATTTTATTGGTAAATAGGTAACAAAGAAGAAATACATTTCACAGTTGTATATATATATATATATGTAGGGATGTGTAAAATAGCTACCCATAGTATTATTGTCAGCCAGTCCCTCAGTGTTATAGACACCTAACTGGGTCCTAAAATACAGTTGGGAGGGGTACTGTTGGCTCTTCCTGCTCTAAGCTATGCCCCTTGCTGTTTCTCACAGTGACCAGCAGATGGCACTGTGCTAGGATATAAAAGGCTCTGAAGCCATGCTTTTAGTGTCCATTTTGTGCTGGCTCTGACCTGAACAGGCAGGTAGAGCTCTGTGGAACCTAGACAGGTCAGGTCTAGTAAGAATAGGCTACTCAACATTATAGGTCACTCTAGGAGTGACAGGTCATTTAGCTGAGCAGCTCAAGGCTCTGACGAGGAGAGTCAGAGGGATTAAGATTCCGGGTACTAATAGACCAGAATAGGGACTAAGTGTATAGGAACAGGGTAGATAGATTCCCCATAGGTTCCACTAAGGCTGAAAGCTGGGTGTACCTTTATTGCTGCTGAGCTTGTCCTCTTGCTTGTGGGGACTAATACTGACCAAATGGTGCTGTGAGTATTGCCTATTCAATGTGATGCTAAATCCTGTCATGCTCTATTGTATACTCCACTGAGGATTGTGTATGTTCAATAAATAATTTCATGGTTAAGTTATAAGAACCACTGGCGCCCAATTATTATACCCTGTATCCAGTTACAGTTGCACTACACCCTGCCTTCACACCGTTGCGAGGGCTCACTCCCTAAGATTATAGGTCTTATCCGGAGCACATTTATTGGGAGTGGAGCTCAATAGTGGTGTACAGTACACACAATTTACTATAACGCTACATATACAAAGTGCATTTTCTTGTTTGTCTGTAGCGACAGTACTTAGAGTCTCTTGAGATTTCTCTTCTTCTTGCTTATAGGCCAGGTCTATAATGTCGGCATTGCACAGTAAATCTGTAGGTAAGAATAAGACTATGTCAGTATATTAATCAGATATAACACAGTTGAATAAAACAGATTCTAAATATAAACCTACATGGAACAATCTACACAGATATAACTCTCACCATTAGTCCATTGTGCAACAAGGTAGAAAAGGTTCTGCAACTCGATGTCTCTGGCACTTCCATAGTGTTAAACACGTCGGGCATCACATTTCTTCTATTCAAAATATTTCAGGCCAGCGTTTTGAAAGAAGCTTTCCAAAAATTGCCAAGATGAAATTAATCCAAGGTGGCCCATTAACCCAATCAAAGACGCAAGTGATTTGGGCAGGTCAAAACCAACGTCGTATCTCACGAAGTTACAGTTCTCGTTATGTAGAACAGGCTCAAGGAGGTTATGGAGCATCTCATTGTAAACAGCTCCTGAAAAGGAAACGGCACTACATTGTTAATAAATACACGGTAGCCTTTCCATTCCACAATTTGGTGGATTTATCCAGCAAAGACTTGTGCACCTTCTAAATGTGCAGGAAAGATTTTTAATAAAATGTACAGCTGGAACTATTTAGCAGGGGTCAACTCTCCTCCAGCCAAGAGGCCTACTTTCCTTAATCTGTTGCATGATCTGTGATAAACAAACCTGTAAAGAATCACATCAGTGTGCAAGGCATTGTGGGAGCTGTAGTCTTGGCTGGAGGAGAACTGGCTACTGCTTCAGTGGTACATGTACTCTGTTCAGTAGATGTATGTTTAAAAGTGAGACCTTACCTAACTCATCTCCCTTCACAGCATCTTTGCACATTTCAATACGAGCGGAGTGATGGGGAACAACATGATCTTGTAACGAGCTCACGAGAATCACATTCTTGAAGTGCTCCAAGCCTGTAATACAATAATATTCACCATGAGATTCCAGAACAATATTAAGGCATCAATACAGACGTATCTTTCATGAAATCACGGGCATAATACTTTCAATAAGATAAATTTCAAATAACTATTTTGCAATGTAAGTAACTCAAGAGTATTGGGTCCATGTCAGGTCCACATAGGCTGCACTTTAAGACCTGCAAAGATCTTAAAATACTACTTCCCTGGTTATGGTTAAAATATTTTGCAAAAGTTTCTAAAAAAAACATCAAATCACAGTAGCTTTATATTGGGGTTTTGTACAATTTAATATACAGATGAAATCCATACGAAATGGGTCATATGTCTTACCTGGTTTCTGGCTAAGTTTGTAGATGAACCTTTGTCTTGGATCTCTGTGATCTGAGAATGCCATCTGAAACACGGAGCAAGGTATAGGCAACCACTTCATTAACCACAGGCCTATAACAAAAGAGATGCACATGTTTATTCATTGTATTACATAAAAGCATGTTAAAGTTCACTGAAATGTAGGTAAAGATACAGGGTTATATTATCACTGCATCTTGATAGTTCCAAAATACAGCCGTGATCTTTCCCAAACATGATTACAATTTTTGACTTTTGTCCTATCATAATGATAAATTAATTGTACTTGATGTAAATGAAGCATGGTTAAATCCATATACATATATTACTTGTTGTTTCTAATCTTTGAATTACTTGTCAATAATAAAGCAATGGCCAGTAAATCCCTACCAGTTTTATAGAGAAACGTGTTGGGGTACAGAAGGCCCATATGTGGTCCACCGAAGGAGAGGTAAGTGTGCAGGTTTTCACGGTAGCCTTCAAATTCAGGTCTCGACAGGGCTGAGCGTATTATTAGATTGCCCAAAGAAAAGCCGATAAAGCTGCGGGGAGAGAAAAGTAACATTACTATAAAAAATTCATATATATTAATAAGTATAGAGATTTGTTTTTGCTAATTACTGTACCTGATCCTGGAAATAATGAGCTTCTTCCTGGTTATGTGATGTAATATTTCATCTAGGAGACATCTGCTTAATATATTAATATCATCAAAGGTGTAGTAGCTCTGTAAAGAAAACACAAGAAGTGAAAAATAAATATTGCATCATAATTAAAACAAGACATGCACAGAGACCAACACTAATGAAAACATTACAGTTGCCACAATTATTTAACGGTGTATAAAATAGCAATATTAAAGGGCCTGTCTGCTAACAATCAGCAATAATAATCTTCTATAAGACCTATACATGACTCGTCTTGTTGCTGAAACATTTTTCATGTAATTTAATATAATTATTCTATATATTTTGAGATATCAAACCCCACAGAAGACGTTTCTGTTCAAAAGGAATTGTCATTGGTCGATCTATAATAGCGTCAATTTGTTACAGACCACTTGTTACAGTTATATATCAGAATGATCTTTATGGGCCCCACTACAACTGATCATTTCATATTAATCATCATTAAACCAATAAAATACTAATAATAAAAGGATTTCTCAGGATAGTTACATTTTATCATCATTGCCTATTAGTTCCCATTGAGCTGAGATGGATAGAATGTTTTAACAGTTTCATATAGGAATGGAGATGACCCCTCAGAACTAGACACACAGATATACGTACCTCGTTGCAACAAGACATTAGGAAGCTGATTTTCCCATGTGTCACTCCAGACTTGATGTAACTTCTTATAAGTTTTAGATCACTTTTGGAACCTAGAGTAGAAATAAAGTCATGTATTTTAACAGGGCAGGGCAATGGTAAATCATATGATAAAACACACAACGTGTTCATGTCAGAATCAAATCTTTAAAATTTTACTCACCACCCAAGCCGTGCACACAGACTATTAGATGTGTTTCGTCTTCACTACTGGAGTCGTCTTTGGAACCTACAATAAAATAAGTAAATTTAATTAAAGTAATGTCCTCTTTCCTTTATGATCTAATGGGCAAATCAGTGTTTAACTCACTAGTAGAACTGCTCTCCTGTTTTTGTGTAGGTATAAATCGCTTCCAAAAGAATTTCTTTTCTCTGGTTTGTCGGAAAAATCTACACAATAAAAACACACAATGTTGGGTCAAATAAAACTGTCCATTGAAACAGAAAATAACAGCAGCAATATTAGCATTTATTTTTGCTCTCTGGGTGTGTTGTTGCTTTTCTACTCTATGAGCTAATATTCTAAGAAAAAGATATGATGCATTTCTATGTATACATTATACATCCCCATTAGACACAGTGAGTAACGTAGGCCCTGCCCTATAAGACTGTTGGGTCTCACATTGATTTCTTAACTGTAGCTCACTTTTAACCCATAACAGAAGAAAAGTTAATATCTTAATCATCTTTTTTACATATAATGATAGAATTAGGCATTTTTAGAGTAAGATGCAAGTGATGTCTGATGTCAATACTTTCACTGGAAGACCCATATATATATATACAGTATTTACAGTATCTGAATTTATGAGATTGCATCAGTGAACATTAACTTTACATAAGAATATCGATCTGAAAAAAAAACCAATGGGTAAAATACTACTGTACCAGCCCCAGTAATCAATAGCAAACAATTACATTCTCCCTTTCCAACAGACGACAAATCACATACTCATTGGTTACTCAAAGTTATTAGTCATGTTGAAAAATGTGCAACTTCTATTTCTTTATAATATTGTGCCCTGACTGCTGTCTCCCTCTCTTTGTAGATAGATGATAGATAGAGATAGATAATAGATACATTGATGATGTTAGAAAGATAGATCAAAGATAGATAGATAGATAAAATATAGTCTTAAGCACATATATAATTCTCTATTTGCTTTAGAACATCGTGAGAAGTCTGTGTCTCTCGGATTCACATATAAATCATTTGTAGAAAACAAATGTCCCCAATGAGGTGCTTGAATGCCATACCCAATGGCTCGGCCTCTGCTAGCCTGGCTTTATGATGAAAAGAACTTGGGGGGGGTGTTACATTATGACAAACAGCAACAAAAAAATCAAGCTGTTCCAGTACAAGGCACGTTATGTTATGTAGCTGAACTCAGGTGACTAAATTGCAAGATAACTAGTGATCCTGGGATTCACACTTATTTAGGATTGTTATGGCCCTTTTTACATTTTAGTATTTTAGTTTTTTTTAGATTATATTTTGTGCATTATATTTATATTTGGTAGGGATCAGAACTTACTCATTCCACAAAGGAGGTTGCTTGTCATATCCAGGTACTGTTCTGCACTTCTCTTTAGTACTAGCAACAGGGGAAGATATAACCTTTTCTGAACAGTCTATAAAGTCTTCTGAACAGTCTATAAAGTCTTCTGAACAATCTATAAAGTCTTCTGAACAATCTATAAAGTCTTCTGAACAGTCTATAAAGTCTTCTGAACAATCCATATATTCTTCTGAACAATCTATAAAAACAAAAAATTGTAATGTTAGCAGGAAAATGCCTTCCCATCCACACTCATATATAGAAAAGTGATCTTATCTTTCATTCAGTACGTCATCTCAGTGGTTCTATTGTACAGAGCGGTGGGATACGTTGGTACTTTAGAAAAACGTATTTAATAGATAATAATGAACGGAAGGAGTTCTGGATGAACAACTGTCACACACTGAGGCAGCAGCACCTGTGGATTCTTTCCATACGTACCTATTGCTTCAGGCTCTAAGTACCGGTCTTCAAAGACAACGGGGGCAGATTTTAATATCGAGTCCCGGCACTCGAGACAATCGTCTTTTGGAGCTTTTTTGACTTCTATATAAATCTCTTCATGGCTTTGGGCGCTGCAATGAGAAACAGGTTCTTATATTTAGAAATAAATCACATCCAGAGATCAGTAAACTAAAAACTGAGGGATGGAATAAAGAAGCTGGAGTATCCTATGATTTTAAACACCTAATAATCAGACCAATAATATCCGCTGTTTGGTTGCTAAGGATACTAGACTTGTAGTAAATGTGTACCATGTATTACATTAACATGATAACACTATGACATTTTCATAGAAAAGCATCTCTTAGAGGTAAAACTCTAAAGATCCATAAACGTGTGTAAATGTAATTTTTCCCAATCAGATAACAACTGACTGTATCTAAACATAAATATTTGAAGAAACACCATGTACTCACATCTTCTCATCATATAAAATAGCTTCTTGTCGGGGATGGTCAGTAGAAAAGAATAATTTCTTGAACTTTTCTTCCTATAAAACAATAAAATAGACACAGTTCATAAGCACAAGCTTGAGAGATAACGGCAGTGTAAAACAATAAATGGAGTCTCACTGAAGATTGAGCACTAAGCTTCCCCTGCCTTAAAGCCTATTCAATGCGCTTCTTACCTTTATTTGCTTCTTCTCTTGTTCACTCTCCAAGGAGGATTGAAGAAATTTTCCCCACAGATTGAGAAGTTGAGCTGATAGTTCTATTAGGCTGCTATTTATTGCTTCTGCCAGATCATTGGGGTCTTCTATTTCCTATGGTTAAAATATTAAATAATCAACAATTTGTGTAAACACAGAAAATACAGTATGTAAAGCCCTTTTTAATACCCCAATAGTATAAGGAAACTAGTTTGGAGTGACAGGTTAGTATCAGATTACAGAATAAGCAATGAGCAAACTTACCATCACTTTGTCAGATAACTCACTGAGCCGGACTTTCAGATCCAGTTTTTCTGTGGAGGAAACAAAGACCATGTAAATGAGCAGTGAAACAACGGCATTATATTACAATTCACAATAATGTTTTTTATTTCTAAAAATAGAAGTTTATTCCCTTTCCCACGTGTGTTACTTTGCTATTGTGATGTAAAATATGGAGTGGATCAGACTGGAAAGGAATGAGAGCCCCTAGGATATAGCAATGGTGCAACGGAAGAATCTAATCTTGGGAGTTTTCCAGGTGACCTATGTCATTCTCCAACATCTGTTACCCACCACAAGGAACATCTCAATAAAATGAATAAGAGGAGCCTTGTTAGACGTGTAGGCAATAATTGTAGGTGCCCAGTTACTCGCGGTGCTTCCTAATGATGGTGAGTGACCTAATATGAGTAGCGGGTGTTTTACCATTTGCCACTGCCCTAATATTGACTCTATGATGATATCAAGGCCAGTGTGTAAACTAACGGTCACTTTGGGATACCTAAATGTGCACTTTGTTTGTTCATGCCCATAATCTTTCAACTTCCAAGAGGAAAGAATGTTTTCATTGACTCATCAATATCTATTATTCATTTGGGATGTTGGGTGGTCAGAGAAAGGTCAATGTTTAAATGAACTAATTTGAACAAAACCTAAAGAACAGGACAAGTAGGTGTCACAAAGTAGAAGCAATCACATACCAAGCTCCAGCTTGCATGAGGAAGGCAGCGTTTCTGATACGGAGATGAAATAACTGTACAGTCCATCATAGGAAAGCAGCAAGCAGGATCGTAGTGTTGAAAGGAAACGGTAGGCATGCTGCAAGTATTTCTCTTCTATCACAAAGCTTTTACCCTAAAATAGAGAAACAGAGTCATGAAGCAAGAAAGAAAGCAAAGAGGACACAAATCATTACAAGATGGTGCCCTACTACCCCACAGCACTACTCTTTTGCCAGTTAAAGACATCGGTGAAATGGTGAGACTCGTTGGGGTTCAGGAGGAGGGAGGGAGGCAGTTAGTGGGGCCTGGGGTTGTCTGTAATTATAATTCCACTCACAGAACTGTTTTTACCCTCTGGAAGGTTCAACTACAAATTCATGTTTGTTACTTACGTCTGCTGCCAATTTCTTTTTGAAGTTTTTGCCAAAAATGACACTTTCCAATGTTGGTATTTTAGCCTTTGTCCACCGACTGGGAAGAATTCTTTGGAATACTGAGTTTTTCTTGGAAAAGCTATAAAAACAACAAATACAGATGATTGTATTATCTTGAAATTGATATTATTTCTTAATGGAATAGTAAAATAATGTCATCATCTCTATCTGACAATAACAATCCGTGTACTTACGTCTTCAGTGGGGGTTGTAATACAACCAACAGGCCATGAACAATGACCGACAGCTTTGAACTTGTCTTAAACATTATATTCGTGTGGCCGTGAATCCCTCGATGCAGGTTAAAGTGCAATTTCATGTCCTCGCTGCACATTGGTTTCAAACTTTTACATTTGCTTAATCTGTTCAGATAAAACCAGAAGATCGATGTGTTAAACACAAATCAGATTTCACTAAACCATCAGTCTTGTTAGCTTTATTGTATTAGAATTAATTATATGCTGATTTATGGAACAGAACTAATTTAGATAGTGATATTCTGAGATCATTTACAATTGGTTTTAATTTTTTATTATTTGTGGTTTTTGAGTAATTTAGCTTTTTATTCAGCAGCTCTCCAGTTTGTAATTTCTGAATAAGAGACTGGAATATGAATAGGAGAGGCCTGAATAGAAAGACCAGTAATAAAAAGATGGAAAGTATCAGCAGAAAAGGGCAAAAAATGAAAAAAAAAACTATTAAAAATAAACTATAAAGACTAATACGACAGTTGCTTATAATTAGCAATTCTATAACATATGAAACGTTATCTTAAAGGTGAACAACCCCTTAAACTGCTCAGGTAGAAAATGAATTTCTATATGTAAGTCTAAGTGGCCAATACAAGGGTGGTCGGGGGAAGTCCCCTCATTTGGCAAGGAGGCTGCCTGTCACGTAATCTTAACATTTTGCAGTAGAGCAAAAACCTTAGAGAAATGGGAAAGAAAGGAATTACAGCACAAATATAGAGTCAGAGTTTTAATCTATTCTTCAATTCTGACCATCTCTGTACTTACTTTTTGTGTTTTTGTGGGCGGTAAAGGCCAAAGTTCATCTTGCTCTCCAGGGAATTCAGAGTCTCTTCAATCTGCCATTGTAGAGAGAATAGAAGAAACATAAGATACGGTATAGGGAACACACAAACACAAAGCTGATCTAAAAGACTTTTTATCACTTACTTGACTCTCATCCAGGAGGATATTAACGGTGTAGATCACAACGTCGTCAATTCTTATAGCGCGTGCGGTTTTCTTTAATGCAAACACACTGCTGAAAAAATCACTGCCCTCAACTGAAGCCGGATACTTCACATTATCTAAAACAGAAGAGTTTTAATCAATTTACCAAACTATAATAATATAGTGAATAAAGAAGATTGTCAGCAATAAAACTCCATATGCAGAACTAGGTAACGAGGTTATAAGTAACAAGTACCTTCAGTATGGAAAATCCTTGCTTCGATTGTGTGAGGGATGCTCGTCAGAATCTCAAAGGATGTCTTAATTTGCCAACATCTAAAAGCAAAAACAATGTTTTCAATATCAATATTTAAAATGTGACATTAAAATCAAACTCTCTGCCCCTCATGAACACGTTCTGCCTGAATGTTTCTATGTGATCCTTTCACTGCCACACAAGCCGCCCTTTGCTGCTGTCCATATGTAGGGGGTTATTTACTAAACTCCAAATGCACAAATCATAAAAAAATCGTGATTTTTTATTTTATAAAATCTGACTTTTAAAAAATTTATTAAACCTCGAGGATGGAAAAGTCCAAATCTGAAAATCCAGCATCACAGACCTGTCAAGATAAGTCAATGGGAGAAGTCCCAATGATTTTTTTGATGTGCGCTGGGTTTCATGCAATACCCTGAAGTTTTCAGAGTTTTGGGCAAAAATCTGAGTTTTAGGGTGAAAAATCCTTATAAATCAAAAGAAAAATCTGAAAAAATCTTGAAAATCTGATTTTTTCCAGCAGAGCAAATTCTTGGGAAAATGTAATAATAAATAAGCGCAAAAAACTTGAGCGAATTTGATTGGAGTTTGCAGCAGAAAATATTGAGATAAATTCAGACTTTGATAAATAACCCCCTTCTATGAAGGAGATGCCAATCCAAAAACAATTGGAATATGTTGCTCAATGTCTAAAGGACCTAAAATGATTTTACTGCAGGGCCCAGTAACTTGCAGTTTTACTATTTACTCAACACTGATCATAGGACATTGTGAGTATGTGAGAGCAATTGCCTTACAAGCTGCCATATTGAAGTATGCGCCAAATCTAACATTCAACTCAGTCCTAGGAAGTTTTTGGAAGATTTGGATTCAACCAAATTGGACTCCTTAAAGCATCAAGACACACTTACCCACTTTGAAGAAAAATCGTATTCTGGAATTGCTTTAGTTGTAATGAAAATTCAAGTGTAGCTTGTACTTTTTCCATAGTTATTGTTGTTTCAGGTTAATATACTAAAAAGCAAAAGAACAAAGAGGAAAATCATGTTAATGGTTCAAATCATCTGATAATGTGGCTGTAAAAGGTGTTGTACGTGTTCCCTGGTGTGTGTAGGTTTGTGTTACATGTGAGTAATAAATAGTGATGGGCAAATTTGCGGCGAATTTGTGCGATTCACTGCTGGAGAATAAATTTGCAAAACGGGCCGACATCAAAAAAATGTCCGCCGCAGCATTTTCACCAAAAAAAAGGATGCCGGCGTCAAAAAAACGGGCCCCTGCGCTGTTTCGCGAAATTCGCAACAGTTTTTCAGCGAAGCAAAACGGTGCAAATTCGCCCATCACTAGTAATAAACCATCCTACCGGCAAAACCTCAGTCTACAAAGCCGGAAACGAAGGAACATTGCAAAATGCACTTTTTTATCTGTCTCTTTACTGAAATATGTTCAAATGTAATAAAATTCAAGATTTCAGGGGTTTTTTTCACTTACCTAGTAATAAAGATGAAATTGAGAAGGAAAGAAAGAAAGAAATAAAGAAAGAAATTGAGAAAATTGAGAATAGAAAGAGAATTGAGAAAAGTCGAAGTAAAAGTGGGGAAGTTTTTCTGCGATGCGTCACGATGCGAAGATGCAGGAAAACTGATGCTTAATATGTGTTTACTGACTTATCACAGGATGCCTTGTGATGTCATAATGCCATTGACTTGTTTACTGATGCCGTTGCCATGGTGACAATGATGTCATAATGGTGCAGCTGTAAGGCAAGTTGAAGTGTTGACTGAACGCAACTGGTGATGTCATAATGGTGCGTCATGTGACCCGATGTCCAGCCTCCCAGAGCTGCAAACAGCTGTTTAACTGCACATCATATAAATGAGCCTGACGCTTGTAATGAGCTCAAATGTCTTTCTCTTATTAAATATCTATATTTACTGACTGTTACACAAACGGACGATATCAGCAGAAAATAAGTGAGGCTTGAGGAACGGATCAGTTTAATCACGACCATATCAGTCCTCATTCCCCGTGTTTATTCTGCCCTTATACAGGACTTTATCTGGCCTTTTAACTTACACTTTTAATTCATTCCCTGCTTTTTATACTTTTATACATTTTCATGTTTTATTAGTTTGTGGTTATTGACTTATTTAGCTTTCTATTCAGCAGCTCTCCTGTTTGCAATTTCAACAATCTGGTTGCTAGGGTCCAAATTACCCAGCAACATGCATTGATTTGAATAAGAGACCCCTGTAGGATAAGAGCAACAACTGTGTGTGATGTACAAAATGTACAGTAATAGGTCAGAGTAACTCTGCCGTGTGTCCCTGTATTTAACAGCAGCCATAAGGTACAGGTATGGGATCCGTTATCCGGAAACCCATTATACAGAAAGCTCAGAATTATGGAAAGTCCGTCTCCCATAGACTCCATTTTATCCAAATAATCCAAATTTCTAAAATTGATCTCCTTTTTCTGTGTAATAATAAAACAGTAGCTTGTACTTGATCCCAACTAAGATATAATTGATCCTTATTGGAGGCAAAACCAGCCCATAGGCTGTATTTAATGTTTACATGATTTTCTAGTAGACTTAAGGTATGAAGATCCAAATCACAGAAAGATCCTTTATCCGGAAAACCCCACGTCCCGATCATTCTGTATAACAGGTCTCATACCTGTACTATGTAAGTTCTTGAGTGAGATAAATGGAATGAAAACAGAAGGCTTATGTAAGAACACCCTCGTTGCACCCAGACTTTACCCACAGTGAGACCTACAATGACACCCATCTACGTTTCATACAATTTAGTGAGAATGTCCGGCTTCAACTGTCAAACTGTACTTGCAATTCTGTCGTTTTGTTAAAGTATTGGGCTGAATGAACCCTCCTTGTTCAATGGATCTACTTGTCATTTCAGCAAACATCAAGGGGCAGATTTATTAAGGGGGTGGTTCACCTTTAAATTGACCTTTAGTATGTTATACAATGGCTAATTCTAAGCAACTTTTCAATTGGACTTCATTATTTATTTCGTTTTCAAGTTATTTGCCTTCTTCTTCTGACTCTTTCCAGCTTTCTAATAGGAGGTCACTGACCCCACCTAAAGCAAAAGCTCTGTAAGGCTACAAATGTAGTGTTATTACTACTTTTTATTACTCATATTTCTATTTAGGCCTCTTCTATTCATATTCCAGTCTATTATGCAAATAAATGTATGGTTGCTAGGGTAATTTGGACCCTAGCAACCAAATTGGTAATACTGCAAACCGTAGAGCTGCTGAATAAAAATCTAAACTCAAAAAACACAAATAATATTAAATGAAAATATCAATATCTACATCATATTAAGGAATGATTTCCTTTGTCTCTGCAATGATAAAACAGTAACAACAAGTTCAGCCTTACACAGGGAATCATTTATATCACCCCTCCATTTACCCACTGATACACAGCACTGATATTCTGTATTTAATTATTCATATCTGGTCTCTTGCCTAAAAAATTAGATTCGTTAGAATGTGTACTTTCAGAAAATATATGGTTTTCTAGGGTCTCCATACTGATAGGGGATCTCATGGCACATAATACACATACCGGGTGCTTATATTGTAGTAGCCAGTGTCATACGTGAAAATTCATTTGCACTTTGGATTTGGGGGTCTCTGTATGCCACATAGTTTAGTAAATCTTTGCATATTGGGCATCAAACTGTTTAGTAGACCCCTGGCGTTCATATTTAGGATGCTTTATGCTGGTAGGCTATGAAATGTCGGGTATATAATGGGGTAAAATGCAAGCTTTGTGATGATTTTCATGATTTTCAGAGGTCTCTGTGACAGATACTTTGGTAAAACGATATGCAATGTGTATCAAACTGTTTGGAGGACCCCATGAAATCATATTTAGGGCGTTTTTTTTTTCTTGGTTCGAACAATACATGGGCGATATGATGCTGGAAAGTTGGAGCTTTGAGGCAATTTTCAGGTATTTCACCAAAACCGGCAATTTTGGGAAAGCCTTGCAACTCAGTCGTTTGGAACAGAAAGGCATGAGTACCCATTTTAGATTCGGTAGAATGTTTACTTTCCAAAAATATATGGTTTTGGGGGGGTCAACATATATTTCTGTGTTTTTACCCCACAAAAAATGCAGTCAATGTGTTGATTTTTCATTAACTGAAGTGACCCACAGGACTATTCATTTGCGCTAACTTCATTTCGGGGCCTCTAAATGCCAGATACTTTGTTACACATATGCACAATGGGCACCAAACTGTTTGGGGAACCCCTGGCAATCATAATTAGGGTGCTTTGTCTTGGTACGTAATGATATATGGACGATACAATGCTGGAAAGTTAAAGCTTTGAGGCAATTTTCAGGTATTTCACCGAAACCAACAAATCTGGGAAAGCCTTGCGACTTTGGAGCAGAAACGCATGGATACCCATTTTAGATACGGTAGAATGTGTTCTTTCCAAAAATGTGCGGTTTTGGGGGTAAATTCAGTAATATACTGCCGGGAGTTTTTGCTGTACAGAAGTCCTAAATCTCCCTAAGGAGCATTTTTACCTGCGCTCCCCTGCGGCTGAATGAATGAAATGCCCTAAAACTAAAGTCTATTCAACTGCAACAAGCAGCAACTTTCATTTACTGGGCTCACTTGTGAAAGATATTGATTGCTATTAATTCTTGGGGCCATTATTACCTACATATTAAAGGTCTAAAGAAAATGCAGCACCACTTTATTGACATATATATGTAGTTTTATGATGCAACAGCCTTTATTTCATTGTACGGATTATATAGAGCTCATGAGCGGTTATAACGTGTGTGTCTATAGCTGTGTCGCTGTGTTTAGGCAACAAAGGCTGCAGAGAGCATTGTGTTTAGGCGACAAAGGCTGCAGGTAGCAGAGTGTTTAGGCAACAAAGGCTGCAGGTAGCAGAGTGTTTAGGTGACAAAGGCTGCAGGTAGCAGAGTGTTTAGGCGACAAAGGCTGCAGAGAGCAGAGTGTTTAGGTGACAAAGGCTGCAGGTAGCAGAGTGGTTAGGCGACAAAGGCTGCAGAGAGCAGTGTGTTTAGGCAACAAAGGCTGCAGGTAGCAGACTGTTTAGGCAACAAATGCTGCAGGTAGCAGAGGGTGGCTCAGTGCAGTAATTATAATGTAGTGTACAGAGTACAAATAATGGGGATTCCCGTTCAAACCACAAATTTCTCACTCATTCTGCATCAATCCCCCACACAACCCTTTTGTGCGCCAAAAGTGAAGGCCTAAAGTCCGCCTAGAGTTTGGTGACCCCGTGGAAAACCAACACACTTATAGAAGACGGGAGCGATTTTGCGACCCCCTTCAAAAACAATACATTTCTAGAGTCCAGGAGCGCTCATCACTTCATTTAAAGCACGGCACTCTGATAAAGATCGAGCTCCCGCAGTTCAACTGCCCAATATACTGTGGGGCCCCCTCTTATTTGTTCTGCCTCTCGCTCCCAATAGCAACTGAATAGGAGACAATGCTGGCGAGGGAAAGAGGGAGACGGAGCACTGAAAATGGCGCAAAGCAAGAATCGGCTGTCATGTGACCCACGCTACGTACGTGCGCATGGGGGAGGGGCAACACATTGAATAAAAGGAACGGGCGGGCTGAGGGGGAAATGAGAATGTTCGGTGTGGTGTTGTGGAATGAAGCAAAACTGTTGTGTAGTTTGTGGGGGAAATGGGAATGAGCGATGCCTTATACTGATAAACTAGTCCTGTGTTGTCCCACAAGAAAGGGGCTCTGCTTTGTCTCTCCATTATGTCAGTCAGAAATGTGCTGCAGCCCCGAACTGTCTCATTAGGGTGAGGGGAAAGGAGGGTGATCTTTAAAGAAGCAGTTTTTATTCACCAAAGGGGTTTGTACAACAGATATACACCGTGTAATTCTCCAGTCAGTGAATGATCTCTCCTTGTGTCCATAATTACTGTTAGACATTTGTCATGTGAACAAGCTGAAGCTCATGGCCTGGTGGTGTTAATACAGTTACACATTCTCCTCACTAACATAAACTGTCTGATTTATTGGCCTCCAACATGGCACAGCTTTTACTGGCTGGAATCCCTGGAATAATCACTAGGAATCTTCTGGCCTAGTTGTGACCTCACACTGCTGTGACCTCACTGGGAATAGATGCTACAGAATCTTTCTATGACTTTATTCCTCTTCTAGTCTAACGTCTGACTGCTGGAATGAACTTTATTCCTCTTCTAGTCTAATGTCTGACTGCTGGAATGAACTTTATTCCTCTTCTAGTGTAACGTCTGACTGCTGGAATGAACTTTATTCCTCTTCTAGTCTAACGTCTGACTGCTGGAATGAACTTTATTCCTCTTCTAGTCTAACGTCTGACTGCTGGAATGAACTTTATTCCTCTTCTAGTCTAACGTCTGACTGCTGGAATGAACTTTAATTCCTCTTCTAGTGTAACATCTGACTGCTGGAATGAACTTTATTCCTCTTCTAGTCTAACGTCTGACTGCTGGAATGAACTTTATTCCTCTTCTAGTCTAACATCTGACTGCTGGAATGAACTTTATTCCTCTTCTAGTCTAAGGTTCTGCTTTCCAGAGGCTCCTGAGTCTGCAACATACGTTCATTAGCTTAAAGGAAAACTATACACCCAAAATGAATACTTAAGCAACAGATAGTTTATATCAAATTGAATGACATTTTAAAGAATCTTACCAAACTGGAATATATATTTACATAAATATTGCCCTTTTACATCTCTTGCCTTGAACCACCATTTCGTGACTCTATCTGTGCTGCCTCAGAGATCACCTGACCAGAAATACTACAACACTAACTGTAACAGGAAGAAGTGAGGAAGCAAAAGGCAGAACTCTGTCTGTTAATTGGCTCATGTGACCTTACATGTGGTTTGTATGTGTGCACAGTGAATCGTACGATCCCAGAGGGAGGCCCTTATTTTTTAAAATGGCAATTTTCTATTTATGATTACCCAATGGCACATACTACTAAAAAAGTATATTATTATGATAATGGTTCATTTACATGAAGCAGGGTTTTACACATGAGCTGTTTTACTCAGTATCTTTTAATAGAGACCTACATTGTTTGGGGGGTATAGTTTTCCTTTAAGGCTGAGACATACGTTCATTAGCTTAAGGCTACGACATACGTTCATTAGCTTAATTGAGACATACGTTCATTAGCTTAAGGCTGTGACAGACGTTCATTAGCTTAACTGTGACATACGTTCATTAGCTTAACTGTGACATACGTTCATTAGCTTAAGGCTGTGACATACGTTCATTAGCTTAAGGCTGTGACATACGTTCATTAGCTTAACTGAGACATACGTTCATTAGCTTAACTGTGACATACGTTCATTAGCTTAACTGTGACATACGTTCATTAGCTTAACTGTGACATACGTTCATTAGCTTAAGGCTGTGACATACGTTCATTAGCTTAAGGCTGTGACATACGTTCATTAGCTTAACTGAGACATACGTTCATTAGCTTAACTGTGACATACGTTCATTAGCTTAACTGTGACATACGTTCATTAGCTTAACTGTGACATACGTTCATTAGCTTAACTGTGACATACGTTCATTAGCTTAAGGCTGTGACATACGTTCATTAGCTTAACTGAGACATACGTTCATTAGCTTAACTGTGACATACGTTCATTAGCTTAACTGTGACATACGTTCATTAGCTTAACTGAGACATACGTTCATTAGCTTAACTGAGACATACGTTCATTAGCTTAACTGAGACATACGTTCATTAGCTTAACTGTGACATACGTTCATTAGCTTAAGGCTGTGACATACGTTCATTAGCTTAACTGAGACATACGTTCATTAGCTTAACTGTGACATACGTTCATTAGCTTAAGGCTGTGACATACGTTCATTAGCTTAACTGTGACATACGTTCATTAGCTTAACTGTGACATACGTTCATTAGCTTAAGGCTGTGACATACGTTCATTAGCTTAACTGAGACATACGTTCATTAGCTTAACTGTGACATACGTTCATTAGCTTAACTGAGACATACGTTCATTAGCTTAACTGAGACATACGTTCATTAGCTTAACTGAGACATACGTTCATTAGCTTAACTGTGACATACGTTCATTAGCTTAACTGAGACATACGTTCATTAGCTTAACTGAGACATACGTTCATTAGCTTAACTGTGACATACGTTCATTAGCTTAACTGAGACATACGTTCATTAGCTTAACTGTGACATACGTTCATTAGCTTAACTGTGACATACGTTCATTAGCTTAACTGAGACATACGTTCATTAGCTTAACTGAGACATACGTTCATTAGCTTAACTGTGACATACGTTCATTAGCTTAACTGTGACATACGTTCATTAGCTTAACTGAGACATACGTTCATTAGCTTAACTGTGACATACGTTCATTAGCTTAACTGTGACATACGTTCATTAGCTTAACTGTGACATACGTTCATTAGCTTAACTGAGACATACGTTCATTAGCTTAAGGCTGTGACATACGTTCATTAGCTTAACTGTGACATACGTTCATTAGCTTAACTGTGACATACGTTCATTAGCTTAACTGAGACATACGTTCATTAGCTTAACTGTGACATACGTTCATTAGCTTAAGGCTGTGACATACGTTCATTAGCTTAACTGTGACATACGTTCATTAGCTTAACTGTGACATACGTTCATTAGCTTAAGGCTGTGACATACGTTCATTAGCTTAAGGCTGTGACATACGTTCATTAGCTTAACTGTGACATACGTTCATTAGCTTAACTGAGACATACGTTCATTAGCTTAACTGAGACATACGTTCATTAGCTTAACTGTGACATACGTTCATTAGCTTAACTGTGACATACGTTCATTAGCTTAACTGAGACATACGTTCATTAGCTTAACTGAGACATACGTTCATTAGCTTAACTGAGACATACGTTCATTAGCTTAACTGTGACATACGTTCATTAGCTTAACTGTGACATACGTTCATTAGCTTAACTGTGACATACGTTCATTAGCTTAACTGAGACATACGTTCATTAGCTTAACTGAGACATACGTTCATTAGCTTAACTGTGACATACGTTCATTAGCTTAACTGAGACATACGTTCATTAGCTTAAGGCTGTGACATACGTTCATTAGCTTAAGGCTGTGACATACGTTCATTAGCTTAACTGTGACATACGTTCATTAGCTTAACTGTGACATACGTTCATTAGCTTAACTGTGACATACGTTCATTAGCTTAAGGCTGTGACATACGTTCATTAGCTTAACTGTGACATACGTTCATTAGCTTAACTGTGACATACGTTCATTAGCTTAAGGCTGTGACATACGTTCATTAGCTTAACTGTGACATACGTTCATTAGCTTAACTGTGACATACGTTCATTAGCTTAAGGCTGTGACATACGTTCATTAGCTTAACTGTGACATACGTTCATTAGCTTAACTGTGACATACGTTCATTAGCTTAACTGTGACATACGTTCATTAGCTTAAGGCTGTGACATACGTTCATTAGCTTAACTGTGACATACGTTCATTAGCTTAAGGCTGTGACATACGTTCATTAGCTTAACTGAGACATACGTTCATTAGCTTAACTGTGACATACGTTCATTAGCTTAACTGTGACATACGTTCATTAGCTTAACTGTGACATACGTTCATTAGCTTAAGGCTGTGACATACGTTCATTAGCTTAACTGTGACATACGTTCATTAGCTTAACTGTGACATACGTTCATTAGCTTAACTGTGACATACGTTCATTAGCTTAAGGCTGTGACATACGTTCATTAGCTTAACTGTGACATACGTTCATTAGCTTAACTGTGACATACGTTCATTAGCTTAACTGTGACATACGTTCATTAGCTTAACTGTGACATACGTTCATTAGCTTAACTGTGACATACGTTCATTAGCTTAACTGTGACATACGTTCATTAGCTTAAGGCTGTGACATACGTTCATTAGCTTAACTGTGACATACGTTCATTAGCTTAACTGAGACATACGTTCATTAGCTTAACTGAGACATACGTTCATTAGCTTAACTGAGACATACGTTCATTAGCTTAACTGAGACATACGTTCATTAGCTTAACTGAGACATACGTTCATTAGCTTAACTGAGACATACGTTCATTAGCTTAACTGTGACATACGTTCATTAGCTTAAGGCTGTGACATACGTTCATTAGCTTAACTGTGACATACGTTCATTAGCTTAACTGAGACATACGTTCATTAGCTTAACTGAGACATACGTTCATTAGCTTAACTGAGACATACGTTCATTAGCTTAAGGCTGTGACATACGTTCATTAGCTTAACTGAGACATACGTTCATTAGCTTAACTGAGACATACGTTCATTAGCTTAACTGAGACATACGTTCATTAGCTTAACTGAGACATACGTTCATTAGCTTAACTGTGACATACGTTCATTAGCTTAACTGTGACATACGTTCATTAGCTTAACTGTGACATACGTTCATTAGCTTAACTGTGACATACGTTCATTAGCTTAAGGCTGTGACATACGTTCATTAGCTTAAGGCTGTGACATACGTTCATTAGCTTAACTGAGACATACGTTCATTAGCTTAAGGCTGTGACATACGTTCATTAGCTTAACTGTGACATACGTTCATTAGCTTAAGGCTGTGACATACGTTCATTAGCTTAACTGAGACATACGTTCATTAGCTTAACTGTGACATACGTTCATTAGCTTAACTGAGACATACGTTCATTAGCTTAACTGTGACATACGTTCATTAGCTTAAGGCTGTGACATACGTTCATTAGCTTAACTGTGACATACGTTCATTAGCTTAACTGTGACATACGTTCATTAGCTTAACTGTGACATACGTTCATTAGCTTAAGGCTGTGACATACGTTCATTAGCTTAACTGTGACATACGTTCATTAGCTTAACTGTGACATACGTTCATTAGCTTAACTGTGACATACGTTCATTAGCTTAACTGTGACATACGTTCATTAGCTTAACTGTGACATACGTTCATTAGCTTAACTGTGACATACGTTCATTAGCTTAAGGCTGTGACATACGTTCATTAGCTTAACTGTGACATACGTTCATTAGCTTAACTGAGACATACGTTCATTAGCTTAACTGAGACATACGTTCATTAGCTTAACTGAGACATACGTTCATTAGCTTAACTGAGACATACGTTCATTAGCTTAACTGAGACATACGTTCATTAGCTTAACTGAGACATACGTTCATTAGCTTAACTGTGACATACGTTCATTAGCTTAAGGCTGTGACATACGTTCATTAGCTTAACTGTGACATACGTTCATTAGCTTAACTGAGACATACGTTCATTAGCTTAACTGAGACATACGTTCATTAGCTTAACTGAGACATACGTTCATTAGCTTAAGGCTGTGACATACGTTCATTAGCTTAACTGAGACATACGTT
The DNA here is from genome assembly GCA_038501925.1 of Xenopus petersii. NCBI lineage: Eukaryota > Metazoa > Chordata > Amphibia > Anura > Pipidae > Xenopus > Xenopus petersii. The sequence goes on from CM076688.1 coordinate 8,714,568, forward strand.
CATTAGCTTAACTGAGACATACGTTCATTAGCTTAACTGAGACATACGTTCATTAGCTTAACTGAGACATACGTTCATTAGCTTAACTGTGACATACGTTCATTAGCTTAACTGTGACATACGTTCATTAGCTTAACTGTGACATACGTTCATTAGCTTAACTGTGACATACGTTCATTAGCTTAACTGTGACATACGTTCATTAGCTTAAGGCTGTGACATACGTTCATTAGCTTAACTGTGACATACGTTCATTAGCTTAACTGAGACATACGTTCATTAGCTTAACTGAGACATACGTTCATTAGCTTAACTGAGACATACGTTCATTAGCTTAACTGAGACATACGTTCATTAGCTTAACTGAGACATACGTTCATTAGCTTAACTGAGACATACGTTCATTAGCTTAACTGTGACATACGTTCATTAGCTTAAGGCTGTGACATACGTTCATTAGCTTAACTGTGACATACGTTCATTAGCTTAACTGAGACATACGTTCATTAGCTTAACTGAGACATACGTTCATTAGCTTAACTGAGACATACGTTCATTAGCTTAACTGAGACATACGTTCATTAGCTTAACTGTGACATACGTTCATTAGCTTAAGGCTGTGACATACGTTCATTAGCTTAACTGAGACATACGTTCATTAGCTTAACTGAGACATACGTTCATTAGCTTAACTGAGACATACGTTCATTAGCTTAACTGAGACATACGTTCATTAGCTTAACTGTGACATACGTTCATTAGCTTAACTGTGACATACGTTCATTAGCTTAACTGTGACATACGTTCATTAGCTTAAGGCTGAGACATACGTTCATTAGCTTAACTGTGACATACGTTCATTAGCTTAAGGCTGTGACATACGTTCATTAGCTTAACTGAGACATACGTTCATTAGCTTAACTGAGACATACGTTCATTAGCTTAACTGAGACATACGTTCATTAGCTTAACTGAGACATACGTTCATTAGCTTAACTGAGACATACGTTCATTAGCTTAACTGAGACATACGTTCATTAGCTTAACTGAGACATACGTTCATTAGCTTAACTGTGACATACGTTCATTAGCTTAACTGTGACATACGTTCATTAGCTTAAGGCTGTGACATACGTTCATTAGCTTAACTGTGACATACGTTCATTAGCTTAACTGTGACATACGTTCATTAGCTTAACTGTGACATACGTTCATCAGCTTAACTGAGACATACGTTCATTAGCTTAACTGTGACATACGTTCATTAGCTTAAGGCTGTGACATACGTTCATTAGCTTAAGGCTGTGACATACGTTCATTAGCTTAACTGAGACATACGTTCATTAGCTTAAGGCTGTGACATACGTTCATTAGCTTAACTGTGACATACGTTCATTAGCTTAAGGCTGTGACAGACGTTCATTAGCTTAACTGTGACATACGTTCATTAGCTTAAGGCTGTGACATACGTTCATTAGCTTAACTGAGACATACGTTCATTAGCTTAACTGTGACATACGTTCATTAGCTTAACTGTGACATACGTTCATTAGCTTAACTGTGACATACGTTCATTAGCTTAACTGTGACATACGTTCATTAGCTTAAGGCTGTGACATACGTTCATTAGCTTAACTGAGACATACGTTCATTAGCTTAACTGTGACATACGTTCATTAGCTTAACTGTGACATACGTTCATTAGCTTAACTGTGACATACGTTCATTAGCTTAACTGAGACATACGTTCATTAGCTTAACTGTGACATACGTTCATTAGCTTAACTGTGACATACGTTCATTAGCTTAACTGTGACATACGTTCATTAGCTTAACTGTGACATACGTTCATTAGCTTAACTGAGACATACGTTCATTAGCTTAACTGTGACATACGTTCATTAGCTTAACTGTGACATACGTTCATTAGCTTAAGGCTGAGACATACGTTCATTAGCTTAACTGTGACATACGTTCATTAGCTTAAGGCTGAGACATACGTTCATTAGCTTAACTGTGACATACGTTCATTAGCTTAACTGTGACATACGTTCATTAGCTTAACTGTGACATACGTTCATTAGCTTAACTGTGACATACGTTCATTAGCTTAACTGTGACATACGTTCATTAGCTTAAGGCTGAGACATACGTTCATTAGCTTAACTGAGACATACGTTCATTAGCTTAACTGAGACATACGTTCATTAGCTTAACTGAGACATACGTTCATTAGCTTAACTGTGACATACGTTCATTAGCTTAAGGCTGTGACATACGTTCATTAGCTTAAGGCTGTGACATACGTTCATTAGCTTAACTGAGACATACGTTCATTAGCTTAACTGAGACATACGTTCATTAGCTTAACTGAGACATACGTTCATTAGCTTAACTGAGACATACGTTCATTAGCTTAACTGTGACATACGTTCATTAGCTTAACTGTGACATACGTTCATTAGCTTAACTGTGACATACGTTCATTAGCTTAAGGCTGAGACATACGTTCATTAGCTTAACTGTGACATACGTTCATTAGCTTAAGGCTGTGACATACGTTCATTAGCTTAACTGAGACATACGTTCATTAGCTTAACTGAGACATACGTTCATTAGCTTAACTGTGACATACGTTCATTAGCTTAACTGAGACATACGTTCATTAGCTTAACTGTGACATACGTTCATTAGCTTAACTGTGACATACGTTCATTAGCTTAACTGTGACATACGTTCATCAGCTTAACTGAGACATACGTTCATTAGCTTAAGGCTGTGACATACGTTCATTAGCTTAAGGCTGTGACATACGTTCATTAGCTTAACTGAGACATACGTTCATTAGCTTAAGGCTGTGACATACGTTCATTAGCTTAACTGTGACATACGTTCATTAGCTTAAGGCTGTGACATACGTTCATTAGCTTAAGGCTGTGACATACGTTCATTAGCTTAACTGAGACATACGTTCATTAGCTTAAGGCTGTGACATACGTTCATTAGCTTAACTGTGACATACGTTCATTAGCTTAAGGCTGTGACAGACGTTCATTAGCTTAACTGTGACATACGTTCATTAGCTTAAGGCTGTGACATACGTTCATTAGCTTAACTGAGACATACGTTCATTAGCTTAACTGTGACATACGTTCATTAGCTTAACTGTGACATACGTTCATTAGCTTAACTGTGACATACGTTCATTAGCTTAACTGTGACATACGTTCATTAGCTTAAGGCTGTGACATACGTTCATTAGCTTAACTGAGACATACGTTCATTAGCTTAACTGTGACATACGTTCATTAGCTTAACTGTGACATACGTTCATTAGCTTAACTGTGACATACGTTCATTAGCTTAACTGTGACATACGTTCATTAGCTTAACTGAGACATACGTTCATTAGCTTAACTGTGACATACGTTCATTAGCTTAACTGTGACATACGTTCATTAGCTTAACTGTGACATACGTTCATTAGCTTAAGGCTGTGACAGACGTTCATTAGCTTAACTGTGACATACGTTCATTAGCTTAACTGTGACATACGTTCATTAGCTTAACTGTGACATACGTTCATTAGCTTAAGGCTGTGACAGACGTTCATTAGCTTAACTGAGACATACGTTCATTAGCTTAACTGTGACATACGTTCATTAGCTTAACTGTGACATACGTTCATTAGCTTAAGGCTGAGACATACGTTCATTAGCTTAACTGTGACATACGTTCATTAGCTTAAGGCTGAGACATACGTTCATTAGCTTAACTGTGACATACGTTCATTAGCTTAACTGTGACATACGTTCATTAGCTTAACTGTGACATACGTTCATTAGCTTAAGGCTGAGACATACGTTCATTAGCTTAACTGAGACATACGTTCATTAGCTTAAGGCTGTGACATACGTTCATTAGCTTAACTGAGACATACGTTCATTAGCTTAACTGTGACATACGTTCATTAGCTTAACTGTGACATACGTTCATTAGCTTAACTGTGACATACGTTCATTAGCTTAATTGAGACATACGTTCATTAGCTTAACTGTGACATACGTTCATTAGCTTAACTGTGACATACGTTCATTAGCTTAACTGTGACATACGTTCATTAGCTTAAGGCTGTGACATACGTTCATTAGCTTAACTGTGACATACGTTCATTAGCTTAATTGAGACATACGTTCATTAGCTTAATTGAGACATACGTTCATTAGCTTAAGGGAGGAACTTCACAAGTGATTTTAGCACGATCCGATGCACAAAAACACAGGCGGCAAGGCGGATGCGACGGAAAAAGGTAAGAGATGGAAATGTCCGATGAAGTCGCAGCGTTTATCTGCCACTACACGACTGTCGGATGCAGACGCAGCATCTGACAGCAGTGTCACGTCGGACGAACGATGCAACACCATCTGACGTTCCTGTTGCTTAACTTATTTCTGTCGCATCCGACTTGGCGCCTGCGTTTTTGCACAGTGCGTCGGATCACGCCATAACCGCTCATGGAGTTCCTCCCTGTGGCTCCAGATATAATTAAACGACAAGTTGAACACTGACAAACCAGAACAGACTAGTCTTTTTACTGCAAAAAATGTCTGTGGGTGCCATTTTTTAATGAATTTGGGTTTATTTTAGTCAAAATTATTTTTTAACAGTGGGCTGTAATGAATTAGGTTTTTAAACACAGTTATTTTAGACAAAATGATTTTTTAACAGTGGGCTGTAATGAATTTGGGTTTAAACAAAATGATATTTTAACAGTGGGCTGTAATGCATTCTGGTTTTAAACAAGGTTATTTTAGACAAAAATATTTTTTTAACAATGGGCTGTAATGAATTTGGGTTATTAAGCAATGTTATTTTTGTCAAAATGAACCAATTTCTAAGACCCGAACCCGCAGCTCGCGATCCAACTGCAACCCACATATTTAGCCACTTTGTAAAACTTTAAAAGGAGTAAAATATAGACAAAATTATATAAGATAAGAAATTTAGATGAGACCCGCAACCCAACCTGCGACTATACGAGCCGTACCTGAAAAACCTCCCCTCATTCCGCAGGGTGCCTGCTTTTTTTGCGGGTAACCCATGTGTACCCGACCCGCTACTCTACCCAAGGGCCTAGTAGAATTTCATGGAAAGGTACTTAGTGTAAGGGTCTTGCTATGTTCACCCAGTAGGGAGTTTTCACAGGGCAATGCCACATCAGACTGAGGAAATATAGTGATTTAAACATTAGGGAGGCCTAAAACCCCCCTTTTTTTTTTTTTGTTAATTCTGGATGAAGATTTATTCCAGACAAACTTGTTAATACTGGGTTCTAATATAGTGCAGATATATTTTGAATCGGAATAGTTTGGAATAAGTATGGAACCCGCTAAAGAAAATTCATTTTAAATAAGTTTATTCTCCCTAAATACAACATGGTGAGGGGAGATGCCAATTATCAAGATCAGCTGTAATTATATAGTTAATAGTTTCATATGGGTCAAATGACAGAATTTAGACATTTCTGCAGGAATTGCCAAGAGGTTGGATTGAATCAGCTGCCAGGAAAACAATATTGCCTTTAAGAGGTTATTTACTAAACTCCAAATGCAAAAATCATGAAAAATGTGTAATTTTTGTTTAAAAAATCTGACTTTTAAAAAAATCACGAATTTTTCGGATTTAATTAAACCCAGAGGATGGGAAAAGTCAGAATCAGAAAATCTGGCACCTGTCAAGGTTTCATATTAGTCAATGGGAGAAGTCCCAATGACTTTTCAATGTGCGCTGGGTTTTTGGGTGAAACATCCGAAAAAAAGGTGAAAATCGGATGAAAAATGCAGAAAAAACAATTTTGTTTCCTGCAAACAAAAATCCCGGGAAAGTGTATTAATAAATAAGCCCAAGAAAACCTGTGCGGATTTGGTTGAGATAAATTTGGACTTTGATAAATAACCCCCTAAGTGTTAAACTGAGCCTCAGATTCATGAAAATGTATTTTACAGTTATTAAATGTACCATACTCTTCAAATTCTTTCCCAAGAGAGGGCAAAACATGTATGAGGTTCTGTGATATTGAATAGAATATAGAACATAGAATTACAACATGTATTGTTGCTGTTTTATGACAGATTTGTTTAACAAGTATCCCCTAAATATGTGGGATATAATACCTTATAATATAAACAATTTTAGGTGATTCTTGCATTTGTAGGAAAGTTATTAAAGGCTTTCAGCATATGTCCCCCAAAGAGTTCATTAAAAACCTTATAAAATGAGTAGGTATAGCCATCCAATGCCTTTGCAATTATCTGATAATAAGTCCACAAGGGGGTTTATCAAAATCAGGTTTTTTAAGTAAAAAAGTCCAACAAACTAGAATCCACAATTTGACATTATTTATCAATGAAAAAAACTCAAAGTCAAATTTTTCAGCTTTTTCTTCTGAAACACTCAAATTTTTCATGAAATAGCTCGGAACCCACAAATTTTTCGAGACTCAGTGCAGACCATGATATCTTCAAATTTGAAATGGGACCTTTGCCATTGACTTCTACAGAAACCTGACAGCTTGGAGTTGGTTGGTTAGATTCAGACTTTTAGTAGCCTCAGGGTATGATAAATCACGAAAAATAGTAACAGTAAGTTAGGTTGAAAAAAGACACACGTCAAGTTCAACATTTTAACTTTTTTTAACCTGTCTATCTGCCAGTTGATCCAGAGGAAGGCAAAAAAACCCCATCTGAAGCCTCCAATTTGAAATTGGAAAACTGGCAATGGGACCAGTCCCTGGATCAACTTGTACTATGAGCTATCTCCCATATCCCTGTATTCCCTCACTTGCTAAACACCATCCAACCCCTTCTTATACCTATCTAATGTATCAGCCTGTACCACTGATTCAGGGAGACAATTCCACATCTTCACAGCTCTCACTGTAACAAACCCCTTCCCAATATTTAGGCGGAACCTCTTTTCTTCTAATCGGAATGGGTGACCTTGTGTCAGCTGGAAAGACCTACTGGTAAATAAATCATTAGAGAGATTATTATATGATCCCCTTATATATTTATACATAGTTATCATATCACCCCTTAAGCGCCTCTTCTCCAGCGTGAACATCCCCAATTTGGCCAGTCTTTCCTCATAGCTAAGATTTTCCCTTTACCAGCTTAGTTGCCCTTCACTGTACCCTCTCTAATACAATAATGTCCTGTTTGAGTGATGGAGACCAAAACTGTACAGAATATTCTAGATGGGGCCTTACCAGTGCTCTATACAGTGGGACCCCCTCCTCCCATGACTCTCTGCCCCATTTAATACAACTCAAGACCTTATTTGCCCTTGATGCTGCTGACTGGCATTGCTTGCTACAGACAAGTTTATCATCTACAAGGACTCCATGGTCCGTCTCCATTATGGATTTGCCTAGTGCACTCCCATTAAGGGTATAAGTGGATATTTTTACATCCCAGGTGCAGGACTTTACATTTATCAACATTGAATCTCATTTGCCACTTAGCTGCCCAGATTGCCAGTTTGTCAAGATCCTGTTGCAAGTGCCACGTCCTGGATGGAATTAATTGGGCTGATAGTTTTGTCTCATCTGCAAACACTGATACATTACTTACAACACCCTCCCCTAAGTCATTAATGAACAAGTTAAATAAAAGTGGACCCAGTACTGAGCCCTGGGGGACCCCACTAAGAACCTTACTCCAAGTAGAGAATGTCCCATTAACAACCACCCTCTGTACCCGATCCTGTTTTTTTCCTCTAAATATTTGTGCTTTCTAGTGAAAAAAAAACGATTTTTTTTTTTAGGTTTTCCCATTCGGACTATAATAATAAAAACCCCTAGATGTAGGTATGTAAATATGTATATCTTTATGTATATAACACTACCTGTATGCAGCCCTGTACAGCAGAACAATAAAATAATAGAAAACAGAGGGGTCATTACAGTAATAAAGTTGCATTAGAGATTATAAAGCTAAGTGATAAAGAGACAAGAAGAATAGGGTTTCTGCCCCATACAGCTTACAATCTAAGTGGGAAGGGAATTTACAGACACAAATATGGGGATATTAAGTACTGCAGTGGGAGTGCAATGTATTTCCCAGTTCAGGAGTTCAGCGAGTGCTCCAAGAGGGAGTCTTTGAGTTTATTTCTGTAGAGACTGATGGACATGAAATAGGCTCTTCTATACTGGTGATAGGATAAAGTGGGGAGAGCTGTTTTTCAGTCATTTCTGACATCAGAATAATAAATTTGACTTGGAGGCAAGTTTTGGTTGCATAAAAACCAGGTGTACTGCCAAACTGTAACGATCGCCGCCCGGAGCAGGCCCAGGAGCTCCGGGCGGCGCGTCCATCCTTGCCGGCGTCGCTCCCAAAATGGCGGCGCCCATGGCCGCCACGTGGGTAGCGGCGCCGGGCGATGACGTCAGCGCGCCGACGCCGGCGCAGGAGCGTCGATGACGTCAGAATGGCGCCAAATTTGAATATAAAAACTCCAACTAGACACCAGAATGGCGCCCAAGAATAGGATTACTTTCCTGAAGCATATCCTGGGTTCCCTGTGTGCCTTATTGCCTAATCTTGTTCCTGCCTTGTATCCTGACCCCTTGCCTGGACTTTGGACCTTGTGTGTATTCTGCCTGCCTGTGAACTCTTGCCTGATCCTGACTATTCTTCGTTTAACCCTTTGGACACCGCGACCTTGTACCCTCAAGAGGGCTTCCTCCTTGATCCTGACAACCTCCCTGGAGGGAGCTCCCGGCTCCCTGACTTTATTCTTGGGCCATGGATCCCACTGAGGAAGCTCAGCCAGATTTCGGCAGGGCCTTTCGGGGCCTGCATTCCTGCATGGAGGCATATGAAGCCCGGCAGAATTACGTGGGACACACGCTGGAGGCGATCCTGGAAAAGCTCTCCTTGTTGACACCAGCACCCCTCCTGCCGGCACCTCCGCCGCAAGCGGCTGCTGCCATGGCTACCCACCCCTCCACTTCTGGTCCACATATTCCTGCTCCGCCTCTCTACGATGGCGATCCTCAAGCCTGTCGAGGATTCGTGAATCAGTGCCAGATTCGCTTTGCCCTGCACCCCACTGAATTTGACTCTGAACGTGCCAAGGTGGGGTTCGTGATTACTCGTCTGGCAGGGAAAGCTCTCGAGTGGGCATCTCCACACTGGGAGAAGCAGTCCCCACTGATGGATGACGCAGAAGCATTTCTCAAAGAATTCCGGATCGTCTTCGATGCTCCCGGCCGGGTGACATCCGCTGCTTCCCATCTGTTCCAAATCCGCCAAGGGAGTCGCAGTGTAGCAGAGTATGCTATCGAATTTCGTACACTTGCTGCTGAGACTCGTTGGAACAACGACGCATACCATACTGCATTTTATAATGGTCTCTCCCTCCGCATCAAAGATGACCTGGTCTCCCGTGAATTACCCACGCAACTTGAGGACCTCATCGCCTTAGCAGTCAAGGTGGACACTCTTCTGAGAGAGCATCAAAGCCTGAGAGATCGTGTCAAGAAGTTTCAACCCATATTGGCACCCCGCTTCCAGAGGCCTCTCCTGCAGGCTCCCGTCACCCCGCCTGACCGAGCATCCATTTCTCTCCAGGAGGAACCCATGCAAGTGGGAAGAACTCGCCTCACTGAACAAGAGAGACTCCGTAGACGGATGTCAGGCCTGTGTCTGTATTGTGGCGGACATTCCCACTTCGCCAATGCCTGTCCTGCAAAGGCTAAGAGTTTTGTACCCCGAGGTATGTCTATGGTAACTCATGTAGGGGGCACTACTCAAAAGTCTCGTGATAAGTCTCAGGAGAAGACCCTAGAAAACTCACACAGGTTTCTCCTTCCCTTCCAGATTCGTCTGACTGATAAGACTATCTTCGGGAATGCTTTCATTGATTCCGGTGCTGGGGGTAACTTCATAGACGCTCTCTTTGCTAAGCACATGGGAATTCCCTTATTCCCTTTGCCTTCTCCCATGCGGATCGTCGCCATAGATGATAAACCCCTGGAGTCTGTACTCACGATGACCACTGGCGAACTACCCGTGCAGGTTGGGACCCTGCATAGAGAGAGACTTTCGTTTCTTATTATCTCTTGTCCCGCTGTTCCAGTTGTTTTGGGTCTCCCCTGGCTGCGCCTGCACAATCCCACCATAGACCGGTCCACAGGGCAGGTTTCTCGTTGGAGCCCATTCTGCCAACAGCATTGCCTTCCTGCAAAACCCCTCAAGAAGGTAACTATCTCCTCAACCGAGTTAAAATCTCTTCCCTCCTGTTATAAGGAATTCTCCGATGTGTTCTGTAAAAAGTCTGCGGAATTCCTTCCTCCACATCGCTCCTACGACTGTCCTGTCGAACTCCTGCCAGGAGCCATGCCCCCTAGAGGTCGCACTTACCCTCTCTCTCCTGCAGAGACTACCGCAATGAAGGAATACATCCAAGAAAATCTCCAGCGGGGGTTTATCCGCCCTTCTACCTCTCCTGCAGGGGCTGGGTTCTTCTTCGTGGAGAAGAAGGACGGAGGCCTTCGGCCATGTATAGACTACCGGGGCCTGAATAAAATCACTGTAAAAAACAGGTACCCATTGCCCTTGATTGCAGAGCTCTTCGACCAGCTGAAGGGGGCGAAGATATTCTCTAAGTTGGATCTCCGGGGGGCGTACAACCTCATTCGCATCCGTGAGGGTGACGAATGGAAGACGGCTTTCAACACTCGTGACGGGCACTATGAATATCTCGTTATGCCCTTCGGCCTATGCAATGCCCCGCCGTCTTCCAGGAGTTTGTTAATGATGTGTTCCGAGATCTCCTAGGAAGGTTCGTAGTCGTATATTTGGACGACATCCTGATCTTCTCCAAGGACCTTGAAAGTCATCGCTCCCAGGTGAAGGAGGTACTCTCTCGTCTGAGGAAGAACTCTCTCTTCGCCAAGTTGGAGAAGTGTGTCTTCGAGGTATCCAAGATCCCCTTCCTAGGGTACATTATCTCTCCAGAGGGATTTGAGATGGACCCCGTGAAAGTGTCGGCCATCCAGGAGTGGCCTCTCCCACTGAGTACCAAGGCAATCCAGAGATTCATCGGATTTGCTAATTATTATCGACAGTTTATCCGGGGGTTCTCTTCCCGCATTGCACCTATCCTGGCCCTCATCCGGAAAGGGGGTAAACCCAGCTTGTGGCCCCCATCTGCCATTGAAGCTTTTCAGTCCTTAAAAGAGGCCGGACACCCTGGCCCTGCTAAGACTCTTGAACTCTTACGACGCCTGGTCTGGTGGCCTGATATCCACAAGGATGTGAAGGACTTTGTTGCTGCTTGTAATGTTTGTGCCACATCCAAGTCAAGTCACTCCCGCCCCAGTGGGTTACTACAGCCTTTGCCGGTTCCTTCCCGTCCTTGGACCCACCTGTCCATGGATTTCATTGTCGAACTTCCTCCCTCCTGTGGGAACACTGTGATCTGGGTTGTCATTGATCGCTTCTCCAAAATGGCCCATTTCATCCCTCTGAAGAAGTTGCCCTCTGCGGGGGAGTTGTCCCAGCTATTTATCCAGTACATCTTCCGCCTGCATGGTTTCCCGGTGGAGATCGTCTCCGATAGAGGCACCCAGTTTACTGCCAAGTTCTGGCGTTCCTTATGCAAAGACCTGGGAATTGTTCTTCAGTTTTCATCTGCATACCACCCGCAGACGAATGGGGCAGCTGAACGTGTCAACCAAGCCCTGGAACAGTTCCTGAGGAACCACGTATCCCTCTGCCAGGATGACTGGTCTGATCTCCTCCCGTGGGCGGAATTCGCTCATAATAATGCTTGTCATTCCTCTACAGGAAGGTCTCCGTTCATGTCGGTATATGGTCAGCATCCTCAAGCTTTTCCCCAAGACTTTGTGCTATCTGACGTCCCGGCTGCTGACGATTCCGCAGCCCATATGTCTGCTATTTGGGCTGCTACCAAGTTGAACCTAGAGAAGAGCGCTCTTGTTCATAAGACTTTCGCGGATCGTCGTCGAAGATCCTCTCCTCTCTACAAGGTGGGTGATAATGTCTGGCTCTCTTCCAGGAATATCCGGTTGAAGATCCCATCTCCCAAGTTGGGTCCAAAATTCGTGGGACCATTTCCCATCTTGGAGATAATCAACCCTGTGGCTGTCAGACTCCAGCTTCCACCAGAGATGAGAATCCCCAACGTGTTCCACGTGTCTCTGGTGAAACCCGCCATCACCAACCGGTTCTCTGGCGGTCAGTCTCCTCCTCCTGCCATCTCTGTGGAGGGTCAACTCGAGTACGAGGTGGAGAAAATCCTAGACTCCAGAGTCTCCAGAGGGTCCCTTCAGTACCTCATTCAGTGGAAGGGCTTTGGCCCTGAAGAATGCTCCTGGGAAGGACACCGTGATGTTCACGCTCCTCGTCTGGTGAGGGAGTTCCATTCCAAGTTTCCCCAGAAGCCAAGTCCTGGTGGTCCGGAGGCCCCCCGTGAGGGGGGGGGTACTGTAACGATCGCCGCCCGGAGCAGGCCCAGGAGCTCCGGGCGGCGCGTCCATCCTTGCCAGCGTCGCTCCCAAAATGGCGGCGCCCATGGCCGCCACGTGGGTAGCGGCGCCGGGCGATGACGTCAGCGCGCCGACGCCGGCGCAGGAGCGTCGATGACGTCAGAATGGCGCCAAATTTGAATATAAAAACTCCAACTAGACACCAGAATGGCGCCCAAGAATAGGATTACTTTCCTGAAGCATATCCTGGGTTCCCTGTGTGCCTTATTGCCTAATTTTGTTCCTGCCTTGTATCCTGACCCCTTGCCTGGACTTTGGACCTTGTGTGTATTCTGCCTGCCTGTGAACTCTTGCCTGATCCTGACTATTCTTCGTTTAACCCTTTGGACACCGCGACCTTGTACCCTCAAGAGGGCTTCCTCCTTGATCCTGACAACCTCCCTGGAGGGAGCTCCCGGCTCCCTGACACAAACAGAGCCTCCTGTAGGCTGCCAGTCCTCATAGGGATCACCGCACATACTTGACATCCCCAGGAACTTTCTCCATGATTGCGCTACTCTCCAACTTCTTTTTTTTTTACATTTGCATGTTGCTCACAGGTAAAAAAAAAAGGCTGGGGATCCCTACTCTAGCCCAAGTCTATTTGTATGCAGGTCTTCTTTAAGATCTTTCTTGGGTTTCAGTCAGGTGGACATCAGTCCAGGGATTGTCTCATCTCCGGAAATGTCTGAGGTCTTCTGGAGCTCCAATACCTGCTGTCCTTGGTTCACAGAAGTTTCCTCCTGTTTATTCTATATTTCAAAGTAATGTCAGCCCTTATGTACACGTAATATCTATTCCTAGCACTGTAGATGAGTGGAAATTGTAACAAACATTCTGTCTCACATACGTGTAACATCCGTGGCACAGAACCAGTGATGCATAAAATTACAGAATGATTCTTGAAAAAGAAAAAACTTGGGCAAAACAGATAAAGGTGTGCGTGACCCTTGTGCTCGATTTTATTGACAAAATAGCTGCTTGTCAATGAAAAAATGTTTGAAGGCGCACACTCCAAAAAGTTGAATGTGAGGTGCCAATCCTAAGGAGGATAAGATACGGCCCAAAAAAGGACCATTTTTTGTTTTGGACGAAACGTGTCGGGCAATGTCCAGCTACTGTATGATGTAAAAAAAAAAAAATATATAGCTTTTTTCATGTAAGAGTGTGCAATGCTTTTTCTTTATTTTGTAAAATAGATGCTTGTCACAAAAGGGATGTTTCCGTAACACAGAATTTACTGAGCCTTTGAAAGCCTTAACTTTCCAGAAAAAATGTTTGTTCGGACACTGAACAATAGGAGGAGCTCATGTTCTTTTAATGTTCAGAGAAATCACCCTGAGGGTAAACAATGGCTTCTCATTGAGGTACCTGTTCTCTTGTAAACAAGTGAGTTCATGTTTTATCCTCAGGCATTGACAACATTTCTGGACATTTGGAAGAACGGTGTGTGGGTAGCCATAAAACTGGCAGCATCTATGGGTTTGCGTTGGGTGGGTTCAGGGTAGGTCCTATCTTGGAGGGTGAGTCACAGGCGCAGTGGAACTATTCAGAAGACTCCATTTGCAACCTCCCTAGCCCCTTCCACTGGGAAATAGAACCTACCGCTTTATGACCTCGACCCTGACATCTTCTGGGAGGTCAGTTCAGAGCTGGTTCTAAAGTTCCTCCTCAAACATTAGCTGGATGGGCCAGAGTTGAGTTAGTCAAATACAAGAGTCCTCTGCACTCAACCCTTTATCAATATATTTAAGACAGCGACATTTTGTGCTACTGCTACTAAAAAATGCCTTACCCTTTAAACAAAACAGGGATTGTTTGTCCATATATTGCAATATATTTAAGCTGGCCAACTACGTCAAAGTCATCCCATATCTGGCCAGTCCTATGCTCAATTTTATCTGAATCATTAAGAATTCTGTTGCTTCATTATACATTTTACAAAGGGACTTGGTTTTACCTGCAACTTAACTTGCTGCTTTCAAAGTAAACCTCCATACTGGCCAGATATGGGATGACTTTGACGTAGTTGGTGTTGAAATTTTATTGCTATGACCTCGTTATATGGAAGGCAAAACATGGAGATACGGCTATTTCAAATAAAATGAGGTTTATTGAGTTTAACAAAGAATTTTTAATGGTTTTGCCTTGGGAAAATGATCATGTTACACCGAAGTGTCCCACGAGCATTTTGCCAAAGACACTCCACTTTTCACAAGCTTTTATAGATTAAAATGGGAGTACACATACATACGTTATATAACTTGAACCCTCCCAAAATGTTGGAAGAGGACTGATGTTCTTAGCTACAGATATCGCACTGAAAATAGTTTCCCGCTTACAACTGTCCCTCAGCCTTGCAGTTCTTTATCTGTTAAAAGCAGACACAGGGAGGAATCAGCAAATGAAGAAAACACTTCTGTACAAAGGGGCCTCATCAAGTATCTGCTGACACTCTGAATTCTGTCAGTAACTTACAAAGTGACCTCTCATCACTGGGTGTCATTAATAAGAGAATAAATAAATGGGGGAACATCACCCATCCCTTCACCTTTCCTGCCTTGGGCATGTGGTTATTGCTGAGTCAGAATGATAGGGGCATTTGTTATTAGACTTTATTATTCTTACACTCTGACACATAACCATTCGTCCGTCATTGGAATAGGCTGTCCTCATATAAATGTGTTCATATAAAAAATATATAATCATATCCTCTCTTGAAATGCAGAAATGCGTTTCATATTATTGGATTCAGTTTTTTACTCATGCATATATTAGTACAGCTTTATTATCCGATCATGCTCCAGTTATCACAAAATTCTTTATTCCACACACCGTAAAACAAGAGTTTCATTGGAAATTGAATGACTCGATCATTCACAACGCAGATAGGAAGGAAGTCAATAGCGGTTGGATCAAAGAGATAACCGGTCTGAATAAATCCTCTGAGTCAAATCCATCCTTAGTCTGGGAAACCTTGAAGTGCGTTCTCCGGGGTAGGCTTATTTCCTTCGGGAGTAAACTAAAAAAAGAAAGAAATAGGGAGATTAATAGCCTAATTCAAGAAATAACGGATCTAGAACAGCAGCATAAAGCTACTGTAGAGATAGAAACCCTAGATAACTTAGACAGAAAAAGGTTGCAACTAAAAACTTTACTGGATTCGAGAGTGAATAAGGCCTACTTATGCTGTAAACAAAAGTTTCACGAGTTTAATGATAAATGCAATAAGCACTTTGCAGGAATACTTAAAAAATTACAACCTCAGTCCCATATTTTTTCGATAAAAGACAAGAATAATACTATTCTGCACAGCACAGAAAGTATTGCGAAAGCGTTCCAACATTACTACCAATCCCTTTACAAATTAAAGAACCTTCCCCCTTCTGAGGCTCTTATGGAGAAAATCGATCAATTTATATCACAAGCAAAACTGCCAACTTTATCACAAGAGCAGGCCACCTCCCTAGACGGCCCATTCACTATTAAAGAAATTGAAGATGGCATTATGTCCTTAAAGAATGGGAAGAGCCCGGGGCCGGATGGCTTCACTGCACTCTATTATAAAGCCTTTAAAGAGGACCTAGCCCCTCTACTCTTAGAATATTATAATTACATTTCTAATGAGAATTTGTTTTACCCTCAGGCACAAGAAGCCCACATTACTGTAATCCAAAAACCAGGGAAGGACCCCCAACAATGCTCTAGTTACAGACCCATCTCATTGATCAACATTGATATGAAAATATATGCTAAAATACTTGGTAATATAATTAAAAAGTATTTACCAAACTTGATACATCCAGACCAAGCAGGGTTTGTGCCTGGGAGAGAGGGGAAGGACAATACGGCCAAAATTGTTTCCATGGTTAAACATGTACAAGATAAAGGCATTCCTAGCTTACTACTCACTACAGACGCTGAGAAAGCCTTCGACAGAGTGTCTTGGAACTTCTTAGACAAGACCTTGGAGGGGTTTGGATTCGGAGAAAAAATAAGGTATAGAATCATGGCACTTTACAATTGTCCTTCTGCCAGAATAAAGATTAATGGAACCCTCTCCCCTATGGTACAAATCCTTAAAGGAATAGTTCAGTGTGAAAATAAAAACTGGGTAAATAGATAGGCTGTGCAAAATAAAAAATGTTTCTAATATAGTTAGTTAGGAAAAAAATGTAATGTATAAAGGCTGGAGTGAACAGATGTCTAATAAAACAGCCAGAATCCAACTTCCTGCTTTTCAGCTCTATAACTCTGAGTTAGTCAGTGACTTGAAGGGGGGCCACATGGTACATTTCTGTTCAGTGAGTTTGTAATTGATCCTCAGCATTCAGCTCAGATTCAAAAGCAACAGAAATGACCCATGTGGCCCCCCCTCAAGTCTCTGATTGGTTACTGTCTAGTAACCAGGGTAACCAGTCAGTGTAAACCAAGAGAGCTGAAAAGCAGGAAGTAGTGATCTGACTGACTTGTTATACATAAAATCACGCCAGCCTTTATACATTACATTTTTGGCTAACTAACTATATTAGAAACATTTTTTATTTTGCACAGCCTATCTATTTACCCAGTTTTTATTTTCACACTGAACAATTCCTTTAATGGTACACGACAGGGCTGCCCACTTTCCCCGATTCTGTTTGTATTGGTTATGGAGACTCTTTTGGCACACATAAGACTATGCCCAGATATATCAGGTCCGTTGATTTCTGGGACTGAATATAAATGTGTGGCATTCGCTGACGATTTGCTTCTATGTGTGACTAAACCTACCATATCTCTCCCTAACATCCTTAGCCTAATGAACAATTTTGGTGATCTTTCAAACTTTAAAGTTAACCTTAATAAGTCGGAGATTCTTAACATAAATATTAGAACCCCCTTAATCAAAGGACTAAAGGACAGTTTTCCTTTCAAGTGGGCCAATCCTTATATTAAATACCTCGGTGTGAATATTCAAGCCAATTTAGGCAAAGCATATGAGGATAACTATTTACCTTTGATGAGATCTCTCAAAACTTTGCTGGATAATTGGGGTAAGCTTCAACTTTCAATGTTGGGAAGGATACAGGCCGTAAAAATGATTTTCCTCCCTAAACTTCTTTACCTATTCCAGGTACTCCCTATACACCTCCCTAGATCCTTCTTCACCTCACTCAAATCATTGATCATAAAATTTGTATGGAAAGGGAAAAATCCAAGGCTCAAATATAATCTACTTATCTTACCCAAAGATAAAGGTGGACTGAATTTACCAGACCCTTATCTTTATTACTTAGCAACACACCTAACTCGTATATATTCTTGGACCAGGGATAAGAACAAGAAGGCCTGGTGCACTTTGGAACAATCCACGACCCCTATCCCCCTAGTAAATCTCCTCTGGTTAGCTGATAGGGAAGTTCCTAGAGATGTCCTCAATCATCCCTTGATTTCAGCCACTCTTAAAACGTGGCGCAGGAATAGAGAGAAATACTGCTTAACTGCATCTCCCTATCTGTTGGCCCCTCTACAAAATAACCCTATGTTTACCCCTGGGATGGAAAAAGGCGCTTTTAGCAGGTGGGGTCATAAAGATGGCAGGGAATCAAGGTTAAGTGACTTCATCAAAAGGAACAAATTAATTTCGCTGGCTGACATACAAAAGTGCTGGGGATCTCACCCTAGGGATCTATGGAACTATAATCAACTGTATGGGTTCATGAAACCTTTACTCTCGGGGGACTGGACTAGACAGTTTACTCCCTGTGAAAAGGTACTTACAACCAATTTGGATAAACCTAGAATGATCTCCCTGACTTATAAGCTTCTACTTAATGCATTCCCTAGGACTGCCCAAGCCTTCCACTCTGGATGGGAAAAGAGAATTACAGGTGAAAATTTCAGAACACCAATGGACTCAAATTTTTAAAACCGTACATAATTCGTCAAGAGCCTCAAAAGCCACCGAAGCTTTGTACAAATTGATAACTCGGTGGCATTATACACCAGTACGTCTTAAAAAAATGTTTCCATCAAGTTTAGATTTGTGCTGGAGATGTATAATATAATAGATCTCAACCGACTAGTCAAATCAAGTTAGTTCCACTTTCCCTTTCCTCTGTAACCTTGCATTTACAGTTTGGTTCCCTTTCTATTGCTAAACTCTACTAGACAATGCTCCTGATCTTGGTTCACGGTTCACGGTTTACGAACTCTCACATCCATGATGAAGGAATGACCATGCCTTTATTCCTGTTCCATAGACAACTCACGTAAAGGGTATTATTGTT
The DNA here is from genome assembly GCA_038501925.1 of Xenopus petersii. Classification (NCBI taxonomy): domain Eukaryota; kingdom Metazoa; phylum Chordata; class Amphibia; order Anura; family Pipidae; genus Xenopus; species Xenopus petersii. Next base: position 8,733,393 of record CM076688.1, read on the forward strand.
CTAGATATGACTCATTTTCTTTGCTTGCTTGATGATTCTGTATGTGACATGACCATATATGCTTGCATTTCCCTCCTCCCCTCCCCTCCCCTCTTCTTTCTGTACCCCTACCTTCCTCCCCTTTGTTTGAAAATCAATAAACAGAGAATTTACAAAAAAAAACACAAAAGAGTGGGAAAAGTTTAAGGCAATCCCAATCTCACGTCCTGAAACCAAAAATATAACCATCATTTTCAAACACAAATCAGTCCCCCCTGAGGATATCCTTGTTTGGTTAAAGAGACAATGCACTGTACTAACCCCTCTCACCAAGATCTATAATGAGGAAGGTTTTTGGGCAGGAGGATGGAAAGCCCAAGTGAAACTAGAGGTTCATTACAATGTCCCCAAGCACCTCCCTAACTCATTTTTCATAGGAAGAGAAAGGGGGGTTTGTTTTTACCCAGGCCAACCTCGCCAATGCTTTAAGTGTGGGTCAAACAGACACTTGGCCATTAACTGTGAAACCAAGGTGTGTGCTCTGTGTGGTGCTAAAAGCCATACCAGCAAGGAATGTAATGAGGTCAGGTGCAATTTATGTAATGCTCTGGGTTATACACACAGGGACTGCCCCAAAGCTTGGCATAACATTGTCAGAGACTGTCCTAATTTGGAGTGGGAATTTCAGGAAGAGGAGGAGCGGGAGGAGGGGAGGGGGCATGAGGAAGAAATGGAGTTGGAGACCAGGGTGGAAGGAGTAGTGGAGCCTGCAGTCCCTCAGGAAACTAGGGGGAAGGAAAGGAAGGAGAAAGGGACAGAGAAGGAGGACTGGACTGTGGTAGGAACAAAGGGGAATAAACAACAGGGAAAGATGGTTGTTAAGGCAGGTGTGAGCACATCAAACAGATTTACCCTCCCAGGTGGGAAGAATTGGGGGAGATGGCAGAGGAGGAGGAGGAGGAGGAAGAAAGGCAGATAGAGAAGGAAGAAAGGGACAGAGAGGAGAAGAAAAAAAAAAAGAAAAGGCGAAAAACAAAAGAAGGAAGAATATCCCCAGAACCCGATGCAGGCCAGACTCCAAGAATCCCAGAAGTTCTAGAAGTTACTGGGGAAGAGCAGGGGAAAAAGAGGAAGGAGAGAGACTCTGGGGAAGGAGGTTCCTTAGAGGAGGAGTTTCTGGTTTTTGTAGAAGGGGATGAATCTCAGGGGATGCAAGTTAAGAGATGTGGGGAAGGAGGGGAAGAGTCTTCAGCAAAACTCTCTAAAACATGATGGGTTCCCCAATTTCTTTTTGCACCCTTAATGTGAGAAGCATTAGGTCTCCCAAGGCACGGTTGGTAGCATTTGAGTTTTTATTTTCCTTGGTGGTAGATATCATTTTTGTTCAGGAGACTCGCCTAACTAATAGGTATGATATCTACAATGCAAAGAGAGACTGGCAGAAAGGGCCCTCATTTTGGTCCATAGCAGAGGAACAGGCGGGAGGAGTGGGGATTCTGTTTAATGGTGACAGGCACATTGAAGTTAAGAGGTTGGTGGAGGTTAAAATGGGCAGGTGTTTGTTACTTGATATTAAGATAGAAGGGGAAGATCTAAGATTAATTAATATGTATGGGCCCCAATCAGTGGTGGAGAGGAAGGAACTCATAAGAGAAATGAGACAATATTTGCACAACTCAATGCCAGTCATCCTAGCCGGGGATTTCAACCAAGTGACAGGGCCAGGGGATAGATCTGGTATGTATAGGAAATATGAGGGAGCATTTCTCAATGAGGTGGTTCAAACAGCAGGGTTGGTGGATGTGGCTACTGAAGGGGGTAGGAAGGCCAAGCACACGTATTTTTGTGGCTCCCGCAGTAGTAGAATTGACCAAATATATATTAAAGCTGGTGCTCCTTTTTCAGGGGTTAAGGAGATTGAAGTGGGGTTTTCTGATCACTTGGTTCTTTTCTTTGAATATGGGCTATCAGATAGTCTGGGGGTTGGTAAAGGTCTGTGGAGGTTGGGTTCAGAAATACTAAAGGATGAGGAACAAAAACCCTTTTGTGAGTTTGTTGTACAAAATATTCTGTCGAAAATGATTTTTTATGATTCACCAACACAGTGGTGGGAAGAGGCCAAGAGGTCATTTCGGGCTTTCTTCAAGTCCCTATCTGTTAAAAGGGAGGGAAATAGACAATGGCAGTACCAGTCCTTGAGAAAGAAGCTGGAGTCCTATATTTCGGATGGGGTGGTGGGGGAAAAAGTGACCCAGTTAAAGAACCAAATGAAGCAGTATCAGTACTAGGGATGTAGCGAACTGTTCGCCGGCGAACTAGTTCGCGCGAACTTCGACTGTTCGCGTCCGCCGAATGTTCGCGAACGTCGCGCAACGTTCGCCAATTGGTGTTCGCGTTCGATTCGAAGTAAAATTTCGTTCGACCATTCGACCATTCGACCGTTCGATCGCTAAAATCGAACAATTTCCATTCGTTCGAACGATTATAAGCATTCGATTGAATTAAAATCATTCGATCGAATAGCTTCGATCGTTCGATTCGAACGAAAATCGTTCGATCGTACGAATAAAATCCTTCGATCGTTCGATCGAACGATTTTATCGAGCGTTCGAAGTTCGCGAACTGTTCGCGAACTGTTCGCTTTTTTGCCGGTGTTCGCGAACGGCGTTCGCGAACATCAAATCGGCAGTTCGCTACATCACTAATCAGTACAGCCGCCAGAGGTCTCTGGTTCTTGAGAGGGATTCTGGGATGAAAATCTCCCCAGATCCTTTTAGGAACTGTAAAGAGTCAGTTAAAAGGAAACTGGTGAGGGGTCTCATTGACTTCCAGGGTAAAGAGCAAAAGACAAGGGAGGGAATCCTGGAGGTCGTGAGATCCTACTATGCTGCTTTGTTTGGGGAGAGAACTTTGGAGAGGGAAAGGATGACAGCTTTCTTAGAGACGACCCCAGGGCCTGACACAAATAATTTGGATTTTTCCCCCTTGACAGCTAAAATCACGGAGGAGGAGGTAAAGTTGGCGATAGAGAGTCTGCAGAATAAGAAAGCTCCAGGTCCGGATGGCTTAACATCAGAATTCTATAAGACCTTTAAAGATCTGTTGGCTCCGGCACTTGTTGAGGTGTTTAACAATTGTTTAGAGGAAGATGACCTCCTGCCATCTATGCAGTTTTCCTCTTTGATTTTGCTGTCAAAAGGTAAGGACGAGAAGCATATTGAGAACTGGAGGCCGATTGCCCTGCTCAATACAGATAGAAAGATTCTCGCAAAGGTTATTTTCTTTCGTTTAAGTTTATTTTCAAGCACTTTATTGTCTGACAGTCAGTTCTGCACGGTGAAGGGGCGGAGCATTTTTGGAGCTGTCTTTACTATTAGAGAGGCTCTGGAATTATGCAAAGCTCAAAGGTGGGGGAAATACTTCTGTGTTTAGATCAGTCAAAAGCCTTTGATAGGGTGAATCACCAGTACCTATGGGCTGTTTTGTCTAAATACGGTATCCCGGGTCAGTTCATTAGTTGGATAAAAGATTTGTACAAAGGGGCGAGAAGCTTCCCACTAATTAACGGTTGGCAGGGTGAAGACTTCCAGGTTGGGGCAGGAGTAAGACAGGGGTGCCCTCTGAGTCCTTTGCTGTATGCATTTGCGTTAGATCCATTTCTTAGGTCGCTGCAGGGAGGTAACTTGGAGGGTATCTGTGCACCCAGTGGTCAGCGCCTGAGGTTGGTGGCCTACGCGGATGATGTGACAGTGGTTATCTCAAAGCCTGAAGAGGTGGAGAGAGTCTCCTGTTGCATCAGAAGCTACTCAGAGGCCTCAGGATCTCTGGTCAATAGTGAAAAGTCGGAAGCTTTGTGGAGTTTGGAGGATGAGCCCAGTTTTGAGTTAAGAACCTTCCCTGTTGCCTCCTCTCAAGTAAAAATACTAGGGGTGAAATTTGGGAGGGAAGATAATGCCAGGCTAAATTGGGAAGAGAAGTTGGATATCGGTTTGGCAAAAGTTCAGCGTTGGAAAGGGTGGAAGCTGACCTATAGGGAAAGAGTTAACCTTATCAAGACTTTTCTGATCCCGTTGTTTTTGTATGTGTCCTGTGTGTTCCCTTTGCCAGAATCTTTCTATGCTTGAGTCTATAGCTTATTCTTCCAGATGATCTGGGGGAATAGGCTAAACCCAGTCAAAAGAGGGGTAACGTTCCTGCAGAGGAAAGAGGGAGGTTTGGGGATGGTCTGTCCTGTGACCTTCTTTGGTGTCATGTTCCTAAAGTTTAACTTTGGGGGTCTGACTCAAGGAACAAGCTCCCTGTGGGAAAGTTGTATCAGGTCTTGGGCATCGTCTTTTATCATGGACTGGCTGCAGGGCGGTAGGGCGAAAGAGGTCCATGTAAGACAGAGCTATTTCCCACCACACATTGCCCATGCCCTTAAACTGATAAAGAGGTGGGACATTGGGGCAGCAGAAATAACATCAACCCCAAGGAAGCAAATCTTCTATGCCAGGGTACTAACCTCCTTCTTTACTGTCCCACTGGCTATAAGAGACTGTACCAGCAAAACCCTGGAGGACATACTAAAGTATTTAAACAGCGTGAGACTCCCCCCAAAACTGTTTGATAACTCCTGGCTGACACTGCAGGGCAAGCTGTATGTGCGGGGCAACATGAAATATCTGAGTCATGTAAGAAAAGAGTGTCCCTGGGGGTGTGGGGTGGAGGAGAGTCAAGAGCACTTTTTGGTGGATTGTTCGGTGTCAAACAGTTTATATGAGGGTGTACTGAAGGTGTTGGGTATTTATAATATATGTGCTAATGACTATGCAGAAAGAGCCTATGGGATCATTCATAGGAAGCACCGCTATAACCAAGAGACTGTATTTATTATACTGTCAGTCATTCGATATCATCTGTGGTCTATCTGATGTATGAAAACCTTTGGGAAAGACAATCAATCAATAGACCAAACAATAAGGAAAATATTAAGGGAAATCGTGTTTATTAAAGTCAATGAGATTCAGAAAAAAAGCTTGAATGAAAAAAATTGGTTGAACTTTGATTTCTCTTGGTCAAATTCTTTGTAAATAATGTACATATTGTAATATAATGTCATTTTGATATACTTTGGATTTGTTATGCTTTGTATTGTTTTTATTTTAAATAAAAATCCCTATCTGATCCCCATTGTAAGCAGCAGTCCTGTCCTGCTTTATGGCAGCTGAGATTCTAGCTATCTGTATAACAGAACATTCTGTCCCAGTGGCTGCACAGATCCTATCTGATCCCCATTGTAAGCAGCAGTCCTGTCCTGCTTTATGGCTGAGATTAGAGAGAGAGAGAGAGAAAGAGAGAGAGAGAGAGAGAGAGAGAGAGAGAGAGAGAGAGAAGAGAGAGAAAGAGAGAGAGAGAGAGAGAGAGAGAGAGAGAAGAGAGAGAGAGAGAAAGAGAGAGAGAGAGAGAGAAAGAGAGAGAGAGAGAGAGAGTCAGAGCACCAGCTCATAATGCCGTGTCGCATGTTGTGTGTTTATGTTACTTTTACTTTCACTTTTCCTATATAAAAAGGCACCATCTCTCAGCTCTGCGATTACTCATCTCGGGGCATGAAGTGAGTTGGTTACTGGGAAGGAAAATGGATAAAATTACCCAACTGACAGATTTGATTAAAAACTTCAGCTTTGCTGACTGTGCCGCAGGGGATTTGGGCTACGACCGAGTCCTCCTCCAGCTCTTTGGGTTTTTGGGACACAGCAAATCCTCCTTCATCAACACCTGCAAGTACGTCTTGGAGGATGGGGAGTACCACAACTACACAAATTCAAAGATGTCACAAGGTGGTGACACTAAAGCCAGAATAACGTATCCGCTGACGGAAACAATGACCCTGGTGGATAACCGCGGCTGCTCCGTGATGAACGATTATGAGACGGCAGAACTATACGCTCAGCTTGGTAAGTCCATGGCTTATACTTTATACATCTCACCAAATCAATTCTTCATTCTCCTGTGCCCTCCCCGCAGTCACAGATAGTTTGATCCTCTGCACTGTATAATCCAGTGATGTAGTTGATACCACAATGAGGTTCTTGGGAGGCAGCTACCAACACTCTCATCCTTCTGTATCTTATATTCCATAAATCATATTCTGGGGGGGGGCAAAACTTGATACATATTCCCAAGTGACTGGGTTTGCTCTAGTAGTGAGTTGCACTGCTCTCTGCTTGCCTCTAAACAAACCAAACCCCATATTGTGTAGCGTATTATAATTATAAGGGAACTCTGAGTTTCACTCATGTATTATAAGGGATAATGTACCAACCACTGTAAATTATAAGGATATTAGAAGTCACTGAGGGGTTGTTCTGTGACCATATAAAGGCACAAGGCTGCAGGCTGAGTTATACAGGGAACTCTGAGTATCACTCATGTATTATAAGGGATAATGTACCCCCTACTGTAAATGATAAGGATATTAGAAGTCACTGAGGGGTTGTTCTGTGACCATATAAAGGCACAAGGCTGCAGGCTGAGTTATACAGGGAACTCTGAGTATCACTCCTGTATTTTAAAGGAAGAGGCAGACTAAATACCTTAATCTAGCTTGTTGGAATCTAAACTGACATTCTTCTTTAGAATAACTAACACTTAACTAAAGAAGTAGCTAGAAATGTTGTACATGATGTTTTGTGCTTCTGTACCAGCCCAAGGCAACCACAGCCCTTTAGCAGTAAAGATCTGTGTCTCCAAAGATGCCCCAGTAGCTCCCCATCTTCTGCTGATTCACTGCACATGCTCTGTGCTGCTGTCACTTACTGAGCTTAGGGAGCCACTCACAATATACAGTACACATAGAATAGAAATGTCACAATATAAGGCTGATTAGTAATTAATTTCTAACCACATTCATTTTTAGGGTTTAGTTACATTTTTTGTCTTGATTTCATTACCAAATGCTTATTAAATGTGTTTTTTTTCTTTGCTAGCCAACTTGTTGCCCCTGGATAAGGGAGTAGAGTGGAACCGAGGTTTTGGGCTCGCTGACAGAATTGTGGAGGCGGAGTCAGTTGTAAAATCATCTGACTTTATCTACCCCATTTTTATATTCAGGTAATCAGCCTTGATATTATAATGATTACTGTACCATTGTGTTCTGGATCCTTAATTAGAAAGAAGCTTCATTAAAAATGTAAATTATTGATTCCTTTTTTTAAGGGCTTTTAATGATTTTTTTTGCTGTGAATGTCAAACCTTCCATCCTGGTACGTAGCTGTTACGTTGGCTAGAGGGTTAAATTAGCGACACGTTTGCTCCTCCTTAAGGTGACCATACACTGCAGTAGTGATGTGCAAGTGGGCTCCACGGGTGCTCGGGTTGAGCCCTTCTTTCCTTTCTCCCTGCCCACAACCTTCCTGATCCGGCTCAAGCAGAGGCAACCTCTGGTTATACCCAAGTGCCTGTCCTGCCCCCTTTTGTGACATCATAGATGGGTTGGGCAGCTTTATAAATAGAGCTACCTCGTCGCATAGGGTTTCAGGTTGGGAGGGGTCGGGTAGGTTTCGGGTTGGGAGATGTCGGGTAATATTCGGGTTGGAAGGGGTTGGATAAGTTTTGGGTTGGGAAGGGTCGTGTAGGTTTTGGGGTTGGAAGGGGCCGGGTAGGTTTTAGGTTGGGAGGGGTCGGGTTTGGAGGGGTCGGGTAGGTTTTCAGGTTTGGGTGGGTTCGGGTAGGGTTCAAGTTGGGAGGGGTCGGGTAGGTTTCGGGTTGGGAGGTGTCGGGCAGATTTTGGGTTTGGAGGGGTCTGGTGCGAGTTCTATTCTACTTGACCCACACATCACTTCAGGGCGGATTTAAGCTACCAAACGAGTGGATCTTATAGTGTATGGGCACCTTCACAGATCCCTTAAAGTGGACCTGTCACCCAGACACAAAAAGCTGTATAATAATAGTCCTTTTCAAATTAAATATTTTATTAAAGCATTTATAATAGCTGTTGTAAACACATTTAAAAATCTCAATCAAATATTGCCTGCCCCACCTCTATGCCTTAGGCGGACTTTCCCTTTAGCACTTTCTAGATGTCACTTCTCTCTCATTTTGTAGCCAGGACATGGGGATGGACATCAGGTCCCCCATTCTGGGTCACAAACAAGATTCTGAGATGATGCAAGACTTGTCTTGATAACAGTGTCCACAAAATGGCTCCTGCCTGCTTGTTATAATTTTGAATTCCCAGACTGAAGGAAACAAGCTTGAAATCATGAATACAGTATAATTAAAGTTCATTTTGCTTGACTAATGTGATTAAATAGGATTTTGAATAATTTTTTTGGGTGACGGGTCCCCTTTAACTCTAAGATAAACATCTAGAGATGCTGCCTTTATAGACCCCTGGAAACAATATGGCTGCAATCAGCTCTCCTTACGCCAAAACGTGAATTCCCACAATGCTTAGCAGAATCATAACTGTAACGATAAACGTAGTGTTAACTGGATGACTATGGAAGTTGCCATCTCTGCAAAGGGGGAGAGGATAAATGTCGGGGTGAAGAGAGAGCGGTGGGTTTCGAGATCTTTTTATAATAATTACATAAATATCATACTCTGCAGATTATTTTGCTGGGATCTCTTACTGCACAAAATGACCTTTTTCCATCTTATGGTTGGTAAAATAATTAATATTATTCAAGAGAAAGGGGGAGGAGTAACATAAAGTGACTCTTTTATGACTTTTTCCTCACTAATTTCCCTTGTGCTTTCTCATCTCTTTAGTGTAAAGCAAAGACTGCCGGACCAGGAGATGACAGTGATAAAGGAGTTGCTTGAAAAGGCCAGAGACCTGACAGGTATAGTATAGTATGTGCTACGTGCTTCACGTGCCATAAAGAATATCACCTATTGTAAAGGAGAACTTAACACCCCCTAACACAAATTAGTGTTAAATTGCTCATGTGGACACTTTTGAAATTTAAATTTACTAGTTTTCAAACATTACCAACTGCTACACTGTTTATATAATGAATTTGATACAGCAGTACCTCCTGCTAGAGAGTCCTGCAGTGGGTCAGGTACCAACGGGTACCCGTGGGTTACCGGCAAAATCCTGCGGGTTGTGGGTAGAAGTTCCGGGTGAGGGTATATACGCAAGTCTGCGGTTCTTCGGGTTTGCGGGTCGGCCACAGGTCTTCTCAATAGCGATTTTTAGTCCTTTTTTCTGATCATGCCTACTTCCGATGATGTCACTTCCGGTTACAATGGCAGCACTTCCTGATTCTTGATGGTCAGCGGGCCATCAAGAATTATGGATTGAAAGTATTTAATGAACACTGCATTAGTTGATTTAGACCATATAATTAATTGATAGAGTTTATTAGTGGCTAAAGGACTTTTATAATAATTTCAATTATCATTCAATCGTCATTTGTTCAAAAGTTTTGGAAATACGGGATATCTTTACTCTTTTAAAAAAAATAAATAAATAACTGAATTGATACTGACAGTCAGACCCCTGGTTCAATTCCACACGAAAAATCAAGCCAATTTACCAGTGGATGTAATTCTCTTTGTATCATCTTCCACAACAATATTTCAGCTAAAAAAAAGTACATTCGTTGGTTCAAGAATAATGAGAATGGTAGAGTGAAATATTTGCAATGTAAATGCAAATAATTTAGAAATAAAAAGTAAATCAGATAAAAATAATGAAAAGATCTTCTAAAAATCTTTAGATCTATGGCCAGCTTAAGTTAGCGGTTGTGTTAGGAGGTAAAAACTATGTGTCCTAGGCGTTGTGAGATAACACAATTATTTGTTCTTCCTAGAGATCTTTCCTACTGTGGTTCTAACCCATAAGACCAAGGGGGATCTGAGAGATATGAAGACTAAGTTTGAAAACATGGGAGTGGAGAGAATCTTTGCCCTTGAAAATTTCACCCCAGAAGATCACATCAAAACCAGAGGGAGACACGAGGACGTGCTGGAGATTTTTTCTGAAATTATTAAAGATATTAAGTTCCACATGGAGAGAGCGAAGGATCCTCCGGAGCAAAAGCGAAAAGAAAGGAAGAAAAAGTTGCTCCACATGATTCATGAAAGGGAAATGAAAAAGAAAGAGGAGGAGCTAGAAAGGCAGAGAATGAAAGAAAAGAGGTTGCAGGAAGAGATGGAAGAACTTCAAAGGAAGGCTGTACAGACAAATCAGGAGTGTATAACAATGTAAGCCTGAGTGTTGCTGTCCAGGCCCCCCTGAATAATCTAGACAGGCAGAAAATGTGTGCCTGAGATATTTGTATAACATTTAATAGTAGAAGAAGTAATTTGCTGATATTCTGAGCAAGATTTTATACTGCTTGTTAGGGGCATTTCCTGGGCAAAATAGCTTTTCTCCTAATTCAGCTCCAGTTTTTTCCCCATAGACTTCAATATAGTTTTCTGACAATATGTCTAGCCCCATGTCAGATTTCAAAATTGAATATAAAAAAAACTGTTTGCTCTTTTGAAAAACGGATTTCAGTGTAGTATTAACGCAGGGGTGTCCAAACTACGGCCCGCGGGCCAACTGCGGCCCGCAATCCATTTTTAATTGGCCCGCAGCTAGGGCCGGATTACCCACAAGGCACCCTAGGCACTTGCCTAGGGCCCGCCTGGTTTTAGGGGCCCAGGCCAATGGATGGATGACGATACTACTGGACTCCACTGCCTTCCTAATACCTGCCGCTTTCTTTGGAGCAGACACTGCTGGCAGCTCCTTGCTCCCGGACAGAAGAGAACTGTAATCCATAAACCTCCGTCTTCGCATAACTCCCTCCCTCCATCCCCCCTTAGTTCGCTTGTCCTTTCCTTCCCTGCGCGCTCTCTCTCTCCTGCTCCTCCTGCTGGTTGCAAGGGGCACCGGCCAAGCTGCTGACGTCACAGCCTTGAGACGAGACATGGGGAGATAGAGGGAGGGAGGTTAAGAGAGGAGGGACAGTCGGGGAATGAAATGCTGAGACAGGAACGCGCACATCTCAGGACTGAGGGGAAAAAGGAGAGCACAAGTACTGCTGCGCATTTATTAAGCAAATATGTGTGTCCAGCCCATGTCCCTGCGTGATTGCTTTCTCCCCTGCACTGTGTCACGACTGAAAAGATTCCCTTTCCCTCATTACACCCAGTGCTGCAAGTTTAAACTTCAGTAAACATTTGCATTTTAAGCCCTTACTTTGCCTAGTAAGTATGACAGTCAATGGGCTTGCTCCGTGCAGAATGATGTGATATTATAAGAGGGAGCTGTAGAGAATGTGTCTGGCCATTCATCTTTCATTTGTTGTATTTACAAATGGCTAAAACTATGGCAGCATAAGTATACCCTGTACTAAGCACAATTCAGCAGGAACAGTCCCCTAAGTTTGCTCATAGTCTGTACAGAGAGATCCTGTAAATTGTAGTGGCTTCACATTTCATTTTGCCTGGGATCCAGCATGTCTGGCTGAATGGTCGGCCCCCACACATTTTCACCTCACCAAATCTGGCCCTTGTTGTAAAAAGTTTGGACACCCCTGTATTAACGGATATGTTTTGAAAAAAAAAAAACATGTTTTCCCATGACAGGATCCCTTTAAGCATCTACTGTAACATCTAGGCTTGAAGCCAATAAAAAACAAGGAAGTGCAGTAGACTCCTGTGTGTATTTTTTTTATCGATTTTTTAGTAGACTTAAGGTATAAAGATCCAAATTACATAAATATCTGTACTAAGACTTTTGCAACATTGTTTAAAAATTGACAACAACATTCGTGAATAAGCCAGAGAATGGAATTTGTGTAGCAAATGGTTTAACTGGGTCGCTGTGATTAGTGATGGGTGAATCTGTCCCGGTTTTCCTTGGCGAAAAAAATTGTGAAACTCCTAAAAAAATCACGAAACTCCTAAAAATTTGTGAAACGTATTGAAGTCAGTGGGCGTCAAAATGATTTTGACACGTGACAGTTTTTACGCGCAGAACAATTTTTACATTTGTTACTTTTTGGCCCAAATGCATTAAAGACAACGGGCGTCAAAATAATTTTCACACGCAACAATTTTGACATGCGCAACCTTTTTGTCGCACCCATTTTATTCACATGCAAATTTTTGCAGCAGTTTTGTGAAACATTTTTCAGGTGGTGAAATGTGGAAATTGGCCCCAAATCCATGCCTGGTGAATAAATTCGCCCATCACTAGTTGTGATATCTCCATATCTCACATACAAAGAGGTAAGGCATCCCACAAAGTGGCAAGGGAAGTGGTTGGGAAGGGGTCGGTGGAGTAGCAACAGGACTTTTTGTTTAATCAAACGCCTTGAGAGCTTCTTTACTTTTATTATGCCCATATGTAGCTATAGTAGCACCAGGGCATAAGCTGCTGTGAGCTGTACCTCAGCCTCATGTTCTAAACAATGTTATCAAGAAGGACAGACAAACAGTTGTTCCTTTAGCAAAGCCATAGTGTCATCAGTTCAGCCATTGTGTGATCCTTCTCCTGGATCAGCCTCCATGTTAACTTCTTAGAAGACATCAACTCCCCCAACATTCATCATGTTTGATCCCCAGAGTAAATACCAGCATCAAACAGTATTTTAGTATTTATTATTTTTAACAAACATATAAAACATATGACAGTAACAATTAAAACAAATACATAGAGTTATCAATTTACTTACCAAAATGATATCAACCAAATACCCTTGATAGGTTAAAATAACCAAGATCTTCTCTGCCAGCCATAATCGACTTTTCCTTTCCCCTCCCCCTCTACATATTGATATTACTGATTATCATCCATCCAAGTGCACCAGATCCTAACAAATGTATGTGGTATTCCTCTGGCTTCATAAGTAAGTTTAATAACTGGGAACATCTTTTTCTTACTAAATTCATCCATTGGGAAGCAGTAGGGGGATTAGATTCCACCCAATTCATTACAATAACCTTTTTATTGAATAAAATAATAATGTTTTACACAATATACGAGTTTTTCCTCCTGATGCCAAGCAGGCAAAATTCTGGTGTAACAATATAAGGGATTGCAAGATTGTCATTCAAGGTTTTCATAATTCCTTTCCAGAATTCAGCAATCTCTGGGCATGTCCACAACATATGAAACAAATCAGCTAAAGGATCTGCCCCGATATATTTTACTTAACTTAGTGGAGTATAATAGAGCTGATGCTAAATCCCTTGTAAAGATTAGAACATTGTACAGGGAGTTGATATTTTCTTTCCACTGTTCATCTGTTAAAGATGGAATGATCCAACGCCATTTGTCCAAAGCTACACAAGAGGGTGATGGAGATAAATTCTGTAGCGTCAAATAAGTTAGTTACCAATTTCTTAGAGTCCGTTTTCCTCAATATAGAATTAATGGGATACAGTTGGTACTCGACTAATATTCTGTGCCTTAGTATATTCCATAAATTGTACTAAAGATTTTAGTTCACTTTTCTTCAAAATATGTCCGAGTGTTTTTACCCCAATTTAACCCAATATATAAAGTCCGGCATTGACCGAAGAAGGGGGAAATAGGAGTTACCCCAACGGTGTGTCCGGCACCAGTAAATATGGAGCTAGTTTCAAAACTTTCCTAGACTTTTGAGCTCTGCTTTTAAACGAACAGTAACACCAAAAATAAAAGTGTTTGAAATGAATGACAATATAATGTACTGTTGTCTGGTACTGGTACAACTGGTGTGTTTGCTTCAGAAACAAAACTATAGTTTATATAAACAAGCTCCTGTGTAGCCATGGGGGCTACACATTGTGCATCTCCTGGATACAATAAAGGCTTCATACTAGGCAACAACAACAGTGATGGGGAATTTGCTTTACCCCTAAGGAGAACTGTAGTGTTCCAATCAGGTGAAGGCCCCGTAGGAACGTATATGCAATTTTTTAATCCATCTAATTTCTGGAAAGCATGATACCGTATATACTCGAGAATAAGCCGAGTTTTTCAGCCCCCAAAAATATGCTGAAAAACTCTACCTCGGCTTATACTCGGGTCAAGCGCAAAAACGGTCGTCAGCATCTAAGAATAGTCTCCAGGGCCTAAGAATAGTCACCAGCGTCCAAGAATAGTCGCCGGCGTCCAAGAATAGTCTCCAAGAATATTCGTCGGCATCCAAAAACGAGATGCCGGCACCTCCAATGGGAGCAGAAACCCTCAATTTTTTGATTGAAACTTACCAGAAGCTGTTGCATTTCTCACCCTTGGCTTATACTCAAGTCAATAAGCTTTCCCAGGTTTTGGAGGTAAAATTAGGTACCTCGGCTTATACTCGGGACGGCTTATACTCGAGTATATACGGTACTTCTATTAAAAAGGAATAAACATAGTAAGTTAGGTTGAAAAATTACACATGTCCATCAAGTTCAACCTTTTAACTTTTTTTAACCTGCCTAACTGCCAGTTGATCCAGAGGAAGGCAAAAAAAACCCAGCTGAAGACTCTCCAATTTGCCTCAGAGGGGGAAAAAATTCCAAGATGGCTATGGGACCAGTCCCTGGATCTATGAGCTACTGTATCTTCCGTAACCCTATATTCCCTCACTTGCTAAACATCATCCAACCCCTTCTTATACCTATCTAATGTATCAGCCTGTACCACTGATTCAGGGAGACAATTCCACATCTTCACAGCTCTCACTGTAACAAACCCCTTCCCAATATTTAGGCTGAACCTCTTTTCTTCTAATCGGAATGGGTGACCTTGTGTCAGCTGGAAAGACCTACTGGTAAATAAAGCATTAGAGAGATTATTATATGATCCCCTTATATATTTATACATAGTTATCATATCTCCCCTTAAGCGCCTCTTCTCCAGCGGGAACAACCCCAATTTGGCCAGTCTTTCCTCATAGCTAAGATTTTCCCTTTACCAGCTTAGTTGCCCTTCTCTGTACCCTCTCTAATACAATAATGTCCTGTTTGAGTGATGGAGACCAAAACTGTGCGGCATTATTCTAGATGGGGCCTTACCAGTGCTCTGCCCCTTAATACACATCAAGACCTTATTTGCCCTTGATGCTGCTGACTGGCATTGCTTGCTACAGACAAGTTTGTCATCTACAAGGACTCCAAGGTCCGTCTCCATTATGGATTTGCCTAGTGCAGTCCCATTAAGGGTATAAGTGGATATTGTTACATCCCAGGTGCAGGACTTTACATTTATCAACATTGAATCTCATTTGCCACTTAGCTGCCCAGATTGCCAGTTTGTCAAGATCATGTTGCAAGTGCCACATCCTGGATGGAATTAATTGGGCTGATAGTTTTGTCTCATCTGCAAACACTGATACATTACTTACAACACCCTCCCCTAAGTCATTAATGAACAAGTTAAATAAAAGTGGACCCAATACTGAGCCCTGAGGGACCTCACTAAGAACCTTACTCCAAGTAGAGAATGTCCCATTAACAACCACCCTCTGTACCCGATCCTGTAGCCAGTTTCCTATCCACGTGCAAACGACTTCATTAAGTCCAACAGACCTTAGTTAAGAAAGCAGTCGTTTGTGGGGCACAGTATCAAACGCTTTGGAAAAATCCAAGTAGATAACATCTACTGCCCCCCCCCCACTAAAGGTTTCTACTGTGTTCTTCTACTCTTTATGCGCCAGCAAATAATGAATTCACACCTAGAGCATCCTGGTATGTTGTCTAACGACTAATATCTGTACATGAGTCTTTGCTTAAGTCTCACCCTCTGATACATTAGAAATCATATTCCAGTGCTGCTACGTTTGAACGCAATGTTAAATCCCTTCCTGCTGTTTTCTAAACTATTCAACTCTTTGCCGGTTTGGCATTTAGATCATTTCCAGAACCCAAGGTCAGATAAAAAAGCCTCGGAGGGAAGTTGTGAAATATATGTGAGGCAAAGCAGAAGATTATACGTTCAGCATCTCTTTGTGGGGGTCACGTTTGCACTGCAGGTTTCTGTGTCATATGTAAGAGATCACTGGACAGTCGTATGCTGGGGTCACTGTAACATAAGTGCTGGGGTCTCTGTGCAAGGAATATGTTAGTGATGCAGGTATTATATCCTGGAGACCTTCAGTTATTTGTGAGCAACATTGAGATGTAAAAAGATTTGGGGAGCAACACAATTCTGCAAAATGTTTCTGGTGGTTAAAATAAGGGCTGTGATTGGCTATTTGGCAGCTCCTATGTGGACTGACAGCCTACAGGAGGTTCCTTTTGGCAGTACACCTGGTTTTTATGCAACCAAATGTTGCCTGGAATTAAAAAATAAGCACCTGCTTTGAGCCCATTGAGAGCAAAATCTAAGGGGTTGGTGAGCAACATGTTGGGGGTAGTAACATCAAATTATACCCTTGATGTTTGAAATAAATTTGTTTTCTCTCTACCCTGACATAGTGGGTTCTGCAGGATTTCATGGCAGAAACAAAATATACTTAGACTACACTCCCTCCTTGGAAATGAGCACTTTGTATTCCCAAAAGGACCCTGTGATATAACAACTGTTTAATTACAGGGATTGTTATGCAGGTATTTGGCCTTACAGAAGGTGATGACCTGTAAATTGTCTCCCAGTGCTATCCGGAAATATAAGAAATAAAATCTTAGCCAATCATAGAGGACTTGTTTATGTTTTAAGAACGGAGCCTCGCTAATCTTGTTCAGAGACCTTACGTGGCTAAACAATTATTCATTTTCTCATTCCTCTGCAGTATATTGAGTTTCTGTTAGAAGGCAGCTTCTGATGTGAAACAAACTCTATTTCACGGAAAGCGAAACTCAAGGCCGAGGGAGCGGCACTGAGAGGAAATGAGATGAAAGATTAGAGGAGAAAAAGCAATAAAGGGCTGTGTGTGTACTGAGTCTGAGAGAAGAAATACAGTACAGTGGTGGCTAGAGTTGCATTGAATGTGGGACGACAGTTGTGTTTCCGGTGCTTCTCTGCTGGCTGAAATGAAGTTGCCCCAAGTGCCATCAGACTGGAGGGATCATGCCAAGTAAAACAATGAGCAGAGGTCAATATTATACTTTATTGTTATAGCTCCAACATATACTGTTATCAGTCTGTGCCCCAGTGGAGCTTACACTTTAAGGTCCCAATCACTTTCAGCCACACCTTCATCCTCATTCAAGAGTATATTTTAAACCCTTTCACCGGCTTATATACACTCAAGGCAGGTACATTTCCTTGTAATGAGAACAGTTTTGAAAATCACTGAGACTATTTAAAGGAGAACTAAGGTCCGTAAACTACAATTCCCAGCATGCCTTATGTTATCAACTTGCAAACTGGCATCCCCCAGTAAAGTATAACAGAAGGGAAGCGTCACTATCATTTTGAATGAGTAGTGGGATAAAACTGTGAACATCTATATAAACATGGAACAATAGCTCATGACAACATTTTTATTTTCAAACAATATACAAGTACATTTGTTTTTACTGATGTCATGAAATTAGTTTTAAAGGTGACACAGACAGGGATACAAGTGCTGATGATATCATGTAGCAAGTAGGCAAAATTGCTATTTTTCACTATAGATCTGTTTGAAATTCAGTTGAAACCAAAGGAAAAGTTTGGCAAAAACACATAAGCTGACTACACTTGGCCATTATTGGCTGCTTCTAAACCTCCAATATATGACAGGGGAATAATCAGTGACTTGGCCCTTCTATGGCCTATGACTAGTGATGGGCGAATAAATGTGCGGCGAATATCCGCTTTTCGCCACAAGCTAATTAATTTGCGAAACTGTGGCGACAATTTGTATAAAGATTGGCACGCACTTAAAAACTGACGCACGTAAACATTATTCAGACGCCCTTTGACTTTAATGCATTTGGACCAAATAGTCGCACATATAAAAATTGTTGCTCGTTGACTTCAATGCATTTCGCTATTTTTTTGCCGTTTTACACACTGATTGACCCATCACTACCTATGACTTCACTTGGGGGTATTATTTGGTTTGGGGAGGTTTTTCTCTTTATGGGTTTTGTCTGGTTTGGGGAGGTTTTCCCCTTTGTTTTGGTAACTGTCAGTTGTCTTTTTCACCACATCTGCACCGAAGCTTAAAAGGCGAGGTGCAAGTTCTACTGCTACACTTTTGAAGTTCTCCCATATGGGCTCATACCTCGCAGTCTCACTTGCTCCTTCTCAAGATCACAGTTTTGCTTGCTGGGCAGATCCCTGACGGATCAGGAATTCTTCTTCCAATGTACATAAGAGATTTGTTCATCATTTCCCTGACTTGCCAACATCCTTTTTTTTATTGTTGTGTTACAGCAAGAAGCCACAAAGAAGATGGTTAGCGAGTACTCAAGGGAAATGTCTGATATAAGTGAAAGTTGATTTTTGTGAGATTTAGTACAACATTATCTTAGGTTAATGACAGATTGGGAGATTTGTCGCCCGCATATAAATCTTCACTACCAAGGCAAAAAGTCTCTTGAAATTGCTTTCCCACCAGCAATTAAGCAAATTGGCGATTGGAATACAAACACGGCACTATGTTTTATGAAGTTGCCCCAAGTTTGCTTGCAGGTTTCTTTTGTTATTAATTACCGTGGGAGAGTCGCCGACCCCTTCAAACTGAGCACAAGGCTAAATTCTCTTGAGAGGCTGGGGGGATAATGGACACCTAAACAGTGGGTAACATTTAAGTGAACCAGCATAACTGGTAACTTTTAAAGTCATTTGGCAAAGGTACTTACCCTCTTTTTCTCAGACACTAGTCGTTCAATCATCCTTTTTTCATCCTCTAGTTTCTCCACCAGTCTCTGGATGTTTATCTCAAAGGAATTCATTTCACTGCTGACCTTTTGCTCTTCCTGAGATGCTTTCACTTTAGATACTTTTTGTTCCATCATTAAGCTTTCAGCCTTTGCCTTTTTGGCTGTTCAGTAAAAAAATAATTTGATGTTGAAATGGGTTTCAGAGCGATTTTTCACCCTCCCATCTTTATCATAGTCAGAAAGGCAAACAACTGCCTGGTCTTGCTCTACTGTAGGGATGATTCTAGATGCAACACATGCCTCCCTAAAATCAGACATCTTTAGGCCATGCTGCTTAACCTTGCCAATTCCTCTTAATTACATGCAGTTTTGGCAAGTCTTCCCCTTCCAGTCCTGAAACCAACTGTCCTGTCTTTATGTAGATAAACACTTTGGATGAGAGCCAGTACAGCATTCCTTCAGCTTCAGAGTAATAGTCATCTGTGATTTGCTCCCCATTCACTTCCAGAGACAGGGTCCCACACTGTCCAGGTGAAGATGGGGAAATGTTTTGAAAAGTCAGCCGCCTAATCATCGTTTTCAGAAGCCTTCAATTTCATTTTTTCAGTTATTTCCTGCACATAACTAGATTGTAAAGTAAAGGAAACAAAACTGATAATAGAGCAGGGAATGTTCTGATAGAAGGTTTCATTTGGGGTAGGTGCAAAGTGTATGAAAAAAAGGGACATTTCTCCTTGGTCCTGGTGATTCTCATATTGCACCTGAATGGGAAACTCTCTTCACTTGTTCTCATACCACAGGTCACACCACACTAGATTAGGATGCCAATATTCTAGCCATGACAACCCTCCCAAAGTAAATCACTACTCTTAAACAGTTCAAGAGCACAACATCTGTCGATCCCTACACTCTGGTAAATATATACAGGTTGCTTTACTAGATAAATGGGATGATAAGATGAAGCTGGTGGGTAGTTCATACTTTTTATTTTTGCCATTGGAACTATTATGGCTAGAGCCTCCATCATGTAGTGACCCACAGACATCCTTGTACATCATTTCAGTCCTGCTGACTCAGAAACATCCCAATTACCGGCTCCCCTTACCTACATTCTTTCCAGCCAACTTGTTCATGAGGTAGGACTTTCCCGTCCGATACAACCCAACAATGCTCACCACGACTACTGGCTCACTGATCTTGTCCAGGATCTCCTTGGCTTCGGGATTTACAAGTAATTTCCTATCAGGAGTGTTCTCATGGGAGCTTCCATGTTTACCTCTAAATCCATTGTTGCAGATGCAGCTTGTGACACACCGGATTCAGTCATCCTAAGAGACAGTAGGACACAATTCGGTTCTTCTGGAATCTATGCCCTTTATGTAGTAATCGCTTTTAATGGGACAATTTGTTTATTGAACCTTTAGTTTGTTGCAGACTGTTAATCCAAGTTGTACTCTGTCATAGTGATTAACGAATACACACTATTCTTATTAATATTTTTATCTATTGATAGAACCGCAACTATCAATGTAGCTCACAGAAGGAACCATGGAATCACCAACTCCTTGTAGGGGGTGGCGGCTCTTGTAAATACATGCCCCTGGTTGGCTGTAAACTGCCTGTAAGCCTGGGAGGGAAGCCTCTTGGCTAGAAATTCCCAGCTTCCAACCCCCACTTCACTAATCCCGTCTGTTATTATAAGGTATGGGGAAGCAGAGCCTTATTGGCACTTGGGGACAGAGACCTCTGCAGGGGACCTGCACTAAAGATGGTCCTTTAGACCAATTAGGCAACTTATCTGGCCGTGTATGGGGGCTTCAGAAGGGTCTTTCCGATCGATATCTGGCCATGATATTGATCGGGAAAGTTTCATTTTTCTGGGGTAAAATCATAAACATTTGCTACATTTGGGATCTTGTTCCATTTGATGAATTTTGTCGAGTCTTTCCGCAATCATGAGATAATGAGACAAATTCAAACTTTAGTAAGTAACACCCTAAGTGGTTTTCAACTTCTCTTAATTCGAATGTAGAAGCCTCGTTTATGAGTTTGGGGATAAAACTGTGAGGCTTTAAACAACATGCACAAAACATAGTGTATAAGACACGAGATAGAGCGCAGTTATTATTCTCATGATACTAATGATGGCAGGAAGTGATGGGCGAAATTCTCCCTTCGCCGAAAAATTTGTGAATCTCCAGTGAAACAGCGAAAAATTAGCAAAACTCGAAAATCGATCTCCACGTCAGTTCTGAAGCTCGCTGCAATTTTAACATCAGTGTTAAAGTCAATGGGCGTCCAAATAGTGTTGACGCGTGTCGAAATCGAAATTTATTGGCAAATTTTTGCGGGAGTTGTGCGAATGTATTCACCGGCGGCGAAACACAGAAATTCACCAGCGAATTGGCACCAGGCGAATTTATTCACCCATCTCTAATGGCAGATTCATATAGTCAAATCAAATCAGTAAGGTGCCACACTTACACAGGATCGCCTTTTGCAGCGTCGGGTGCACAGCTGTGTTCCTCTCTGCCCGAGGAGAAATTCCAGTGAAAAGCAATAACTCCAGCAGCACTCCGATATGTGAATCAAAGGTTATTTATTCATGCCATTAGCAGAGCGACGTTTCGGGCTATTCCAGCCCTTTATCAAGCTTGATAAAGGGTTGGAATAGCCCGAAACGTCGCTCTGCTAATGGCATGAATAAATAACCTTTGATTCACATATCGGAGTGCTGCTGGAGTTATTGCTTTTTAATGGCAGATTCATAAATACAGTTCACCAATATATCCGAAAAACTGCTATCTTTACTTTATCCTATGGCCGGGCACAAAGTATAGAAGAGTCTATTTCATTTAGAATATTCAGTCTCTTCGGAAATAAACTCAGACTCCCTCTTGGGGCAGTCGCATCTGAACTGGGAACTGGCACTTTTATTGCACCCACTGTAACCCACACTTCCTATTTGTGTCTGTAAGTCTCCCACTTAGATTGTAAGCTCTACAGACCTCTTGTCTCTGAATCACTTCATCTCTAATGCAACTGTACTTTGTATTTATTACTGTAATGACCCATTTTTTCTATTAGTTTACTGTTCTGCTGTACAGTGCTGCGTATATAAGTAGCGCTATATAAACATATACATATTTACTAACATACATCTAGTCCAGTGGTCCCCAACCAGTAGCTCGCGAGCAACATGCTGCTCATTAACCCCTTGGATGTTGCTCCCAGTGGCCTCAAAGCAGATATTTATTTTTGAATTCCCGGCTTAGATGCAAGTTTGGTTGTATAAAAACCAGATGTACTGCCAAACAGAGCCTCCTGTAGGCTACCAGTCCATATAGAGGCTACCAAACAGCCAATCACAGCCCTTATTTGACATCCCCATGGACATTTTCATGCTTGTGTTGTTCTCCAACTCTTTTTTATATTTAAATGTGGCTCACAAGTAAAAAAAGGTTGGGGACCCCTGATCTAGTCAATTATTGAAAACGACAAAGACCCAGGCCCAGTTGGCTACATCTAGACATTGTATAAGATTTTTGAGGAACATCTTGAGGAACGTATGTTGAAAGCCGTCAATAACTTTCTTACAAACCTAAGAATCACCTACAGTACATAAGGTCTATCCTAGATATTAAGGGGCTACTCGTTAAACAAATCTTTCATAGCTTTCAACAGCACTACATGCTGACAGTCTCACAGAACCTCATACAAGTTTGCCCTCTCTTATGAATGAATTTTCAAGTATAGTAAATTTTGTAATTTTAAAATTCATTTTTATAAATCTGAGGCTCTCACTGCAACACTTTTCCGTTTTTCTGGAGGCTGATTCACGTTGAGATAACTTTTAGTATGATGTAGAGAGGGATATTCTAAGGCAATTTGCAAATGGTTTTCATTTTTTTAATATGTGTGGTTTTTGAGTTATTTAGCTTTTTATTCTGCAGCTCTCCAGTTTGCTATTTCAGCCATCTGGTTGCTAGGGTCCAAATTGCCCTAGCAACCATGCCTTGATTTGAATAAGAGACTGGAATATGAATAGGAGAGGCCTGAATAGAAAGATGAGTAATAAAAAGTATTAATAACAATTATTTGTAGCCTTACAGAGCATTTGTTTTTTAGATGGGGTCAGTGACCCCCATTTGAAAGCTGGAAAGAGTCAGAAGAAATAATAAAATGTAAATAATAAATAGAAATAATGAAGTCCAATTGAAAAGTTGCCTAGAAACAAACCAAAAGTTATCTTAAAGGTGAACCACCCCTTTAAACCCTCATGATATTTCTACACAAAACTAGAATCCAGTATTAACACATTTGTCTGAAATAAAACTTCAGCCAGAATGAATTGGTCTCCCCAATGTGCTTAATTACTTTAAATATTATGACATTATCATAATGATAATAAAAGATGGATTGAAACGGAACAAACAGTAACAGATAAACCATTATAAACTCTTTGGTCTCTAATACCCTGACTGCTCTCATACTACAGATTTACCATTGATATGTAATATAGGTATGGGAATATAGAATTTTAATTAAAAGTAGGGAGGGGTGTGAGTATGGGGCTGGGTTTTCATTTGGAGGGGTTGAACTTGATGGACTTTGTCTTTTTTCAACCCAATTTAACTATGTAACTATGTAACTATGTGCAAATACTATTACGGATACTAATAATCTAGAGAGAACATATCCACATTTAAACCGGTCCACTGACCAACTAAGGGGTAAGCGGCGAAAATTCACCAGCGACGGCTTTGCAGCCAGCGCAACACTTCGCCACACGTAAATTCACTCAGACAACGCTAATTTACTAAAATGCGACGTTGCATATAGGGCGCCGAACCCTGTCGAATTTTCACTAGCGTTACTTTGACAATCAAATTGAAGATGCGTTTGCGTTCAATTCTGACGAGGTCTTCACTCAGGCTAATTTGCATACGGCGGGGAATTATAAAGTTCAATGGACGTATATGTTGCATCAAATACACTACACAAGCCCAGGGAACCTTAATAAAGACAATATAGTTGTTATATTGTCCTACACATGAGCCCAGTGTATAGTTTATGTGCCATATGTTAGGAAATGTAGGGGGGAAACCGGTTACCCAAAAAAAGTTAAGGACTTTTGCAGCCTGTCACTCTGAAAAAAGGAAAAGACGCCAGTGCTTTTTTTTGACTTTGGAAACTTTTCCCACTAAAAATATGATGTAAGTGACAGAAGAACGAGGAAGTCCCATCTACTCCATTGCACTTGCCTGGTCTGAGCTGGTGAAGGCAAGTCTGGCGCATCACGTAACGTTCAGTAAAATCCGCATCTTAGTGAATTTGCGGAGTAACGTCCATTCGCCAAAATTAAAATTCACCTGCCGATAGAGTGCGAATGAGCGCTAGCGTCTGTCTCTTTCGCTAGCAAAGTGACGCCTGCACCCGTTAGTAAATCGGCGAAGTGTCTATAAATTGTCGCCAGCGTTAAGTCACTTTGTGGTTTAGTAAATCTGCCCCTAAGCCTGAGCTGCCCTGAGACATTTCCCTATAAAATTAAATATTCCCAAATCCAACACTGGGGATCTATAGAAATCATTCATTTAAAACTATCTATGAAACCTGGTGTCTCCAGTCCTCTCCCATTTGATTTTGGTTGTTTAATTATTTCTGTAATACCTTAAGTCTACTAGAAAATCATTTACAAATCAAATAAAATGGTTTTGCCTCCAATAAGGATTAATTATATCTTAGTTGGGATCAAGTACAATCTACTGTTTTATTATTACACAAAAAAAGGAAATTATTTTTAAAAATTTGGACAAAATGTGAGTCTATGGGAGACACTTTCCGTAATTCTGAGCTTTCTGGATAAAGGGTTTCTGGAGTACAGAACCCACACCTGTATACGTTGTGAGGAAAAAGGGCCACAGCCATTACAAAGTGCAACAAGTCAGACTGTGAGGAATTCTGGTGAACAAAACCATTTTAAAAAGAAATGTTGATGTTTGAAACCCCAAATTCATTAATTCCGACGTCTATAACTAAAATGTGCTAAAACGTCATTGTTTTCATGAACAACACAGACTCCCAGACGCCATATTTGTCTGACAACTCTACACTGATCACTGTGTGACTTCTAGTTCAGTCATATCTGCGGCTGAGCAACATGAAGCAACTAATGAGGTTTTGCCTCAGGGAGCCATTGGCAGACTTGGAACTAGAATTGCTGCCCCTTCCACATCGCTCTCACATATCACACATTCCCCACGAAGTGCGCAATAGTTCTGCTGCGTCCGGTCTTTTTATTTGCGCTGTTGACCCTCCCCTTACGTACATTTGTAACGCATCATCGTCACAGTCTTCTCCTGGTTGCTGTCACCATTCTCCATGTCCCGCCTCCATTTCCTGTTTGCTGTTTCCCGCCTCTCTCTGTCCTTCGTCGGACATACAAAACTATGCAGTTGTTTTGGGGGACGGGAGGGAGCAGCTCTCAGAGGCGGGGAACATGAATACCGAGTCTCTTGGGCAGAGGAACTTACATATTAACTGCAGGAACCAATCTCTGTCCTACTGCCGTGCTCTGAATGAAGCAATGACTGCGTCCAGCCTCCATTACTTATTTGTTAAGTTATAACACAAACGCTAGGCCTTCCTATAAGGTGTGCAAATCATTGGTGTGGGGACATGTGACCCCAAAAAAATTAAAACTAATCTTTTGAACTGAAATACCAGTTGTGTGGACTCTGTATCCTACATTTGTTTCATTACTTCAATGTGCCCAGCCACTATCAGCTCTGCAGCCTTTGTTGCCTAAACACAACTGCTCTGCTATAGTCACACACATAATTCCCACTCATGAACAGCCCTCTGAATAATCTGCAATCAAATAAATGGCATTGCTCATTAAAACTACATATGTATAAGTATATAATGGTGCTGCATGTTCTTTAGACCTGATCATGTGCTGCAATAAATACATTGTGGCAAATTCACTGAAGGGAGAATTTTCACCTTCATCAGGCGCAAATTCGCTACCACTATCAGTGTCGGACTGGGACACCAGGGGCCCAAATCAAAACCTTAGACCAGGGGCCCACCAAAGAACCATAGACCAGGGGCCACTCTCACTACTATTATACTTCATCTTCTCAATCAACCTCTATTCCCCTAGTCTCTATTCTTTACATACTATAATCTATTATTCCATCTATTTAGCCTCTTTGTTCTCATAGAAATAGGGAATGACTAGGGATGGGCGGATTTGACACAATTCGTTTCGCCAAAAATTTGCCGTTGGTGAAATGTCACCGACGGCCATTAAAGTCTATGGGCGTCAAAACAATGTTGTCGCGCAGCGAAATTTCGTCTTTTTTGATTTTGACGCACAATGCTATACAAGTCTATGGGCGTCATTTTTTTGGCGAAACAAGGCGAAAAAATTCGCCCATCCCCAGGAATGACCATGAAATAGGCCAAATGTTTAGCAGCACAAGGGCCCCCTGGCCCCCCGGGAGTTTTCCTGGTATCCCTGTGGGCCAGTCCGACACTGACCACTATGCTAATTTCCGAAAATGCAAACATGCGTCTCAGCAGCTGAACGCCGGCGAAGTTTCTCAAGTGTAAATTCGTCATCGGGAGCATTTCATAGCGAGGAAAACGTTGTTCATACTCTTACGCTTAGGTCAATTTGAATAGGACGGGTACATATAGGTCATATAGATCTTTATTAGAGATGTTGGTAAAGAATAATAACCTAACTGGTGCTTATTGCTTGACCAACATGTTGTGTGTTCAAATTTGTATGATGTGAACCACTTTTCCTTGGTGTAAATATAATAAAATACAAGTTTTCAAAGGCTCACAGTGAAAAACAACTTGTTCTTGTTGCACCGGTGCCCAGTGTGTAATAAACATAAAATGCCACATTTACACTGGTCCTTAATATGGTTCCTGCTTATTTATTATATTCTTTTTTTGCTAAATTACATTAACCCAATATGTTCCTTTGAAACCAAATACAGGGAATAAAAATGATACATCCATTGGATTTTATGGAAAGAAGACACTTTCCTTATCCAGTCAAAGAACATGTCCTATTTCTGAAGTTACTTTAGCCCTCTCAGGAATCTTTAATAAGTTTTATTTTCACTATGGGAGATGTATAAGCCGGAAGACATAACATTCTGCTTCCCATGGAGAAAGCCAAGTGGTAGATCCTATTGATTATTTCAATGGCCGCACATCTTCCCGTATTCAGTGTAGCAACGAGTTCAGTCACCTTCAAGGAGACCTGGGGACTCTGTTTACATGTGGCACATTCTCTCTATTCTTACATATATTGTTTCAATTAAATAAACAAAGAAAAGCCTTAAATGTAAAAATCCCCTTTTTCATTCAAAGTGTAATAATTTACTTTCCCAATTCATAGGGAGTCATTTAGTGACTATGTAGCTACACTAAAGTGGAAATTGATATTACAATTCATTTGAGTATGACTTAATGTGGGAATGTGGTCGGGCAACTCATAAGGAGGAAATTTTTTTTTAAATGAATAGAAAAACCTAGACCAATACATGGGCCAACATAGTCACTGGTCTGTACGTGGGGTCTGGGTGCTACTGCCTTCTTGTAAAATCCAACTGAGACATTTACTGACAAACACAATCCACCTTTTGGCATTTTCCATGTTATTGCATTATTATTATTATTATTATTATTATTATTAAGTTGAAGTTACAGATGAAATACATAAAGTATATATATATATATTTTTTTTTTTTTGCCAATAATGGTTCCTTTTCTGCTCAATTGCTTTCCCAAGGTGCTTTTATTTTGCTATAGCAAGACAGTCATAATAAATGTCAAATAAACCCAATAGGCTGGTTTTGCTTCCAATAAGGATCTTAGTTGGGATCAAATACAAATGACTGTTTTATTATTACACAGAAAAAGGAAATCATATTTAGAAAATTGGATTATTTGGATGAAATGGAGTCCATAATTCTGAGCTTTCTGAATAATGGGTTTCTGGATAACGGATCCACACGGCAGGGTTACTCTGAACTATTACTGTACATTTTGTACATCACACACAGTTGTTGCTCTTATCCAACAGGGGTCTCTTATTCAAATCAATGCATGGTTGCTATGGTAATTTGGACCCTAGCAACCAGATTGTTGAAATTGCAAATAGGAGAGCTGCTGGATAAAAAGCTCAAAAATAACTCAAAAACCACAAATAATAAAACACGAAAATGTTTTTTTAAGTACAAATAGCAGGGAATGAATTAAAAGTGTAAGTTAAAAGGCCAGATAAAGTCCTGTATAAGGGCAGAATAAACACGGGGAATGAGGACTGATATGGTCGTGATTAAACTGATCCGTTCCTCAAGCCTCACTTATTTTCTGCTGATATCGTCCGTTTGTGTAACAGTCAGTAAATATAGATATTTAATAAGAGAAAGACATTTGAGCTCATTACGAGCGTCAGACTCATTTATATGATGTGCAGTTAAACAGCTGTTTGCAGCTCTGGGAGGCTGGACATCGGGTCACATGACGCACCATTATGACATCACCAGTTGCGTTCAGTCAACACTTCAACTTGCCTTACAGCTGCACCACTATGACATCATCGTCACCATGGCAACGGCATCAGTAAACAAGTCAATGCCATTATGACATCACAAGGCATCCTGTGATAAGTCAGTAAACACATATTAAGCATCAGTTTTCCTGCATCTTCGCATCGTGACGCATCGCAGAAAAACTTCCCCCGCTTTTACTTCGACTTTTCTCAATTCTCTTTCTATTCTCAATTTTCTCAATTTCTTTCTTTATTTCTTTCTTTCTTTCCTTCTCAATTTCATCTTTATTACTAGGTAAGTGAAAAAAAACCCTGAAATCTTGAATTTTATTACATTTGAACATATTTCAGTAAAGAGACAGATAAAAAAGTGCATTTTGCAATGTTCATTCGTTTCCAGCTTTGTAGATTTGGGTTTGGCCGGTAGGATGGTTTATTCCTCACATGTAACACAAACCTACACACACCAGGGAACACGTACAACACCTTTTACAGCCACATTATCAGATGATTTGAAGCATTAACATGATTTTCCTCTTTGTTCTTTTGCTTTTTAGTATATTAACCTGAAACAACAATAACTATGGAAAAAGTACAAGCTACACTTGAATTTTCATTACAACTAAAGCAATTCCAGATTCCGTTTTTTCTTCAAAGTGGGTAAGTGTGTCTTGATGCTTTAAGGAGTCCAATTTGGTTGAATCCAAATCTTCCAAAAACTTCCTAGGACTGAGTTGAATGTTAGATTTGGCGCATACTTCAATATGGCAGCTTCTAAGGCAATTGCTCTCACATACTCACAATGTCCTATGATCAGTGTTGAGTAAATAGTAAAACTGCAAGTTATTGGGCCCTGCAGTAAAATCATTTTAGGTCCTTTAGACATTGAGCAACATATTCCAATTGTTTTTGGATGTTTTCTTCAGATTTTAATCTTTTTTTGATTTTTCACCCGAAAACTCTGAAAATGTTGGGGTATTGCACGAAACCCAGCGCACATCAAAAAATCATTGGGACTTCTCCCATTGACTTATATGCAAATTTGTCAAGTCTGAGATGCCGGATTTTCCGATTTGGACTTTTCCATCCTAATAAATTCTGAAAAATTTGTGATTTTTTAAAAGTTTGATTTTATAAACAAAAAATCACATTTTTTTGTGATTTTTGCATTTGGAGTTTAGTAAATAACCCCCTTCATAATATGGACAGCAGCACAGGGCGGCTTGTGTAGCAGTGAAAGGATCACATAGAAACATTCAGGCAAATGAACTTCCCCTTTAATAGAACGTGTTCATGAGCAGCAGAGAGAGTTTGATTTTAATGTCACATTGTTTTTGCTTTTAGATGTTGGCAAATTAAGACATCCTTTGAGATTCTGACGAGCATCCCTCACACAATCGAAGCAAGGATTTTCCATACTGAAGGTACTTGTTACTTATAACCTCGTTACCTAGTTCTGCATATGGAGTTTTATTGCTGACAATCTTCTTTATTCACTCTGTTGTGTTATAGTTTGGTAAATTGATTAAAACTCTTCTGTTTTAGATAACGTGAAGTATCCGGCTTCAGTTGAGGGCAGTGATTTTTTCAGCAGTGCATTTAAATTAAAGAAAACCAAACGTGCTATTAGAATTGACGACGTTGTGATCTACACCGTTAATGTCCTCCTGGATGAGAGTCAAGTAAGTGATAAAAAGTCTTTTAGATCAGCTTTGTGTTTGTGTGTTCCCTATACCGTATCTTATGTTTCTTCTATTCTCTCTACAATGGCAGATTGAAGAGACTCTGAATACCCTGGAGAGCAAGATGAACTTTGGCCTTTACTATGAAGAAAACCATAAAGAGTAAGTAGAGAAATGATCAGAATTGAAGAATAGATTAAAACTCTGACTCTATATTTGTGCTGTAATTCCTTTCTTTCCCATTTCTCTAATGTTTTTGCTTTACTGGAAAATGTTTAGATTCCCCCAACCACCCATGTATTGGCCAGTTAGACTTACATATAGAAACTGATTTTCTACCTGAGCAGTTTAAGGGGTGGTTCACCTTTCTGTTAACTTTTCATATGTTATAGAATTGCTAATTATAAGCAACTTTCCTATTAGTCTTCATTATTTATTTTTAATAGTTTTTTTTAATTTAATTTAAATTTAAAACCAATTGTAAATTGTCTCAGAATATCACTATCTACATCAGTTCTGTTGAATTAATCAGCATATAATTAATTCTAATACAATAAAGCTAACAAGACTGATGGGTTAGTGAAATCTGATTTGTGTTTAACACATCGATCTTCTGGTTTTATCTGAACAGATTACGCAAATGTAAGCGTTCGGCACCAATGTGGCGTGAGGACATGAAATTGCACTTTAACCTGCATCGAGGGATTCACGGCCGCACGAATATAGTGTTTGAGTCATGTGCAAAGCTGTCGGTCATTGTTCATGGCCTGTTGGTTGTATTACAACCCCCACTGAAGACGTAAGTACACGGATTGTTATTGTCAGATAGAGATGATGACATTATTTTACTATTCCATTAAGAAATAATATCAATTTCAAGATAATACAATCATCTGTATTTGTTGTTTTTATAGCTTTTCCAAGAAAAACTCAGTATTCCAAAGAATTCTTCCCAGCTGGTGGACAAAGGCTAAAAAAACAAAAGTGGAAAGTGTCATTTTGGGCAAAAACTTCAAAAAGAAATTGGCAGCAGACGTAAGTAACAAACATGAATTTGTATTTGAACCTTCCAGAGGGTAAAAACAGTTCTGTGAGTGGAATTATAATTACAGACAACCCCAGGCCCCACTAACTGCCTCCCTCCCTCCTCCTGAACCCCAACGAGTCTCACCATTTCACCGATGTCTTTAACTGGCAAAAGAGTAGTGCTGTGGGGTAGTAGGGCACCATCTTGTAATGATTTGTGTCCTCTTTGCTTTCTTTCTTGCTTCATGACTCTGTTTCTCTATTTTAGGGTAAAAGCTTTGTGATAGAAGAGAAATACTTGCAGCATGCCTACCGTTTCCTTTCAACACTACGATCCTGCTTGCTGCTTTCCTATGATGGACTGTACAGTTATTTCATCTCCGTATCAGAAACGCTGCCTTCCTCATGCAAGCTGGAGCTTGGTATGTGATTGCTTCTACTTTGTGACACCTACTTGTCCTGTTCTTTAGGTTTTGTTCAAATTAGTTCATTTAAACATTGACCTTTCTCTGACCACCCAACATCCAAAATGAATAATAGATATTGATGAGTCAATGAAGACATTCTTTCCTCTTGGAAGTTGAAAGATTATGGGCATGAACAAACAAAGTGCACATTTAGGTATCCCAAAGTGACCGTTAGTTTACACACTGGCCTTGATATCATCATAGAGTCAATATTAGGGCAGTGGCAAATGGTAAAACACCCGCTACTCATATTAGGTCACTCACCATCATTAGGAAGCACCGCGAGTAACTGGGCACCTACAATTATTGCCTACATGTCTAACAAGGCTCCTCTTATTCATTTTATTGAGATGTTTCCTGTGGTGGGTAACAGATGTTGGAGAATGACATAGGTCACCTGGAAAACTCCCAAGATTAGATTCTTCTGTTGCACCATTGCTATATCCTAGGGACTCTCATTCCTTTCCAGTCTGATCCACTCCATATTTTACATCACAATAGCAAAGTAACACACGTGGGAAAGGGAATAAACTTATATTCTTAGATGTACAAAACATTATTGTGAAATGTAATATAATGCCGTCTTTGTTTCCTCCACAGAAAAACTGGATCTGAAAGTCCGGCTCAGTGAGTTATCTGACAAAGTGGCGGTAAGTTTGCTCATTGCTTATTCTGTAATCTGATACTAACCTGTCACCCCAAACTAGTTTCCTTATACTATTGGGGTATTAAAAAGTGCTTTACATACTGTATTTTCTGTGTTTACACAAATTGTTGATTATTTAATATTTTAACCATAGGAAATAGAAGACCACAATGATCTGGCAGACGCAATAAATAGCAGCCTAATAGAACTATCAGCTCAACTTCTCAATCTGTGGGGAAAATTTCTTCAATCCTCCTTCGAGAGTGAACAAGAGAAGAAGCAAATAAAGGTAAGAAGCGCATTGAATAGGCTTTAAGGCAGTGGGACTCCATTTATTGTTTTACACTGCCGTTATCTCTCAAGGTTGTGCTTATGAACTGTGTCTATTTTATTGTTTTATAGGAAGAAAAGTTCAAGAAATTATTCTTTTCTACTGACCATCCCCAACAAGAAGCTATTTTATATGATGAGAAGATGTGAGTACATGGTGTTTCTTCAAATATTTATGTTTAGAGATAGCCAGTTCTTATTTGATTTGGGAATATTACATTTACACATTTTATGGACATTTACGGTCCTTTACAGTTTTACTGGAAATATAATAAATGGTCTAGTATCCTTAGCAACCAAACAACAGATGTAATTGGCCTGATTATCAGGCATTTAAAATCATAGGATTGGTTGCTGTTGGATACTCCAGATTTTTTATTCCATCCCTCAGTTTTTAGTTTACTGATCTCTGGATGTGATTTATTTCTAAATATAAACGTTTCTCGTTGCAGCACCAAGAGCCACAAAGAGATTTATGAAAAAGTCAAAAAAGCTCCAAAAGATGATTGTCTCGAGTGCCGGGACACGGACATGGTATCAAAATCTGCACCCGTGATCTTTGAAGACCGGTACTTAGAGCCTGAAGCAATAGGTACGTATGGAAAGAATCCACAGGTGCTGCTGCCTCAGTGTGTGACAGTTGTTCATCCAGAACTCCTTCCATTCATTATTATCTATTAAATACGTATTTCTAAAGCGCCAACGTATCCCACCGCTCTGTACAATAGAACCACTGAGATGACGTACTGAATGAAAGATAAGATCACTTTTCTATATATGAGTGTGGATGGGAAGGCATTTTCCTGCTAACATTTAAAATTTTGTTTTTATAGACTGTTCAGAAGACTTTGTAGATTGTTCAGAAGACTTTGTAGATTGTTCGGAAGACTTTGTAGATTGTTCAGAAGACGTTATGGATTGTTCAGAAGACATTATGGATTGTTCAGCAGAAGTTAAACCATCCTCTGTTGATAGTGTTGAAGATAACCTCAAGAGAATTATGTCATTCCTGTCAGCTATCAATGCAGACGATGGTTTAAATCCCTCCTTTTATGCCATGCCATTGTCTTTGAGGAAAGGGTAAGTTCTGATTCCTACCAAATATAAATATAATGCACAAAATATAATGCAAATAAAAAATCAAATAGTAAAATATATAAAGGGCCATAACAATCCTAAATAAGTATGAATCCCAGGATCACTAGTTATCTATAGTCACTTCCATTCAGCTATAAAAGATAACGTGGCTTGTACTGGAACAACTGGATTTTTTTTGCTGTTTATAATAATCAAAATGAGCGATACAAGTGGCACTCCGGATAAATTTGAAGGAGTTTATTGCAACATTAGGGTAACAAAATTGCCTTACGCATTGCGGGAGACATTCCCTTAATCATAGGCCTGTTGTTGCGTGGTGGGGTGAGTCTTGAGCCGTCATATTCTCACTGTGCTTATAAGAATGTAACACCCCCCAAGTTCTTTTCATCATAAAGCCGGGCTAGCAGAGGCCGAGCCATTGGGTATGGCATTCAAGCACCTCATCGGGGACATTTGTTTTCTACAAATGATTTATATTTGGAGCTCAAGACTCTTAATACAAGAGACACAGACTTCTCATGCTTTACTAAAGTAAATAGAGAATATATAAATATATATATATATATATACTTAAGACTATATTTTGCTTAGTCAATACCCTATTGTTAAATCAGGTTTATGTGTTTTCACCTAGAAATTTGGATTTCCCCCAGTGGTGTCAGTTAGTTTTACAGATATCGATATTAGCCTAAAAATATATCTTTTGTTGTTTTTTTAGGTTATTTGATGTTAAAAAAGAACTGAGGAAATGGATAAGTCAATTCTTCTCCAACAACCCTTCCAAGGAGTTTACTCTGAGCATGGAACTAGACAACGGATCAAATGAAGGAATATCTGTGCATATCAGGATGAGACCTACTAATTGTAATTCCCTTTTTACTATATCTTCTCGTGTGAGAAATATGAATATAACATATATTTTACCGTAAGTTGAACATTAACCATGTTCTTATTTTTACCCTAGATACAACAGATCCTCAAGCAATAATTACCTTTGTATATGGATGTCTCGGTGGAAGAACTGCTGTCATTGGACATCTAGGAAACGAGGTACAGTATGTAGCCGGGACTTGGAACAAGATCAATAACTGAGGGAGAAATGATTATGGAATATATTATTCGCTTGCCCCTTGTTATTTCCTGCATAGCTGGTTCTGACTATTGAAATAATATTGTAGCAGCCAAATGATATAGGAAATACAGTCTAATCTGCTTTGTCGCATCAAAGTTTTATTTTGATATTTTATTAAAATCAGCCCCTATAAGTTGCTATAGGAAAGGAGCTTTAAAAATAGTCGTTAGAATGGCCAAGGCATTGTCTCAGTTAGTCTTCTAATTCTTTGGTTTTCAAGGCAATGCTGCATTTATTTCAAATCACTAATTATATTTGTTTGCTTGTTTGTTTTCTTAGGATCAAACTCTGGATGAATATGATTCTTTGGCTAATTGTCTATTGAGCCAAATTGCAAAACTTGTGGAATCTAACAGTCTAATCATATCCAGGATCAGGTAAAGAATGTGATATTATACATACAGAAATGCTATCCATCTATCTATCATCTATCAATCCATAATATCATCTATCATCTATCTATCTATCTATCTATCTATCTATCTATCTATCTATCTATCATATATCTATCATCTATCTATCTATTTACAAAGAGAGGGAGGCAGCAGACAGGGCACTTACTATGCGCATTACATAGAATTGGAAGTTGTAAGTTTTCCACCAGGACAAGTAACTTTGAGTAACCAATCAGTATGTGATTGGTTGTCCATTGGAACGGGAGAATCTAATTGGTTGCTATTGATTACTGGGGTGTTTTTTACAAAACATTATTCTTATGTAAAGTTAATGTTGTCTGATGCAATCTGATACTGTAAATACTGTATATATATATATATATATATATATACTGTATATATATATATATGTATACATAGAAATGCATCATATAATTTTCTTAGAATATTAGCTCATAGAGTAGAAAAGCAACAACACACACAGAGAGCAAAAATAAATGCTAATATTGCTGATGGACACCCAACATTGTGTGTTTTTATTGTGTAGATTATTCCAAGAAACCAGCAAAAAGAAACTCGTTTGGAGGCAACTTATACCTACACAAAAACAGCAGAGCAGTTCTACTGGTGAGTTAAACATTGATTTCCCCATTTGATTTTAAAGGAAAGAGGACATTACTTTGATAAAATTGACTTATTTTATTTTATTGTAGGTTCCAAAGACGACTCCAGTAGTGAAGATGAAACACATCTAATAGTCAGTGCGCACGGCTTGGGTGGTAAGTAAAATTTTAAAGATTTGATTCTGACACGAACACTTGCGTGTGTTTTGTCATATGATTTACCATTGCCCTGCCCGTTTAAAATTAATGGCTTTATTTCTACTCTAGGTTCCGCACTTGATCTTCTATTAATAAGACCTCATATCGAGTCTGGAGTGACACATGGGAAAATCAACTTCCTAATGTCTTGTTGCAACGAGGTACGTATATCTGTGTGTCTAGTTCTGAGGGGTCATCTCCATTCCTATATGAAACTGTTCAAACATTCTATCCATCTCAGCTCAATGGGAACTAATAGGCAATGATGATAAAATGTAACTATCATGAGAAATCCTTTCATTATTAGTATTTTATTGGTTTACTGATGATTAATATGAAATGATCAGTTGTAGTGGGGCCGATAAAGATCATT
Source organism: Xenopus petersii (assembly GCA_038501925.1). Classification (NCBI taxonomy): domain Eukaryota; kingdom Metazoa; phylum Chordata; class Amphibia; order Anura; family Pipidae; genus Xenopus; species Xenopus petersii. The sequence goes on from CM076688.1 coordinate 8,769,636, forward strand.
CTGATATATAACTGTAACAACTGGTCTGTAACAAATTGACGCTATTATAGATCGACCAATGACAAATCCTTTTGAACAGAAACGTCTTCTGTAGGGTTTGATTTCTCAAAATATATAGAAAAATTATATTAAATTGCATGAAAAATGTCGCATTGACAAGGTGGGAAGTGGATAGGTCTTATAGAAGATTATTGTTGCTGATTGTTAGCAGACAGGCCCTTTAATATTGCTATTTTATACACAGTTAAATAATTGTGGCAGTTATAATGTTTTCATTAGTGTTGGTCTCTGTGCATGTCTTGTTTTAATTCTGATGCAATATTTATTTTTCACTTCTTGTGTTTTCTTTATAGGGCTGCACCACTGGTGATATTGATACATTAGGCAGCAGTCTCCTAAATGAAATATTAGAGTACATAACAAGCAAGAAGCTCATTATTTCCAGGATCAGGTACAGTAATTCGCAAAAAGTCTCGATATAATCTCTTATATATATGAATTTTTATATTAATGTTACTTTTCTCTCCCCGCAGCTTTATCGGCTTTTCTTTGGGAAATCTAATAATACGCTCAGCCCTGTGGAGACCTGAATTTGAAGGCTACCGTGGAAACCTGCACACTTACCTCTCCTTCGGTGGACCACATATGGGCCTTCTGTACCCCAACTCGATTCTCTTTAAAACTGGTAGGGATTTACTGGCCATTGCTTTATTGTTGACAAGTAACTCAAAGATTAGAAACAACAAGTAATATATGTATATGGATTTAACCATGCTTCATTTACATCAAGTACAATTAATTTATCATTATGATAGGACAAAAGTCAAAAATGTCAAATTATGTTTGGGAAAGATCACGGCTGTATTTTAGAACTTTCAAGATACAGTGTGTTTCCTGATAATATAACCCCACACCTACATTTCAATGAACTTTAACATGCTTTTATATAATACAATGAATAAATCTGTGCATCTCTTTTGTTATAGGCCTGTGGATAGAGAAGCGGTTGCATATAGGTGTCTCCGTATCTCAGATGGCATTATCAGATCACAAAGACCCAAGACAAAGTTTCCTCTACAAACTCAGTCAGAAAAAAGGTAAGACATATGGCCCGTCTTTCGTATGGCTTTCATCTGAATATTAAATCATATAAAACCCTAAAATAAAGCTGCTGTGATCTGAAAGTTTTATTAGAAACTTTTGGGAACTATTTTAACCATAACCAGCAAGGTAGTATTTTAAGAGATTTGCATGTCTTACCATTGCCCTGACATGGACCCAATACTCTTCAGTAACTTACATTAGTGATTTGAAATTTATCTTATTGAAAGTATTATGCCTGTGATTTCATGAAAGATACGTCTGTATTGATGCCTTAATATTGTTCTGGAATCTCATGGTGAATATTATTGTATTACAGGCTTGGAGCACTTCAAGAATGTGATTCTCGTGAGCTCGTTACAAGATTACCTTGTTCCCTATCACTCCGCTCGTATTGAAATGTGCAAAGATGCTGTGAAGGGAGATGAGTTAGGTAAGGTCTCACTTTTAAACATACGTCTACTGAACAGAGTACATGTACCACTGAAGCAGTAGCCAGTTCTCCTCCAGCCAAGACTACAGCTCCCACAATGCCTTGCACACTGATGTGATTCTTTACAGGTTTGTTTATCACAGATCATGCAACAGATTAAGGAAAGTAGGCCTCTTGGCTGGAGGAGAGTTGACCCCTGCTAAATAGTTCCAGCTGTACATTTTATTAAAAATCTTTCCTGCACATTAAGAAGGTGCACAAGTCTTTGCTGGATAAATCCAAGGTCATTGTTTGTTGGTGGAATGGAAAGGCTACCGTGTATTTATATAACAATGTAATGCCGTTTCCTTTTCAGGAGCTGTTTACAATGAGATGCTCCGAAACCTCCTTGAGCCTGTTCTACACAACGAGAACTGTAACTTTGTCAGATACGACGTTGGTTTTGACCTGCCCAAATCATTCTTGTCTTTCGCTGGGATTGAGGGCCACCTCGCATTAATTTCATCTTGGCAATATTTGGACAACTTCTTTCAAAACGCTGGCCTGAAATATTTTGAATAGAAGAAATGTGATGCCCGACGTTGTGTAATACTATGGAAGTGCCAGAGACATTGAGTTGCAGAACCTTTTCTACCTTGTTGCACAATGGACTAATGGTGAGATTTATATCTGTTTAGATTGTTCCATGTAGGTTTATAGATAGGGCCTTATTAATCAAAAGTCCAAATTTATCTCAACATTTCCAGCCACAAACCCTGATCTAATCCGCACAGGTTTTTTCTGTGTATTTATTATTACTTTTTCCCGAAAATTAGCTTTGCGGGAAAACTCCAATTTCTAATGCTTTTCACATGAAAATTGCACGAAACTCAGCGCACATCAAAAAAACGTTGACACTTCTCCCTTTGACTTATATGCAACCTCGACAGGCCTAAGATCCCGGTTTTTCTAATTTGGACTTTTTCCATCCTCAGGGTTTACTGAAAAAATTATGATTTTTTAAAAGTTTGATATTATACTAAAAAAATTGGGATTTTTGTATTTGGAGTTTAGTAAATACCCCCCTTAGAGTCTGTTTTATTTAACTGTATTATAGCTGATTAATATACTGACATAATCTTATTCTTACCTACAGATTTTGCTGCAAAGACCGATCAACTGTAAAATGCTGATGTTATAGACCTGTGAAATGTATTTGTTCTTTGTAACTGATTTACCAATAAAATAAACTTTAATTAAACATATTTGTTGATTCTTTTATCCTTTAATAGAAAATGGTCAGACATGATCATGGGGAGGGAAAAGTCAAAATGTTTTTTGTGACACCCTGATAGAGACAAACTGCATAAAAAATATGTATAAAAACTTTCCGACAATGCAAACACCATTAAGCAATAACAATAAGCCAATTGGCAAAAAAAAAGATTATCAAGATATGTGTTGGTCACTGAGTATAGTTGTGCAACAGAGAAAATAAACATCTCTCAGCTTTGTACAATATATAAATCAAATACTGTATATATCAGTCTGATTTAATGAGAAAATACAAATTATATTGAAACCGGTAGTGTTTAGGCCCCGATTGGCTGGCAATGTATTTCCTATACTGGGACAGAAATGATGGATTTGAGTGTTATTGAACAAATAAAATGCCCCATTAGTCTGTAACCTTGTTATGAGCTAAGGGGGCCCAGTCTGAAGGTCAGTTAGGGGGAGATTTGGGGTGAGTGAATATTTGTACCCTGGGTACCCCTGGAACTATAGAAGGTGACTTACCCCCAATGTTTCTATATATCTGTAACCTTGTTATGAGCTAAGGGGGCCCAGTCTGAAGGCCAGTTAGGGGGAGATTTGGGGTGAGTGCTTATTTGTGCCCTGGCTACCCATGGAACTATAGCAGGGTGACTGTTACCCCAATGTTTCTATATATCTGTAACCTTGTTATGAGCTAAGGGGGCCAACGCTGAAGGCCAGTAAGGGGGAGATTTGGGGTGAGTGATTGTGCCCTGGGTACCCCTGGAACTATAGCAGGGTGACTGTTACCCCAATGTTTCTATATATCTGTAACCTTGTTATGAGCTAAGGGGGCCCAGTCTGAAGGCCGTTAGGGGGAAATTTGGGGTGAGTGATTGTGCCCTGGGTACCCCTGGAACTATAGGAGAGTGACTATTAGCCCAATGTTTCTAAATATAACCTGCTCCTCTTGCAGAATAACCTCCCTTATGTAACTTGTAGCCTGGATAGAAAGATACACCTATAAAACCAATATAAAACCAATAAAAGTATAAACACAGATGTAGGTGTGATAGATCTGGAAAACAGCAGAATGTACAATATTCCTAAACTCCCTTTACTGACCTTGTCCTAAAAGGTAACTTTGGTGAAATAATTTGCTATGAATTTTAGTGGAGTGGTGTGTGAGCTAATCTATACCAATACAAAGTGAGCTCCATCCGAAGAATCCAAGGAATTACTTTACTCCCTGCCTAATTCCAGGGTTCTGTCCTGTGAGTAAAACCACAGCGAGCAAGTGAATAACTTGAATCTAATCAGGTAAAGAGCACAAACTGGTTTTTGTCATTATCTATGTGTACCAAACCCCACTGAATCTACTATAAACTGGACATTGCTATATGCAAAAAAATCAGGCTTAATGATGTTTGGAAATAGTGGCTTTACCTTGGAGATGATAAGGTGATAGATCTGGTCTTGTTGGATATTTCCTGAGCATCTTCCTGAATCCACTTTAATTAGACCATTGATGCTCAGCCGTTATATCTCCTTTACCAGTGACCTTTACACAAGCTATAGAAAAGGGACAATTAATAGAAGTCTTTAGTTTTGCTCAAAACCATGTAAAGTAATGACATTTTTACTGATTATCTGAAAAGATTATCAAGATCTGTCACTGATTTATCAATGGCAGTGGAACAGCTAAACCTCAGAGGGGGGGTAAATAAAATTGTTAAAATCTATTAGATGGTAAGTAAATATATGTAAGTATATGTAGCTGCTTGTATATCTTAGAAATTTCTTGTGAGATAGAGAATTAAACTATTAGGTATAAAGTGCTGATTAGAAGGTGTATCAATTCATTTTAAAACAATCACTAAAGTTGTAAGTTCATTCGAAATTCACAACTTAGATGAAATTCAAATTAGAATAAAGTGTGGTTTGAATGCTTAAACAAAACCAGTAATTGAATATAAAGTGCTAATTAGAAAGTGTAATGATTAATTACAGTATAATCACTAAGTTATAAATTCATAGTTTATTTAGATTAAGTGCAGTGCAATAAATAGAATTAATTTACTTGATTAATATATAACTAGAGAGGATTAAAAATTGTGACCATAAATTGGGGTGAATTCTGAGACCAAGTTGCTAAAGTCCATTCAGTAGATTGGAGAAATTAGAAAATATAGATGGTGGAGTTGTCCCATAAGCTTACTGCCTGTTGTTTTACTAAATCTGGGACACCACAAAGATGGAGGCAGGACAGGGTAACCGGGACTGTGGCCTCCTATTTTAACTTGCCCTGATCTTTAAGAAAGGCTAAGCTACAAATAAAAGGCCACAAATGCACGGCCCCTTGGAAATGAAAGAAGAGTTGGAGAGCTTAGAGAAGGAGGATTAGAGCAGGAATCACTGCACCCCACACCCGCAAAGAACCCAGACCAAAATTGTAGTTAAAAAATTAATTGGATAGGTTTAAAACCAAAAAGGTAAAGCAATCGCTTTGTAAGGAGATTTCACAGAGCAATACCAATATATTTGTACCATCCACAGAGTAGATATTACAAAAGTCAAAGTATGAGTGATTGGTTAGACCTCCCCTTGACTATAGGGTGCAGTTTGGGAAGCCATCTATAAGAGCTGGGACATCCCAACCAAGAACAGTTGTCTTAAAGAGGTTGTGCACCTTTGAGTTAAAGGACAAAGTGGCTAACGCTAGCGACAATTGGCCAACGTTACCATCCGCAGGGACATCAGATTACTTGACTGATCCTCAGCACAGAGCACAACAGACCAGCCTCCTTCTTTATATCATTAGGACATTTCAGTTGACTGATCTTCCCAATGACACCAGCTCACACACCCCTTGCTCTATCCCACTTGCAGTCTTCCAACTATCCACCACATGTGGAATCTGCTCACATCAAAAACACAAGGTGGTTTAAATTAAAGTTATTTTTAGTATATTATAGAATAGATAATTCTGAGCAACTTTGCAATTGACCTCTATTTTTTTTATTTTTAATAGTTTTTGAATTATTTGTCTTCTTCAGACTCTTTCCATCTCTCAAATGGGGGTCACTGACCCATCTAAAAAAAATAAATGCTCTGTAACTTTGCCCATTTGGGGGGTATTTACTTCAACAGGCACAAATTCGCTCAGACAACGCTAATTCACTAATATACAGAGTTTCGTCAGTGCGAGCATTTCATAGCGAACATGCGCTAGCGTTCATTTGTGCCTATCGAAAATTCACTAGTGATCTTGCGCTTAGGTCAATTTGCATACGGCGGGAAATTTAAAGTTGTATGGACGTCTTTATTAGAAATGTTGGTGCAAATGGTTTAAGTTACCACTTTTTATTACACAAGTCCTGGGAACCTTAATAAAGACAAGAGAGTTAATATAATGCCCTACACATGAGCCCACTGTAAAATGAATGTTCCATATGTTATGAAATGTCTGGAAAAAAACAGTTCCAAAAAAAAAAGTTACTCTGAAAAAAGGAAAAGTCATCAGAGTTTTTTGAACTTTTATGCATTTTGGGCTCACAGGATATGATGTAAGTGATAGAAGATTGAGGAAGATCTGGCTGCTTTATTGCACTTCATCTGGTCTGAGGTGGCGAAGGCAACTCTGGCGAAAGAGTTAACGTTCAGTAAATTCCGCATTTTAGTGAATTTGCAGAGTAGCGTCCGTTCATCAGAGAGAAAAGTCACCTGGCAATACAGTGGGAATGACCACTAGCGACAGTCCTGTTCACTATCGAATTGGCGCCTACGACCCGTTAGTAAATTGGCAATGTCCCTGCGGGCGTCTATGCTGGTGAATTGTCTCTAGCGTTACCCATTTTGCACCTCAGTAAATCTGCCCCCATCTCCAGAGCTATTTCAGCACATGCAACCTAAAAAGTTATATGGATAACCATTTCCCATTCATGGAAGGAGAATAACTGGGGCAAGTTGCAGATGTATCGATAGTGAATGTGTGTTCTTCGTACATAGGCTGCCGCCACTATCGTTATACGTTAAGGGCCCTATTTCTTTCTCTCCTGTCCCTGTGCCGCTATTTCTTCCCTCTCTCTCCTTTCCCAGGGTACAGATTAATATTTTACAGCAAACAGTGTACAATGAAAAGTCTAAAACACTTCATATAATTCATTTGTACTTTTTACTGAAGAAAGAATTAGAACTTTATGCAGAGATTTAGAGATTAAAAATGAATGTTATCATACCCCATTAATATGCCCCATCTATACCACCATATTTCTCTTTTTATCACCTTTAATATCTTTCTATGTTGATTAATCTTTAGTTTTTTATTCTGGCTCATTTATCTTCTCTATCTGACACTCTTACTATCTTGTATTTCTTGCTTCCTGATTCCTCTATTTCCCCTTTATGTTCTCTTTCACACCCAAATTGTCCCTTTCAGTTTCCTTTTCTGCTCATTGTACTTTGTTTTGCATTCTCAGCATCTTACAGTAACACAGTGAGTGGAAAAAGACACACATCCAGCAAACCTGCCTAACTGCCAGTTGATCCAGAGGAAATAATGCGCCAAATAGTAATAATGGGCGCCAGGAGATTCTTGTGATGGACCAAATGAATAACAGTTTATTTGTACAAGACAAATGAGCCCAGGGTTTAATTACAGAGGTACAAGTCATACACAATGCCACACAGTAGGCTGAAACAGGTTACATTACACAGCAGAGACAGTGAGTCCCATCAGGCAAGGTAGTCAGGTAGTACATCCATTTTCTTCTGCAACATATCTCAAAATGGTCCGGTTCCCACCCAGTGGAGTGATCAGGGAGAGAACCTTTCTAATCCTGACACCCTATCCACTGTGGTCCCTTCACTCTAGGCAATTCAAAAGCCTTGGGAAGCTCCTCCCTACTACTATCCTCAATGGAGCTCCAACTGCTCTTACTATCTGTCCTCTCTACCTTACTCTTCTAGAGCGTCTATGACAGAACTAACCCTGCTTAACTAACCTCATTCACGGGGTTCCCTGCTCCCCGACCCAGTCCCTCTAGGGCTCACACTTTACTGGGCCTTGCTGTAAACAGGCTCAATGGGAACAACCAGTCGATCAGGACACCAGCAGCCAAAGAGTAAGATCCATCCCTTCTGGTGGATCTAAATACATGAGCTTTTCCCCAGTAACTAGGGAAGGAATCGGGAAATAAAGCCATAGGGGCACATTAACCCTATGGGTTCCTACATGTGCTTCACAGGGGGAAAAAATCCTTCCTGACTCCAAAATGGCAATGGGACCAGTCCCTGGATCAACTTGTACTATGAGCTATCTCCCATATCCCTGTATTCCCTCACTTGCTAAACACCATCCAACCCCTTCTTATACCTATCTAATGTATCAGTCTGTACCACTGATTTAGGGAGACAATTCCACATCTTCACAGCCAGGGTCGGACTTAGGGGCCCACTGGGGCTGCTGTCACAGGAACCCTCTCTAGGTCCCCTGCTGCTGGGTCCCCCCGCCAAGCCACCCACCTCCCGACGCACATGCCGCTTACTGTATATTTGCCGTGACCTGCTGCAGGAAGAGTATACATGAAGCAGGGACTGGGCTATCTGGGCCCACTGGGGGTTTTCGTGGTGCCCCACCAGCCCAGTCCAACCCTGTTCACAGCTCTCACTGTAACAAACCCCTTCCCAATATTTAGGCGGAACCTCTTTTCTTCTAATCGGAATGGGTGACCTTGTGTCAGCTGGAAAGACCTACTGGTAAATAAATCATTAGAGAGATTATTATATGATCCTCTTATATATTTATACATAGTTATCATATCACCCCTTAAGCACCTCTTCTGCAGCGTGAACATCCCCAATTTGGCCAGTCTTTCCTCATAGCTAAGATTTTCCCTTTACCAGCTTAGTTGCCCTTCTCTGTACCCTCTCTAATACAATAATGTCCTGTTTGAGTGATGGAGACCAAAACTGTACGGCATATTCTAGATGGGGCCTTACCAGTGCTCTATACAGTGGAAGAATGACCCCTCCTCCTGTGAGGAACCTTTTGCTTTACATTTACAAATAATAGAAAAACCTCTGAAAACTTTAAAAGAGCTCTATATAGACCTTAGTAAAATAATACTGTACATAGTTTGCAGAAGTCACTTTATTCAACAAACACAACAGGAAGTTAGTAAATGGCGTTTATGAAGGTAAAAGCCAAGCGCCATCGTCTTGTTGGTTGCTATGGATTGGAATCTTTGTGACCTTTAATACATTTCCTCAATATCTGAAATAGGTGAATGATCAGTTATTCTTACAGCAAATACTATAAAATAATACTATTATTTTCAAGGCAGTTACAAGTATATATGTGTACAGAATAAGCCTTAGTTATAAAGACTTGAGGCTTATTTACTAAGAAAGATGCTAAATTGCAGTTTCCTGATCCAACCAACCAGCAGTTACTTCAGTAAAAGGTAGAAAGTAAAACTCTTATTAATTGCTATTAATATCTAGACTGGTGCCATTTAGTAGTTAATAAGCCCCTTGACTGTTGATTGATAATCAGCCATATGATCAATACCTACCAGTAGCCTATTTATCAGTCTCTACAATATCTAATTTTAGGATGGCCTTGTAGTCATTGGACATTGTGGCCAAGACTTTCAGGTTGCCATGAGAAACCTCTAAGGCCTGTACGTGTCTTTTGACGTCAACGCATTTAAATTCAGTGGACGGGTGTTTATTGTAGTACATCTCATTGTATAGGGTGTGGTCAGCCTTACGGATCTGATCAGTGATCCACACCCCAAAATATATGCTGTGTAAGTTATAGTCGAAGGGGTTTGAGAAGAGAATGGCTATAGTGTGTGATGTAGAGTAATGATAAGTGAGGACCCCCACGCTGCCACGGGCTGTTAATGCCTTCTTCACAAACACACAGTAGTCAGTGGCATCAGGAGAGATGGTGGGAGGTGGTGGAGAATGGACGTAGCCACTTTCACAGTAGGTGCTGCAATGGGAATAGAAACAGTGTCAGGGTTCTGTCTTTAATAAGAACTAAATATCTCAGACATGAAAGGATCATTGTTTTACTCAGGAAGAAAAACTAAGAAGCACTTTATTCTGTATTCGGTATCCCACAATTTAGACAACTAGTCGCCATTAGGGATGCACCGAATCCGGGATTCTGCCAGGATTTGGTCTTTTTCAGCAGGATTCGGATTAACCAAATCCTAAGGAAGGGAATCACATGACTTTTTGTCACAAAACAAGGAAGTAAAAAATGTTTTCCCCTTCCCACCCCTAAGATTTGGTTTGGTATTCGCCCGAATTTTTCGCAAAGGATCCAAAATAGCGGATTCGGTGCATCCCTAGTCTCCATAAAGTTTAATAATACCCTGGTCATAGCTATAGTTATAAAAGTCTAAGGGGCAGATTTACTAAGGAGAAAAGTGGCTAAGACTAGAGATTATTCGCTAGCGTGAGCCCCCGCAGGGACATTTCCAATTTACTAACAGGCGCCAATTCACTAGCGAAACAGACTGTCGCTAGCGGTCATTCACACTCTGGCGAATGGTCGTTACTGCGCAAATTCACTAAAATGCAGATTTTACTTAAAGTTACCTCTTTCGCCAGAGTTGCCTTCTCCACCTCAGACCAGGCGAAGTGCTTAAAAGAGGCTAAATCTTCACTTACATCATATCCTGTGTGCCGAAAATGCATCAAAAAACGATGGTGACTTTTCCTTTTTTTTGGGGTAACCGGTTTTCTCCAGACATTTCATAACATATGGAACATTCATTTTACAGTGGGCTCATGTGTAGGGCATTATATTAACTCTCTTGTCTTTATTAAGGTTCCCAGGACTTGTGTAATATAAACCGGTAACTTAAACCATTTGCAGCAACATTTCTAATAAAGACGTCCGTACAACTTTAAATTTCCCGCCCAGATGCAAATTGACCTAAGCGCAAGATCACTAGTGAAGTTTCTCTAGGCACAAATAAATAATAACGCATCTTCACTATGAAATGCTCGTACTGCCGAAGTAACGTTAGCGAAAAGTCGCCAACGTTCGATGCCCGGGACAAAACTTTGCATCTTAGTGAATAAGCGTATTCGACGTGTATTTGCGCCTGGCAACGTTTTGCGATGGGTGTGAAGCGTTCGCTGGTGAGAGTTTGCTCATTAGTGAATCTGCCCCTAAGGCTTTAGGATATATTAGGGCAGAGGCTTTACCTTGGAGAGGATAAAGTAACAGATCTGGTCTTGTTGGATATTTCAATGCCCACGCATCTTCCTGAATCCACTTTGGAAAGTAAATCGACCATTGATATCTGCATGGCGCCTTGGGACTTCCCACTGCCGACTTCAGGGTTTTATTCTTTGGTGGGAACCTCAGGGGAAGTTCTATTGCAGGGATACTGCCATTAATAACATGATTATGTAATAAGAATAAAGTTAGTCTGTATGTCTCAAAAAACATTGTTTATTGCTGAACTGCAGAATCATTTCATGAGACTTTCTGATATAGCCCTGATATATTGCTTTATGTCTATGGGCAGAGATAGACTCTGTGCTGCGGAACGGGGTTGTGACTGATTGAACAATCAGACTGAAAAGGTAAGAAACCTTAGATGAGACACAGGCAATAGAATCATGGCACTATAATAAAAGGGACTAATTGTGATAACAGAAACCCTTGTGTTCCATCTGCAGCCGCCCAACTAGTGTTACATAATGGAACTTCCCTTAAAGATTATTGTCATCTATAAACACTGAGTTTATATAATAAAACAACTGTAACAGGGTGATACCAACACCAACATAAGTGAAGTCATGAAAGCCCAAGTATGAACTGGTTAGCCCTTGAATATTGGGTAGAGTATTGGCTCCCATCTACAATAAAGACGATAGGAGCTGAAAATACATCAGACAATGGCAATGTCAGCCAAGTTTTTTTTAATATCCTGTTTTATATAAACAAGCTGCTGTGTAGCCATGGGGGCAGCCATTCAAGCACAGGATACACAGTAGATAACAGATAAGTACTACTATAGTTTATATAAACAAGCTGCTGTGTAGCCATGGGGGCAGCCATTCAAGCACAGCTACACAGTAGATAACAGATAAGTACTACTATAGTTTATATAAACAAGCTGCTGTGTAGCCATAGGGGCAGCCATTCAAGCACAGGATACACAGTAGATAACAGATAAGTACTACTATAGTTTATATAAACAAGCTGCTGTGTAGCCATGGGGGCAGCCATTCAAGCACAGGATACACAGTAGATAACAGATAAGTACTACTATAGTTTATATAAACAAGCTGCTGTATAGCCTTGGGGGCAGCCATTCAAGCACAGGATACACAGTAGATAACAGATAAGTACTACTATAGTTTATATAAACAAGCTGCTGTGTAGCCATGGGGGCAGCCATTCAAGCACAGGATACACAGTAGATAACAGATAAGTACTACTATAGTTTATATAAACAAGCTGCTTTGTAGCCATGGGGGCAGCCATTCAAGCACTGGATACACAGTAGATAACAGATAAGTACTACTATTGTTTATATAAACAAGCCACTGTGTAACCATGGGGGCAGCCATTCAAGCTGAAAAAGAAAAAAGGCACAGGTTACATAGCAGATAACAGATAAACTATTTATGGAATACAATGGTATCCTGCAGAGTAAGTCTGTTATCTGCTATTTAACCTGTACTTGTCCCAAAATCTAGAGAAGTGTTTTTCAGAATTATTTGAACATAGCCCCTGATTTTTGCCCAACATTTGACCCCCTTTAGCTTATAACATGGTTACAAATATATAAAAATATTGTTATATCAGCCATTCAGTCATATTTCCAATAAAATGTAGCAAATAAAAGCAGTGCTGACCCAAAATCTTGCTCTTATTGGTAAGCTTCCTGGAGAATCTAGGACTGCAAATAGGCATTCAACCTAAACTATCCTTTATCCTCCCCCACCCTTAAAGGAGAACTAAACCATCTTGAAAAGTTGTCTGTGACACTCACATGCTCAGTGGGCTCTGATTGGCTGTTGAGAAGCTAAGCTTAGGGCACGTCACTAATTATCCAGCAGAAAATGAGCTTCCCCTGTAATATAAGCTGATGCTACAGGTTTGCTGATTATTCAATTCTGATGCTAATTGCACTGGTTTCTGTGCTGCCATGTAGTAATTATGTGTATTAATTACTAATCAGCCTTATATTGTGACATTTCTATTCTATGTGTACTGTATATTGTGAGTGGGTCCCTAAGCTCAGTAAGTGACAGCAGCACAGAGCATGTGCAGTGAATCAGCAGAAAAGAAGATGGGGAGCTACTGGGGCATCTTTGGAGACACAGATCTTTACTGCTAAAGGGCTGTGGTTGCCTTGGGCTGGTACAGAAGCACAAAACATCATGTACAACATTTCTAGCCAATTTTGTTGGTTAAGCTTTAGTTCTCCTTTAACCATCCTCAGAATCCCCAGGGTTCCAACCCCAACAGTTTGGGGACCACTGGTCTAGACTCTAGAGGCACCTGATTTGTTTGCCTTCACCTTATATCTGATGTATTCGCTTTTATTTTCTTCATTAATTAATACAATAATAAAAACATATACAGTATAAACACTGTATATTAGTTTTCAAATTGCAGCCATGCTAATAATATGTACTGAATCTGAATGGTATGGTACTGAGATGTGTCCAATTGAGTGAATGGGATTCCTGAGGAAGGAAGGGAATATCCTCCCAAAACATTGATCTGTCACTTGTCATTCCCATAAGTGTAACTGCCTTTCACCTTATAGTTGTGTGTGTGTAATTCCTGTAGAAGGTTTTGCTTATGTGATACTTTGCCTGGGGAACTTGGTCTAAAAGAATAAAATAAATCCTGGAGTCGATACAGTTACAAAGGAAACTTTTATACTGATTAAATACTGTGGTTAAGTTGCCAGATGGTGAGTTTTCCCTTTAAGTTCCCCATAGTGAGCGATGTGAGCTTCAAGGAGATAAAACAGAGAAGGGTTTTGTCTGTCTGGCCCTGGAAGCTGTAGTGTTCTGGAAGGAACAGACAATCCATCTCACATAATGGAGCTCACTTATCACAGGAAGGCTGTCCTGTAGAAGGGATTTAATTGGAGTAGAAAACTTAGGAAGGTCTCTCGGAGCAGGGCAAAGAGCAAGAAGTGACCTGTCTGTGTTAGGAACTCCCCAGGGGCTGGGGGTGCTGCCTGCCAATACTAAGACTGCAAAATGTAGTGACTGAGAGTCCAAGAATTTGAGAGGAAAGTCAGGAGGCTGAGCAATTCCCCAAAGGAGTATTTTGAATACAGGGGGTGACCTGAAACGTGTGTGTGTTTTTACGTGACGTCCACAAGGGACCCAGAATAATGTGAGGGAACTCCCCAAATGTGTGAATGTAGAGCAGGATTTTCTGCTTCTGCCTATAATACACTATGATACACACCTGTCCATATCTGCAAATTATCATTGGCTCATACAGCCTCCTCTCTCCCTTTGACTGGCATCTGTCATACTCCTAGTGTCATATAGTTTCTCAGCTACATCACGGGCATATTTGCGCAGGAATTTCTTTCTCTCTATACGTTCTTCCCTTGGTTTCCTTGGAAGCTCTGAATCTGACATTATCCAAAGCAGATTTAAGGAGCATAAGGAAATCTGTATTTCTCCTCAGTGTCTGTAGTTGATCATCTTTAGAGTAGTTCTCCACTGCTACAATGGCCTCTGCTTTCAAACATGTAAACAAAGTCTGTGAAATTTGGGTCCAGCTCAGAATCTTCTATCTTGTACCCAAAGTCTTCATAATCACCTCCCCAATTCACCCTCTCATTTAGGGGCAAAAAGTTACCTGGAAGTAAAAATACATCTGTGAAAAGTGCTTATAGTATTGAAGATCTACAGTTACTGAGTTATCTGCGTTACTGATTCCACATTTGCGTTGGCAAATTTGCTGAATTCAAGTGTTTAGATGTAAAAATAAGGCACATTTGTTTTTACTCGAGTGTTAACTGTGAAGTTCATGCACTCTTCCTGATGCATAAATACTTATCTGTGTCTTAGTAATACACATAGTAACTTACTGTATTATTATTAAGCTATAGGTCTAATGAGGTGCGCACACCCATGCAAACATTTACCTTTAAATGGAAATGTCATTGTGCTGAATCCCATGCAGCTCTGAATTAAAAACTTTCCTTAATTGTGATTACTTTATAGCACCTTGGCAGTTATTCAATCAATATTGGGCCATGTTTATAGGAAACACTGGTATAAAAACAAAAACACAAAAATCATCCATTTTATTGTTTATGCAGCAAAAGAGGCAGGTACAGATCACTTACCCAGCTGAGCATAAATCATTCTCATCTCAACATCATTCATCATTACAAGTCCTCTGTTATCCACAATTGTGATGGTGGGTGTGAGTTCTCTCCAGAGTGTAAGAACCACCATCGAGTGTTACCCCTGCTTCGGCATGCTTTATATACTTTCCTTTAGACAGAACATATTTGAGTGAGTTTATGAGGGCAGACTTGCCGTGTCCTGTTGCTGGTTATGATCCATAGCTGAGCCGTCCCTGAGAGCCTTTGTGCTTGTTCAAGTAGGTAAAGCCTTCATTGCTATCTGTGGGTGTTACACTTTCTTAAATCTACCTTTTATTTTTCTATTTATATTTCTTTGTGTGCTGTTATCAGTTCTGCAATACCAAAGGTCACACATTAATATTAGAATTAACCCATTTTTAGAATCAGTGTTATGAAATGTTTTTTTTAAATTAGAGCTCACCAGATGCTATGAGCTAATGTGTAGTGATGAGCGAAAGTTTCGCCGTGAAAAATGAAGCCCAATGGGTGAAAAATACTGCTGCACGTCAAAAAAATGTGTCGCCCATAGACGATTGCATTTCGAAGAAAATTTGCCTTTTCTTGAATTTTCAGCGAAGCAAAATGGGTCAGATTGGCCCATAACTACTAATGAGTCTACTGTATATTCCATGTATGAGGTCTCCTAGAACTCGGTTACCCACTTCTAATTTTATATATGCTACGGTAGTAAGACAAAACAGAGGCGCCAAAAAGGATAAAAATAGCTAAAAGCACTTAAAAACCCAATGGGTAATTCAGAGGAGGTAGTAATGAACTTACCTCCTCCAAGCAGACACCAACGAATTAGGCAGTTAGGACAGTTTTTCTTGATGTTGGGCATAATAACTGAGAATTTTGTGTTTGTATTTATGTATATTTTTATTTGTATAGAGCTCCTTGAGGGCAAAGCACTGTACATTAGAACAATAATTTAGTAGAACAATAAACAAGTAGAACAAACAGGGGATCATTGCAATAATGAATACAAATAAGAAAAAAATACAAAACATAAAAATATGTGTATAAGTATAGTAACAATGTCAGTTAGTGTCAATGAGACAAAAGGATGGAGGTCCCTGTCCCATAGAGCTTACAGTCTAAATGGGAGGGTAGCTTACAGACACAAATCGGAGGGATATTAAGTGCTGCGGGTCACATAGGGTGACATTGCCATATAAGAGCCAGTTCCCAGTTCCGGTGTTATGAAAATGCTCCAAGAGGTTGTCTTTGAGGGAGGATTCTCTCTGGAGTAATCCAGGAATAGCCTCCCAAATGTAAGGAGCAGCAAGAGAGAATGATTTGATGTGGGAAACAGCAGTAGTAGTGGAGGTGCAGGTGGAGGATTCGACCAGGAACAAAAACCCTACTTTTTACAAATGTGAAGAATACACAAGGGTTCAAGGAATGTGCTTATCAAGCTTCCTGTACATATGAGATTCTAATAAGCTCCTTCTCTTCCTTCTTTTTTTCTCACTCCCTATTTTGTATTTGCTCTTTTCTCCCATCTCCCTCCTTCTTCCTTTACTATTTATTTACCAATTACGCACTTCTTACTGTTACTTGTCTACTGACTTTATTTCATTACTAAACCACCTTCACTTCTTGCCTTGTGCTTTTCTGTACCTCCTTTCACTGTTGCTTGTACTGGTGCTAATGTGACATACAGTCAAGTCTCTGTTCCTAATGTTATATTTGGTTTTCACTTTAATCTCCCACATTCCTCTTCAATTTACTTACCAAGTATTTACCTACTCTAGCTACTGACTTCTCCACCACTTTTACCTCTTGCCCTTTTTTCTTAGCCTCCTTTTATTTATGCTCTTACTGTAATTAGTGGACCAGTTTCACAAAAGCACCAACTATCTATATGTATGTTCCATAGTGAAACTAGTAAATCCCTCACAATTTCCTATAGCTGGCAATATATAAGGACCTGACTGTCCATCCTTTTTGGCTGAAAGGACCTAGGGAACCCCCACGCCATAATAGCACAAATGTCAATATAGCATTCAGAAGTAAACTAAATGCTTTTTCCAGAACCTACTTACATCACAGGTAAAGTTAAAAAAACATCAAAGGGAAGGGGTTGCTACTCATCTGTATATAACGTACAATCTAAGTTGGTGAGTCCCCTAAAAAGTCCAGTCATTCATCTGGCTGGGCTCTAGCTATAATTGCCTATATTGTATCAGATCTATTCTTAAAGCTTCAAGAGGTAGCATTGAGTATAGTTTTGAAGATGTTAAAGGAGAAGAAAAGGCTGAGTTTTCATCCCAAGTGATTATTTATCCAGTCACATGAAAAAGATTGGCAACCCCTCTCAGCTTGCATAATGATTTACTCCACTTTCATCAAAAAAAAAAAAAAATAACAGTGGTACAATGAGTACTGGGGTGTAAGATTTTTAGTGAATCAGTATTCAGTTGTATGAAATTAAATCAAATGTGAAAAACTGTCTGTGCAAAAATGTGTGTACCCTTGTAATTTTGCTAATTTGAATGCATGTAACTGCTCAATGCTAATTACTGGCAACACCATATTGGTTGCATTAGCTTGTTAAGCCTCGAACTTCATAAGCAGGTGTGTCCAATCATGAGAAAAGGTATTTAAGGTGGCCAATTGCAAATTGTGCTTCTGTTTGACTCTCCTCTGAAGAGTGACAGCATGGGATCCTCAAAGCAACTCTCAAAAGATCTGAAAACAAAGATTGTTCAGTATCATGGTTTAGGGGAAGGCTACAAAAAGCTTTAATCTCAAAGGTTTAAACTGTCAGTTAGGGATGTAGCGAACCGCCGATAATGTGTTCGCGAACGCCGTTCGCGAACACCGGCAAAATTTGCGAACAGTTCGCGAACTTCGAACATCCGAAAATCGTTCGATTCGAACGATCGAAGGATTTTAATCGTTCGAATCGAACGATCGAAGCCATTGGATCGAATGATTTCATTCAATCCAATGGCTTCGATCGTTCGATTCGAACGAAAATCCTTCGATTTTAGCGATCGAATGGTCGAACGATTTTGACGCGAACGCCTATTGGCGAACGTCGCGCGTCGTTCGCGAACTTGCGGCGGACGCGAACAGCCGATGTTCGCGCGAACAAGTTCGCCGGCGAACAGTCCGCGACATCCCTACTGTCAGTTTCAACTATAAGGAATGTAATCAGGCACAGTTGCTGTAAAACCCAGGTCTGGCAGGCCAAGAAAAATACAGGGGCAGCATATGCTGAGGATTGTGAGAATGGTTACAGACAACCCAAAGATCACCTCCAAGAACATCTTGCTGCAGATGGTGTATCTGTACATCGTTCTACAATTCAGCAGAATTTGCACAAAGAACTTCTGTATGGCAGGGGGATGAGAAAGAAGCCCTTTCTGCACTCACGCCACAACAATGGCCCTAAACACACTTTATATATACAAAGGCATTTATGCAGAAGGAGAAGTAGAATATTCTGGAATGGCCCCCAACTTGAATATCATGGAAAATCTATGGGATGAGTTGAAGCAGACTGTCCATGCTCGGCAGCCATCAAATTTAACTCAACTGGAGAGATTTTGTATAGACGAATGGTCAAAAATACCGCCATCCAGAATCCAAAAACTCATCAAAGGCAATAGGAGGCGTCTAGAGGCTGTTACATTTGCAAAAGGCTCAACTAAGTATTGATGTAATATCTCTGTTGGGTGCCCAAATGTATGTCTAATTTTGTTATGATGCATATTTTCTGTTAATCCAATAAACTTTATGTCACTGCTGAAATACTACTGTTTCCATGAGGCATGTCATATATTTAAAGGAAGTTGCTACTTTGAAAGCTCAGCTAATTTTTGAAAAAACTCCACAGAATTAAGAGGGGTTCCCAAACTTTTTCCCAGGCCAGTGCTCCTATCAGCAGAAAACTGCACGGGTCCGGGGGATTCTTCAAGCAAGTACCATGGAGCGTTTCTCTTCCTGCTTCTTCAGGGCTTCTCATGGTTGTACATGCAAATAAAAGTACATGACAAATAAAAGTACAAATATTACTTGTCAGATCTCGACAGTTTCTAAAAAAATGTTTCATCTCCTCTATGTCTGTGCCAGTTATTTCTTACTTGACACTGGGTGGAAAGATAAATACAGATAGAAATGATAAGATAACACAACTGTGTCATAGTTTTCAAATTCTATTTGATATAATATATTTACTTGTCATGTAAACTGCATGAATAACATAAAGGCAAATATTCAGGTCAAACTTACTGACAAAGGGAGAATCCCCCCCAAATCACTGGCTTTGGTCATGTTCTTGGCTATTAGATATGCAAATAAAGCAGGAGAGAGAAAAAACAACTTCCCATTACAGGCTGTAAGGCAATGTTATACCTGTAGCTATAGTCATTTCTATATATGAGATTAAACAGTGCCTCTTCCCCAGTTTGCATTCCCACACAAGGCTCAGCCTTTGTCATTTCCCATTGGAATTTGTAAGCCCCTCCCCCTCCCCGACATCATATCCCGTAATCCATGTCTATAACCATGTGACTAATGGTGGACCTGTTCTCACCAGTCAGACTTCCTATCCCACAATGCACTTCTTTAAGCAGATGAAATGCCAAATCTATTCTATTCATCAGTAAAACTTCACATCCCATAATGCACTTTTCCAAACATGTTAAAGGGATACTGTCATGGGAAAATGTTTTTTTTCTTTTTCAAAATGCATCAGTTAATAGTGCTGCTCCAGCAGAATTCTGCACTGCAATCCTTCTGTCAAAAGAGCAAACAGTTTTTTGTATATTTAATTTTGAAATCTGACATGGGGCTAGACATATTGTCAGTTTCCCAGGTGCTCCCAGTGATCTGACTTGTGCTCTTATAAACTTCAGTAACTCTTTACAGCTGAGCTGCAAGTTAGAGTCATATCACCCGCCTCCTTCCCTCCCCCCAGATGCCCATCAGCAGAACAATGGAAAGGTTATCAAATAACAGCTGCCTGGTAGATATACGAACAGCATTCAATAGTAAAAATCCATGTCCCACTGCAACTCCATCAGTTACACTGAGTAAGGGAAATAACAGCCTGTCAGAAAGCAGTTCCATCACAAAGTACTGGCTCTTTCTGAAAGCACTTGACCAGCCAAAATGACCTGAAATGGCACCTACACACCAATATTACAACTTGAAAAATACACTTGTTGGGTTTGGAATTCATTTTATACTGTAGAGTGAATTATTTGCAGTGTAAACTGTAATTTAGGAATAAAAATGACATCATAAAAATCATGACAGAATCCCTTTAAACATGATAGAGCTACTTCTCCTTATACTGTATCTCATAACCTATGATCCAGGTCGCCAGGCCTGTGATTTGTATGCAGAAACACGGAGCACCACAGGAATGAAGTTGAGTGTTATAATAAAAATCCAAAAATGTATTAATCCATTAAAAACGGCACATCATGGTAGGAACATTTAAAGAACCATAGGCTTAACGCGTTTCGTGGCTATCCAAACACTTTCTCAAAAGCACTTGCGTGGATAGCCACGAAACGCGTTAAGTCTGATGGTTCTTTTAATGTTCCTACCATGATGTGCCGTTTTTAATGGATTAATACATTTTTGGATTTTTATTATAACACTCGACTTCATTCCTGTGGTGCTCCGTGTTTCTGCATACAAGTTTGACTATGAAGTTTTGTCCAGGGTCCTTTTCCTAAATGTGATGCACACAGAGGAGAAGTCATACGCCGTGGTGCTCCCAGGTAATTCATTTTACAAACTGTTTCACTCCAGGCCTGTGATTGACAGTAAATATATTCACAATATTTTTGGGAAAATGGCAATAACAGAAAAGGCAGGACTTGATTGTACAAAATAGAATGCTGTGTATGAATCCTAGCGAAGGAGGGAAACAAGCTAGGTTACTAGCAGGTCCAGACTGAGAATTAAAATAGGCCCTGGCATTTCAGGTACACAGAGGCCTAATCAGCCCACAAAGAGGTCCAAACAGCTCCCACCAGCCCACTCAATACTGACTTTCTATGGGACCTTATAGCAACCCCTTTGGCATTTGCCAGAACCCACAGTTTGCCAGTCCGGGTCTGGTTACTAGCACTGCTTATCACTATAAAATGCTTCTTTTAAATAAATTGATAATAATTATATTGGCTTTTACATTTCTTTGCCTCTGGAAAGAGTTAATGTGGCAACTATTGATGACACCAGTTGCTGGTGAAAGTGACATCACAGCATTCAGGATAATGTTCATGCATTTTTTTGCCTTTACTATAGGTTTATGTGTACGGGAAAAGTGCTGATGTAGAAATCACGGGGGATGGAGTAGGCAGTGGGCAGTCATAGTGCGAATCCAGGTTTTCATGGGTAATGCTGATGTCATCAGCGGAAAAATCACACCCGCCATGCAGGAGAGTCTAATGAATACAGGTAGAAACCAAGTTGAAATAAAATTGTATTTGCCCAAATCACAGTTGCTCAATTCCATCAGAGACCAAAGTGCTTTGGGTCCACAATGAACCCCAAACTCCTTCCCCAAAAAAGGTTAGCGTCTTCTAGCACATGGGCTGGAAGAACCCCAGCAAGCTTATTCCTAGTGCATTATTCATGACTCCCAAAGGAAGAAGCACAAAGCACTTGAGAGTCTGTACCCAATGCAGTACTTATTTATGTGATGTTCATTGTTTAAACAGATAGTAGATGCCTTATGTAGGTAATAACTGTATCATCCCCAGAAACACGTGTTCTACAGCTTTGTACAGTTATTAGCGATTATCCACTCAGTCACGTACATGTGGGAAGTACAACAGTGGAGACTTCTCACCTATAGACAAATATTGGGACAATGAAATCTATAAAATTTGGATCCACATAATCATCCTCCAGAAGAAACAGCATGTCCTCATAACTCTTGTTCCATTCTACTTTCTCATCAAGTGGGACAAAGTTACCTTAAAGGAGACACACAGCATAGCTAAAAACCCCATCCTAAAATTGCAGGGAATATTGAAAAATATATGGTGCTGGTTTCACTTCAGGCTAAAAGTTAATCTTATCTTTAAAAAAATTCCCCTTAATTACAGCTCCCTATAGATCTGTTTTTATAGATCTGCTGTGGTCTCTGTCCGTGTTTCAAATGAGGGGTAGACATATCCTAATGATCCATGCAAGAAGCACAGTAGGGAGGTAATAGCCAATCACAACCCTGCAGTCACACAAGCAAAGAAAGGCTTTAGTTTCCTATCAGGTAATCCTAACTGCTGATTGGTTTCTATCCTAAAGTGCAGTGTGCTGAGTGCTGCTGGTTCCCCTGCACAGCCTGGGAAAGGAGGCAGCAGGAAATGGAACAGATAGGCGGGATTAGTAGGTTTTTTAGGGGTATGAGTATGATTTATATTGTTGGGGTTCCGTTAGGGTAATTATCCTTGGAAATTACTAATATTATATGTTTTACTTATGAAAATGCAAGACACAAGCTTTATATAAGCATAACAGATAACACATTTTATTATGCATTCAATATCAAACTGATAATGCACATCATACACGCTGTTTCTTCTAAATTGATTATTGCATTGATTATTGGATCATTTTCCTCATTATAAAACACTACAGGGAAACAATGTGCCTTTATATGGTCACAGAACCCCTCAATGACTTCTAATATCCTTATCATTTACAGTAAGAGGTACAATAGCAAATATATAACTATATATAAATATATAACTGATCGTTACCTTTGTGGTATATTTCTGACACACTACATAACATTGCATATTAGAGATAGTCTCTTATACAGGTATATGATCCCTTATCCGGAAACCCGATATACAGAAGGCTTTCGAATAACGGAATGGCTGTCTCCCATAAACTCTTTTATAATCAAATAATCCAGATTTTTTCTGTGTAATAATAAAACAGTCGCTTGTACTTGATCCCAACTAAGATATAATTAATCCTTATTGAATCAAAACCATCCTATTGGGTTTATTTAATGTTTAAATTAATTTCTAGTAGACTTAAGGCATGAAGACCCAAATAACAGAAAGATTGTTTGTCCGGAAAACCCCAGGTCCTGAGCATTCTGGATAACAGGTCCCATACCTGTAATACTTTTTGCTGTATGTATTGTTATGACTTACACAGGGATTATTAGATGTTACCTATAACTGCCTTGACGTTTTATTGTTGTTCATGATGCAATTAATCTGATACCTTTGTAAGAAGCAGCAAGACCTGCATTTCATCTAATATCCCTGTGTAGCATAAAGTCTTATAAACACTTATCATTTTCATTACAGTATGATCCAAAATAAGGGTTTTCCCACCAAAGCCTCAAAGCACTTAGCATAGATAGTAACTACACAAATGATCTTGAATTAATAGGAACGTTCCCCGCACTGCCTCAGCTGTATAGCCGAATGCATCAAATCCTCCACGGGTACACCGCTATCCCCATATACACTTAGCAATTTCCAAGAATGAGGAGAGCACTCAAAAGTAGCAAATTATGCTGTGATTATTTTTATTCAAGGCTACTACACGACATGTTTCGGATCCATGTTGACCCTTTATCAAGTGTAACTAATACAGAATGAATCAGGCTTATATAAGCCCTCCCATTAAGTGAATAATTAGCCCGCAGGCGTGCCATTAGTTATCTGTGTAAAACAACATTTAGCCATTGAATCCATATTTATCATCAAGTGAGTAAAAGTCCATATTGTCCAAATATACTTCGCAAACTTACACTACCCCTGTGCGCAACTTCGGATTTTAGTGAATTTGTGGAGCGCTGGCGAAAATACGCCTGGCGAAGTGCGGCGAAGTTGCGCCTGGCGCAACTTCGCATCTTAGTGAATTTGCCCCTAAGTATTTAAGACTAGGAAAGGAGCAAAATTCTCAAGAGCAGAAGCCTTTAATGGGGTAATTCACCGAAAACTGTTTTTAAATAATTCAAACAAATTTTTCATTACATGTTAACTAGCAAAGGTAGGGCATTCATATACAGTTAGGGTTGTCACCTTTTCTGGAAAAAAATACCGGCCTTCCTATATATTTATCTTTTTTTCCCTATTGATAAAATTGGGATCATTTTTACTGGCCAGGCCAGTAAAATACCGGTTAGATTGCAACCCTATATATAGTATATATTAAAACTCACAAACAAAATCCATGTTTGTCCAACCACTGCTTTTACTAGTTATTTTTATAATCAGAACCTTATGAAAGCCATTCCTGTATTTTCCCAGTATTCCCTCTGCTCACTGACTTGCACTTTGCTTCCTGCAAGACATGGTCATGTTCTTCTTGTTGCTAAGACAATTGTTTTATGCTGATAAAGTTCTTGGTAAATAAGGTATGCTGCTGACTTTATTGTTAGCATTGAGTATTTGCCTTATACCAAGGCAGGATACAAATCCCTACAATTGCTCAGCTCCCTGGTTACAAGCCAGAATACACCCAATAATCATCTCGTTTATGAGAAGCAGTGGCCCAAGGCTAGACTGTTTCTCAATAAAACAAATGAAAATGAAAGTGCAGTTATGTCTTTTCTTTCAACGTTTTGGTTTATTTGATGTATTTAGAACAATTACATGCCGATATAGTATTACAGTAAGGCCCTGGCGGTGCACTGCTCACACTGACAACAACGATTATACATTTAATTTTACTTGTTTTTATACAGAGAGTGTGGGATAAAGTTATGTTACTGTGACACAGTTGGACAGAAACTTTAAGAGACTTTCATTGTTAGCAATAAGTGATGAGCAAATTTTTTTGCAGAGTTTCCCACCTTGAGCGACAAAATGTGCTGCCCACAGACTTAAATGCATTTTGGCAAATTTTCGCCATTTTGCGAATTCTCCATAGTTCAGTGATGTGTGTAATAGCATCGATTTTACATATAAACTGTCACTTTTGGTTAAAGATGGTCCTTCCCACGTGTTGCCCTGTTATTCATTTCTTTTCTGCTTTTCTTTCATTTCATAACTGATTCCCCTGCAGAATGAGTAACGTTATTTTGCTGTTTCTTATATAGAAGTGATTCTATGACACCTGGAGGAGCTGAATGGATCCAATATGGGCAGGCTTTATGAAACTGTATTTAATGAGTGTAGGTTTGCTTAAGCAGAACAGTCAAGTCAGAACTAACTGGGCCTCCCCTAAGGACGTATGATGTCAATGCCCCACTGGCATAGATGCTGGAATTTTCAGATCAGATTTAAAAAACTCATTATGGTCAATGTCCTGTTGTAGGGCGACCCTGTTGGTTGTATGCCAGTTGTTGCCTACCCTTTGCCTGATAACCAGATAATGGATCTACTTAATCCTACTGATACCTAACAACTGGACTTTGCTTGAATGATAATTCACCAGTGATCATGTCCTTCTTAGTCCCTACATTCTAGTCCTGAAGGTCTTGAGGTACACGGTCTAAGCACAAAAAAGTAAAATGAAAATGTAGGTTTTCCACCCCTCCACAATCCACACAGTTAAGCAACCCAAAGAGGCAGAATCATATTGCGAGTCCCCTTTTCAAGACGAAGGACACTTTACAAACCTGCAGAACTACCAGAGTATATGAAGAGTAAAAGATTATTTTTGGTCAATTTCATCCTTTGCCTTCATCTACACTAAATTCTATACTGGGACCCTCAAAGTATAAATAAACAAAGATTAATTTTCACCTGGCCCTAGTTTGCACAAAAACACTTTCCTTTTTGGTCAAAATGGGAGAAATATCAGAGAACGGTCAGACCAGCAAGGGCCTAAAATCTAAAGATTAAAGGGATCCTGTCATCGGAAAACATGTTTTTTTCAAAACGCATCAGTTAATAGTGCTACTCCAGTAGAATTCTGCACTGAAATCCATTTCTCACAAGAGCAAACAGATTTTTTTATATTCAATTTTGAAATCTGACATGGGGCTAGACATATTGTCAATTTCCCAGCTGCCCCAAGTCATGTGACTTGTGCTCTGATAAACTTCAATCACTCTTTACTGCTGTACTGCAAGTTGGAGTGATATCACCCCCTCCCTTTTCCCCCCCAGCAGCCAAACAAAAGAACAATGGGAAGGTAACCAGATAGCAGCTCCCTAACACAAGATAACGGCTGCCCGGTAGATCTAAGAACAACACTCAATAGTAAACAGCCATGTCCCACTGAGACACATTCATTTACATTGAGAAAGAAAAACAGCAGCCTGCCAGAAAGCATTTCTCTCCTAAAGTGAAGGGACAAGTCACATGACCAGGGGCAGCTGGGAAATTGACAAAATGTCTAGCCCCATGTCCAGGTCCGGACTGAAAATTAAAATAGGCCCTGGCATTTCAGGTACACAGAGGCCCAATCAGCCCACTCAGAGACCAAAACAGCCCCCACCAGCCCACTCAACGCTGACTTTCTATTGGACCTTATAGCAGCCCCTCTGGCATTTGCCAGAACCCACAGATTGCCAGTCCGGGCCTGCCCATGTCAGATTTCAAAATTGAATATAAAAAAATCTGTTTGCTCTTTTGAGAAATGGATTTCAGTGCAGAATTCTGCTGGATCAGCACTATTAACTGATGTGGTTTTCTGCACTGAAATCCATTTCTCACAAGAGCAAACAGATTTTTTTATATTCAATTTTGAAATCTGACATGGGGCTAGACATATTGTCAACTTCCCAGCAGCCCCTGGTCATGTGACTTGTGCCTGCACTTTAGGAGAGAAATGCTTTCTGGCAGGCTGCTGTATTTCCTTCTCAATGTAACTGAATGTGTCTCAGTGAGACATGGGTTTTTACTATTGAGTGTTGTTCTTAGATCTACCAGGCAGCTGTTATCTTGTGTTAGGGAGCTGCTATCTGGTTACCTTCCCATTGTTCTTTTGTTTGGCTGCTGGGGGGGAAAAAGGGAGGGGGTCGATATCACTCCAACTTGCAGTACAGCAGTAAAGAGTGACTGAAGTTTATCAGAGCACAAGTCACATGACTGGGGGCAGCTGGGAAATTGAGAATATGTCTAGCCCCATGTCAGATTTCAAAATTGAATATAAAAAAAAAATATGTTTGCTCTTTTGAGAAATGGATTTCAGTGCAGAATTCTGCTGGAGCAGCACTATTAACTGATTCATTTTGAAAAATAGTTTTTTTCCCATGACAGTATCCCTTTAATGTTGCTCCCCATTAGATTTTCCTAAATTAGTCCATATGTCATCTCTAAATTGTGAAAAATATTATCATCTCATGTTAATGATTGCATTTGCTCAATTTCACCCATTGCCTTCTAAATTAGTTGTAGATTTGCCTGTTTGCACGAAACTACTGGGACTCTCAAAGTAGAAATAAATAAAAAGATCAATTATTTTTCACCAGGCCGTAGTTTGCACAAGTCAGCGGGCCGGGTTTTTTTTTTTTTGCTGATTTTCTTGTATTTTATTTGATACAATTGTGTAACTATGACACCAATGTATGAATAATTAAAAAGATAAGTTCATTTCACCTGGCTCTAATTTAAACAAAAATGTTTTGTTTTTTTGGACAAAGTGGGACAAATGTCTCTGTGATAGTGGAAGGTACTGCTGTCAACCAGAAAAAAAGGCCTGTTCCAATGCCACTGTAACCAAAGAGCCTTAAAACAACATTATTGATCCCCATTAGATTCTCCGAAATTAGCCCATAAGTTGCCACTAAATTGTGAAAAATATTGTTCTAGTCGTGACATGACACTGGCCCAGAATTCAATATAAAACTAAATTCAGTTAACGTGGCTGACAGCCAGTGTGAACTAACTCCCCTGTGAAACGGGAAACTGCTGCCAGCATCGGTCTTCACCATCGCCCTTTTGGGGCCCCGGAACTTTCTGCTCAGAACTAACAGGGAACCTGAATGCAGCAGAGTTATGCGAAGTGCATTAGAGTTGATAGGAATTTTACTTTTTACAGTGTGATAGGCTGAAAAAGATTGTCTTTTTTTTGGGGGGTTCCCTCCTTCCCCCCTACATTTCCAAACATATGGCACATAAACTATACAGTGGGCTCATGTGTAGGGCAATATAACAACTCTATTTTATTTTATTAAGCTTCCCTGGACTTGTGTAATGTAATGTATTTGCTGCAACATATACGTCCATTGTACTTTAACTTCCCGCCGTATGCAAATTAGGCATCGCTACCGTAACTTTGAACTGCTTATTGATTATCGCTAGTGCAACTTCGCAAGCGTACGGAACCCTGGACGCAAATTGGATTTTCGTGAATTAGAGTTGTCCTGGCAAATCGATGCCTTGCGAAGTGTTGTGATGTCAGCGAAGCCGTTGGCACGTAAATTTGTCCTTTCGTCCGGTCACTTGTTTAATTTTAATTCCACTCTGTGTGTTTAAAGGGATACTGTCATGGGGAAAAAATTTATTTTCAAAATTAATCAGTTAATAGTGCAGCTCCAGCAGAATTCTGCACTGAAATCCATTTCTCAAAAGAGCAAACAGATTTTTTATATTCAATTTTGAAATCTGACATGGGGCTAGACATGTTGTCAATTTCCCAGCTGCCCCCAGTCATGTGACTTGTGCTCTGATAAACTTCAATCACTCTTTACTGCTGTACTGCAAGTTGGAGTGATATCACCCCCTCCCTTTCTCCCCCCCCAGCAGCCAAACAAAAGAACAATGGGAAGGTAACAGACAGCAGCTCCCTAACACAAGATAACAGCTGCCAGTTACATTGAGAAGTAAAAACAGCAGCCTGCCAGAAAGCATTTCTCTCCTAAAGTGCAGGCACAAGTCACATGACCAGGGGCAGCTGGGAAATTGACAATATGTCTAGCCCCATGTCAGATTTCAAAATTAAATATAAAAAAAATCTATTTGCTCTTTTGAGAAATGGATTTCAGTGCAGAATTCTGCTGGAGTAGCACTATAAACTGACCAGTTTTGAAAAAAACATTTTCTGATGACAGGATCCCTTTAAGAAAACTCCTCGGTGAAACCATTGGCAGTACCGGTCTTTACCAAAGCTCTTTGGGGGATCCTAGAACTTTCTGCTGTGGAACTGACAGAGAACCTGAATGCAGCAGAGTTAGGACCTGAGCAAACAGCGAGTAACAGTATTATTAAGGTCATTTTCAACAAGATTTCTTCAAAATAAAACCCTTGTTTGGCATCTTCTAAATACCCCCCCCCAAAAAAAACCTAAAAAGATAACTTTTCCTGGCCCAGCCAGAACTCTAACGCTATCCTTTTAGATCAGATGGCAAAAAAAAAAATGTTTCCCGTTCCCTGACACATTAGAACTGGGAGCTGAAGTACCACAGGGAATGGCGGGAAACCAACACGAAGGCGAGATCTATTATCTCGCATTTTTTCTCTCACTATCGTAGGAGTTGCGCGAAGAGGGAAAAAAATAGATTATAAGCGGAACGACTGCCACAAAGCAGCCGCTACCGATGCGCATCTATTAGTTCTAGCGCCTCTGCCCGTCACTCCCTCAATGCTGTCTGTTCTGCTTCCCCGCGCTTTAGCGTAGTCGTGACGTCAATCTCGCGTGATGAGACTTGTGGCGGCGGGATTTGTCTGTTCTACGTCGCGCGCTCAAGCGTTATCGTGACGTCAGTCTCACACGATGAGAATGCTGCCGTTGGGTCTGTGAGAGACAGGCGGGGGTTGCTTGCATTTACCACAAGGAATAGTTGTGGTGCAGCCGTGTTGCTAAGTGTTAGGAAAAGGCAGAGTGTTGGGCGTTTATTTACTTGAAGAGGGTGGCCACACAGAGCCACCAGGATAAAATAAAATGATAAATTGAGCAGTGGAAAACATGGTGTGAGAGTGGAAAGAGATGCACCGTGTTATTCCTGTCACAATAAAGAGTTTTTAGTATGTGGCCCTTTTCATAATGAGCAGTTTGCTTATTTGTAATAAACAAAAACGGAAATCTTGGAAATAGGGGTGTCACCTTTTCTGGAAACAAAATACCGGCCTTCCTATATATTTATCTTTATTCCCTATTAATAACATTGGGATCACTGACCTTCCTATATATTTATCTTTATTCCCTATTAATAACATTGGGATCACTGACCTTCCTATATATTTATCTTTATTCCCTATTAATAACATTGGGATCACTGACCTTCCTATATATTTATCTTTATTCCCTATTAATAACATTGGGATCACTGACCTTCCTATATATTTACCTTTATTCCCTATTAATAACATTGGGATCACTGACCTTCCTATATATTTATCTTTATTCCCTATTAATAACATTGGGATCACTGACCTTCCTATATATTTATCTTTATTCCCTATTAACCCTTTAAGTGCCACAGAACGTAGAATCTACGTTCTGTGGAAAAGTATCTTGAAATGCCACAGAACGTAGATTCTACGTTCTGCAGCATAAGCATGCGGGGAGCTCAGGAGCGGCTTTAAATGCTGCTCGCTCCTTCCCCGCTCGCTCACAACCCCCTAGGCAACGAGCGGAGCGGGTGGGAAAGGGGCTCCTGAGGCGCGATCGTCCAGGGGCCCCACAAACGCAACAGACGCACGTGGCTGCGCGCTGCTGCTGCTGCCTGCACTTCCGGGTCCCTCCAGCGACGCCCACGCATCGGATCAACGGATCTGGCGACTCCCTCCTGCTTCTCCACTCCTCCTGCCATCATGGACACAGATCTGCAGCTACACACCCCAGGTTAGTGTAACACACACACAAAATACACTTACACACACTTTATACACTAATACATGCTTAGATTTACACTTACACACACTCACATACATTTTTTGGGGGATCAGGGGGGTCACACACACTTGGGGGGGTACATACACTTGCACACACAAACACATGCACATAACATGCAATTTACCAATTGTACACATGCGCACACACATACACTGTTGTGTAGCTTTTTTTTTTTTTTTTCCATATTGCATTGTTGTGTTTTTGGCTCAAAAAAATGTTTTATTGCCTTTGCGAATAGCGTATTCGCTAACCGTACTGTGCAATACCTTTTGTATGTTATTTCGGTGATTATTTGGAAATTTTAGGGATTTTGGTGCATTGTTAGCCATTTTATTGCATTTTCAGCGCTGCATAACTGTTGCTTGCTTTATTCTGTCCGTAAAACCTATTTTGCCAAGCTATAATATTCAAACTGTAATTCTGATGTCTGATTACACTAGTCTGAAAAAAAAAAGCATAGATTTTTGTGGTTTTATTGGATTTTAGTAATTTTATTTGAATTTCACACTTTCTGTATTATTTTGTTATGTCTTGTAAATTTTATCTACTATATATCCAATTGGGCGTCTCTGTGCGCCACATAGTTTGGTATATCTATGCATATTGGGCATCAAAGTGTTCAGTAGACCCCTGGCGTTCATATTTAGAATGTTTTATGCTGATACGTTACGAAATGTGGGGCATATAATGGGGTAAAATTCAAGCTTTGTGACGATTTTCAGAAATTTGATAAAAACCGTTATGTTCAGCATTGCTTTGCAGTTTGGCAGTTTGCAGTAGAAACATTTATTTGCCCATATTGGATTCGTCAGAATGTGTACTTTCTAAAAATATATGGTTTTCTGGGGTCTCTGTACTGTTAGGGGGGTCTAATGTCGCATAATACACACACCAGGTGCTCATATTGCAGCAGCCAGCGCGTCAGCCGTGAAAATGTATATACACTATTGTCATTTGGGGGTCTCTGTGCGCCACATAGTTTGGTATATCTATGCATATTGGGCATCAAAGTGTTCAGTAGACCCCTGGCGTTCATATTTAGAATGTTTTATGCTGATACGTTACAAAATGTGGGGCATATAATGGGGTAAAATTCAAGCTTTGTGACGATTTTCAGAAATTTGATAAAAACCGTTATGTTCAGCATTGCTTTGCAGTTTGGCAGTTTGCAGTAGAAACATTTATTTACCCATATTGGATTCGTCAGAATGTGTACTTTCTAAAAATATATGGTTTTCTGGGGTCTCTGTACTGTTAGGTGGGTCTAATGTCGCATAATACACACACCAGGTGCTCATATTGCAGCAGCCAGCGCGTCAGCCGTGAAAATGTATATACACTATTGTCATTTGGGGGTCTCTGTGCGCCACATAGTTTGGTATATCTATGCATATTGGGCATCAAAGTGTTCAGTAGACCCCTGGCGTTCATATTTAGGATGTTTTATGCTGATACGTTACGAAATGTGGGGCATATAATGGGGTAAAATTCAAGCTTTGTGACGATTTTCAGAAATTTGATAAAAACTGTTATGTTCAGCATTGCTTTGCAGTTTGGCAGTTTGCAGTAGAAACATTTATTTACCGATATTGGATTCGTCAGAATGTGTACTTTCTAAAAATATATGGTTTTCTGGGGTCTCTGTACTGTTAGGGGGGTCTAATGTCGCATAATACACACACCAGGTGCTCATATTGCAGCAGCCAGCGCGTCAGCCGTGAAAATGTATATACACTATTGTCATTTGGGGGTCTCTGTGCGCCACATAGTTTGGTATATCTATGCATATTGGGCATCAAAGTGTTCAGTAGACCCCTGGCGTTCATATTTAGGATGTTTTATGCTGATACGTTACGAAATGTGGGGCATATAATGGGGTAAAATTCAAGCTTTGTGACGATTTTCAGAAATTTGATAAAAACCGTTACTTTCAGCATTGCTTTGCAGTTTGGCAGTTTGCAGTAGGAACACATATTTACCCATATTGGATTCGTCAGAATGTGTACTTTCTGAAAATATATGGTTTTCTGGGGTCTCTGTACTGTTAGGGGGGTCTAATGTCGCATAATACACACACCAGGTGCTCATATTGCAGCAGCCAGCGCGTCAGCCGTGAAAATGTATATACACTATTGTCATTTGGGGGTCTCTGTGCGCCACATAGTTTGGTATATCTATGCATATTGGGCATCAAAGTGTTCAGTAGACCCCTGGCGTTCATATTTAGGATGTTTTATGCTGATACGTTACGAAATGTGGGGCATATAATGGGGTAAAATTCAAGCTTTGTGACGATTTTCAGAAATTTGATAAAAACCGCTACTTTCAGCATTGCTTTGCAGTTTGGCAGTTTGCAGTAGGAACACATATTTACCCATATTGGATTCGTCAGAATGTGTACTTTCTGAAAATATATGGTTTTCTGGGGTCTCTGTACTGTTAGGGGGGTCTAATGTCGCATAATACACACACCAGGTGCGCATATTGCAGCAGCCAGCGCGTCAGCCGTGAAAATGTATATACACTATTGTCATTTGGGGGTCTCTGTGCGCCACATAGTTTGGTATATCTATGCATATTGGGCATCAAAGTGTTCAGTAGACCCCTGGCGTTCATATTCAGGATGTTTTATGCTGATACGTTACGAAATGTGGGGCATATAATGGGGTAAAATTCAAGCTTTGTGACGATTTTCAGAAATTTGATAAAAACCGCTACTTTCAGCATTGCTTTGCAGTTTGGCAGTTTGCAGTAGGAACACATATTTACCCATATTGGATTCGTCAGAATGTGTACTTTCTGAAAATATATGGTTTTCTGGGGTCTCTGTACTGTTAGGGGGGTCTAATGTCGCATAATACACACACCAGGTGCTCATATTGCAGCAGCCAGCGCGTCAGCCGTGAAAATGTATATACACTATTGTCATTTGGGGGTCTCTGTGCGCCACATAGTTTAGTATATCTATGCATATTGGGCATCAAAGTGTTCAGTAGACCCCTGGCGTTCATATTTAGGATGTTTTATGCTGATACGTTACGAAATGTGGGGCATATAATGGGGTAAAATTCAAGCTTTGTGACGATTTTCAGAAATTTGATAAAAACCATTACTTTCAGCATTGCTTTGCAGTTTGGCAGTTTGCAGTAGGAACACATATTTACCCATATTGGATTCGTCAGAATGTGTACTTTCTAAAAATATATGGTTTTCTGGGGTCTCTGTACTGTTAGGTGGTCTAATGTCGCATAATACACACACCGGGTGGTTATATTGCAGCAGCCAGCGCGTCAGCCGTGAAAATGTCTATACATATTGTCATTTGGGGGTCTCTGTGCGCCACATAGTTTGGTATATCTATGCACATTGGGCATCAAACTGTTTAGTAGACCCATATGTTTATATTTAGGATGCTTTATGCTGGTAATGATACATGGACAATACGATGCTGGAAAGTTGAAGCTTTGAGGCAATTTCCAGATATTTCACCAAAACCGCCAAATTTGGCAAAGCTTTGCGACTCAGTAGTTTGGAGCAGAAAGGCATGGGTACCCATTTTAGATTCTGTAGAATGTGTACTTTCCAAAAATATATGGGGTTGGGGGGTAAAGATATATTTCTGTGTTTTTACCCCACAAAAATGCAGTCAATGTGTTGATTTTTCATTAGCTGAAGTTACCCACAGGACAATTTGTATGTGCTAACTTCATTTTGGGGCCTCTAAATGCCATATACTTTGGTAAACTTATGAACAATGGCCACCAAAATGTTCAGAGGAACCCTGGCAATCATATTTAGGGTGCTTTTTCTTAGTACGTAATGACACATGGGTGATATGGTGCTGGGAAATTGAAGCTTTGAGGCAATTTTCAGATATTTCACCAAAACCGACAACTTCGGGAAAGCCTTGCGACTCAGTAGTTTGGAGCAATAAGGCATGGGTACCCATTTTAGATTCTGTAGAATGTGTACTTTCCAAAAATGTATGGGTTTGGGGGGTAAACATATATTTCTGTGTTTTTACCCCACAAAAATGCAGTCAATGTGTTGATTTTTCATTAGCTGAAGTTACCCACGGGACTGTTTGTATGCGCTAACTTCATTTTGGGGCCTCTAAATGCCAGATACTTTGGTAAACCTATGAACAATGGCCACCAAACTGTTCGGAGGAACCCTGGCAATCATATTTAGGGTGCTTTTTCTTGGTGCATAACGATACATGGGTGATATGGTGCTGAGAAGTTGAAGCTTTGAGGCAATTTTCAGATATTTCACCAAAACCGACAATTCTGGGAAAGCCTTGCGACTCAGTAGTTTGGAGCAAAAAGGCATGGGTACCCATTTTAGATTCTGTAGAATGTGTACTTTCCAAAAATATATGGGTTTTGGGGGGTAAACATATATTTCTGTGTTTTTACCCCACAAAAATGCAGTCAATGTGTTGATTTTTCATTAGCTGAAGTTACCCACGGGACTGTTTGTATGCGCTAACTTCATTTTGGGGCCTCTAAATGCCAGAAACTTTGGTAAACTTATGAACAATGGCCACCAAAATGTTCAGAGGAACCCTGGCAATCATATTTAGGGTGCTTTTTCTTAGTACGTAATGACAAATGGGTGATATGGTGCTGGGAAGTTGAAGCTTTGAGGCAATTTTCAGATATTTCACCAAAACCGACAACTTTGGGAAAGCCTTGCGACTCAGTAGTTTGGAGCAATAAGGCATGGGTACCCATTTTAGATTCTGTAGAATGTGTCCTTTCCAAAAATGTATGGGTTTGGGGGGTAACCATATATTTCTGTGTTTTTACCCCACAAAAATGCAGTCAATGTGTTGATCTTTCATTAGCTGAAGTTACCCACAGGACTATTTGTATGCACTAACTTCATTTTGGGGCCTCTAAATGCCAGATACTTTGGTAAACCTATGAACAATGGCCACCAAACTGTTCGGAGGAACCCTGGCAATCATATTTAGGGTGCTTTTTCTTGGTGCATAACGATAAATGGGTGATATGGTGCTGAGAAGTTGAAGCTTTGAGGCAATTTTCAGATATTTCACCAAAACCGACAATTGTGGGAAAGCCTTGCGACTCAGTAGTTTGGAGCAAAAAGGCATGGGTACCCATTTTAGATTCTGTAGAATGTGTACTTTCCAAAAATATATGGGTTTTGGGGGGTAAACATATATTTCTGTGTTTTTACCCCACAAAAATGCAGTCAATGTGTTGATTTTTCATTAGCTGAAGTTACCCACGGGACTGTTTGTATGCGCTAACTTCATTTTGGGGCCTCTAAATGCCAGATACTTTGGTAAACTTATGAACAATGGCCACCAAAATGTTCAGAGGAACCCTGGCAATCATATTTAGGGTGCTTTTTCTTAGTACGTAATGACACATGGGTGATATGGTGCTAGGAAGTTGAAGCTTTGAGGCAATTTTCAGATATTTCACCAAAACCGACAACTTTGGGAAAGCCTTGCGACTCAGTAGTTTGGAGCAGAAAGGCATGGGTACCCATTTTAGATTCAGTAGAATGCGTACTTTCCAAAAATATATGGGTTTGGGGGGTAAACGTATATTTCTGTGTTTTTACCCCACAAAAATGCAGTCAATGTGTTGATTTTTCATTAGATGAAGTTACCCACAGGACTATTTGTATGCGCTAACTTCATTTTGAGGCCTCTAAATGCCAGATACTTTGGTAAACCTATGAACAATGGCCACCAAACTGTTTGGAGGAACGCTGGCAATCATATTTAGGGTGCTTTTTCTTGGTGCGTAACGATACATGGGTGATATGGTGCTGGGAAGTTGAAGCTTTGAGGCAATTTTCAGATATTTCACCAAAACCGACAATTGTGGGAAAGCCTTGCGACTCAGTAGTTTGGAGCAGAAAGGCATGGGTACCCATTTTAGATTCGGTAGAATGTGTACTTTCCAAAAATATATGGGTTTTGGGGGGTAAACATATATTTCTGTGTTTTTACCCCACAAAAATGCAGTCAATGTGTTGATCTTTCATTAGCTGAAGTTACCCACGGGACTGTTTGTATGCGCTAACTTCATTTTGGGGCCTATAAATGCCAGATACTTTGGTAAACTGATGAACAATGACCACCAAAATGTTCAGAGGAACCCTGGCAATCATATTTAGGGTGCTTTATCTTAGTATGTAATGATACATGGGCGATATGGTGCTGGGAAGTTGAAGGTTTGAGGCAATTTTCACATATTTCACCAAAACCGACAATTCTGGGAAAGCCTTGCGACTCAGTAGTTTGGAGCAGAAAGGCATGGGTACCCATTTTAGATTCAGTAGAATGTGTACTTTCCAAAAATATATGGGTTTGGGGGGTAAACATATATTTCTGTGTTTTTACCCCACAAAAAATGCAGTCAATGTGTTGATTTCTCAGTAGCTGAAGTAAAGTCCTGATCAATTTGGATGTGCTAACTTCATATTGGTGTCTCTAAATGCCAGATACTTTGGTAAACCTATGCATAATGGGTATCAAACTGTTCAGTGGACCCCTGGCAATCATATTTCAGGTGCTTTTTCTTGGTACCTAATATAGTTTGGGATATGCGGAGCAGCAAAATAAAACCTTTGAAATGATTTTTCAGAATTTTGAATTTTTTGTTGAAAAACCGCTATATTCAGACAAGGTTATATGTTTGGTAGTTGGGAGTAGAGAGACATAGTTACCCATTTTGTAATCGGCAGAATGTGTACTTTTCAAAAATGTATGGTTTTCTGGGGTAAACCTACAGTTTCAGGATTTTTTGCCTTGGAATCTAAAGCATGCCGTTTTCTGCCTTAGTGCTTTCAAAATTCGGTAATATACTGCCGGGAGTTTTTGCTGTACAGAAATCCGAAATCTCCCTAAAACTATACATATCTGGTATTGGCACGTTCGAGAGACATAAGGCTTTCCAAATCAGTTGGATTTTCATCCGTAAAATGAAATATTTTTCTGGTATAAATTGATATACGATGAAAAATGGTAATTTTTCATTTTTTTTTGGTATTTAGCACTATAAATTTTTTTGCACAGGTGGAAATACATGAAAACTCAGGCAGATTTAGAAAGCTCAGTTTCTACCGAAAAAAACAATGTATAGTTTTCCTAGGTAAACTATAGGTTTCCCCTCAGAAAATGCCCCTAAAGTGAGAGAGCACAAAATGTTTCAAAAACGGCTGGCATTTCGCGTAACCAAAATGTGAAATTCTGCTGGCACTTAAAGGGTTAATAACATTGGGATCACTGACCTTCCTATATATTTATCTTTATTCCCCATCACTGGCCTTCCTATATATTTATCTTTATTCCTAATAATAACATTGGGATCACTGACCTTCCTATATATTTATCTTTATTCCCTATTAATAACATTGGGATCACTGACCTTCCTATATATTTATCTTTATTCCCTATTAATAACATTGGGATCACTGACCTTCCTATATATTTATCTTTATTCCCTATTAATAACATTGGGATCACTGACCTTCCTATATATTTATCTTTTTTTCCTAACATTTAACATTGGAATCAGCCGTCATTTTTACCGGCCAGGCCAGTAGAATACCGACCAGGTGGCAACCCTACTTGGAAACATAAACACATCAATGTTTTTTTGTATAAACTTGACTTTGGTTCAGGTATTGGCTACGTCAATGCTAATGAGGTGTCCCTGTAGATTCCTCAGGACAATATAAGTCTGAAATGGTTGTGTATCACTGATTTGGGTCGGCCATATTGTTAGTGTTCAGTGGCGCAACTGCCATATAGTAGACTCCCGACACCATGGCAGGATTTAGACAGGCCAGGACTGGCAATCTGTGGGTTATTAAGTGGGCTGTTGGGGTCTGTTTGGGCCTCTGTGTATTAGGAATGGCAGGGCCTATTTTGAATCCCAGTCCAGTCCTGGATGGGGACAGTCACAAGGAGTGCTGTATGAATGCCCGGATTTACAATCTGGGTTCTGGCAAATGATAGAGGAGCTGGCGCTCCTGTAAGAAGCCTTAGACCCAGAAGTTCCAATCTTTTTTTGCACCAAGGACCAGTTTCATGCAAGGGGGGGGGGGGTTGAGAATGCTGGGAATTCAGTTAATTAGGGTGTTTATTTTTTTATGTTTTCGCCTATAATAGACTGCAGCTGGGACCAGAGGTAGGGTTGCCACCTTTTCTTAAATTTTTTACCGGCTGGTGGGGGTCGGGAACACAAAGGGACTGGCCATGACGGAAAAGGGGGCGGGCCGCACCACAGACATTTCAAGAAGCAGAAAAACGTTACGTTTCAGGGGATTGGGGGCAGACTGAGGGGTGTTTTTAAGCGAATTACTACAAATTATTATTAGCAGGTACATTGCCGGTAAATTATGTAATACCAGCCCCGGCCTTGGCAGGTGTTTTACCGGCTAGGCTGTCAGACTGGCCCACTGAGATACCAGGAAAACTCCCGGTGGGCCCAAGTGTCAGTGGTCCCTCATGCTGCTAAGCATTTGGCCTATTTCACGGTCATTCACTATTTCTATGAGAACAAAGGGGCTAAATAGATGGAATACTGGATTATAGTATTTAAAGAAAAGAGACTGGGAGTAGGGATGGGCGAATTTTTTCGCCTCGTTTCGCTGAAAAAATTACGCCCATAGACTTGTATGGAGGCGGCGTCAAAAAAAAAAAGACGCGCAACAAAATAATTTTGCCGCGTGACATATTTTTTTTTGACGCCCATAGACTTTAATGCGCTTCTGCGACATTTTGCCGTTGGCGAACTTTGGCATAACGAAACGGGTCAAATTCGCCCATCGCTGACTGGGAGAATAGAGGTTGAGTGAGGAAAGGAAGAATAATAGCACTGAGAGTGGGCCCCTGGTCTAAGGTTTTTGGTTGGGCCCCTGGTATTAAGTTTTTGGGTGGGCCCCTGGTGTTCCAGTCTGACACTGCCAGCCGGGTGGCAACCCTAACCAGAGGTGACCCAGTTTGGCACAGCCAGGTGGTTGAGGACCCCCTGCCATAGACAGTCACTATTTAATGGACTGCTGGGCGGCCATTTGGGCCTTTTTACAACAGGGCCTATTTGTAATCCCAGCCGGGTCCTGACTGTATGGTTTCATCCATCACTGCTGAGCCAGAAATATATCATATGATATAATTGTGAACCTATGACTGCAAACAAATGTGCAGGTGAAAGTACTTATGGTAATAATTAGGGGGTTATTTAGTAAAGGTCAAGTTGTTTTTTTCCAGAACAGTTCTAATTTTTTCGAGGGTAGTAACATTAAAAAACTCAAATTATTCGGGATAAAAAAAAAAAAAAAAATTTTGTTTTAGATTCATGATGCCGTGAAAAACCGAATCCGAAAATACTCCAGCTAAAACCTGCTGAGGTCACGTATTAATTAATGGCAGAGGTCCCGCAAACCATTTCAAGATTTTTTTTTGCCTTCATGATTTTCGTTTTCTTTTTGGTGGTTTGGCCTATTGCTGCTGATAACGTGTCATGTATGTGAGTGGCAATATATAATTCCTACAGTCTGTGTTTCTCTGTTATATGTCTCTGGGGGAATTATACAGTTATTGCCCACCATGTGGTTGCAAGCTGGTCTGCCCTAGATATTTTGGAACTATTGTTGAATGACTGATACATAAATTAGTCCCTTAGTGAAATATAGGGACTCTTCCAGACAGGCAAAAACTAAAATGTGGTACACAAGGAAAAGGAAGGTACAAATAGTGATGGGGATTCAAAAATAGTAATATACCCTATATCTGAGCTAAGTGGGGTCCTGATCAAAGACTGAACTGTCAACAGGGTGTTGAAATGAAAAAAGTCTAATAACATCTGCCCTAACTTTTATACCTGAACTTTCTATGGTCACAGCATCCCTCAGTGACTTCTAATATTCTTATTATTTACAGTAGGGGTTATATAATCCCTTATAATACACAAGTGATACTCAGAGTTCCCTGTATATCTCAGCCTGCAGCCTTGTGCCTTTATATGGTCACAGAACAACCCCTCAGTGACTTCTAATATCCTTATCATTTACAGTAGGGGGTACATTATCCCTTATAATACATGAGTGATACCCAGAGTTCCCTGTATAACTCAGCCTGCAGCCTTGTGCCTTTATATGGTCACAGAACAACCCCTCAGTGACTTCTAATATCCTTATCATTTACAGTAGGGGGTACATTATCCCTTATAATACATGAGTGATACTCAGAGTTCCCTGTATAACTCAGCCTGCAGCCTTGTGCCTTAATATGGTCACAGAACAACCCCTCAGTGACTTCTAATATCCTTGTCATTTACAGTAGGGGGTACATTATCCCTTATAATACATGAGTCATACTCAGAGTTCCCTGTATAACTCAGCCTGCAGCCTTGTGCCTTTATATGGTCACAGAACAACCCCTCAATGACTTCTAATATCCTTATCATTTACAGTAGGGGGTATATTATCTCTTATAATACACGAGTGATACTCAGAGTTCTCAATTTGCAAGATTGGCAAAAATGCATTAGCACTGGAATATCTAGTAGAAGTAAATCTAGAGCAATGAGTAATCATTGAAGATGTTTCACTACTCATCCGAGCAGCTTCTTGAGTGCAACTGACTGACCAATCACAATAGTGCAGTGTATCTATTCAAAGAGGTGACCAGTGTCACAAGTGAATAGTTACACTGCACCATTGTGATTGGATTAGTGGAAGAGTTTATATGGAGAGGATTTCCCGACCAATCAGTTGTACTGAAGAAGCTGCTCGGATGAGTTGTGAGACATCTTCAATGATTACTCAGCAAGTCCAGTTACTGTATATTTACTTCTACTAGATATACCATGACCTCTTTGAATGAAAACCTTCATAGACATTAGCATTGGAAATGTGACATATTTCCTTATTCTATTTAATAACAAAACAGTGGGGGTCATTTATTAATACTGGGCAAATTTGCCCATGGGCAGTAACCCATGGCAACCAATCAAATTGCTGCATCCATTGTTCTACTTGCAGCTGGCTTTAAAAAGCTAATCACTGATTGGTCGCTATAGGTAACTGCCCTTGGGCAAATTTGCTCAGTGTTAATAAATGAGCCCCAGTATCTTGATGATAACTGAATTGCATTTATAGGGCAAAGACAAATGTAAAAAGCTGGCTCCCAATGGCATCAACGTGTTCATTCAGGAGAATATAATAGATCCCATTCCTGTATTTGCACAAACAGTAGTTTATTAGTAAATCTCCTAACACTGAAGAAACATTATAGTATAAGGCATTTGTTAACTCTGCTGACTTCTGGCAGTTATTGTTGTTATTATTGACTCGGTGGTTGATTCTTATCCCTTTCGTGCACG
Organism: Xenopus petersii; assembly: GCA_038501925.1. Taxonomy (NCBI): domain Eukaryota; kingdom Metazoa; phylum Chordata; class Amphibia; order Anura; family Pipidae; genus Xenopus; species Xenopus petersii. The sequence continues at coordinate 8,811,896 of CM076688.1, forward strand.
TATTTCAGAAGAAATTTTTTGCATTGAGCTCTCTCCTTTTTTGGGTTCCTCTGGTCTTTCATACAAAAGTTCACGTCTTTCAGAGCTTTATGGATCAGTTCCAGGAACAGTGTGTGTCTCCCACGTGTTTTAAAATGGTCCTCGTCTGTATAATTCTCCACTGCCAGTATCTCCTCTGCCCCCATGCCTTCAAATATATTGCGCAGCTTGGCAATATCACCACTGGTCTTGTTTGTGAGGACGATGATGGGAAATATTCCTGCGGGAAAGTGAGGAAAGGTTTGTGCACTTGTAGATAATGGGAAACCCTTAATTCTTGTAGCATTAGAACTTTCATCAAAGAGAGTAAAAAGGTTCATATTTAAGAGGACATCAACATTTTTCCACAATTACATTTTTCTGCTCAGAAACGAATTAAAATTTTGTTTTAAAAACACGAATGTTCAAGATTTAGCAAAAAATTAAAAAAAAATGGCATCTCAAAGCTTTCAATTTGAGTTTTTCAAATTATTTGAGAGTTTGTAGGCCGATTGAAATTGGCGAGTAGAAAATTAATTTGAAATATTTGAGTTTTAATTCAATTTTAAGTTTTTTCATATATCCGGGGCAGACTTCGAATTTCGAGCTATTTTTTGTGGACTTCGACAAGGGAATAGTCCAAATTCGATTTGAATTTGAAACAAACTCGAATATCGAAATTTATCATGTACTGTCTCCTTAAAAATTCGACTTTGACCATTCAATTTAACCTGCTGAATTGCTGTTTTAGCCTATGGGGGACCTAGAACCTATTTGGAGTCAATTGCTGGACTTTGAAAAATCAAAGGTTTTTTTTGGGAATAACTTAGATTCTAATTCTATCAAATGTGCAATTACTTCGATACTTTGATACAATTTGAATTTGGCCGAATACAGACCTATTCGATCGAAAATTGACCTATTCGGCCAAAAAAACGTCAACTTCATTTCGGTTGGACTTTTTGAACTCAAATTTCAAAGCTTTTCAAATTCGACCCTTGATAAATATGCCCCTTAATGTTTCAATAAATAAGCAAACATTCAAGTTTAGTAAAATTTCAAGCTTTGAAATTGGAAAAACCTCCACAAATACGACTCCTGATAAATAAGCCTTCCCATATCCCATGGTAAAACATATGGTACCAGATTTAAATTTAGACTACAAATTATTGTTGCCTTTAAAAATGACACCTTTATAAATCTCAGAATCTAAAAAAATATATACCTCCCATTGGCTTCACCAGGTTTTCACTTTCAATGGTTTTTTTTAAAAAAATGCCCCGTCTTGTCTTTGTCACCCATAGGTAACGTAACCTCCATAGCCAACCAGCCTGTGGCATTTATTCATCTCATGCAAATTGTACATAAAGGGCCCTTGCTAAAGTATTTGGGCCACGGACCAACTGTCTGTTTTGTTACAGAGGGTGAGAGCAGGGCTAAACTATTGTGTAGTGTTCTCTGTATTGTACTAAGCTCCTGCCCCCCATCCCCTTAAAATCAGACACTAATGAAATCC